>CATOUR010000061.1:4867500-6067500 GCA_951848785.1 Callosobruchus maculatus
TCTCATTTAAGGTGGAACGAGCACGCAACAAATTTAACAAAAACGTTAAGACAACTTTTATATCGGTTTAAATATTTAAAAAACATTCTAGACTTACAGCATTTAAAAATAATTTATTACTCCTTAGTTGAGTCCAGATTAAGATACGCTATTCTAAGCTGGGGAGGTGCGGCTTACTGCCACATAAGATCACTAGATATACTGCAGAAAAGGATTCTAAAAGTAATATTTCGCAGACCTTTACTCTATCCTTCTGCAGCATTATTCTTTGAATCTGGGATTCTGGATATTCGACAAATCTTCCTGCATCAAATTTTTTTACATATTCATTTAAATAAATTTACACTTGAAAAACTTAATCATGAACATTTTACAAGGTATATGGAGTCTAAGGTCCTTCAACTATTTAGCGCTGAAGGTTTATAATTTCATACCACAGATCTATAAAACATACTTGATTACTCTGAATTCGCCAAATATGATAAAAACTATATTTAAAAAGTATATTATCCTGTTAGGTAGAGACGAAGCAAAAAAAATGTTGGAGGTTAACTGATCCCCTCCTCTCTCTTAACTCTCTTAACCTGCTAACTTCTTCGAGATAATTTCCAATCTATCTTATGGTTTTTTATAATAATAATATTAGTTAATCTATGAAAGATATGTGAACAAATTGGAATCTATTCTTTGTCAGTGCCACAAGATAGTAGAAATAATAATGTTATTTAGTCCATGCACAGCCTTATCGGTTTCAACGGACTAATTATTGGCAAATCGGCTATCATGTTCTATATATTTTTATGTTTGTTTGTGACTTAAAAATGTTGTTATATAAACTGAAATGTATTGGGATACAAATAAACAATGGCTGGAGCTGCGATTTTGCACCAGAAGGCTCAAACCATCAGATTTTTCTCATTACTGTTTATTTTTATCAGCATCTGTACGTAGATTCATATTCGTATGATGGAGGAAACTCCTCCAAAGAAACGGATTGATTCGAAGCTAAACAAGGTCCCTTGTCAAAGATGTTCCACATATATCATAGATAGACACATAGATGATACCTTTTCCCTACATACAGAAACTTTAGTTACTTTGACATTGAAATGTTTCACATACAACTACTGTCTGAATTAGCTTGGGATAATATATTAAATGCAACTGACAAGAAAATAGATTTGTTGAGCACTTTTATTTTTAATTCATTTGACTTGCATGCGTCCCTAGTTTAGAAAACGGTTGCGAAGCGTCTTGCGCCGTGGCTAACTAAAATCTAGAAGTAGTAAAAAAATGTGAAATAAAGCATCACAGAAGTATAGACGTAAGTACGTTTGGTTGACTACGAATCATACACTAACTGTTATTATCCGAGAAAGCGGCATATTTAAATCATGCCTGCAAACAAAAAATATGAAATATAATTGGGAATGTTTGCGTTGTTAACCAATCGGAAACTTCTGTTCCAATTAATAAGGACTTTGATCGATTTCTTCAAAACGTAAGTAATAACTGTGATACAAAAATGTTACTCCCGTCGATCATATGATGTCAATTTAAATTTTAGCTTTAAACCCATAATGAGGTGAATGAAGTTCTCAATAGTATCAGAACAAAAGTTTTCAGAGTTGAGTGGATTAATGTTGTTAAACTAAAATATTGCATCGAAGAATGGTACTTTCCGATGCTGTGGAAAAAATCTCTTGGAATCCCTATATATATCTGAAAAAATCATGTGACTTGAGAATCGTAAGTATACTTCCAGCAATTTCAAAAATTTGTGAGGAATTTCTTTATACTTAAATGTACTATTACTTCAATGCTAATAATATGCTACCTGACTGTCAATATGGTTTTAGAAAAAGTAGGAATACTGAACTAGCATTAGCTGCTGTAACAAACAACATTTTAACATCAGCTATTTTAGTAATTTTGGACTTTTCTAAAGCGTTCGACACAATAAGTCACGATTTGTTGTACGCCAAGTTAAAATTTTACGGTTTTGATGATAAATCGATGGGTTTTATTTGGAGTTATCTTTTGATTTTCCATTTTCGTTAGAGATTGAAACTCACAACCGCGGTCGGATTCTTAAATAGTGTCCTCAAATCATCTAGGACACGAGGTTTCGTCCTCATAAAAGATCAAATAAAGATTTTAGATTTTTTGCGGGCGAATCTCAGGATCAGGGATTCCGAAATTTTCCATTTTCGTTAAACGAGATTGAAACTGAAAACGGCGGCCGGATTTGTGAATAGTGTGCTCAAATCATCTAGGACACGAGGTTTCGTCCTCATAGTAGATCAAATAAAGATTTTAGATTTTTTGTGGGTGAACCTCAGGATCAGGGAGTCCGAAGTTTTCCATTTTCGTTACACGAGATTGAAACTCAAAACTACGGCCGGATCTGTAAATACTGTCCTCAAATCATCTAGGACACGAGGTTTCGTCCTCATAGAAGATCAAATAAAGATTTTAGATTTTTTGCGGGTGAACCTCAGGATCAGGGAGTCCAAATTTTCCACTTTTGTTAAACGAGATTGAAACTGAAAGCCGCGGTCGGAATCTTAAATAGTGTCCTCAAGTCATCTAGGACACGAGGTTTCGTCCTCATAGAACATCAATTAAAGATTTTAGATTTTTTGTGGATGAACCTCTGGATCAGGGTGTCCGAAATTTTCCATTTTCGTTAAACGAGATTGAAACTCAAAACCGCGGTCGGATTCTCAAATAGTGTCCTTAAATCATCTAGGACACGAAGTTTCGTCCTCATAGAAGATCAAATAAAGATTTTAGATTTTTTGCGGGTGAACCTCAGGATCTGGGATTCCGAAATTTTCCATTTTCGTTAAACGAGATTGAAACTCAAAACTACGACCTGATTTGTAAATAGTGTCCTCAAATCATCTAGGACACGAGGTTTCGTCCTCATAGAAGATCAAATAAAGGTTTTAGATTTTTTGTGGATGAACCTCTGGATCAGGGAGTCCGAAATTTTCCATTTTCGTTAAACGAGATTGAAACTCAAAACTACGGCCGTATATATATATAAATAGTGTCCTACAATCATCTAGGACACGAGGTTTCGTCCTCATAGAAGATCAAATAAAGATTTTAGATTTTTTGCGGGTGAACCTTAGGATCAGGGATTCCGAAATTTTCCATTTTCGTTAAACGAGATTGAAACTCAAAACCGCGGTCGGATTCTCAAATAGTGTCCTTAAATCATATAAGACACGAAGTTTCGTCCTCATAGAACATCAAATAAAGATTTTAGATTTTTTGCGGGTGAACCTCAGGATCCGGGAGGCGTATGCGGATGATACTCAGCTGGTTTTCAGTTTTCATATCAAAGATATCAAAGATACTGTGGTAATGGTAAAGCACAGAGTTGGAGTAAATTAGAAAGCTGTCCAGTAAACAGAATTTGAATTTGAAGTCCAAAGGATGGAATCCAAATTAAATATCATCAAAAAGTTTAAATACAAACTAAAACACTACCTGTTACAACGCTGATGACCTTTGCTACCCTACTGATATATGTTTTTAATATCTCTCAGAAGACATAAGTCATCACAATGAACAAAATCATAAAAATCTGTAGATCATAACAGAAATAAAAAATTTCGATACATAGCATTATTTTGCTTGCTATTGAAATGTTTGCAATTTTTCCCCATAATAAATGTTGAAGTTGAGCTCTGAAAACTTGCAGTACAAACGGAAATATTATAAGAAAGTAGGGACAAAATTATCAGAAGTGTAAGCGAAAGGCAAAAAGCCGGCAGAGGAAGTTGCGAAAAATGTTGCAACAATTATGTCACTCGGTACTCTTCTTACAATTTACATACTTATTCTATGAGTCAAAATGAAACTATTCGCAAATCGTCAGAAGGCGAGATGGACAAATATCGGAGATATATCGGTAGTAAGAACATCGGTGCTCCACTCAAATTATCATTATATCCTGTAGTAGGTCTTCGGGGACGAGGTTCCAAAATGCAAAAAATGGGGGGAGAGAAAAACAAAGTTGGTGGAAACGTTTCGACCACTTTGTGGTCTTCCTCAGTCCTCCTCAGTCATTACTTGGTTTTCTAGAGTAATACCAAACTTAAATTGTCCATTACCTTTCTTTTTCAGATATGTTGATGACTGTCTGACAGCAATTCCAAGTGATAAAGAAGACTATATTTTAGAACAATTTCATTCCTACCACCCAAAATTAAAATTTACTATAGAAATAGAAGAAAATAACAAAATAAATTTCTTAGACTTAACAATACACCACAATAATAATAAAATGGATACTGCCTGGTATACACAAGGTACATGGTCCGGTAGATATCTTAACTACTACTCTCAGCACCCAATCACACAAAAAAAATCTGTTATTACTGGCCTTGCTGACAGAGCCATAAAATTGTCTGACCAACAATACAGAGAAGCAGCGATCAACAAAGCAAAAAATATTCTTAAACAAAACTGTTACCCTTCCAACCTAATAAACTCCATTTTCAAATCCAGAATCCACGCTTTTTACAATACGCTCAATGAAAACAAAAAAAAAATAATAACACAAATCAAAAATATCTCACAATTCCCTATATACCAAACCTTTCAGAAAATATCCAAAAAGTTTTGAAAACCCACAATATCCCCACCAGTTATAAAGCTCATAATACTCTACAAAAAACTTTCAGTAAACTAAAAACAAAAACAGAAAAAAATAAGATGACACATGTAGTATACAAGATTCCCTGTAATAACTGTGATAGTTCCTACATTGGCCAAACATCCCAACTTCTAGAACATAGAATCAAAGGACATAAGTATGATAAAAAAAATAAAACAGCATTGTCCAAGCATGAAATGGCACATAAACACAACTTTAATTACAACGAAACTGAAATATTACAAACTGAACAACACACATATAAAAGAGAAGTGCTCGAAATGATCTATATAAAGAAAAACGCAAACAGCATTAATGATAAAACAGACATTAAAAATCTCAGCTCAATATATTACAACATCATATAACAACTCAAAGAAATTTCATCCCATACAAACTTATAATTCAAATACTTCGCATTTCAAATTTAAACATTTTAATTTTCCAGTAAACAATATCGCACAAAACTATAGATACAAAAATCAAAAATTTAAAACATTTTACTGTCATATATCACCTGTTGCATACTAATTTGTATTCATCTATCAAATCTACATATTTCTTTAATCCATGTAAAGTATTTTTCTCAATGTAAATGTTCTGTGCCTGCTTTTGTCATTCTGTGGCCACTGCAACCTGTTTTGTGATTGCAACCACCTTCACACGCGCTGCACGTGTTTTTGGACGTATTTTTCCAATTTAAAGTTAAATTTCGATTTCTGGTATGAAAAAGCTCAAAAAAAGATGTGCTAAACACCTTATAGGCCGGGGCTGTTGACAGCCTACGCCGCCCCCTTCTTTTATTACCTATATCATTAGTCTGCTTTTCAATGTTTTTTTGGTAGGTAGGTATATAGGTTATAAGTATCAAATTCTATGTAACTAATTAATAATATTTTTGCAGTTTTTGAAGTTTTTGAAAAGACTAAACAACGACTGAGGAAGACCACAAAGTGGTCGAAACGTTTCCACCAACTTTCTGAGACAAAACTTTGTTTTTCTCTCCCCCCATTTTTTGCATTTTGGAACCTCATCCCCGAAAACCTACTACAGGATATATAGCACGAAGGTTCAAAAACTCCTTGAAAAGGAAAATAAGCATTATCATTATATCTAGAATTTTATATTTTATTTCATCAAGTTGACTTTTGAAGGTTGTTTAACATAGTTATCAGTACACTTGGTCAACAATCAAAAGTCTGCAAGGCATTCTTTTTTTCATAAGACAACATGGAAGCAATTTTTATTTATACCTTTAATAGAAATTATATCCGTAACTTTAATCGCCTTATTACAAAAAACACAAACACTTCGAACATTACCCTGCTCACCACTTGCTTCCTGCTTGCCAACCGTCATTGAAGAGAGTAAGGAAGTATCCGTTAGGCGTTCCACGTTGTGACTGCTACCTGCTTCACCAATTGATTCCCTTCCAGCTGATGATGGTGGTTTTTCCACTTAACTTTTCACTTTTCTTAATAAAAACAGAAATCGCAAAATAACGCTAACCCACTCGTTGCCACTGTCAATACCTACTCACCAGAAGTGAACTTAAAATGAAATATAAAATTCTAGATATAATGATGAATTGAGTGGAGCTCCGCCGTTCTTACTATCGATGATATCCCCGATATTCTTCCACCTAGCCTTCTGACGATTTGTAATTAGGTTCATTTTGACTCAATGAATGAGCAAATCGTCAGAAGTGTACCGTGTGACATAAGTGTACATAATTTTTCGCAACTTCAACGCCCTCTAACGGCCCTTCACCTTCCGCCTACACTTTTGACAATTTTTTCCCTACTTTCTTATAATATTTCCGTTCGTATTGCAAATTTTCGGAGCTGAACTTCATCACTTATTATGGAAAAAAATGCATATTTAACCCCCCACCCTTACTTTATACATCCACGGCGCGTTCTGACGACCCACATATCCTACGTTGACACCTACCGAACCTGTAAATGACAAAATTTTTACTTTACCGAGTGACTTTTTTTACGTAGCGAGCTCTCCGTCTAATCCGTGTCTTCTCTGTTCTTGCGTCGCTTCGCGGGGATTGGGAGTTCAATAACATATTACTTTCCCAGGCTTCTCATCTTATTAGCTGGAAGCCACCTACCTTCAACCGTCTTCGTCTCTTTTGCTGTTCAGGACTTGGCTCAAGAAGGATTTCTCTCTGATCCATGTGTGCATGTTGCTGACTATTTCTCCGTTTTACGCATTTAGGTTGTTTTCAAAATGATCTTGTAGTTCGGCTCACCATGCCGCCCACCTCTTGCATATCAATATGGCGGTGGCGGCGTTAGAAGCATTGCTTCATCCAAGGTTACCAGCAACACCACTTATTTCGCCTGTTCTCCATCCACTTTGTTTACCGCCTTCACTGCATGCACACTAGGGCGACGCTTCCTGAACCCAAAATACCTGTCCGATAATCCCACCTTCTAATCCAACTCCTCTCCAATTCTGGCTCGAGGGATTCTCCAACCATTCTTAGCATGCAGATGGGCCTGAACGCCGAGAGGTTTTCTACTGGGTTTCCTTCCCAGATGAGTGTTACCGACGGTTGTTTCCATATCTTTGACAATTTTTTCACGTCTAAACTGTTGACTGATGTTGCTTAGAATTGGATCTGGAATCATTTTTACTTCCATCTTGAAAGCTTTTGAAAGGATGCGGTTTGGCTCAGGTGCTTCTCAAGTGAGCGCCCGCTTTTTCCGGTTCCACTTTGCGGAAAGGTTTCACACCTTTAGCTATTACCCGCCCTCTCTGCAGGTCATCCTTAGTTGTTGGGAAAAAATGCCCTATTACTTTCGCGCGCTATCTTGGTGTGAGTTCGAATGGGAGTGTTTTTCGTTCAGATGTCGCATAAGAATTTTGTAGCCGGTACCTGATACATCGTTTTGAGTGTGCGGGCTGCCATATAACCTAATGTAAATTTCTCTGGCGTCAAAACAATTTTCTTCGCGCCGATTCCGTTCGCGACGCTTCGTCTAAGTGGGGGAGCACGTTTAGCCCGTGTTCACATCGGACGCGCCTCGCATGGAGCATCGCGCTTTGCTTAGCGCTACGCTATGCGCCCGATGTGAACCACCGACTATTAAATCAAATGTGAACGGCTGCATCTAAACGTATGGGTTGGTTCCCCTCGCTTTACGCTAGGCGGTAAGCGTAGCGCGATGCTCCATGCGAGGCGCGTCCGATGTGAACGGGGGCTTAGAGCTCTGGACACAGTTTTTTTCCATTATTCTCGTTTGACCTGTTCTAGCAACTTCTTTAGCTCTTTCCAGCTTATCTTATGCTGCTGGTCAACTTTCGCTACATCCACTTCTCGCCGATTCCGTCATCCCCTAGCTCTCGCCAGTTCTCTTTTGTGTTTAAGGCATTGTTTTCTTTATCTTTTCAGTAGTGAACCAGCACATTTAGAAGTTTTGGGTCCATGTCCCTTTTTCACCAATGCTTGGTTTTTAATCTGAGTGTCCATATTAATTGTTGTGCTTGAGTTAAACTGAAATTCAAAATCTGTATTAACTTTCGTATTAGTAAGTCGTAATTCTTGTTGTCCCTTGGTTGCCTTCTTCTTCACACTCAGTGGTATTTGATCACAGTCTAGACTCACTAACCTCAAAATCAAATTTAGGGATCACATGTAATCAGGAACATAGTAGTTAATACCGCTATACTTTTGGAATTCGGTGTATTGGTCGCGGAGTAAACGAAAAAGCATCATACCCTCTACTTCTTCAGGAATTTTACTTTTTTGTCTGATGTAAGTACAGCGATATACGGTATTATCTAATTTGATTCTGCCAATTCAAATACAAAAATTCATAAATTTCTTCAACTACCACACATACAGTGAAATATTATGAAAGCAGCATCTGTATAACTTTACATGACTCATAAACCATAAGAAAATACCTTTAATTAAAAATAACAGGTAGCCGGTGCTGCTATTAATCGTACCTGACAAAACACTTAATTCGAAAAAATGAAAGATAAATGCTGTAAAACTTTATCTTGTATCTGGATGATGCATGATGCCCAGTATACCTTGCATAACCAGTATATACTCACGCCGAAATTCGCGAAGTATAAGCATGATTTCATCTCTGGTTTAAGTCGTCGTTATACCCTAGTGCTGTTGAACTGTTAAACTCTCGTAATGAATGTAGCGCCATTGGTACAAAACATACCTATATTATTGATTTATATAGCAAAATGATATGATTACCCAGTGGTGACTCGTGAGTTCTTAATGATGGTGGGCACAAGAAAAAAACATATATACAGGGTGTCCCACGATGATTAAGACGGGCAATGTATCGGAACTGGGCAGTAGTAGATAATTATAATTTTGGGGATGTAAATTAGAGCAAATATAGAATCTTTTCTCATTATTATGTCACCCAATGAGGTATTTGTTTTTGATCACGTGACGTCCGATTCAAAATTTTTAATAGGATACCCTGTATATTTGTAACTTTTTGCAACAGACTCGCACACTTGGGGTCTAAGGTGATTAATTCAAGAGCTACAGGTACTTAAAGGATGATACCACTATACCATTGATTATAACATGTACCCCTATAGTTAAATTATTTAGGTAGTGTTTCATAATGGTACCTATTTGTACAGTCCTTTAAGTACCTGTAGCTTTTGAATTAATCACTTTAGACCCCAAGTGTGCTAGTTTGTTGAAATTGTTTTATCGGGAGGAACACAAAGAGTCACAAATATACAAGGTGTTCCATTAAAAATTTTAAATCGGACGTCACGTGACCAAAAACAATACCTCATTGGGTGACATAATAATGAAAAAATATACTAATTTACACCCCCAAAATTATAATTCGCTACTACTGCCCAGTTCCGATATATTGCTTGTCTTAATCGTCGTGGGACACCCTGTATAATAAAGCCCCGTCCAACTGTTTACTTATTTTCACTTTTCCCAAAACACTAAATTCCATGCGTGCATTCATGTGAGAAACAGAATTTTCGTATTTCTTTGCTCTCTGCGCAATGTATTTTAAATCATCCGACCCTTATCTTTCTTTCCATGCACTGCCATCTTTCTTAAAAATTAGGCACATAAAAAATAATTTGTTTGTTAGTATTCCGGTTCAATACTCTATTACAAGTCCCGGTTTTACTTATGGAGCTAAACGAACAGGTTTATAAATACATATTGTGTATGTCATTTGTTCCTTTGCGAGTTAAACAGTATTTGATATATCGTTTGGTTTCTTTGTTTTGTAAATCACGCAGTTAGAAGTTATCATCAGTTCCATATTTTCCGTCTTATTATTATTATTATTAGAGCAAATATAGAATCTTTTCTCATTATTATGTCACCCAATGAGGTATTTGTTTTTGATCACGTGACGTCCGATTCAAAATTTTTAATAGGATACCCTGTATATTTGTAACTTTTTGCAACAGACTCGCACACTTGGGGTCTAAGGTGATTAATTCAAGAGCTACAGGTACTTAAAGGATGATACCACTATACCATTGATTATAACATGTACCCCTATAGTTAAATTATTTAGGTAGTGTTTCATAATGGTACCTATTTGTACAGTCCTTTAAGTACCTGTAGCTTTTGAATTAATCACTTTAGACCCCAAGTGTGCTAGTTTGTTGGAATTGTTTTATCGGGAGGAACAAAAAGAGTCACAAATATACAAGGTGTTCCATTAAACATTTTAAATCGGACGTCACGTGACCAAAAACAATACCTCATTGGGTGACATAATAATGAAAAAATATATTATATTGGTTCTAATTTACACGCCCAAAATTATAATTCGCTACCACTGCCCAGTTCCGAAATATTGCTTGTCTTAATCGTCGTGGGACACCCTGTATAATAAAGCTCCGTCCAACTGTTTACTTATTTTCACTTTTCCCAAAACACTAAATTCCATGCGTGCATTCATGTGAGAAACAGAATTTTCGTATTTCTTTGCTCTCTGCGCAATGTATTTTAAATCATCCAACCCTTATCTTTCTTTCCATGCACTGCCATCTTTCTTAAAAACTAGGCACATAAAAAATAATTTATTTGTTAGTATTCCGGTTCAATACTCTATTATAAGTCCCGGTTTTACTTATGGAGGTAAACGAACAGGTTTATAAATACATATTGTGTATGTCATTTGTTACTTTGCGAGTTAAACAGTATTTGATATATCGTTTGGTTTCTTTGTTTTGTAAATCACGCAGTTAGAAGCTATCAGTTCCATATTTTCCGTCTTATTTAATTTTAATCTATAATGGTATTATTATTTTTCCACTGCCTCTTGAGTCTAACTTCCTCGAAGAGGTTCAGATTAAACCTTGAAGTTCAAACATTCTCGGAACATGACATCAGTCTTTGAACCTAGATTGGGTATTAGTAAAATTAAAATAATAACTAGTAAGTTTATGATATTTTTGATCTGAATGAATGAATCCTATTACGTTTCACCTCAAGCGACTATTTTGAACAAATTGTGATCTACAAAACAAAAACCTTAAAAATCCCTGTTTGCAACCCGTCTATACTAAATGTTATGCTGTAAAATCGAAAGTCATTTCATTTCCTTTAATGTGGGCTACATACGTTTCAATTATCTGTACAACAAAACTTATCAACTTCGACTTGACATTCTGAAACCGAAGTGCGATTTCTTTATTGGGATTCGTCCTGGGACACGTTGTATAATATATCGTTTAAAAGGATTAATAAACAGTCCGACCATAGATCTTACTCTCTACCTTTCATTTCCAATATGCCGCATGTTGCTTGATAATATCGTCGAATGCTCTGCACGATGCCTATCGCTTTTAATGTTACATCTATCAGATGACAAGGTGGGAGAATGGTCAAGGGTCATATCGAATGCTGCCGCCAAGCCGTCTTGATTGTAAGCTTGTGATAAAGCGGAATTTCCAGTGGCGTAATTCGAATTTCACACTGAACATTGCTTTAGTCCGGGTTGCTGTTGTCGAATCAAAATGTAAGCCTAAATAACTGAATTGAACTACGTGTTACATAGTATATATATTATATATATATATTATATTCGAATGATTCTGTGGGGTTGAAAAACAGGTCAAAAGTGGTCGACTTGCCTGGCTCCGCCTCCCTATCTCTACTAGTAGTATTACTACTATATATGCTGTCGCGGCTACAACGCTTCTCAATATTCAAAAAACCTTACACACCTTTACATAAACGATGAAGTCCAAAAACCCTACACGAGTAGTGCAGTGTGAATGTGAAATTGAATAAACCCAATAACCCAGACTCAATCGTGTAATCAATAAATTATCGCTTTTATGTCCTGTACGCCACTGAGTTCGATTATTATTGCCGCTGCTATCTCCTCGCAGCATCTTTAAAAGGCATTAAAATTTCCTAACTGTCGTAATATACAAATCAGGTAATTGTATTTGTCAGATCGGTGCGACAGAAAGAGCGTGAATTTTTGCTCTGACAATGATTTTTGGTGCTCGAAAAATACCTTATACACTGAATTAAAAAACTGCTGTTTCTGCTCTTGACCTGGAAGGCGATATGTTAGTTACATGGAATGAAGGGAGAGTTGTTTGTATGTGATTCAGCTTAAACCTAGTAGAAATCACAGAAATAGTGTAATTTTAAGGATTATTTCTGTTGGCTAATAGTGTTCGAAAACAAAGCAGTTTTTTTACTATAGAGGGTTTAGGAAATCGGCTTTATCGCAAGGACAAAAAATACTCGCATACCCAGAAGTGTGTGAGAGAGCCTGCCCGTCCGACGTTGAACCAGCTTGAGTCCTGTGATCACACGCCTAACGGACGCAAATGCGTGCATCCGACATGCCACCACGGCTCGACCGGCTAAAACCCATTCCCCCTTTTCTCATCTCCAAGACCACTTACGGAACCTTCGTCGAATGATATAACAACATGAGGGTAGGGCTGGTCTGAACTCGTTGACCTTAAGGTTTCATTATCGCTTTTACGTTCTTCGCTTTCTTTGGCGCTAAGAATTTTCCTCACCATGCAGTGGATGGTCTTCCAATAGACTTTATGGGAGATTATCAGTCTCGCCATGTTAACAGATAACAAAAACCTTCCGTACCATCCTCCTCAACACCCAGGTGTTCTATTTCTGGGTTCCTCAGTTTGAGCAACTCGCTGATACCCTTGTCATTAGGCTGAACCAGCTTTCTGCTCAACACTAAGTCATTTTTGTCGAGTGTCTCCCAAACCGGGTTCCCTTCGACTTCTTGTACCTTTTTTTACGCCTCCGAGGGCCATTTTTTCCGCCAATTTGACAAAGGCATCGAAGTTGTCGGGTTGCTTCATTATAGCGTCGGATATTTCGGCTGCTATTTCGTCTTCGCCGCCCTTTTACTTCCCACACCGATAGGTGAGGGGAGTATTGTGATCGCGAAAATTTTCGATTTTGAGAAAATACACTTTTTGGGCGTTTTATGATGTCTACATCACGAAAATCCACGTCACTCATTTCCGTCGGTCTGTCTGTCGGTCTGTCTGTCTGTCGGTCTGTCTGTCTGTCTGTCTGTCTGTCTGTCGGTCTGTCTGTCTGTTGGCGTTTTTCTAGCCTCCTAATCTCAGTAACCGCTACATAGATTTTGATGAAATTTCGGTGGTGAAATGGTGTAGGGTCGTAGTAGGTAATGTTGCTACAATTTTGAAAATCGGTGCATGGGCGGCGGAGTAATTAGCAAAAAACGAAAAATGTCAAATATGCCTCAAACTTCGTTTTTAGGTGTTTTAGGGGTTCCTGATCATTTTCTACTTTTTTTTGGGTGGGGGTGAAATTGGGGTGGTTGGGGGGTAGGGGGATGTAAAGCTGAAACATTTGTTGTACTCATAATAGGCTGTCTACTGACCTGAGAGAGAAAGACCTAGCGCTATAATACACTTTTTTAGGTCCTTCGGAACATTGCCTTTCGTATTACAGGAACCAAGGGACTTAGAGAATTTTCCGATGTATACATACGAGTATTACTTTAGATCGTTCTGTATTTTATAATGTTGAAATTACTGAAGTGATGTTAATGAAATTGCGGCACAGTATTACTACTTTGGCGAGGAAGGAAAACGCGTCTGATGTTTAGGAATCGTCTCAGTGGCGGCGCAGCAATATTAAAAAAACAAAAAATATGAAAACAGCTCAAACTTAGTTTTTAGGCGTTTTAGGGGTTCCTGATCATTTTCTATTTTTTTTTTTTGGGTGGGGGTGAAATTCGGGTGGTTGGAGGGTGGGGGGTTGTAAATCTGAAAAATTTGTTGTACTCATAATGGGCTGTCTACTGACCTGAGAGAGAAAGTCCTAGCAGCATAATACACTTTGTTAGGTCCATCCGAACATTGCCTTACCGATTACAGAAACCAAGGGACTTAGAATTTGTGGTGTATACATACGAGTGTTGTTTTAGATCGATATATTATTCTATTGCTTATCGCAAAAATTATTGAATTGATTTTAATGAAATTTTGACACAGTATTACTACCGCGGCGAGGATAGAAAACGCGTATGTTTTGGAAAAAATCATTTCAGTGGCGGCGCAGCAATAATAAAAAAACTAAAAATATAAAAACATCTCAAACTTTGTTTTTAGGCGTTTTAGGGGTTCCTGATCATTTTCTACTTTTTTGGGTGAGGGTGAAATTGGGGCGGTTGGGGGGTGGGGGGTTGTAAGACTGAAAAAATTTGTTGTATTCATAATAGTTTGTCCATTAACCTGTTGAAAAAAATACGTAGCGGCATATTACACTTTTTTAGGTCCATCTGAATATTGGCTTGCCTATTACAGAAACCAATATTGTGATGTATACATACGAGTTTTGCTTTATTTCGTTCTATGTATTTTGCGTAAAGCGAAAATTATTGAATTGATTTTAATGAAATTTTGACACCAAATTTAGTGCCGCGGCGAGAATGGAAAACGCGTCCGTCTTTGAAAAATCGTCAGTGGCGGCGCAGCAATAATAAAAAACTAAAAATATAAAAACACAGCTCAAACTTTGTCTCTAGATGGTTTGGAGGCTCCTGATCATTTCGCATCGTTTAGTTGAAGCATGCAGAAAAAAAAATGTGGCGTCTTAGCTTCTAAGGAGGGAGACGCAAGAAACTATTTACGAGAGGTTTTTGTGTTGGTTGTTTTTTGCGGGCGGCTGGGCGATGATTTGGTTGCAAGGGATTTCAAACTATAGCTTCATGCCATGGGAAAATAATAAAATGGTATTATCATTATGTGTGGGAAGTACTGAGTCAATCAACTTGACTCCATTTTTTCCTATTGTTCCATGGGCCCTCTGTCTGGCAACAGCTACTAGTGAACGTCGTCGGTTCTGTCTGCGTCGCACAGTTTGTTTTTTCGGGAGATGGTTTAGCTAGACTTGCAGATGGATCAACGTTTTTTAGCTTGTCTACCAGTCTATCCACCTCTTCAATGCCCCTTTTATTCGACGTCTTAGTATTGGCGTTAATCTTGATGGCCGACTTCAGGTCATCAATTACAAGAGTCTTTTTAGGATGGGAGGCATGGCAACATCTTGTCTTCCTTGAGCTCCTTCCAGTCTTTTGCGTTTGGCGGGGTTGTCCTCCACGCTTGCCACATTTCCAAGTCCCTTTCAGAAACGGATATTGATCGTCATCGAGTTGGGCTCCTGAAGATCTTATAAGATCATATAAGGGTTTATAGGTTTACCAGCTTGCGGGTTATTCCTTCCAGTAGCTTTTGCAGCCTGGTCTCACCTACCGCGCGTTGCTCCACTCCTAAATCGGTGAAGAAGTATGTATTCTCTGTATTGCGGTTGCTTTCTATCGCGCCAGTTTGGCCTCTTCCTTCCCTTCCTGGGCGTGTGCTGGGACTTCCAACTTCCCCTGCACCGTAACAGCTACTCCTACTACTTTGTCATAATTATAAAAAAAGAAAAAGCATTGGACCGTGTCGTGGACTTGTTGTCATAATCGTCCGGGTCGCAGTCCGTTCATTATTCTATAACGTATCCATGTCATACCCAAGTCGTCAACGTGCCACTTCCGTCAGGTTTGCCGTACTGAAGCTCATCTTCTCCGCCTTCCCTGCCGTTGTGGCCTACACCCATATCCTGATAAGGGGCCCTTTACAGGGTGCTTTCAGCTGGGCCAGCTGAAACCCAAGTTCTTCACGAGCTGTTACTACCCGAACTAGTAGTAGTAGTAGCTGTGGGGTGACCGCGCTTGGTAAGTAGGTCTTAGTAGACCCTTTTTGCCATCCCCGATATCACCCCTCAACCACCACTGTCTGCATCCCTCTCCCTGCCAAACCTTCCCGACCTTCTAACAAAGGCCACTATATCAGCCCAGCTTGGGGAGGGCCATTCGTCTGATTGGAGTCTATCCTATCCACAGATCTCGTATATCAGCTTGCCTAGCAACTCATATTCCGCAAGAGAGTGGTAGGTCTTTTTATCGGCCTCACCACAGCCCATACATAAGAGACCTTCAATTTCTGATAGTGATCCAGAGCCTGAGCCTGCGGGGCCCCGTCAGAACACCAACGAGGTTTGCAATTGCCCATCGGCCTTGGTTCCGTAGCAATGCTGATCTATCTCCAGCCAGACTGTAAAATCCTTGGCTTGTTTGTATCCCTCACTTTGCCTCCATTGTTCATTTATGGTATCGTTTACCCACTTTTTGAGGGCTGACGTTACCTGCTACCTAATACTATAACGGGCTCCGGGTCAACAAACTGTCCTCCGGCACCGAAAACCAAGTAGTGGAGCTAAGTAATGAAGCAAGATGGCTTGGCTCAGTACTTTCCACATATTCGTCGTAATATCAGTTTTATGTGCGGTCCTTTATTTATGGAGTTAATATACAGAATGTTGCAAATGTCCTCAAATATCTACCACTACTTGCAAACTGACAATTCCACACTAACATACCTAGTTCCCTGCGAAATTAAGCGCAAAAGCGAGGGTAGAAGCGGTTATGAAAGGATACGGAAGGTGTTAAATAATGTCACCCCCTATAGTGGTTCCAAAATGGGCTTAAACATACTAAAAATGGATGACAATGATACGTCATAATTGGACCTCCCAAGAACATGTATAGGTAAAAAAGTCATACTTTTTAAGCAATATTAACAATTTTTTAACGATGTCTAACAAAATGACGTGAGAAATCGAAACTTAAACTCAAATTTCTCATAAACTGCTCAGCAGAAAGGGATGATAGTATTTTTTGTGTTATTTACAAAGTAAACAAGGAATTTTTCATCAAGTTCCGACCGGTTTCGTCGCGATCCTTTTCCTTTCAGTTAAAAAAACGGTACACGCAAACCACACGTAGATTTCGCATGACGAGGAGGATTAGTTGGTAAGTATACGAAAATGCTACTGCACTTTCATTCGATTACTTAACGACTTTTTTCCACATTTCAACACCCTCCTTCTATCTCTGCTCCGTCCCATTTTGGGGTTATGGTGCAACAACAAAAAAGTTTCCAAACTGCCTCTAGAACTCAAGTACCAAGAGTCATCGGATTTCTTTCTCGACACTAAAATTACGCGTCATTGCCTTGAATATAGCTCAAATAACGCGGTTTCTCATCTAACCTAGGCATTTGCTATTTTCGGAGTAATTTTACCCTTGTCGGTATCCTTCAACTCCATTGCTAGGGATTTTCCTCATTTAAAAAATATCAAATGGAGGGCAACTGTATCGCGACGGCAGGGCAGCCTGCCTGTAGCCGTGATATAATGAAATATCCGTAAAAATTTGTGTGATTAAAGCGCGAATCTGTCCTGCGTGGCGGAAACAGGAAGTTAATCTGCAGTACTGCACGTAGATGTATATCGACCGGTGGAGCCGGGGAGCGGAACTTCCGGCCAACCGGAAACATAAAAAGAGACCGCAATCGCTCTTCGCCGGACGACGCCGTCGACGCGTCTATTTGTCAAGCGTCGGCGTCGTTTTGGGTTCGCTACAGGAAAGGTCTTGAAATACGACGCTGATGGAGATTTAAAATATATACGTTCAAACACAGGGTGTTTCAAAACAAATGCTGAAAGCTTTCTGAAAGTAAGCTGAAATCTCTTACATATTACAAGTCGAGCGACAACTTTATAATTAATTTGCAAGGCGTTATTTCCCATTATCTTTGCTTCTCATACCACACAGAAAAAAACACTGTTGCGTCTCCAATTAATTGTTAGTATTTGGATGTTTCTCTATCACTTTAAATATATTTACAGTTGTTTCATATCCATGTCATTGAGGTAATTCCATCCCGAGTTCAATCCTTATATTCGAAGTAATCACACGTACGCCAATAAATTCAAAATAATTTTATATTCGTTATAACGGTATAATATATAATCCTTCTAATACCAGTATTGACATATAATGCAATCAAAACATCCTTTTGTTTCCGAAATTTACCCTATGTTCCATTTAAGCAAAGCATACAATCTATTCAATGTACAAAAATTATTACTGCAACAGCAGTTCGTGATAATTCATGTGATAAAAATCAATTTTGTTTCAATGGCCCTTGTCGTTCGCTGAACTATAATCAGTATTCGGCGGGACTGATGTCCCGATTCAATAAAGGTAAAAATAAAGAACAGGGGGATGATCTCAGTGCTACTATCGCCGCGAGCTCGTCAACATGAACGAAGTTGTTCCGTTGTTTCGGTGTTAGCCGTGTTGTGTCATCTCGTGGTTTTGCGTATTGCGTCAGCAATTGTGTCAGACAGAATCAATCAGCTGTCCTCGCAATAAAATCTGTTAGTCCAAGGAAAAGAAAGTAGTTTAGAATCAATTACCAAACACAGGTTCGATTCAACGACAGGCTGCGATTGAATCATTCATTGGAATCCAATGACGTCTTGTAGTTGAATCGACAATACGATATAATTCGCTACCAACTATACACTTCCCATTGGAGAAAACGTCGCTGTATTTGAGGAATGCAGAGTGTAACGTTCCATTGAATCCAAGCGTAAGTCTTTGACAAAACGACAGATTTTTTTGTGTGGCACAGACACTATTTCCATAATAATTTCTTTTCCGATAATTAACTTTTTTTGACGTTATATAATGTCCACATTATGAAAATATATGTGACTGATATCTATCTGTTGACACTTTTTAACAGCGTAATATCAGTAACCGCTTCACTGCACATAGAAACATAAACATGTCGTTTCATCAATTACTAACACTTTGAATCATATAACCTTACATTCACTATTTCTCAAGTACAGCAATTTTCTATGCAATGGGAACCATATATTTGATATATTCAACTTTTAGGTACTATTGAATTGCAATGAGTGTTTCAATTACAACCTTTCATTGACTCTGACCGAAGTTTCATGATTGATTCTAAAATACTTTCATTTCCATGAAGAAACAGGTTTTTTTTTGTTAGAACAGAAAATTGATTTGTTCGGATACCTCACGTAGGTACTTGAATGTTTTGGGCTTTTGTAGTTACAGTAGTAGTTAAAATAATAAGTAGTCCTTTTGCATAGGCTATAATTATCTAATCGATATACAGGGTGAGTTTTTAGTACCGGCTCGGTCAATAACACCATTACTATAGAAGATAGCGAAAAAAGTTGTAAATAAAAGTTGAAGCCACGGATATGCTCCTTGCTCAGAAAATATTTTGATTTATACAGGGTGATCCATAACTACGTGGTGATGCAAACATGCATCTTTTTAAATAAGACTATAACATATTCAAATTCTACTAATGATTTCTGTTCTTCCTATATAGGGTATTGTTACATTATACAGGGTATTTCAAAAGTTATGACCATTTTTATATCCAAATCGCTGTCAATTGAAAGTACTGTATATCAACAAGTGATGTATTGAAAATAATTTTTTTACACGGATGGATAAAAAATATCATCTAGTTTTAAAATGGGCTATAAAAAAAGCCCGCGACGCATATTCATATACAGGGTGATGTAGAATACAAAATCTAGATTTTCTTTTTTGCTAAATGTAACTCCCAATATTTTATTATACCAAAGAATTGCTTTTAATATGCTCTTTCATTTTTGTATAGCACTTTTTATGGGTGTGTTCATTAGTTTCTGAGATATTTCGATTTTTCTACAAATTTTAAATACACCTTCTATTTGTTTACTGAAATTTATTTATTTTGAGAAAATGCTATCAAATTTTATTTTTGCTTAACAAACAACTAAAATATAAGGCAATAACAGTACTTGATCAAGTCAAAACACTGGATTAACAAGATAATATACTAGGTCAAGTGTGCTGAAGAAACGGCTTTATAGACGTCATGCATCATTATCAAGCAGATCTATCAGGTAGGCTATGAAATATTAAACGACACGGTCCAAATAAAACGATTCTTCAATCTTTGAAATCAATTAGTTTTAGAGTGCCTCCGTTCTGGATATTGCTGTTCATAGTTGATATATTCTAGAGGCAAGTAGGCAATTTCCCAAAGGTTCTCCTAAATACCCTCAATGGAAAAATCAATTTCTAACGCTGGTTTTTCATACAGTACGGAATTATTGAACAGGTTATGAAAACCGTCAATTTTTAAAAGCATACCTGATAAATCTGCTTGATAATTATGCATCACGCATACAAAATTGCTTCCTCAGCATACTTGACTTCATTATTTCGATGATTCAGGGTTTTGACTTCATCAAATACTATCATGACCTTATGATTTAGTTGTTCGTTGAACAAAAAACCAATTCGATAGTACTTTCTCAAAATAAATAAATTTCAGTGCACAAATAGAAGCTATATTTTAAATTTACCGAAAAATCGGAATATCTCGGAAACTGATGCGCTATACAAGGATGAAAGAGCATATCAAAAGTTATTCTTTGATGTAATAAAATTTTGGGGGTTGCATTTGAAAAAAAAGAGAAAATCTGGGTTTTGCATTCTACATCACCCTGTATACGAATATACGTCGTGGGCTTTTTTATGGCCGATTTTAAAACTAGATGATATTTTTTATTCATCCGTGGAAAAAAAAGGATTTTTGATTCATCACTTTTTGATATACAATAAATACGTCCATTTGACAACTATTTGGAGATAAAAATGGTCATAACTTTTGAAATGCCCTGTATAATGTATATATATATTGGAAGAATGGAAATCATTAGTAGAATTTGAATATGGAATAATATATAGGGAGTTTTATTTTAAAAAATGCATGTTTGCATCACCACGTAGTTATGGATCACCCTGTATAAATCAAAATATTTTCTGAGCATTGAGCACATATGTGGCTACAACTTTTGTATACAACTTTTTTCGCTATCTTCTACAGTAGTGGAGTTATCGACCGAGCCGGTACTAAAAACTCAACCTGTATTTTTATAATTAGCCACCACATTACCATATCAGTAATTTCTATATTTTTAAACAAACATATCAATTCTTTTGAAATTGGCGAATAATTATTTATTTACACAAAAATTTTGTGATATCAGATTCGTTATTTGTAATTAAAATTTAGAATTCTCTAAAAATGGCGAAGATGCCAATATAGTGATGGCCTTATTACAATGGTTGTCACTACATTTGGGAACATAACTGTGATGCAATTATACACACAACACACACGTAAGTCACGGATATACCACAAAATTGGGAAATATATCTGATGCAATACGTAAGTTGCGCCGATGACGCTAACAACGACTCTCCTCCACCTTCTTTTTACACTCCTTGAGAATCTCGATATCAGATACACTTGGCGCAAATAGTGCTTACTAATTACGCATAGACAGTGTGCTAAATGTATGAGATATTGTGTCTGTCATACCTGCCTTTTAGACAACATTATTTTTTATCGAACTACTGGTCAAGAACTTCTGTTGTAAGAACAATTTTGTATATCAACTAAATTAAACGGTTTGATCAAACAAAACAAAGGAGTATATTAAATACAAAAGAATGCTTTGTCCTCCTTAATGTTAAGTTTTATAATAATAATAATAATATTTATTCACCATATACCAAATATTAGTAGAACAAATTTTATTGATTAATAATATTATGTATAAAATTTCGCTCTACAGAGTAAATCCATTCTTTTAGATTTTGTTTAAAATTTTTGCCAAATCTGAGGGACTTTGTGATTGATGGTACTGCACAATACAATTTCGGAGCTAGATATATGAATGATCATTGGAACATAGTTTTGTGCGGTCTAAGTTTGATGACCAAATTTATTGATAGAACGTAATTATTATACTGCCGTCCAAATGCTAATGGCCGTAACTACCTTTCACGAAATCCTGTTTTTTGGTGAATCGGATACATTAGAATATCCGTTATTTACATGCAAAAAATGTAAGCACAATGCCCAATAGAAGTAACAATCATTTACTTAGCCAGAAGGCCGTAACTGTGTAAGAATCTGCAGTTACGCCCTAATAGGTGGATAGTTTTTGCCGCGCAACAGCGCAATGCGCAGATCGCCTGCTCATACGTAACTGACACAACGGACGCATTGACATCTTTGAGAAAAAACTCTCATTACTGGTATCGGTGTTCTATTTGCTTCAATTATTTTTATTTCTACGTGCTAACAGCTGATCTATTTTGACTGATAGCTGAGTAGAAAGCTAGTGTTTGTCATTGATATCTGTTTAGATGCTTTTCATCGTTATAGTTGTATATTCGTATAAATACTAAATTACAGCAAACAGAATACCTCTCATATGCTTACGTGCACCATTATTTGAAGCTGTTGACGTCCAGCTTTACCAGTTACTACAAATACACCCCTCTAATTTAGTAATTTTTCAACTTGTTTCTAGTTAAAATCACTAATTTATTACTTACTCACTATGAAGAATGCGCCCAGAAACATACCAATCAACAATGACCTTACAATAAATAGCCTTACCTACATAAAAAATGATGCATTCAATGTTCGTGCACGGAGAATACAGTATATTTTATGAAGAAATACTGTCTTCATAAAATTACATTGTCAGTACTCTGACTAATCATGCCTAGATATAGGTCATAGGTTACTCTTTTGGGAAGCAAACTTAAAATAGCTAGTTCTATTTTGTTATTTTCTTTAAAGGAAGCATGTTTTATATTCAGTATCTCTAATAAAGATGTTGTTACCTTTCCAATTGGCGACATATTTCTCCAGAACCATTCACTAAGTGAATTGCAATTTCAGCATACATAACTATTGATCGCGGCAGATCTATACTCTATTTTAAATTCATTTATACTACGGAGCTACTAACAAATTGCTAAAAAACATATAGACCCGTGTGCAGCATTTTCAATTACGACTTCTTTCACTTATAAGCGTCTCAGCACTAATAAGGCTAAAAGGCTTAACAGCCATAAACCAAAATCCGAATACAATAAATAAAATCTGAAGAAACTACTAAAATTTTGTGGAAAATTTACTACAAGATGCATATATTACCTTACACTTATATGTTTCCGAAACGGTTGGCATCTAACAAAATATAAAACTTTTCTCAAAACCTCATTTTTGCAGATACGCGATACGCCCATTAGCATTTGCGAGTATTCGGCAGTATGACCTATTTGAATTTATCAGCTTACCTGCAATTAATTGCTTCGAACCCGAGGAGTAAATTGTTTGAATGACATGGATTTGAAACAACTGTAAATGTAATCCAAATACTAACAATCAATTGAATACACAACAACATTTTTTCCGTGGGATTTTGATGACATTTGGATTATAGTGTGGCACAGGTCCTGGGAGGTAGTAGCAGTAGTAGTAGCTGTGGGGCGTCCGCGATTGGCAAGTAGGCCCCAGTGGGCCCTTTCCACCAATCCCAAATATAACCCCTCAGCCACCACCACCTGCCTACCCCACCCTGCCAAACCTTCCCGACCTTTTAAGAAAGGCAAATACATCGTCCCAGCTTAGGGAGGGTAAATCCTCTGGCTGGAGTCTATCAGATTCAAAGATCTTATATCTCAGCCCGCCTAGCAATTAACATTCCGAGAGGAACTGGTAGGCTGTTTCATCGGCCCCTCCACAGCCCATACGTAGGGAGTCGTCTTCAATTCCTATAATAGTGATAGATGCCGCCTGAGCCTACAGTGCCCTGTCAGAACAACCACGAGGCTTCTGATGGCCCATCGGCCTTGCTTCCGTAGCCATGCTGACCTGGATGTGTTCAGCCCGGCTATAAAATCGCTGCCTCGCTTGCATCCCTCACTTTGCCTCCACTGTTCATCTATGGTATTGTTTACCCACTTTTTGAGGGCTGACGTTACCTGCTGCCTACTTAATCCTATAGCAGGCTCCGAACCAACAAACGGTCTCCCGATGCCGAGTCTGGCCAATCTGTCGGCTTCCTCGTTACAAAAAACGCCCGTATGACCCGTTACCCACATCAAGGTAACTTCTTTCAGTCTTGCCAGCTCTTCCAGTCTCTCTGCGCACTCTTGAACTAGGGGTGCCCTAGTTACAGGCCCGCAGATGGCCTTCAGAGCTCCTTGAATGTCAGAGCAGACGTGAACCTTCTGCTCTGTTGCCTTTCTCACCACGTCATTGCATCTAGCAGAGAGTATTGCATATACTTCTGCTTCGAAAATCGTGGTATACGTACCTAAAGAGTAACTCTCCCGTACTCTTCGACTTTCTACATACAACCCTGCTCCTGTCCGTTACCTAAACGAGAGCCATCCATGTAACACCGATGCCTCTCGAGGAAACTGAGTCTCCCCTCTTTTCCATTCCTCGGTATTGGGAATCGTGAGAGTGAAGGATTTATCCAACCTTGGTAGACGGTCTGCCTCGACAATCCATAGGCAGCGATAGGTAATGCTTCCTCCGCCAGCTAAGCTATCTTTGCGTGGCTAACCACCTCACCCTTTATCTGCCAGTTACCATTCTCAGATGCGCTGCCACCACTGTCAACCTAATCCAGAATGCTACCGTCGGCAGTCCGATCAGGACCTCCTGTGCTTCAGTTGGGGTCGTCCTCATTGCCCCTGTGACACCCACACATGCAAGCCTTTGTATCCGTCCTAGACTTCGGACCACTGTGGAATTCTGCTTACAAGGCCACTAGACCACCGAGCCGTATTATATTCGGGGTCTTATGGTGGCAGTGTATATCCACTCCAGGATTTTCGGGTTTAATCCCCATGTACTTTCTTCTGCCCGCCGCAGCTTCCAGAAGGTCGCTGTCGATTTTGACACAAATCTGTCAACGTGCAACCACCACATCAGCTTTGAGTCTAGAATTACCCCCAAGTATTTGACCTCCCGCGAAAGTGCTAAAGGTTTTCCATACATTGTAGGCACTCTAAAACCGTCTAACTTCCTCTGTCTGCAGAACAGTACTAGCTCCGTTTTTGTTGAATTTACGTAGAGCCCTGCATCCGTACACCATCCTTGAATTATTCTACAGGCCACCTGCATTCTATCATAGATCGTGCTTAAGTATCGTCCAGAGCCGATTACCACACCGCCGTCCGCGTATGCCTGTGCCTGGAAGTCTTATTGAGCCAGGCTTTCCAGAAGACTATCCATAAAAAGACACCATAGAAGAGGAGACAGACAGCTGGCCTGCTGGCGCCCCCTCACCTCGTCCCGCTGGAAGTCTCCCTGGATTGCCCGAACTGTCTGACTCCCTAGCGCAGATCGCACCCAACTCACCAAGGTCGCTGATGTACCTCTAGCTTTCAGGGCGTTACAAATGGTTACCGTTTTAGCCTTATCGAAGGCCCCTTTGGTATCGAAAAATACCGCAAGGGCGACTTCCCGCCTAGTGATACTTTTCTCCACTTTCTTAGCTAGAGCATGAACAGTCGTATCCGTTGACTTGCCCTTCCTATAAGCATGTTGGTTGCCATTTGGGGAGGTGTCTTCTTAAAACCTTTTCTTCAAAATACCTACTGACCAACCTTTTCAACGTCTTCATTAGGAATAATAGGCCGAAAGGATTTGCCAGCTGTGTAGTCTTTTTTACCCGGCTTGGGGATAAAGACCACCCTTGCCTTTCTCCATATGGCTGGCACATATGCCAGACTGGCTCTGAATATCACCCATACCACGGTAGGATGACGTTCAAGCCCTCTGTAGAAGCGCCGGAAAAATGCCATCTAGGCTGGCTGCCTTATAGGGGCTGAACTCACTCGCAGTCCAAGTGGTAGCGTCATCTGTCACCACGTCCTCCGCCACCTGGTAGTCCATATTCTGGACAGCCAGGTAGGCAGCTGGACCGGTGGCGGTGTGTCCGGCACCCTCTCCGGGAAAGTGAGTCTCCAGCAGGAGTTCCAATGACTTCTTGCTGGACGTTATCCAATTTCTGTCTTCCTTTTTGAGGAGACCCAATTTTCTTTCTACCTTTGCCACTCAGGACTTTCATCAGCCTGGCTGATTCTGGTAGGGAGTTGATTTCCCCACAGAATTCTCGCCAGCTGGATCTTTTCCTTTGTCGCAATTCCTTCTTAAAATCCTTCCTAGCCTCCCCATAGTCAGTCCTTGGAGCTTCCGTTCCACTCCTGGTTGCCTTGTTAAAAGCTTTCCTGGTTTTCCTTCGAAGGTCCTCAAGGGACCTCCCCCCCCCATAGAATCCTCTTAACTTTGATCTCTCTGAGCGGACAGGACGCCTCGAATGAGTTACTATTTCTCCTAAGCTGGTTACTGCTTTCTCATCTCCTCCTTTGTCGATACATTTGGAGAGGATCCACAGAAGTCACGTTTTAGACCCATAAGGTAAGTCTCTCAGTTCATGGTTCTTGGGTTTTTCCGAGGCTTGGGTTTCTCTGCGTCGGATCCTACCTCAAATATGACCATTCTGTGGTCAGACAAGGATATATACGTACTCACTCTCCAATTTACTATATCGTTCATTAAGCCTTGTGAAGCCATTGCTATGTCAAGCACCTCCCTCCTAATTTTATTGACAAACGTTGGCTCAATTCATCTGTTCACTACCTTGAGGTTTGTTCTCACCAAAAACTCCAGGAGAGCCTGACCGCGGTCATTGGTCTCTGTGCTGCCCCACATTAAGTGATGGGAGTTGGTGCCTGCGCCAATTATTATTGGCAAGTTTCTGTCTCTCGCGAACATCACTACTCGCGCTAAATCCTCCATTGGAGGTAGAATATTACAACCTCAATTGCAGATAAGCACTACTTAACATTACCTGACGTCTATTTCTGCCTGCCTTATATTGTATGTCCACGGCTGCGATGTCCTTGGTTCCTAGTTGCGGTAATGGTACTACGTTGAGATCCTTGGTCATCAAAATACACGTCTGTGGTCGCTCATCGTCCTCCCCGCCTACGATGACGTTGAGGTCGGTTCTTCCTAATCCGCTTACTCGGTTCCTGAAAACATATGGTTCCTGAATTAATACAATATCCTTAGACTTACCTGTCAATACGCTAACCAACTCAGCGGTACGGCTCTGACTGTACTGGAGATCGGTTTGACTCACCCGTATCTAATCCATCGGGGTCATTGGGTCACGGGCCGCACCTCACTCCTTACTTTTGGCAGGACCTTTATGGGCGGGTTTTGAGGAGCCTTGGTTTGCCGCTCCACTCCATGTCGGCAGCCTGCGTACAGCAAGCGTGACCAAATCGAGGTAGAGGTTAAACCCTGACTCCTCCATCAACCTGGCGGTGTTTTGGCCCACAATAAAGGCGAGGTGTCATCCTCCAGGATTACCCGTCGATTCTGCACGCCTCCAGTTTTGAACGTTGAGGGAGCGATTCTGGAGTGCAAGCGTCTCCATCACCTCTCCCTATCAACGCTCTGGGTCCTCAACCAGAAGCCAATCCTCTCCAGCCATGGGGTTTCCGCCGCGCTAGTGGGGCTAAACGTAATGTATTCCTAAGTCAGAGGAGGACAATCCTGGAGGTTTCGTCTTCCGTTGTGACCAGGAACCATCCAGAGTCGACCAACCCTGAATTCCTGAAGCGAAGTTCTGGACCTTGAGAACTCTTTGGGGTGTCCCTCATTCCCCCGAGCATTTCCGCCACCAGGTGGCTCTTGATGCAATCTGCCTCCTCGGGAAGGACTGCACCGTCAAATCTGCTGGATCTAAAGACAACCTGGTTTTCCGCAATGGGAACTCCTTGTTGTCCTTCCGGCCCTGTTGCTGACTTCTTAGGCCTGGGCTGCACTGTGCCTCTCAAAAGAGGTGACACATGAGCATCCCCACCTTCTCTGTCTTCCCTTGCCTTCTTCCTTATCCTTTCGGGTGGAGTTTCTTTCTCCGCCCTTGGTCTGTTTTGAGCCGACCACAAGGCAACCAAGGTCAATGGGAGAAGCCGAAAAAGGCAAGAGGGCCGGAGGCAAGGAGGGCGCGGAGAGCTAAGCCGCAGTCTAAACAACTGAACATTCAGCTCCAAACAGCGCCTTCCGGGAAGGAAGCAACCGGGAGGAACCAACCAGGATCCTCAAGAAACCTTCCGAGTCCAGAACTGCCTTCGCTTTTTGGCGTTTTGGTTATTTGGTTACCTATCCAAGTCTGGTATTTGAGGACGGATCTGGCGAGAAGAGTAACGTGCATTCTTCCAATATAATATTGCAACATTGGATACTGCTGTACTAGTTTTGATGAAGTTTGGGATATGATTAGTATGGAATCATAGTGAGCAAGGGGAAAGATTTTTGAAAATCCTGGTATTAGCGGTGGCATAATTAGCAAAAAATGAAATTCTCAGAATTTGAATTCGTAAAACTGATGCCGCACCCGAACGCACACAAAAAAAAACAGGTAGCATCAAATCTGATAAGTAATTATAAGCAGAGTAGGTTATACCTGAGCTTACGATATACTATTTGTACATGAAAATACTTTAGTTCATAAATATTACATGACTCCAGTGAAGCTTTAGATATGTTTAAATATGACACTAAAATATTATTGAAAGTATCACTTACAGGATTAATTTAAATATATTTTAGGCTTCAATAAAGGATAATTGAATCTTACATACATTATTCTTAATTACCTTGTAAATAAAATAAGCATAGATAGATGTGCTACCTAATAATCCACTTAGTATTGATTGAGATATCTACAAAAAGTCTTATTCGCCGTCAAGTCAATCGCTGGCCGTTTTCCTTTCATTTCAAAGTTTTAATGGTAATGGAAATGTTTAGTCTCTATTACATTGCAATAGCTAGCAGGCTGTGAAAAGTACCGATGCTTGTTGTACTCCAGCTTTTGTTTGACCTTAGATGTGTTACCGCTGTTGTTTCTGGTTAGAATTGATTTGTTGTAAGGAGTTTTTCACATTTGACTGTATAAAAAAATACATCCATTCCCATTTGAGAAAATCAAGTTATCTCAGATTGAAGTTTGCTTAATAATTAATCTACTGATTTCTCCGAGCACAAATGCAGTTCATGCTTATTGTTTAGTAACACGGCAAAGTCAAAGCCTTCTAAATTTTTATAATTTCCACGATATTGAATTTTACTGATACTTGCTTATACCAAAAATAGTGATTTGCAACTGAAGGGTTCGCTTTAAATCCAGTGTGTGGTACATACAGGTATACTAGAATTTACCAAGAAATCTAAATATGCAATTTTGTTTTGCTATTATAATGACTGGTCAGAGTCCAAGAGGCCAGATCATTTTGCCCCATCCTTTTATTTCGTTTAAATAACATAATTTTGATATGTCACGCCCGAATCCGAGGCGTTGAGCTTTACTCACCCTGTATATAAATTAACTATTTTGACAGAAAGGTCTATTTTTAAGATAATAGGGAGCCCTTGGTAAAAACGCAAAATGATCAGGAATCCATAAGAGTTTGGAGCAGTACTGTTGAGTTCAGTTTGTTACCAATTATTCCGCCACCAATACAAATGTTTTCTAAAGTATAGCAGGTGTAATGAAAAAACATGAATTTATCTTACCAATTATTATTACAGAATATAACTGGCATATCAAGTTTTTCCAAAGGTAGTAATAGCACACTTTTATTCGACTATCATTTGATAGTCAAGGGTTTCTAAACATGCTTAAAATACCCGTAATTCTCGCCACTCAAAGTCCCATAGCATAACTAAGCCCTTAGAGCATGCAACCCGTCACCTTGTGAACGCCAGATTACGCATATTCTCGCTAATTAGCGGAAGTCACCGCAAAGCGTATTGTGGCGTGTCGCATGGCAACTCCTCTCTGGTAATTTTTTTAACAATCAAGCGACGGCGAAGCGCGATCTCCCAATACCATGAATAATCGTCGAAACCAGCGCCGGCAGATCAGCTTCCAGAGATCTGCCTAATTGTGCCCTGGGGAGGACTTGCGGTAATGAGCCACCCCGGTTACCATGTTGGGGCAACACGTGCCACTTAGAACACATCGACAGGATTAGCGCATCACCTCTTACCACAGCAGCTCGTATTACGGTTATAATATCAGTGTCTATAGCAAGATTCAACAAATAATTACTACCATTGTATTTTTATCATCGTCAGCAAACTTATTCCTGGTAAAGAATTTCTTAACCATTATGACCAAATTATAGTTTGATTATATTCATTAGGACTTGCGAATCATGATACAATAAATGAACACAGCACAGCATATTGATGGAATGCAATAAGCGCTTCATCGTATACAGAAAAAAATAATTAGTACATAAAGACGATAGATACATTTTTGTAGTCTATTTATTCAGTGCTAGTTCTAAAAAATGAAAACAAGTTGACTGACTCAGTACATCCCACATATTATGGTGACACCAGTTTATTGTTTTCCCATTATAGCATAAAGTGAATCTGAGATCCCCTTGCAACCAAATCATCGCCCGCCACCGCAAAAAAGGTGCTATGCCACAACATTTTTTTTAGTTTTACAACCCCTCACCCCCCAACGACCCCCTTTTCCTCCCACCCAAAAAAAAAGTAGAAAACGATCCAAAACCCGTAAAAGGCCTAAAACAAAGTTTGAGCTTTTTATATTTTTATTTACTATTTATTTTTATCACTTTTTTATCATTGCTTACTGACCCGATTTCCTAGGCGTTTTCCATCCTCGCTAAGATGATAATGTGTCGAAATTTCATTAAAATCAATTCGATCACAGGGCCGTTCTTAGGGGTCTGCACGTTTTGCCAGCGCAAAAGCGGCAAAACAAAGGGGCGACAGCAAACAGTCTGCAAGTACAGTGAAATTTACTTTTTGATCATAAAAATAAAATTAATTGTACAAAAATTTCAAAATGTAACAAACCTATCGAAATCATGTATCAAACACCAAACATAAAACCTCCATGGTGTGTCTGTACTCTATACTTTAGTTATTCTTGCCGACCGTTTGTTTTTTGTGTTGCGAGTCGCTGAATTCACAGAAATATAGGGATATATCTAGATATTTCCGTTTCTTGAAAAGGCGTTACAAGGTGGCCGCCACGCGGCGGGCCATTTAATCTACCCGGAGAAAATGTTTGTAATGTTTCAATAGGGAGCAAATAAAATAGCGGCTCACAAACTTGGGCATAAAATGAATTGAAAATGAAATGTGTAAAAATTTAGATCATAGCCCACTTATAGCCGAATACGTACAAAAGCTAGAAAAATATTTTTCAAGTACCTAATAACGAATAGGTTTCTCTTCCATTGTGACCTGAATTAATGATTCTTGTGTTCATGCTAGGACAAAATATAAAATGCACCAATTTTCCTTGTTTTATTACATTGGTTTTCTATTTAGATTTGTTATTAAGGTAAGTGATGAGTGTAATATTAATTTTCGTGTTTTATTCGATCATGTTTTATGTTGTATATTGTTTTGGTTAACATGTTACATCACGTTTTGTTACAAAAATGAAGTCAAGTTGAATGACTCAGTACCTACCTCACAAACAACACTACCAGTTTATTTTCCCATAGCTTGGAGTGTGTTATGCTGCTGTCTTTCTTTTACAGGTCAATAGATAGACGAATACAACAAATTTTTCAGTTTTACAACCTCGCACTCCCCAACCGCCTCAATTTTACCCCCACACAAAAAAGTACAAAACGATCAGGAACCCTTAAAACACAAAAAAGGAGTTTGAGCTGTTGTATATTTTTAGGGTTTTTATTATTGCTGCGTCGCCACTGAGATGATTTCTAAAAACCATACGCGTTTTCCATTCTTGCCATGGTAATACTGTGTCAAAGCCTCATTAAAATCAATCAAAAAGCTTCCACGTCACACAATACAGAGCGATCTAAAGCAGTAGATACTCGTATGTATCCATCAGAAGAGTCTATGTCCCTTGGTTTCTGTAATAGGCAAGGCAATGTTCGGATGAACCTAAAAAAGTGTATTATAAATGGGGAATATGTTTATTCGAAATTTTGGAAAAATAATTTATGACTTGGCAACGTCGCAAACGAGAAAAATAATATTACACTGCGAGATAGGGTATTAGTAGATACTTCGATTTGAAATAAAACATACAGGGCGTTACATTTAAAAAACAAAGCAAAATGACTTTCAAATTGCCGTAACTTGAAATTCTGCCAAAACACCCTGTAGATGCGCATAGTTAGTGGCATCCAAAATAATATTCATTTAATATTCAAGTTACTCGCTGTATAATATTATTGAGAACTTGTGACCTTGCAAATCCGGAAATTAATATAAAATAAATTATAACTTGGCAAGGTCGCAACCAATCCCAAAATATGTTAGGGTTGAATAGAGATCGATGATGGAAACTAGAAGAATTAAAAAAAAGTTATAGTTCCATCTAAAAAAACTCAAGTTGGTCACTACCCCGCTTTCCCGCAACACCCTGTATATTTCAAAATATCTTTACGATATGCATCTTAAGCAACCAAATAACTTTTAAATTTGAATGTTCTTCTATCAGGTATACATTGCGAGATATCGAAGAATCACACTAAATGGACACCCTGAATACGTCAACTCGTCTCTAGGCTGCATCAGGTATGTACAGAGTAGCATAGGTAACAGCTCACAAGAAAATATTGTGTGAAACGTACTCCAAGCCAGGTTTTATCTGGGCTTTACAATACAGCGTAAGGTGATTGGGTGATGGGAAATATTTCTCACTTTGAATAGGTATCCAAGTTCTTTTTCCAGTAGCTGTTGAAATTGACGTCACATCTTCCTGCCAGCTCATGTTTTCTGGAATGTTGAGTCATAAAACCCTGAATGGGAATAGGTTTCTAAACAACTCGATTAGTTCTTGCTTAATTAATTAATTAATTTGTTTTATAGCTATGCATCTACTCAGACAAAGCCTAAGTACGAGTATCATAGCAACTGCTATGAAGAAAGTTAGATTGGTAAAGCTGCAGTGTTTAATAATTAGGCCAACAGTCGAAGGCTCAGTAAAGACATTTCCTGTTAGTTCATTCCAAGCTCTGGACATCCGGTAATGGAAATGCGGTCGTAGCACCGGGTTCTTGACATACGAATGATGACTGCCTTGAGATGCGGCTCAGCAGTCACGCGGGAGCATCCAACAGGATCGGTGAGCGGCGAAATAATGGGGATGCGCTCCGAAGTACACTCGCTTCTGGACTCCTAAGCGATTAGACTCATCGATAGGCCTAACCTCACAAAGATCGTCCACAGCCTGGAACATCGAAGATGGGTGGTTGACTTGTTCCTGTTTTACTGATTCAATCACGAAAGATGTTCGAGTGAGCTCTCCTAGATAATAACATCAGAGGCCGTATGAACAAGGAATACTAGAAAAGCTCTGCGAGCTCATCCTTACCAGGTCGAGGTCCCTACTCCTCGAACCAGACTCCTCCAGCATTCCGTCTTTTGGAGAACTTCGACGCTGTGGAATGAGCTGCCAAGGGATTTGTTTCCCGACGGCTACAACCTGCAGCGTTTCAAATTTAACGTGCACCGGCACTTACCCTCTCGCAGCACTTCTACAGCGCCATAAGCTTTCAGCCTTTGCGGGAGGCTGACCATAACGAAAAGTAGAGCAGGGTCCGTTCGAGCCTTGGTTAAAAGTTAAAGATCACCAATAATTGCAATCGGACGAGAAAACGGCTGGAGATGGCACGTACATAAAAAAAATACTGCTGCCTTTCCAATTAATTGTTAGTATTTGGATGCCTTTCCATCACTTTAAATATATTTACAGTTGTTTCAAATCCATGTCATTGAACTGTATAATCCTTCTAATACCAGTATTGACATATAATGCAATCAAAACATTCTTTTGTTTTCGAAATTTACCCTATGTTTCATTTAAGCAAAGCATACAATCTATTCAATATAAAAAAATTATTACTGCAATAGCAGTTCGTGATAATTCATCTGATAGAAATTAATTTTGTTTCAATGGCCCTTGTCGTTCGCTGAACTATAATCAGTATTCGGCGGGACTAATGTCCCGATTCAATGAAGAATCCGAATAAAGAACATGGGGATGATCTCAGTCCTACTATCGCCGCGAACTCGTCAACATGGACGAAGGTGTTCCGTTGTGTTGTTTCGGTGTTAGCCATGTTGTGTCATCTCGTGGTTTTGCGTATTGCATCAGCAATTGTGTGATTTAAATGTGTCCAGTTATATATTAAATGGAGGACCTACTGAGAAATTGGGACTTAGAAGAGCTAACACCCACATTTGAATGTAGGTATTTAGATTAGTCAGACAGTTATATTTCAGGTAATAATGCAACCACTGGTGCAGGCTTATGTCTAATTCTTATATCATGCTCCTTATAACTTCACACAAAATCACACTATTAAACATCCAAACAAATCAATCAGCTGTCCTCGCAATAAAATCTGTTGGTCCAAGGAAAAGAAAGTAGTTTAGAATCAATTACCAAACAGATTCGATTCAATGACAGGCTGCGATTGAAGCAATCATTGGAATCCAATTACATCTTGTAGTTGAATCGACAATACGATATAATTCGCTACCAACTATACACTTCCCATTGGAGAAAACGTCGCTGTATTTGAGGAATGCTGAGTGTAACGTCCCATTGAATCCAAGCAGACAGACAAAACGCAGATTTTTCTGTGTGTAAAGGTGGAGTCTCTAATTAGTTGGATTGATTTTGCGACGGACTGCAGTAAGTATGGTCAAGGTAGTAGGATATAGCAGCCCTCCAAATTTGTGAGCACTTCTCTAGGCCAGATCTTATCTGGTCTTTATGCAGCGTAAGAAGGTTGGATGGTGAGATGTAGTTTTGGCTCTGAATGGGTATTCCAGCTATCTTCCAGCAGCTTTCGTAATCAGCGAAACGTGTTTGTTCCGTATTGTGTTTTCTCTTCGGAACTTTTTTAATCGGACTTGTATTTTGGGAGTAGATTTCTACCATATTATTGCGTCCCCAAGCTGTAATAGTTTCCAGATCATTCAAAAGAAAAGCAGCTCCTGCTGGATCAACTATAGTCACCCGCTAAAATGTGGATTGGGCTTGTAGTGATAGACAGTACGTCGTTGATGTGAACCAGAAATAATTTCCAAAAACCAATCCCTAAGCAACTCCTGCGGTGATATTATGAGAGGAAGAGATATACAAAGATAGCGATTTTGAACTTAATCGAATTTAATTCGTACGCCTTAGATCGTACGCTTGTTTAGGAGACTGGTATGCCACAGCTGGTCGTATTCCTTTGAAATATCGAAAGCAGAGAAGTGACGTTCGTCAAACGAATGGATTAGTTTTCTCCACATATTATGTGTAACGTAAGCCAGGAGATTTGCAATCCATCTTTGATGTCGGAATCCATATTCCTTGTCATTAGTTAATTGATGAAGCTCAAGGTATTTCATAAACTCTTTCCCTATCATCTTGCTGATCACAGAAAGTAGAGCTATTGGTCTGCAGTTGATTTGCTCCATTTTGGATGTCTTTTTCGACACCAGCTGGATACAAGCGGACTCTCAGTCTTTTGGTAAGATTCAGGAGTTGTATGATATTTCAAGGATGCGGCCGAGCTCCGGAGCGCACTTTTCCACAACAACAACAACCGCGATGAGGACGGGATTAGTGCCCTTATTAACTGTGTTAGATTTGGACACCGTCTTGCTCACAGTTTAAGGTATCCTCGATATACATAGCTGGTACATGGGCATTGGGGGGAACATTTGCTGTGGAATTTGCTGCGAACGTCTTGGCAAGTAATTCGGCTTTATACTTGGCAGCTAGATTATTGGCTAGTCCTTTCAGCTTCTCACGTTGCAGCAAAATAGTTTCAGAATGCGACCTGTAAACATGAATGTATAGATCATCATCATTATAGTCACAATGTCTTAACAGACATGTTGTGAACTCGTAAAATGCATTTACTCATTTTACGAGTTTCTCTTGGGATATCTTTAAGATCTTTAATGCAGTAGTTTCCCATTTGCTTTTTGCATCCTCATGCCGTTGACCAGATGGTATCTACTGGTTCATCCACCTTTAGGGGCAATTTCTCACCCCAAGGACAAGAAGGTGTCCTGACTCTTCTCAACTCGTCCACCCAAAGTTGTTGGTTAAGAAGAGGCTACTGTTTATACCGACAGTAGTTCGCTTCCTTTTAGTCGCCTTTTACGACACGCAGGATATACGATGGGAGATATTCTAACCCGCCCCACACGGAAGTCATCATAACTATCTGAAAAATCTTCAGAGCAACAAGATAATCCTTTACGTAAAAATAACATGTTTGTCAAACAATCCAAATGCTCCATTGATCTTCATTATCGTTAAGCCAGTTACTGTCTGAAATAATAAATTCTCTAGCATATAACACGTAATTGAAAGGAACCTAGCCTGTCACCCTAAAGACAATTTGTCCCCTAAGTACATTACCTCCTCTTTACATAGCTTGTGGCCTAAGCGAATCTGACAACGTGAGAACCTAATTGAATCTACCCCCACGGACGTTCAATTGGTGAAACTGATCTGTAGTGCAAACGTTCTCGTTTGGTCAATTATTTACCGCACATCGAGTTTTATTGAGAGGCACTACTGGCGACCGGCTGCTGTCACGACAGAGGGGTGCAGCCAGTCAAGAAATAGTCCAGTCAGCAGTTGCCGTGACAAATAATATACTAACCAGGAAAGCAAAACAGCGTCACTGGCTTGACTCAATGCTTCCCACATATTCTCGAAAATATCAAAAATAAATTGCTTAAAACTCCTCCAAAATTCTCAATTACCCCCATACGTGCCGAAATCATCTATTAAAAGATTGAGACAAGTTGATTGACTTAGTACTTTCCACGTATTACGGTGAATATCATTTTATTATTTTCTCGTCGAATGAAGCTGCTCACACAAAGACATCCAACACAAAGCTCTCGTAAATATATTCTTGCATCTCTCTGCCTAGGTACTACAAAGACACAGTTTTTGCTCTGCAATTTTCAACAGATATTCCACATGCCGATTTTCCGGTATTTAAAAAAGAGATTATATTATCAATATGAATTTTTAAAGGGCAATGAAAAGTGTTTCTGGGCTTCCCAATCACCCTATCCAAGACCCCATCTTACTTCGCTTCATTTTAACCAAACAAAAAAATGGAGTCAAGTTGATTGACTCAATACTTCCCACACATAACACCTGCAACCAAATCGTCGCCCGCCTGTCGTCAAAAAAACATCCAACACAAAAACTAGTAAATAACTGGACGAAACGAAACAATCAGGAACCCCCAAATTGCTCAAAACGAAGTTTGAGCTATTTTTATATTTTTAATTTTTTTATTATTGCTGCGCCGCCACTGACACGATTTTTGAAAACCATACGCACCTTTGATCCTTGCCGCGATGATAATACTATGTCTAAATTGCATTAAAATCAATTCCATAATTTCCATGTTACTAAATTCAGAACGATCTAAAGCAATACTCGTATGTATACATCAGACAATTTCAAGTCCCTTGAATTCTGTAATAGCCAAGGCAATATTCGGATGGACCTAACAAACGTCTATTATGCCGCTAGGTCGTTCTTTCACAGGTCAATGGACAGCCTATTATGAAAGGAATAAATTTTTGAGTTTACAACCCCCCACCCCCTAACCACCCCAATTTCACCACCACCCAAAAAAAAAGTAAAAAATGATCAGAAACCCCTAAAACGCCTAAAAACTAAGCTTGAGCTATTTTTATATTTTTAGTTTTTTTTTCATTGCTGCGTCGCCACTGACACGATTTTTCCAAAACATGCGCGTTTTCCATCCTCGCTGCAGCAGTAATACTGTGTCAAAATTTCATTGAAATCAATTCGATAATTTTTGCGTTATGCAATATAGAACGATCTAAAACAACACTACAACACTCGTATGTATACATCACAAATTCTTAGTCCATGGGTTTCTATTATAAGCAAGGCAACGTTCGGATGGACCTAAAAAAGTGTATTATGCCACTAGGTCTTTCATTCACAGGTCATTAGTCAGCCCATCGCGAATACAACAAATTTTTCAGTTTTACAACCCCCCACCCTCCAACCACCCCAAATTCACCCCCACCCAAAAAAAAGTAGAAAACTATCAGGAACCCCTAAAACGCCTAAAAACGAAGTTTGAGGAATATTTGAAATTTTTCGTTTTGTGTTAGTTACTCCACCCCCCGTCCCCGTACAACGATTTCCAAAATTATCGGAACATTACCTACTACGACACCACAACATATCGCTGTCCAAATTTCATCACAATCCATGCAGCGGTTACTGAGATTACGACGTTAGAAGAACGCCAACAGACAGACAGACCGACAGACAGACAGACAGACAAACCGACAGACAGACAGACAGACAGACCGACGGAAATGAATGACGTGGATTTTCGTAATGTAGACATCATAACACGCCCAAAAAGCGTATTATCTCGAAACCGAAAATTTTCGCGATCACAATACTCCCATCACCTATCGGTGTGGGAAGTAAAAGTAGAAAATGAACCCTAGAATACCCTAAAACGGAATTTGAACGGCTTATAATATTGCTAGCAGTTTAGTGACGGGCTACACATATTACATAACTATCTAATATAATTTCAATTTGTTTCTACTTCCCACACCGATAGGTGAGGGGAGTATTGTGATCGCGAAAATTTTCGATTTTGAGATAATATACTTTTTGGGCGTTTTATGATGCCTGCATAACGAAAATCCACGTCACTCATTTCCGTCGGTCTATCTGTCGGTCTGTCTGTCTGTCGGTCTGTCCGCCGCCCATGTACCGGTTTTGAAAATTATAACAGCCTTACCTACTACGACACCACAGCATATCGCTACCCAAATCTCATCACCATCCATGCAGCGTTTACTGGGATTACGAGGGTAGAAGAACGCCAACAGACCGACAGTCCGGCAGACCGACAGATCGACAGACCGACAGACCGACAGACCGACAGACCGACAGACCGACAGACCGACAGACCGACAGACCGACAGACCGACAGACCGACAGACCGACAGACCGACAGACCGACAGACCGACAGACCGACAGACCGACAGACCGACAGACCGACAGACCGACAGACCGACAGACCGACAGACCGACAGACCGACAGACCGACAGACCGACAGACCGACAGACCGACAGACCGACAGACCGACAGACCGACAGACCGACAGACCGACAGACCGACAGACCGACAGACCGACAGACCGACAGACCGACAGACCGACAGACCGACAGACCGACAGACCGACAGACCGACAGACCGACAGACCGACAGACCGACAGACCGACAGACCGACAGACCGACAGACCGACAGACCGACAGACCGACAGACCGACAGACCGACAGACCGACAGACCGACAGACCGACAGACCGACAGACCGACAGACCGACAGACCGACAGACCGACAGACCGACAGACCGACAGACCGACAGACCGACAGACCGACAGACCGACAGACCGACAGACCGACAGACCGACAGACCGACAGACCGACAGACCGACAGACCGACAGACCGACAGACCGACAGACCGACAGACCGACAGACCGACAGACCGACAGACCGACAGACCGACAGACCGACAGACCGACAGACCGACAGACCGACAGACCGACAGACCGACAGACCGACAGACCGACAGACCGACAGACCGACAGACCGACAGACCGACAGACCGACAGACCGACAGACCGACAGACCGACAGACCGACAGACCGACAGACCGACAGACCGACAGACCGACAGACCGACAGACCGACAGACCGACAGACCGACAGACCGACAGACCGACAGACCGACAGACCGACAGACCGACAGACCGACAGACCGACAGACCGACAGACCGACAGACCGACAGACCGACAGACCGACAGACCGACAGACCGACAGACCGACAGACCGACAGACCGACAGACCGACAGACCGACAGACCGACAGACCGACAGACCGACAGACCGACAGACCGACAGACCGACAGACCGACAGACCGACAGACCGACAGACCGACAGACCGACAGACCGACAGACCGACAGACCGACAGACCGACAGACCGACAGACCGACAGACCGACAGACCGACAGACCGACAGACCGACAGACCGACAGACCGACAGACCGACAGACCGACAGACCGACAGACCGACAGACCGACAGACCGACAGACCGACAGACCGACAGACCGACAGACCGACAGACCGACAGACCGACAGACCGACAGACCGACAGACCGACAGACCGACAGACCGACAGACCGACAGACCGACAGACCGACAGACCGACAGACCGACAGACCGACAGACCGACAGACCGACAGACCGACAGACCGACAGACCGACAGACCGACAGACCGACAGACCGACAGACCGACAGACCGACAGACCGACAGACCGACAGACCGACAGACCGACAGACCGACAGACCGACAGACCGACAGACCGACAGACCGACAGACCGACAGACCGACAGACCGACAGACCGACAGACCGACAGACCGACAGACCGACAGACCGACAGACCGACAGACCGACAGACCGACAGACCGACAGACCGACAGACCGACAGACCGACAGACCGACAGACCGACAGACCGACAGACCGACAGACCGACAGACCGACAGACCGACAGACCGACAGACCGACAGACCGACAGACCGACAGACCGACAGACCGACAGACCGACAGACCGACAGACCGACAGACCGACAGACCGACAGACCGACAGACCGACAGACCGACAGACCGACAGACCGACAGACCGACAGACCGACAGACCGACAGACCGACAGACCGACAGACCGACAGACCGACAGACCGACAGACCGACAGACCGACAGACCGACAGACCGACAGACCGACAGACCGACAGACCGACAGACCGACAGACCGACAGACCGACAGACCGACAGACCGACAGACCGACAGACCGACAGACCGACAGACCGACAGACCGACAGACCGACAGACCGACAGACCGACAGACCGACAGACCGACAGACCGACAGACCGACAGACCGACAGACCGACAGACCGACAGACCGACAGACCGACAGACCGACAGACCGACAGACCGACAGACCGACAGACCGACAGACCGACAGACCGACAGACCGACAGACCGACAGACCGACAGACCGACAGACCGACAGACCGACAGACCGACAGACCGACAGACCGACAGACCGACAGACCGACAGACCGACAGACCGACAGACCGACAGACCGACAGACCGACAGACCGACAGACCGACAGACCGACAGACCGACAGACCGACAGACCGACAGACCGACAGACCGACAGACCGACAGACCGACAGACCGACAGACCGACAGACCGACAGACCGACAGACCGACAGACCGACAGACCGACAGACCGACAGACCGACAGACCGACAGACCGACAGACCGACAGACCGACAGACCGACAGACCGACAGACCGACAGACCGACAGACCGACAGACCGACAGACCGACAGACCGACAGACCGACAGACCGACAGACCGACAGACCGACAGACCGACAGACCGACAGACCGACAGACCGACAGACCGACAGACCGACAGACCGACAGACCGACAGACCGACAGACCGACAGACCGACAGACCGACAGACCGACAGACCGACAGACCGACAGACCGACAGACCGACAGACCGACAGACCGACAGACCGACAGACCGACAGACCGACAGACCGACAGACCGACAGACCGACAGACCGACAGACCGACAGACCGACAGACCGACAGACCGACAGACCGACAGACCGACAGACCGACAGACCGACAGACCGACAGACCGACAGACCGACAGACCGACAGACCGACAGACCGACAGACCGACAGACCGACAGACCGACAGACCGACAGACCGACAGACCGACAGACCGACAGACCGACAGACCGACAGACCGACAGACCGACAGACCGACAGACCGACAGACCGACAGACCGACAGACCGACAGACCGACAGACCGACAGACCGACAGACCGACAGACCGACAGACCGACAGACCGACAGACCGACAGACCGACAGACCGACAGACCGACAGACCGACAGACCGACAGACCGACAGACCGACAGACTAACACACTCACAGACCGACAGACCGACTGATCTAGATGAGTGACGTGGATTTTCGCGATCACAATGCTCCCCTGGCATATCGGTCTGGGAAGTAAGAGATAGAAATGACTATAGGTTTCATGAAATAAATTTCAAAGCTACACTAGAGGTTTGGCGAAAGCTGAGGCATGTGGTGAGAAAAATGCAGTGAAATACATATACTTCTATATATGGAGGAATGGGAATTTAATTTATATCCACAAAAGGCAGAGGAGAGACATAAAGTAAATTCAGTGACCATTAACTTTTTGATTGGTATGATTTGGAAGAAACACAAATATGACCAAATGGTGTTATAGAGCGCACTGTAGACTAAATAAGGAGCATATTATACGTTTGTTACGTAAAATATCCGACCTTGTATATAATATAAAGTCCAAATAATACTCAAAGGTTAGGGGAAAGCACTGCTGCATGCTGCACGTGATTTATTCATACATAACGTTTTCGGAGAAAGATTTATTACTGGTTGCAGCCATCGACATTCTGACATTGAAAATGGATTAACAGGCGACCAAGCCAGATTGATCGGTACACCCTACTACCATGTCCTCTGAAAGAGAATAGGACAGAATTGATAAATAAATTACCTTAATTTTTTCTCACAATACACCAAATCGCCTATTTGAATGAAGTATACAGACAAATAGAAATAATGAAAACTAGTGCTTTCCAAAATCATAGTCAAGCTGACATTTGTCAGAAGCGAAGGCTAGAATGCTAGGGGCTTGAGGCCCGGTGCTCACTTGCGGCTGTTTACCGTCTGGCGACGCTGGTAGGTACTAAGATATTTGTGTCCCGTGCGTCTACGGTGTAGCACCTATGGAACCGCAGCGGCACCGCGAGCGTATCTCCGGATCTATAGAACTAATTGGTTCATGGCGCGGAGCAGACCTGTGCCTGCGTCAAGATCCCGAATATTGTGTATTTTGGAAATTATTGAATTGATTTTAGTGAACATTTGACACAGTTATTACTATCGTGACGAGAATGGAAAACGCGTACGGTTTTTAGAAATCGTGTCAGTGGCGGCACAGCAATAATAAAGAAACTAAAAATATAAAAACAGCTCAAACTTCGTTTTTAGGCGTTTTAAGGGTTCCTGACCATTTTGTACCTCTTTGGGTGAGTGGGGTGGTGGGGGAAGGGTTGGTGGGGAGGTTGTAAAACTGAAAAAAATGTGTACTCATAACAGGCTGACCACTAACCTGTGAAAGAAAGACCTAGGGGCATAATTTACTTTTTTAGGTCCATTCGAACATTATCTACCTGTCTATTACAGAAACCAATGGACTTCTAATGTATGTAGAGAGCAATTCCACGACCATAACCTCAAACGTCTTGATCAGCTGATCTAGAGCTAACATGGCTTGTTTGCCATATACCGCCATGTAAAATTGAGGACTTTTGTGTTTTTTACAGTTTTTTGGACAATTTTACCATAATTGTTGTTGTGTTGTGTTTTTCAAGAAACCTTTTTTGGCAGGTAAGCAGCTATTTCATTTAAAATGATGTAATTCATGAGATAATGTATGATGAAAACTTGAATGCATATTGAAAACAGCAAAGAAAAAAAACATTTATTCGCAAATTACAGTTATCTCATTCATTAGGGCGACATGTGTTATAGTCATCCTGCATCTTTCTCACTCAATCTTTACCAGATCAAGAAAATCAATCGAGCTGTGGCAGTTTTATTTTGTATTTAACAAGGTGCATAATAGGTATATGAATAGCTGCCACATTATTTAAAATATTAGAATGAAAGTTCTTACTTGCACTGTTGAGCTGATTTATATATTTTTAGTTATTTATTGTTTTATTACTGCGCCGCCACGGACCAAATTTCTAAAAACTATACGCTTTTTCCATCCACGTGTCGGTAATAATACTGTGTCAAAATTTCATTAAAATCAATTCCAGGTTACACAATAAAGAACAGTCAAAAGCAATACTCTTATGTATTCACTAGAAAATTCTAACAACCTGGGTTTCTGTAATAGGCAAGACACTGCTCGGATGGACCTAAAAAGTAAATTATGCACCTAGTTCTTTCTTTCACAGGTCAATGGACAGCCCATTAAGAGTACAAAAAATTTTTTAGTTTTACAACCCCCCACCCCCGACCACCCCAAATTCACCCCCACCCAAAAAAAACCATAAATAATCAAGACCCCCTAAAAAGCATAAAAACGAAGTTTGAGTTGTTTTTATATTTTTTGTTTTTTTTATTATTGCTGCGCCGCCACTGACACGATTTCTAAAAACCATACGCGCTTTCCACGCTCGCTACGGTAATAATACTGCGTCAAAGTTTCAATAAAATCTATTCAAAAATTTCGCCCGTTACACAATACGATCTAAAGGAATACTCGGATATGTATTTTAACTATACTTGGTTCTCCCAACATAGACATCGCATGTAAACAAAGTCACGCATTTTGTAGGTGATCAAACGTGGCGAAGCGTTATCTCCAAAACAGGTACCGATAACAGGTCCGGATTAAGATATCACTTGGTAATCAATTATATATGATTACCCGTCGAAAAGTTGTGAATTGACAAGAAATGAAAAACACTTGGATAGTGGTCCATAAACGAAGTCGTGTTTAGGTGATTTGGAAGTCCCTGATCGCTTCGATTCGTCCAGTTTAAGCATGAACAAAAACTGTGTCGACTTACTTCTTATGTAGAGAGATGAAAGAAACAATTTACCCCAGCTTTTGTGTTGGATGTTCTTTTGCGGAGAGTGGGCGATGATTTGCTTACAAGAGGATCTCAGACTATAGCTTTATGCAATGGGAAATATAAAACGGTGTCATCGTCATGTGTGGGAAGTACCGAGTCAATCAACAGGTCATGAAGAATAAATGCCTGTTCAGATGGAAGCAAACAACTGACTTAACAGGAAGTTGCGAACGAAATAGGGATCGTGTAGTAGTATTTAGTAGTAGCTGTGAGGCGGCCGTGCCTGGCAAGTAGGCTCTTTTTGCCATCCTCGAATATGACCTCTTATTAACATCATGAAAGCCTGAACTAAAAAATCAGCCTCAGTATAATGGTTCGGTGAAATTTGACGCCATCTCCTCAACTATTACTGGCATTAACGTTCAATATGTTGGTTCTACGAAGACTGGTACATACAGGTATGTTTCTGGGGGGAATATTTATTTGGTTGAGCACTTTACGCCGAGTAAACAAAAGTCCCAAGTTAGAGAGCACCCTGTAAGATTTGGCCATGATCGTCGAAGGTGACAGTTTCTGCTATTATAGCATCGACATCTGAGTGCGCCGCAGTGCGGCATGGCATTGCTATCGAGCAAAAACCATTCACACAAACGTACTTTGGTAAGATAATTTCCCCGTTGCAAAGTTTATATCACAGAGTTAACATCTATAGAGGGAGTGTAAACAACAAAATGCACAGGTCGCTGACCAGCCAACATGTAACGGAAATTTTGACAGCTTAAGGACATTACCAGTGGCGTGCGACTTTATATTTAAATTGGATATTCATTAATATATTCAATTATTACTGTGATGTTACAAACTAATACCAATAAGTTGTATTAGTATTTAGCTATACTTAGAGAGTTACTCTTATTATAATTTAATTATAACAGTTGATAATTTATTATTACCATGAAGTGTTTTTCGAAGTATATCTAACAGTGTTCTGAAAGGTAGCCTGTTGGAATGGCTGCATCGTGTTTTTACTTCAGCAATAAAATATAATAATTGCATTAGGTAATATCCAGTTCTATGAAATTCTCATAGATAGATTTTCTGTAAGTAAATGTGACATACATTTTTGCATTTCACGTCCTCAAATAGTTTAAAAAATGGAATTTGGAAAATTCATGTTGATTGACATGTGTACAAAACATACATTAAACAACCATTATTATTCCTCAAACTGGGGGGAAGTTACTTTTGTTCCCAGTTATCCCCATATATTACGCTACTGAAAACTAAAACAAAACCTATACTCACCAATGATAAGGAGTGTTCACCGATTCGTCGCTATTACAGCAAATTATGCACTTTTTATGTTGTCTCATCATGCAATTATGACAATATTGTTCATAAATAATTTAATTCACACCACAAATAGTCACAAAGTCAGTCAAATATACACTAAAATCACAAAAATCTCGACACACGCAATAAGTACAACTACAATGACAGCCACATGACAGCTCAAGGGCACGCCGATTGTAGGTTGCCAGATTTACGACATATTAGAAGTTATTGCGACATTCCGCTGTGAAATTGAGCATTTTTGAGATTTCATTAAATCAATACAAATTATCTTCACGTAAATCAGTTACATTGCAAGTATATTGGAATGTACAGTTAAATACCCAGTTAAATACTTTGTGTTCAAACTGCGGAAACTGCCAGATGTTGAAGAAACTGGAAGCGGGCGAAGAAGAGTGGCAATAGCGCTATAGATGTTGGCTTGCCAATATTCAAATTGGCTCCCTCTAGAGATGTTAACTCTGTGGTTTATATACCTTGTATTTGAAAAGGGTAGAATAGGTCTTGAAGCCGATGTGCGCCAACTTTGCTGTTCTCAACTTGTACCTGCAATAATATTTGTCGTAGAATCCTCTTCGATGAGATTTAAAATTTGCTCTTCAGTTTCTACCACTCTGCGTTGTCTAGGTCATCCGCTGTGCTCAACTCAACGTTGGTACACCCTGTGTACGAAAATTTACGTTGTGTATGGTGCGCATGTTCAGGAAAACGATCAACATGTACTCGCGAAGCATTATTGGAATTTTGAAGTCATTCAACGTACACTAAAACAATGTCCAACAGTTCATTATTGTCGTACTGGTTCACCCTTCTCGTTTTTTTAAAATCCGATTCAACGCGTAAAAAATGCGATGCACTTAATCGGTGCTGTTTCTTATAGTCGGGGAGGTATCGTCATATTTCCGCGGGTGATTATACTTAGAATATGAAGTTTTTTGTCGATTAGTTTTCCGTATAAAGATGAAGAAACTGTATGTTGGCTGACACGACTCCGTTACAAAAGATCTTGAGGGTCTGCACAAATCACAAAAAAATGTTCTGGGTATTTGACTGAAGTTCGAAATTTGCAGATACCTAGTTGATGAAATTTTCATCACGAAAAGATATGTTAGCTGCAAAATATCTGTGACTTAACATGTTCGCTGCACGCATGATCAAGCAGAGGATATATCAACGATGTATGGGTGAACCATAGCTGCTTCCCTATTTGAATTCTTTTTGTACTTGGTAAAATAATAATAATAATATCAGTACTCGTAAACAATGAATACAAACTACTGGGACTTTGAAATACTTGCAGATAAGACTATACTAACCTTGCGATAGAAATGAAATGATAAAGTTACTATTGTCCCCCTAATTATATCGGTTTCAGGCCTTACACCAGACCTACAACAATTAGGCCTAGACGAAAGGTTAGACAAAATATTCGAAAAGTCTTTAATCCTGCAGACCTGTAATATTGTACGATCCTTCCTAAATTCAGATCCGTAATAGTGTTGACTTGGCACAGCCCGTCAACATTTGTTTCTACCGCAGATCCCATTTTTTGGCACCGGCTGGATGCAGGCTGTTTTCCAGTCTTTTGGGAAATGGAAGCGAGCTCCGGTGAGCACCTTTTCACAACTATGGAGGGGATCATGTCGGGCCCATTCGCCTTATTAATGTCCAGTGACTGCAGAATACTGCGTTAGATCCTTCTGTATTGGGTAACATGGAAATTATGAAATTGATTTTAATTAAACTTTGCCACAATATTACTACCGTGCCAAGGATGGAAAGCGCGTTTGGTTTTTAGAAATCGTGTCAGCGGCAGCACAGTAAAAATAAAAAAACTAAAAATATAAAACCTGCTCAATTTTCGTTTTTGGGCGATTCAGGCGTTTCAGTTCATTTTCTACCTTTTTGGGTGGGGGTAAACTTGGGGTGTTTGGGGAGTGGCAGGTTGTAAAACTGAAAAACTGAATGAAACCAAGCGGCATAATACACTTTTTTAGGTCCATCCGAACATTGCCTTGCTTATTATAAAAACCAATGGACTTAGAATTTGTGATGTATACATACGAGTATTGTTTTAGATCGTTCTATATTGCGAAGGCGAAAATTATTGAATCGATTTTAATGAAATTTTGACACAGTATTACTACCGCGGCGAGAATGTATGTTTTGGAAAAATCGTGTTAGTGGCGGCGCAGCAATAATAAAAAAAATTAAAAATATAAAAACAGCTCAAACTTTGTATTTAGGCATTTTAGGGGTTCCTGACAATTTTCTAATTTTCTGTGTGGGGGTGCAATTGGAGCGCTTTGGGGGTGGGGGTTTGTAACACCAAAAAGTTTGTTGTATTCATAATAGTTCATCCATTGGCCAGTGGAAGAAATACCTGGCGGCATATCAGACTTTTTAAGGCCATCTGTACGTTGACTTGCCTATTACAGAAATCAATTTTGTGATATACACATACGAGTTTTGCTTTATTTCGTTCTATGTATGTATATTGCGTAATGCGAAAATTATTAAATTGTTTTTAATGAAATTTTGATACAGAATTTACTGCCGCAGCGAAAATGGAAAATGTGTCTGTTTTTGAAAAGTCGTATCAGTGGCGGCGCAGCAATAATGAAAATCTAAAAATATAAAACAGCTCAAACTTCGTTTTTAGACGGTTTGGAGGCTCCTGATCATTTCGCGTCGTCCAGTTGAAGTATACAGAAAAAACTGTGGCATTCTAGTTCCTAAGGAGGGAGACCCAAGAAGCTATTTACCAGAGTTTTTGTGTTGGATGTTTTTTTGCGGGCGGGTGGGCGATGGTTTGGTTGCAAGGGGATTTCGAACTATAACTGCATGCAATGGGAAAATAATAAAGTGGTATAATCATTATGTGTGGGAAGTACTGAGTCAGTCATCTTGACTCGATTTTCTTAGTAAATCTGATTTATATTGCGGAATCGATCATTTATTTTGATGTCCTGTATTTATAATATGAATACGTGACCTTAGTGTAATTTTGTCCCACAAATATTTTGGCTGGGTGGTTGATACTATTTTATAGATTAGGCAAGACATAATTATTTAGTTGCCATCTTTGCTTCATATTCGACCAATGAAGTTCCTTAAATTTTTCTGAAAGTCGGTCATATTTGCGAAGACAATACAAAGGTCACTATAAAAATGAATTTCGCACTTCTAAACTCCTGACGTTACCTTTAAACTTACAGTAAAGATTCAAAAAGCAAATTGAAGAAGAATGCTTGCGCTTTGTCACCTATTTTGATATCGTGTTTGGTTGCTAAATTACAGACATTTGAAAAATGTATGATTTTGCATTTCGAGTTGTTTTGCACACTAAAAAACTTTTTTGAGAAAATCGCAAATAGTGAGTTCTGTTCGAAATGGGAATCCGTGTTTTAACATGGCAAATACATATGTATAACTGTGTATACCCAGGCCCCTTAACGTTCTAGGAAGACTGTTACATACAGGTATGCTTCTGGGGAAATTATTTATTTATGGTTGAGCACTTTACGCCTAGTAAAGTCCCAAGTTGGAGAGCACCCTGTATTTCGGAAAATACATAAGATCATTTGGCCATGGTTGTCGAAGGTGAACATTCGATGATAATTTCCTGCGATTATAGCATCGACATCGGTGTGCGCGGCGGCGTACGAGTATAGGCGGCGCGGCGGATATAATTGGGGAAGGGCCGCTGGCCGGAAATTGAGGGAGCGCGCATCCAGCGCAGCTACTTCCACCAGGAAATGATGACCAGTCAATTAAACCGTCGAAAGCGGTGTTGTACAGTCATACTTTGTTTGCTACATGAACATTGTCCTTGATGTTTTTGAAAGAAAATAAATAAATGCAAAAATATTATTAACTTTTCAAACCTATCCTGTTGTGGTGCAGCTGGCAATTAATCTTTCACGATCTCTGCAATATTTAAGTTATAATATTATGTACTTAACTACTACATAAAAATCTCATTACTAGCTCTGATTCTGTTTTGCTAAAATATCAGCTGATCCATATTGTGCGTCGCATGTTACGACACTGTGCGAGCTACGGCAAAATTTAAATAGTCTTCGCCATGACTACGACGAGTGTTGAGTTCGCCATAACGACGAGAGTGATGAATGTAGATAAATAACTAATCATAATAAATACGCTGTACTTTAGAAAACATAAAAAGTGTGATTGAATATAATCGTGGCGAACAGATCTCACAACACATATTCCTTAAAACCACCATTTCCAGAGATTTGTATCAAGTGGTTTGTATATCCGTTACCTACGCGACCAAGACCTTATTTGTAAATTGCTATGACTTAAAACTACTTTACACGATCCTACAAATCGATCAAGTTTGTGAACTTGAAGAAATTTGTGAAGAAATTGACAAATTAGAATATGATCTGATTTATTCATTTTTGGGGATAGGGATATTTGGTTCTGTCGTCAATATCAATTTCGTATTGCAATATAAGGGTGTACAGCGTTTTTCCACGCATCTCCTGTTTCATTTACATTATTAACAAAACCAAAGCAACACGTCAAAGTCTACAAAATCAAATGGAAACCTGATCAAATCATCACAGATACGATTAAGCGTTGTAACATCAACAAAACACAATACAACAACAATGCAACAACAACCACAAAACACAAAAATTAACACTGACCAATTATAGTTGACATTATTATAAATTCCTTATATACCTACAATAAGTTATAGGATTCTATACATATATATGTACATCTTTTTGACGATCATGAACTTATTAATTTTGGTGTTCCGTATAATGTACTTTTTAGAAATACCATGGATGGTGCAACCTAACTGAAGGCACGCTTACATGTGTTTTAATATTACGAGTATTAGCCTGCGATCAGTTTGTCACGTACAGTTAGTTCTGCTTGGAAGATAGGATAATAACTGCCTGAGCGAACTGATTCTGGTTAACCATTTAGACTAAAACTCCGGCTTCAGCGACTACTAGGGCTCTGAAAATCAGTCTACATAAAGGAGTTCAATACGAGTAGTACTGTTTTATGTCACAGTTCTCCAGAAATTTTACCAAATAGGCATATTTTGTCGTTTTACAAACCGACAGGTGAGGGGAGCATTGTGATCGCGAAAATTTCCGATTTCGGGATAATACGCTTTTTGAGCGTTTTATGATATCTACATAACGAAACTTACATCAGTCATTACCATCGGTCGGTATGTCTGTCGGTCTGTCGCTGTTAGCGTTCTTCTAGAATCGTAATCTCCGTACTCCGTACTGGGGGGTCGAAGTAACAGCCGCAGCAGTAGCGAATGCAGCCGTAATTTTGAAAATATGCATATAGTGCGGTGGAGTAATTCAAATATTCCTCAAACTTAGTTTTAATGCGTTTTAGGGGTTCCCGATCGTTTCCTACTTTTTTCTTGAGTGGGGGTGAAATTGGGGTGGTTGGGGGATGGGGGGTTGTAAAACTGAAAAATTTGTTGTATGAATACATTCCCCACACCCCAACCACCCCAAATTCGTCTCTACCCAAAAAAAAGTACAAAATGATCAGAAACCCCTAAAAGTAGAGCGGTTTTTATATTTTTGGTTTTTTTATTACTGCTGCGCCGCCACTGACACGATTTTTCCAAAATATACCCGTTTTCCATCCTCGCCGCGGTAGTAATACTGTGTCAACATTTCACTAAAATCAATTCAATAATTTTCGCGTTACCCAATATAGAACAATCTAAAACAATACTCATATGTATACATCACAAATTCCCTTGGTTTCTATAATAAGCAAGGCAATGTGTATTATGCCGCTAGTTTTTTCATTCACAGGTCAGTGGACAGCCCATTATGAATACAACAAATTTTTCAGTTTTACAACCCCCCACCCCCCAACCACCCCCAATTCACCCCCACCCAAGAAAAAGTAGAAAATGATCAGTAACCCCTAAAACGCCTAAAAACGAAGTTTGAGGCACATTTGAAATTTTTCGTTTTTTGCTAATTACTCCGCCACCCGTATAACGATTTTCAAAATTATAGGAACATTACCTACTACGACCCCACAGCATAGCGCTGCCCAAATTTCATCGCAATCCATGCAGCGGTTACTGAGATTACGAGGGTAGAAAAACGAGACAGACAGACAGACCGACGGAAATGAGTGAAATCGAAAATTTTCGCGGTCACAATACTCCCCTCACCTATCGGTGTGGGAAGTAAAATCAAGCTTATTAAACAGTTTTTTACAATTCTGGTGAAGAATTCGTAATCAGCGACCCCTGAAACCCGAATAAAATGTTTATGTATCATTTACTGAAGTTTTTCACTCCTTGAAAAGGTTATGTTTGAAATTTTGAGTCCGCCGTTCTGAAAATCACGATTTTCATGCCAGATTCGGAATCAGCGATCCCAAAAACCTTGAAAATGATGGGTAACTCACGATGTGAAATATGTGAGTTAGGTGTAAGGAGGTGAAATTTAGTAAGTCTGACGTTAAATTCGTAATCAGCGACCTCAAAAACGCCTGATTACGAAATTTCAGATCAATTACTCGATTTTTCTATTTTGGCCAGCTTTTTTTAGATTTGGTCCCACTATGAGACGGGTAGACAGATATATGGACTATCTGACAGACGGACACTCGGATGGACATAAAGTACGAAGAAAATGCTTTACATAGATTTTAGTGATGTTAGACATTTCAAAATGTCCAAAAACGTATTATCTCAAAATCGAGAATTTCCGCGATTACAATACCTACGGTGTGGAAAGGGGACAGGTAAACTTCTATTGTTGTCTTCTCTAAGACTAAAACATTACTATCATTATCATAACCAGACGGATGTAAACAGTCATCATAGCCTAAACAGTCGCAGAGATATTTTTTTCTCGTATCAACATCGAAAGGGAACGGAACTTGTGATAGGGCAGTGCTCCGGATGACCTTGACCAACATTACTCCAGTGACCCAACAATGTTTTGCAACAATCAAACTAAAAAGAGCATTATTATGTAACATCCCAGCCGATTTACGCGATTCTTTTGTTTCGGCGTGCATTGTTCTCGGCGACCGCGCGACCGACCAACACACAGACAGGTACCTTCAACACGAGCGTCAACTCAAAGAATCCGTAACAATGAGACTGCCGCCTTTACACTCGGCTATTATTAACCCTATCCCGCATACAAAACAGACACATCCTCGACAATTGAGGGCTCATTGAAATGCTGGCGAACAACTTAATAAAAACGGATATAAATAAATTCCTAACCCCGATGCCAGACGTCATATATTGATAAGCAGGGGCACGCGTTTCATCCGCCTAGAAAGGGTAGGTGAAATAGTCCTAAAAGATTAAAATTTCCTCCCAGATGGAAATGGACAATACACATTTGATGTTCACGAGACCGTTTTATATATGTTTCCAGGTAATGACACACATAGGTATGAAGAATATTTATTTACCGTAGTTATAATTAGCAATGTCTGCAAAACCAATCTGGTGAGCAAATTGAACGAAATTGTTAACTTAATCTAACCTATAGTACATCTTGTAAATTATCTATGCTACCAACTGAGTTCGATCTCTAAATTTTTAAAGTATTTAGGATCGTATTCATAGTCGATACTTAAGAGTCCCTTATTACTTGAGGGTCCCTTAAGTGAGGTTTTGTGTTTTGACAGCTACTTGAGGGTTCCTTACGTAAGGCTCCCTTGAGTAATACTCAAGTAACGAAATGTCAACATGACATTTCGTTGCAGTCGAAGCGATTTTGTAGGTTAATTTTGGAGTACGGTGTTGTCAGTTTCCGTAACATCCGGAAAAATGTCCGGCACAAAACATGAAATACTGGCACAAAACGAAAAGACAACAGAAAACATTAATGCGTAGGCATAGGCATAACAAATTGACTTATATTTGAAATATGACAACGTCGCCAAATGAATTCCGCCGTTCGTAGATGTTGCCTAGAAAACAGATACACAAGGAAAGCTGCATTTGAGGGTCCCTTATCTCTTGAGTGTTACTTAAGGGAACCTTAAGTATTACTCAAGGGACGACTGTGAAAACGGCCCTTAATGTTTGCATTTCTCAACCGCGAGACATCCAGACAGCCAGATACAGACTTCCTCTTTGTTTACTATTCTCGATTGTCGTACGATGATATCGAATAAAAAAGAGATAGAGTGCTTGACGAATGATTACTAGATATATCCTCGTAACAGCAGGGAAAGGGAACTCCAATTTTTTTTTACTCATGACGACTGCCCATTCCCTTAAAAAATTACCATTGGGCCACACGTTGTTCTTCAAGACGAAGCTGTAGACCTACTCAGCTGTTACCCTTTTGCCGTCGAAAGTACTCAATTGGAACGCCAACTGCTAGAATCCTTCAGCAATCAGAGAATGGAGACTTAGAAGGATACGATTGAGTGTCTGGACATGGAGCATAGTAGCAGGAAGCTTTGAGCCCCATCAAAAAGCTTTTGAGCAACCCAGTAAGCTACAAAGACATGGTTATTGTAATTACCAACCAAATTTCACATCAAATCCTCTTGAATGGACCAAAAAATTAAGATGACTACTTCTACATTTGATTATTACACACTGTGTCTGCAGATATTTTTTATTATCAAAGATGTGTGGGAAGCACTGAGTCCAGCAGCTAAATGCCATTTTTTAAGATATATAATCAGTCTGATGTCAAGCTAACACTTTTGATTTTGACCGCTACTATATAATTATACAAGTTCAACTTGATTTGTATGCACTAAGCTTTTTATCCATCCGTGAGTCGATAGGTCAATGAAAATAAGGAATTTAACTGGACTAGTGAATGAACATTGGACAATATGTTGTCACGACCGCTGCTTCATCTTCACACCACGGAATAAAATCGGATGTACTTTTCGCATTTTTACTTAACAACTGAATACTTCGCCTTCGACAAACTGATGAGCAGCGACGTATTCCTACAGTCTCAATGGGACTGTTGACGAATACTCGTTAGGCCAACCTTTGGACTTCATATGCAAACGTAGTGCCTGCTGTGTCCCGTTATGGAGTTGGCTATGCAATACCTCTGATAGGTGTGCATCTCCAAAGCGTAACTTTAATGCAAATGTTATCTTACCATAGTCGCATAAATCTGACGTGAAGATATTTTCCAAAATAGCTGAGCTACGCTACAGAGTCTCTAAGCATTGATGTCGGTACACAAGCTTTTTCCTCACTCGACCAATTTACGTACAATGTTTTCAAATTGCACATAATAAACCTCCCATGACGTTTTTCTTCTGTATGGATAGGGCATAGATACTACGCCATTCTGTCTATCAGGTACAGCGGCTGCTGCTGGTGTTGAACTATGCTCACTTGTTGTATTTGTGTCTCTCTAAAAAGTCAGAATCACTAGTTTTTATATAGGGCTATATAGACATGACACATGTTTGTCGAAATTGCTTAAGCGGAAGTAAAAATTGGTAATAAAATGGTTGCTTATACCCAAAGTTGGCCTAAATAAATCCCTCTAACCGAAAGTAGGAGAAATATGGGCAGTGTGAGGTGAAAAAGTATTCTCTAGAGCTGGTATAAATAGTTGAAAAGTATAACTGTACATTCACCAACAAAATGGAACATAAGTTTGCCGATGGAGGCAAGGTACCCAAAATAATTGATTTTCTTGAAAAGGTGCTGCTCGCCCAAAGCAAAATTTGACTGCGCAGGAAACTTTACTGTGAACAGTGGATATGATAAAACAAGCGTGCCTGTCAAACTTGGTAATTTATGAGTAACTAACAACAATAAAAATTAAAAATAAAAATTTTAATTTGTTAATGTGAAAATTTTAGAGCATTTATCGAAATATGGGTTGTGGAATACTTGGGAAATTGGAAGTTTGTAAATCATTAACCCTTTTATATTAAATATGGCTCAAAGTGAACATAAGTAATTAGGTTTAAGTCTTTGACTTCAAAGTCCAAAATGACTAGTTTTTTCAACTATCTAGGCCGCTGTTCCTAAGACACGGAAAAAAATGGAGTCAAGTTGATTGACTCAGCACTTCCCACACATTACGGTGATACCAGTTTATTATTTTCCCATAGCATAAAGATTTAGTCTGAGATCCCCTTGCAACAAAATCATCGCCAGTAACCCCCCCCCCCCAAATTATTGTCATATGCCGCTAGGTTTTTCCTGCACAGGTCAATGAACAGCCTATTATCAATAATACAAACGTTTGTATTGAATTTCACCTCTTCAGCTGTGGCAGTTTTAGAAATATTTAAGCGTTCCGGTACCGTTTACTGAAAAAGCGGTGTTGCCGTATCTCATCAATTAATAGAAACAAAATTTTGAAATTGTGCGATCTTACTAAATTCGACATGCGCAATTCATTGCAATAAAAATAAGTAGAGGATTCTATTTAAAATAAATTAAAATCGGGGTTACTTGTTTAAAAATTTCAGAAAATAATTTATAACTTGGCAACGTCAAAAACGCGAAAAAAATATTAGTAGATATTTCGATTTAAAATAAAAATACAGGGTGTTACATTCAAAAAAACAAAGTAAAACGACCTTTAAGTTGCCGAAATTTAAAATTCTGCCAAAAACACCCTGTAGATACAAATTGCTGGTAGCATCCAGAATAATATCCGCTTAATATTCAAGTAACTCGCTGTATAATATTATTGAGAAAAGGTAAAGGAATATATCAATTTGGACGTATTACTTGCGACCTTGCAAATGCGGAAATTAATAGAACATAAATTATAACTTGGCAACGTCGCAACCGATTCCAAAAATATTTTAGGGTTGAATAGAGATCAATGATGGACACTAGAAAAACTTGAGAGAAAGTTATAGTTCCATATAAAAAAATCAAGTTGATCTCTATCCTACTCTCCCGCAACACCCTGTATATTTCGAAATATTTTTAGAATATGCGCCTCAAGTAACCAAATAACTTTTGTATTTGAGATTTTCTTCTATCAGCTATACCTTGCGAGATATCGAAGAATTACACACTAAATGGACAGCCTGTATAGTGTATACATCGGAAAAAATTCTAAGTCCTTTAGTTTCTGTAATAGGCATAAGGCAATGTTCGGATAGACCTAAAATAGTTATTTATGTCGCTAGGTCTTCCTTCACAGGTCAGTGGGTAGTATATTATGAAAGCAACAAATTTTTCAATTTTACAACCCCCTACCCCCCAACCACCCCAATTTCACCCCCAACAAAAAAAAAGTAGAAAATGATCAGGGACCCCTAAAACGCCTAAAAACGAAGTTTCAGGAATATTTATTTTTTTTGTTTTTTGCTAATTACTCCGCCGCCTATGCACCGATTTTCAAAATTATAGGAACATTACCTACTACGACCCCACAGCATACCGCTGCCCAAATTTCATCACGATCCATGCAGCGGTTACTGAGATTACGAGGGTAGAAAAACGCGACAGACAGACAGACAGACAGACCGACAGACAGACAGACAGACAGACAGACAGACCGACGGAAATGAGTGACGTGGATTTTCGTTATGTACACATCATAAAACGCCCAAAAAACGTATTATCTCAAAATCGAAAATTTTCGCGATCACAATACTCCCCTCACCTATCGGTGTGGGAAGTAAAAGGACAGCATTTTCATCCTCAAAGTTACGCAATCCTTTTTAATGGAAAATATTACTTATAAGGTTGAGGTTGTAATCTGGTTGATATTAGGTCGATGTTCCTATACCATCAGTGTCTTACTATTGTGATCTGATTTCCTGTATGATTTGAAATAAATTACTCAGTATAGAAATAACTGTACATTTTAAAGTCATTGTCTTCAAATTACAAATCATATCCATCGTTGATTTCAGTGATAAATAATAATCAAATGCTAATGGACGAGCCAGCTTACTTGATGTGCGACAGCCATTCAAGAAGGTAAAGACAGATAAATAAGTGCCCACGTATAGTTTTTTACATAAGTTTATCTGGACCAATATTATTTGCAAGTATGAATCCCGAAAATGTTAAGGGATGATTTCTGGCAGTAATTTATAATATGTTTAAATTATATGCTTATTTCTAATAGCCAAAAAGTTAAAATGTCCTTAATTAGATCGCTAAATGGTTATTATCTGGCCGCTCGTATCGTATTCGTACAGTACGAACATTACGACCATCTGATTGTTGAGGTAAACAATCGACAAAAACATTAAAAGTATCTGTTAGCGTAATCCTTCTAAAGTTACGCGCACATAAATCGGTATCGGACGGACGGGACGGATGGAACGGCCGCTATACGGTACGGATTTTTCATTAGGGTATCGCACATATCTGATCGGAATCGACGGAATGATTTGAAGGCAGTTGCAAATATGTCTTCGAACGGTGACGAGTTGGCGATTGTTCCGGAAGAAAAAAATGTTCAAACATCAAAAATGTAGAAAGCGTACACGGGTGTGGGTTCATGAAGTATTTCAGAGAAGGATAGTTCCTCCGATGTCCAGTCCGTCCGATGTCGCACATAAGTGCGCGTACCTTAAATGACCTTCTCTGTTTTTTTTTGCTGTAATATTGATAAGAAATTCCCGAAAGTGAAAGTGAAATATTGTGGGCCACAGAATAATTCCTTTTGATATCGGCTCACAAACCTAAGTGCGATTTATTTTTTCAGGATTCGCCTTGGGACATGGTATATAGAAGAAGTGTATTCGAATACTACGTAACCATGCTAGTAGCTTCCAAGTTCCTGGTTACAGCATTATGAGCCGTAATAAGAAAACAAAAAAATAAGTCGACACATATGACATCAAACTGAATGTTAGGGTAGGTTTGTAAAGTATATACACTATTTTTTTTTTATGAACCAAAAAAATCGGATTTGAAGGTTACACTTACGAATTCACGTAAATCTTATCTGACAGTTGTATCCATAGAAACGCCAACTGGCAGCTACCTATCTGACACTTTTAACTGGACATTGAGAAACTGGCCCTTAGAATGTCTTAAAGCAAGGCTTTGAACGCCTCTGTTACTTTACCATTTCGCATAATTGTTCTGGCGCAACTGTAACGATTTTAAAAAACGTAGCAGCATTATCCAATTAGACTCATGTCATATTACACCACAAGTTTAATCAATATCCCTTATCATTGACAGGGTAAGAAAACAATAACAACAAATAACTCCAACTGCCATGCTTTGGCAGCTCTGCAAATTATAGGCTAGCATCACTCGGCCGACTTATTAAATAAATTACAAAATTTGGAAGTTCCCCCTCCCACATTCGCCCCCACCTATCGAATTTAATCTTCTCCAAAGGAAAAAAACGGAAATGATCAGGCTCCCAAAAATCCATTAAATTGCTCATCTGAGAATTATTTTCCGGTGCATTACAACGTAACTCTTACCAGTGTTACCCTATATAGAGTAAAAATAATAAGTGACCATAATTAGACAATTAAAATCTTTTACGAATTTTTAAACGTAATTCTTTCCGCAACTTCCTCATTCCAAAAACCTGCTATCAATTCAATACCGTCTGAAAGGATGTAGACAATCCTATTTTAAACATGATGGTCGACAACCTCCATGCACGATGAAGGGTTGCCATTGTTGTTTGTAGAGCACGCGGTGGACATTCAGCCAGGGGCAATTGTTCACAATGAGTATCTAATAATTTGGAGTTTGGAATATATACATATTATATATGCTCCATCCATTAGGTATAAGTACGGGTATTATGGGACTTGAAAAGAAGTCGCTTCTGTTATAAAATTATTTGCTATGATAATAGATTTCGTACAGAATTTGCTGACTTTGGTCAAAATAAATGAAGTAGTAATTTAATGCAATCGGATAATTGTATGTTCATAAAACAGATTATGATTATAACTTTACACGATTACTCCTTTGGTATGTCCGCCTTTTGATTTATAATGTACGTGAATGTTTTAAAGAACTACAACACGAAGCGAGGCGGTTTAGAAAAAAATGTCTAAAGTGTAAATGGGTCGTCCATCTTAAATATTTTATTGACAAAGAAAATAGTCGCAGGAGAAAATACTCATGCCATATTGTATTTGCAGCTACTGCAGTTATTTGTAATAGCTACCATGCTATATTCCAAGAAGATTTTGGCATACTTTGGAGGGTTTTTTAGTAAAAGTTTTTTTTATTGATGTGTTATGCCTTACTTGATTTACTTAAGAAAAACTGTATGTGGCTTGTTAATATTGAAACATCATTGTATTAGTGCATTAATTACAGCCTCAAATGATCAAGTATCGCGAAGAACATGTTATAATTTTCCCAATTTGATACGCATACATTAATTTTATCTTCTTTGTTTGTGTTACGCTTAGATTCTTGATTTCGGACCAGGTTCCATGCTGCATATTTTTTCTTTTATTGGAACTCAATGCAAGGAACACCTTCAAAAACCACATTCTGTTGTATTTTTTGCATCTTTAATTACCATTTTATTCACCTAACTTACTCATGCACTGAATCTCGGACTCGCTGCGATGTTTAACTGATGTACCTGTTTTTTTCTGCCTGCTCCACAGTTTCATCTTATTTTTATTTTGTGGCTCTTTTTTCTGCTATATCTTGTAACCACAATTGATGGCACCAACGGCATGCCTATATCTAAGCGGAGTGGGCACTAGAGAGGCTCTCATTCACAGATTATGATTACATAAGTCCAATCGTTACGTCGTAAAAAGGCTTTTGACAGCAAAAGGTCGGAAAGAAATGAAATTTGGTGGACATTCGTCCTCGGAACCTACACCTAAGTTTGTGACCTCGATGGCTGCCGCTCGAGAGGGGGGATGAAAACTCTGCATCGCGACGTTTTTTGAAAAACAACACTGTTTTGGTAAGTGATATCGAAAACAGCTTCAAATAATTTATGGAGAGAACAAAATTCTGCATAATTTTGGTCTTTACATTTTTCGTGTGCGACCAATAGTTTCCGTCATACACTGCGTCAAAGTTAGGGATTTTGACTAAGACTTGAATGAAGGGTAAGGACTTTATCAAAAAGTTGTGTAATATTTTTGTTTCCCTAAAAGAAAGATATCTTCTCATTTTACTTCCCACACCGATAGGTGAGAGGAGTATTGTGATCGTGATTTTGAGATATTACACCTTTTAGTCGTTTTATGATATCTACATAACGAAAATCCACGTCACTCATTTCCGTCGGTCTGTCGGTCTATCTGTCGGTCTGTCTGTTGGTGTTTTTCTGTCCTCGTAATCTCAGTAACCGCTGCATGGATTTCGACGAAAACTGGGTGGCGACGTCCTGTGAAGTCGTAGTAGATAATGCTGCTATAACTGTGAAAATCGGTGCATGGGCGGCGGAGTAATTAGCAAAAAATGAAAAAAATCGAATATTCTCCAAACTTCGTTTTTACGCGTTTTAGGGGTTCCTCATTATTTTCTACTTTTCTATTTTACATTTTATAATCACATAAGACTTCATAATTTGCTATAGTATTTGATTGCTATTCTTGAGGAATTTGTTTTATTATATTTTTAAGAAATGTACCATCATTTACCATCTACCGTCAAGTCTGCTGTGCGATGGCAGCCGATATACAGATACTGTGGCGAGTTAAGCCGACAAAAATTGTGAAACATGTTGTAGGAGTACTAGAAAATAATGCGTCAGGTGTGAAGATGAAAACTGTATCGTAGTTTTTGATCTGAGATGTTTTGAAGCAATGTCCAACGTATCTTTTGTCAAGAAAAGGAATCGGGAACGCAAAAACTGCGCCATGAAGAGCAAAACTACGAATGAAAATACTCCCTCTGATGTCGCCGTTATGAGTTATGAAATCCAATGTCTAGAGTAAAACAATTATTAACTACCCTTAATGATGTAATAAAATCGAGAAAAAAATGATACAAGCCAGACGTATGCCGCATAAACTGCGAGGCGCGTCCAAGGCGAATCGTCCACCTTCGCGTCTGGTGTACAGTAAAAAACAGCAACAGAATTATGTGAAAACAAAGAATTCAGCGGAGAGTTGATTTAAATCGTCTCAGACTTGGGCTAGGAGGTGTTAAACATAAGTCAGATAACTAATTGTCATTTAAAGAACGAAACAAAACTTTACAAAATTTTAGAAGCAATAAAACCTCTAACTAACTAATCGGAGCGAATATGAAGCGTTACGTAATTTTGCCCTTTTACCACTGAGAAATGAGAAATCTGCATATCTGCGAACCTAGGTAACTCACTGTCTTTCTACAAAACATTGAAATACATGCACTTTCAGGTAAATAGTAAATCTGCAGAAATTCCTAAACATCTCAAAAACCCATATGAAACAAACGATTACTTTACTTCCACATTTCAAGATAGTTAATTAGAATGTTCAGATACAACAACATATTTTTCTACAGGATAAACAAAACTGCAGCTTTATCCTCACTATAGTTGATCTGGGCACTGTGCTCAATATCATAAATAATATCAATTCTAATACTGGCGGGATAGATGGACAAATGCTTAAGCTTTGCTTTTCGGTAATAATAGGAAAATGGTTTCTGCACATAATAAATATCTGTTTGGAGAGAGGGTACTTCCCAGCTTGCTGGTAAGTTACAGTCGTTACTGCTTCGCCTAAAGTTCAGAATCCCAGCTCACTGAATGATCTGAGACCAAATTAGTGTATTGCCTATATACTCTCTTAAGTACTAAAACGCATAGTTGACTCGCTAATTTGCGACCACTTAAAGTACCATAATATATTTTTTCATGTTAATCAATCTGGATTCCAAAAAAATTTGGGTACAATGACAACGCTGCCATAGCCAACTGACACTATATTTTCTTCCATCGAAAAAATAATATGAGCCTCTAGATACTCCTTGACAAAAGCATTCAATACCCTAAATCACAAATAACTTATAGTCTAATGCTGCTAGCCATCTACAGCTATTTGCCGAAGACACACAAATAAGCCATAGCTTCTCGGTAACGCAGTATGCCATTGTGGAGAAGTCAGATAGCTTCTGAAGATGCCATCCACTCGCGGTGGCGTAATGTCAAGCCTCACCGCTCAAACACGGTAGTGTAAAAAATCCAAGATCCACAAATTCATTGGAGACGGCCGTCTTAAGCGGCCTGCAGAAAGGGACAGCAGTGGCGGTCAGTAGGAGTAGCCAGTACTGGCTGTGGCTGCTATTAATTATCATCTCTACTGTCCCCGTGTGCAGGGTTATTTCCGCTTCAACGTCCAGTTAGCTACTGGCGGACACTAAACTCAAACATGTTTGTGTTTACTGGACGCTAGACGGCTAGTAACTGGATCACGTGACCTAGTGGCGGCCATTACTGGACGTGTCTTAAAGGTACTGGCCGCCAGTAGAGCGCCAGGTCTTGAGCAAGTCTGCGCTATTTATTTATCTCGAGAACTTTTGTTGCGAAATGTGTTCAAAGTCAACAGAGGAGAAGAATAAACAAGCTTCTAATGTTGAATGGAGTACAGACAATATCGGTACATTCTTAGAAACCTACATTAACTATAAACTGCTATGGAATATACGTCATTCTGATTATGCCAACAAGACAAAGAGGGAGATTTCAATAATGAAACTGAAGAACGAACTCGTAGGACTAGGAGTTATAGTCCCTGATTTGAATTTTCTAAGAGCCCGTATGAAGGCTATATCAAGGCCACATACAGAGCTGAACTCCTACTCAGGGAAAAATCAATTTTGGTCAGATCTTTATTCTTCCTAACGGTTTAGTTGCCGAGAATATATAAAAAAAGTCGAAAAAAATTCTGATCTAACCTTATATTGCATTGAAATTTTGAAATTTGTTTGAAACAATTTGCAATGTGTGTGATGTTATTGGCTATTAGCGTTACAGATTTACTTTATGCTTCACTAAAAATAAAAAAATAGTGAGACTTGTAACATTTTATATAGTCAATTCACATGCCAGTCGCCCTCATTTACCGAGATACCCGTCCTTCCCCAATGAAGTATTCAGTCAGTTTCAATCTTGTTTCTGAAGCTCTTTTCGAATATGTGTTTGTTGCACGAGCTCCCCTTATTGATGGTAGTTATGTCCCAGTTGAACGCCAATTGCCGGTATGAAAAACTTCTATGTCAGTGTCTTCATAGTCAACCCATCCTATTTCAAAGTATGTTGCTGGTGATGTTCTCCGTAACCAGTGGTGGAGAGTACATGTACATTGTAGTATAATATCTACATCAGTTTCCAAATCAACTGCAAGGTCTCTGCCATATACTCTAAATCTGGCTGCCATTATACCAAATGCTTTTTCCACCACTCTGCGTGCACGCGATAAACAATAGTTGAGCTTACGTTCGGGCAACTTTAAATTTCGTTTAGAAAATGGCTTCATCAGATTTGGAGACAAAGGTAAAGCATCATCACCCAAAATAAAATAGTCATTGGGAAGATTTAGCTTATTGTTGTCTATAGCTTTTTTTAGAGGAGGACAATCGGAATATACTAGCGTCGTTGGCTCTGCCATTAGATCCCACATCTATGTATATGAAGTTACAGTCAGCATCTACTAGGGCCAAAGGTATAATGCTGTAACCTCCTTTATAATTATAAGCAGCTTCCTGGCGGACATTTTATGACTACATGCTTTCCGTCAATAGCACCACAACACAAAGGAAAATTCCATTTTGTTTCAATTTTTATTTTGTATTTCCTCCCACTACTCTGATATTTTCGGAACCTGAAAAAAACTAAGTGTACATATAAATCTGCAAAACTGAGAATGTGGGAATTCGATAAACTATAGGTTTTCTTTATTTTAGGTCATACCAACTACGAGCGCTATATATGCCGCAGTGGATGAAACAAATGGAGATTCGGAAAGTCAAACTTTGGATAGTTAGTATTTTAGATGAAGCCCCCCATTTGATTCCTACGACATACCCAGTCGTTAACCCAGCAGGTACTATTTTTGGTTAATATTTCTTGAAGTTCTTCCCTTATACAATGGACAATAGTATTTACAGCCTCATCAAGAGCTTCCTCGAACTCTTCTTCAACTTTGACCACAGTTTTCACAATGTCAGCACTCATCACCTTCACATGAAGACTGACTACTGGCTGCCAGTAGAACATTCGAAATGATAGCCATTACTGTCCTCTTGTGTAAGCTCACTATCCGGCCATTTCAGTGGGTGCCATTTCTAGCTGCCAGTGATGGCCGCCAGTGCCGCCACTACTGTCCCTGTCTGCAGGCTGCTTTAGCTTCTCCCCCAATATATGTATTTATTTCCATAGCCACAGCCAAACAAGAGTTGAATGTTCAAAACAATAATTTTTTAGATAATCAATATACCATTATGTTCAATATACTGTTTGATAGTTTGCACGTAGTATTTTGGAATTCCTTTTTTTTTCAGCTTTGCGATAGCAGAATAAGCCTGGAGGATTTTACAGACTATGACTGCCGTGGAATAAATCTCATAATTTCGCAATTATTATATATCTGTTAAATACTATCAGCATGATCTATTGATGATTGTTCCACAAAGTAGGCAAATTGGACATAAGGAAAATTGGGGTAACCCATATGTAGCTATTTCTGAGGTACCTAACTGATCTGTGACAAATAAATGGATGGTAATTCAATTAGCGTGCGTATCTCCAGCGATAGAATAAATCATAAATTCGAACCGACATCTAGACTATTATGGAGAAAACAGCTTACTCATTGTAACATTAGCGCCATTATATTAGATACATCTACCAATTCGGACAAACCTCTGAACAATAACGTACTGTTTATATGCTCACCTAAATTTGGTATGCCTACGCCTTCCTAACCTTCAAATCTCATGTAAGATTAATAAGAAGAAAAAAATAGGATTTTTGAGGGGTTTCCCTCTCCCCTGCCATATTATTTTATTATAAGAAGCGAGTTAGGTATTGCTGTCCCAAAAGCTGTTCATATCAACGCATTTCTAGTGTGTGCATGACTCGGTAGCCCACCACCTGCTTATTGCTTCAGTGTATCAGTGTGTTCTAAATATATCCTAAATCCTAGTAGAATAGTCATAAAGCTCCTAGAAACGCCTAAACTCGAATATTGAACATATCTTAGTATTTTTTTACAACATGTTATTTGTGACTATGTCGCCAGACGTTTGAAAGCGACTCAGATATTTCGTTCTCGGCGTAACATCTAATCTCACAATTTGATAATATCATTCAGTAACAATAACTTTTGTAATGTACGAAAACTCCACACACACATAAAAATAAATTCTCTGATGAACAATATGTACTTTCATTCAAGTATAGGTACTAATCGTTTTCCATATGTAAAAAAACATGAGGATTTCAGAACCCCTCCAAGCTTCGTTTAGGCGTTTGGGAAGTTCCTGATCATTTTCCATTTGTTTTTAGGAGAGGATGAGGTTGGGATGAGGAGGAGGGGGTTGGAAACTCAAATATTTGTTGCGTTCATAAACTACTTTACATTGCACTGAAAAAATTCACTTTAGTGATATCGTGTGCTTTTTATTTTAGACCTATACGAATGCTGTCTCTGAATTTTGTCTTTGATAGGTACATGTTACGAGTATAATCCTATAACGTATAACATGGAAACTACGAAATTGATTGAGATGGAATTGTGACACTATTACTATCGTTGAGGAAATGATAATAGTGTCTTTTTTTTGCAACTCTTGCCAGTGGCGGAGGAGAAATGAGCAAAAAGGCAAAAAAAATTCAAAATTACTCAAACTTCGTTTCTAGATGTTTTAGAGGATGGTGAAAGGGTACAGGAACTCCAGATTTTGTTTTGTGAGCACCGATAATGTATGGAAACTGAGTCGAGGCACTTGGTGTTTATTTTTTAACATAACAGATTGTCGCAGTTGTTTGGCAGCCGTTTTGGAAAAGTACCAACGACAAGATTTCTGCTTTTTTGTTATATTTTCAAAGATGTTCATTATACACAAGTTATTATTAAATATTATCACAAATAACATGTTCCTTACTAACATGTCGTATATTCCTCATCTTATAAACCCAATTGCGGGGTCTTTTTATACGTGTTTTTGCTTAACACCTTGGAGATAATCTGAAATATTTAATAATATACAAATCGATCCACAAAAATCTGCACGAAGATTTCATCCACAAGCTAGTATAATTAAATTTGTTACTCCATACTAGATACAACATTTGCTATGTAGTGTTTTCATTATACAAAACACTTCTTCAGTTGCAACTTCAGTCACCTTCAAGCTGAACATTTGACCATACTGGTACCCGTGTAAGCATTTTTCCAATTGTGTCAGAATCTTTGCGAAGCATTAAAAGAAAATTGTTATGATAAAGGAAAGAAAATTCCATCTGTCTTGAATCTTGTGTTTTGATGCCACCGCAATTTAGGAAGGAAAACAAGTGTGTCTGAGTGCGAAGTCGATTCAAGTGCGCTGCGGTCGATATTTTCACACGCTACGTTATATTCTGTGCATTAGTCGCTGAAGTGTGGAAAATCGATAGTCAGCTACTGTCCGACCGTAGGCTGCTCTCCTCTTTGCTCCAGAAAATATCCGAACGACCTTACAGGAATTTCACGACTTCAGATTTGAAGCTTAAGACCTTGGACCTTACTTAAAGGTCTAACCCTTGTCTAACCTCTCTTCTATGGATACGTTTCGAGAAATGGCCACAACACCGTTATAGCATATTCATTCACCAGCAGTGCGACTCGCTTAGTACAGGATCAGGTTAGAATAAACTGCGAATATTTAAAACTGTTATCGGCATAAACAATCACGTGGACATCATGACTATCGCTTCGCTGCTGTGAACCCAAACGGCGTCAACGCCAACAGCGTGGTTGCGTCATCGACGTGGTAGGTCCGAAATCAGCTTGCTTGTTTTCATTATTATGGTATTCTTCTTTTCAGCCTATAAGTGTTATTTTCTATGCAACGCCTTTTGAAATTTAATGTAACTTTGTAAAGGTATATACAGGGTAGCACAAATTTAATATCTTTGTTTAAAAATGTACTAATCCATCGGACATTCAACGATTCCGAGTACAATCCTGTCCTGGCATTACCTGCTACGGTGTGGGAGCTCCGCAGATTCCTGTCGACCAGACGTCTGGGGTTTTCCACTGATCACAAGTTTGTCCCATAATAGTTTTAAAAATTCGCAGTATTATAATCAAATGAAGAAGTGTATCTAAATTGTCTTGCAATAGTACCTTGAAATTATATTTTTGAGGATAATGAAATAGTTTCTTTATTTAGGTTTGGTAGTTGTCCATTTGCCTTCTTAAATCTGAACAACTATGTTGATGGAACTGAAGTGTATTCAAATATGCCGTGCAGTGGCTGTAAACAATAACACGCGCTCGGCGGCTGGCCTGTGGATGTCGGTCGCCAGAGCCGTATTCAAAATAGCAGCCATAAAGTCCAAAGTATCGGATGTGGAGTAGCATTATTGAATCATATTTTTCCATTACAGCTGTATTGATATATTTTAGATTTTATATATTATTCTTATCTTAGGAACTTTCATTTTGGGGGTAAAGTTGAGAAGGGATCAATACTTCAGTCAATTATATCCTCCCTATCGATGAGAATACTTTTCCTTCCTCGTTTCCCAAATACGAAGTTAAGCTTCTTTAATAGCTTATAAAACGTGGTCCGCTTAAAATTGGGCAAGTCATTATCGTCATTCACCTCTTTCAGGACTTTGCCAATAGTCGGAAGTTCATTTCGGAAAAAGAACTGATGCACCTTTCTTCTAATTGCACTTTTATCGCCATGGTCCGCAAGGTCAGTGCAACGTTTGCGATTGTGATTAGTTAAAGGTGCAACAAAAGAGTGTCTGGTTCTGTATTTTCGCACCACTTTATAGACAGTCCGTTTGCAGATACCTATTTACCTATTTTGAGTGCAACCTCTTCCACAATATCCTCATCGTCATATCGTCGTAATATTACCTCCTTAAGCCTCACGTCAAAATGGTTTTTTTTTGACCTCTTCCTTGGTGGACGCAAATCCTGACTTGTAGTCACATCCATGGGTTCATCTGCAGTGTCTGTGCTATTAAGCCTCTTCCTTGGTAGGCTTAAATCCTGTCTTGTAGCCACATCCATGGATTCATCTGCAGTGTCTGTACTACTAGGAATCCTGCAATATCTCCTTCAAGTTATAGGGGAATAACACAAACACCACTAATAGCTATTAAAACAACAGTACAACACAGACAACACTAAAATTCGCACAATAACACGGCAGGTATGCGGTGATAAAAGCACGATGTACGCTATCATTAACACGACGCGTCGCATAACGTGTTCAGAACTTCTTGTTCAGACAGACTTTGAACAGTATTGTTCTTCAAAAGAATTTGCTGATAGTGACTGACTTCTTCGGTTGGCTTTTCCGTATGTTTTTCTCTATACTTTTTCATATAAGGAAAGATGTATTTTTTTCCTCGATGACTCATCTAAATTATCATTTTTCTTACAGGATCTGCCCATCTTGGACATAGTCGCATTTTATGTGGCCCTAATCTTTAGAGAAATAAGTAGAGAACTTGAATCACCTAATTCAGATATATTATTAATATTGCCATAATCTAAGCCACTCATAGTATTTTCATCGAAAACATTTTCTTGGATACTGGGTGGTGGGATGTTTCCATTGACACTCCTTTGAGGCATGCTGTCTTTCAGGTAGCTCATCATATTAAAAAACACGGCCACCTAAATGTCGACTGTTACTCATTTTCGCTAATTCTTATCTCGCAATCCTCACCATTTTGATTTGAGTACTTTACCTAGAAGGCAAGAAAATAATACAATGATCAGTTATTATAACTCTCTTTGTATATTTACAGAGACATGTATTATTTATTTAAAAAAAAGCTTCTTATACTTAGTTAATGTGATAGAAAATATTACATATTTGACGTTAACTATCTAAATTGCAGCTGAATCGCTTCAATGGTCTTGCATTTATTAGTAAATTACATGGTACACAGACAAGTTGCAATACACACACATACTCCGAAACTCGAAATAATGTGGTAAAATTTTGTTGCTACACACCCTACCCTGTATAGTCAAAAGTGTTCGTTAGTTTTCCGCATCCCAAATAATATTAGCAGTTCACTGGAAGCTGCTAGAAACACTTTATGAACTGTCACTTTTTAAAAGTATTCATAGCGATGATTTAAATAAAATGATAACGTAATTAGTAATGACCGTGATGTTATTAGTTGTTTCATAAGACGTTTCACGCTGCTGTCACATGGTAAAGTTAGTACAGCTGCTTTACAGAGGCGCAGTGCTGAGACGGAGTAGATACGGAAGTATACATGTTGAAACACTCTCCAAATCTCCATCAACACACAAAGTCTCGCCGGGTTTGGCATTACGGATCAGCAAAGTGGGACGACCTAAGAGACTACTACCGTTGCTACTACCAGACCCTTCCCTGGAAGAACGTATGCTTCAAGTCACGTGACCCGTCAGCTTGTCTCCAAGAAATAACAGAGGTTTTAATATCCGGCATGGAAGCCTATATTCCACATGCTGTCAAGCGTTCTTCCAAAAATAAGCCATGGTTTAATCAGATCAGCTACCTCTAAAAACCAACCTTACAAAGAATGGAGAAAATAATCTAAATCCCGAGAACTACTGCAGTTTTATCGACGCCAGAAATCACTGTAAACGTGTGATTGACAGCAGTAAGGAGGAATACAACCAAAAAAATTAGAACAATCTCCTCTCATGTCCTAGTTCGTCCAGAAAATTCTGATCTGTAGCTAAGGCTCATAGAACTTTATCTATTCGTCAATACCACCCTTGACCAGAGAAGTCAAGTCGACCGCTTCTACTCCTGAAGGAAGAGCAGACATCTTAGGAAGGCTTTTCGCAACCTATTATACTGTAGACTTCCACGGAAGTACTCCGACCGCCTGCGCCTCCATAAGCGTGAACTCGAGAATGACAGAGCTTAAATTTCAACATCGGGATGTAAAAAAACATCCTCCAAAAAATAAACACGAAGAAAGTTACTGATACTGATCAAATTCCAGCCATTATCCTTAAATGCTGTAACGCTGAGCTTGCACCTATTCTTTGCAAGTTCTTCAAACTATCGTATCAGCGAGGCATACTCCCTGCTGCATGGAAGATTGGCTGCGTACAGTCCATTGCTAAGAAAGACAAGAAAACTATGCCATCAACTATAGACCAGTGGCTCTGCTCAGCATCATGTCTAAGGTTATGGAGACTGTCATTAACACGCAGCTCCTGCTCCTGAAATACCTGACCAACAATAACATCATAAACGATCGCCAGTATGGCTTCCGTAAGCATAGGTCTACGGGTGACCTCTTGGCCTACGTTACTCATTTGTGGAACAGAGCAATTGAAAATCATGGCGAATCCCATATTGTGGATCTTGATATAAGCCTTTGACAAAGTGTGGCATGAGGGACTTCTGGTCAAGCTTGCTGCTTATTGTGGACTACCACCTGGCCTGCGCCAGTGGCTACATAGCTTTTAAAACGAACGAACTCTGTTTGTTGTAGTCGAAGGCTGTGCATCAGAAATATTCTCAATAAATGCCGGAGCTCCTCAGGGATCTGTCCTATTCGCTATATTGTTTCTGCTGTATATCAACGGACTGCTGGAAATAACATCGAATCCAATCTACAGCTTCGCAGACGACAGTGCATTGATATCCTGCATGGAACCAGACAAGCCACTATCATCCCAGGAGACGGTACGTCGGCTACCGCAACAGACCTAACACATCAGCGTAGATATCAAAACAATTGTCGAGAGGAGATTAGTAAATAAAGTAGAGTTTAACGTTCAGAAAACTCGGGCAACAACACTGACAAAGAAGAAGTGGCTTGCCACCTGTGGAAATGGAGGGTCACCCAATAGTCGACTCACCTTCCGTCAAGCTTTCGGGGTACAACATCAACAATAACATGTCCTGGCATGACCATGTCACAAGACGGTATCCCAGAAGCTTGGAGTTTTGTTCCGCTGTAGGAAGCTCAATATACCAGAGCAACTGCTGCTGCTCTACAGGCATAGATCCGACCATTGTTGGAGTACTGCTTTCATGTGTGGGATTGCGCTCCAAAGCACACTCTAAAGCTTCTGGATACTATTCAGAAGAGAGCAATTAGACTAATCGATACGCCTAACCTTACAAAGGGCCTCCACAGCCTGGAACATCGAAGAAGGGTGACTGGCCTATCCCTGATTTACAGATTCTGTCAGATTCTGTCACGGAAGATGTCCAACCAGTCTCCCCAGCATTCCTCCTTTTTGATAACTTCGTCGTTGTGGAATGAGCTGCCGGAAATTTGTTTCCCGGCGGCTACAACCTGCAGCGTTTCAAATCTAACGTGCACCGACAATTGTCTTCTCGCAGCGCTTCTGCTACGCCATAGGCTTTCAGCCTTTGCGCGAGACTGGCCATAAAAAAAAACTTGATTTTTACGCTTCATGAGTACGGAGTGCTTTCTGAAGTCTCTAGAATACATTTGAAAGCAATCCAACGGACTTCGCGCATTCGCCGTTAGCAGGGTAGAAGAAGCTAAAAAAATGAAGGACAAACTTCAGTTTGACATCGCTGTGAAACCCGGAAAACTACTGTCGCAGTAGTACTAACCATCAGTACAAGTATTTCGATCGGAGCTTCAATCAAATTATTTGAATGTCTGTTAAACAAACTATTATTAATCGTTTCTGGACACATTTTAATAATTATGCATATGTAGTAGGCTGATTTTTAGTGGTGTAATCAAACCTTGAGACAATAAACAGCTAAAACTATACCAAGCCGAAGTTGGCTCCAAATTACAACTAGCTTATCTCCAATATGATCTGAACATTTACGTTTACTTTTTTCCATTTGTTTCCATCGCCAACTAGCCGGACAAAAGCCTACGCCATCGAACCGTTACAAATTCATAATCGATAAAAGCCTGAGTGTGTGTATGTCGTGCCTCCTAATCGACTGTAATTAGTTCTTAATATAATACCCATTTGTTATCAGTGCGCGCGGCGCGACTATTTACATGGATTACAATAATGACATAGCCCGGGCAAATCGCACCGTAAATCTTCACGGAAATTCGATTAGACTTGAAAGTCAGGTGGCGAAGCTCGCCTCGGACTTATATAGATGGTACACTGGAAAAAATAATTGCATAGGACGAGTCATGGTCATACGATTAAAATATCACCCTTGTTCAACAATCATCCGAACTTTTTTTTAACTACGTCCCTTTGTGCCAAAAATTGTCGACACGTTGACCGTAATCGGTAGGGTCAGGTGTGATCCGCTTTTAGATTTCTGTAAAGAAAAATCTTGGATCTAATATATTATGTCTGGACCGCCAGAAATGTCTTCAGATGACTGCCTTTCTAAGACTGTCCTCGCACTACCCTTGTGAGGCCCATCCCTCAGTGTTTCCCAACCGATGGTACGCGTACCACTAGAGGCACTCGGCAACTTTTTGTATAGTAGCAGCACTATGAGCATTACCTTCATCATTACTTTATTTGATTACTGGCTTACAAGTTATGATAGGAAAAGATATTCCAATAAAGCAACAGCAACCATTTATGCTATTTGTACCGAAGGTGACCTAGTAAGATTGAGTTCCAACGAACTTTAATCCTCCGTAATGAAATAATACTAATAAAACTTAATATTCAGTCTTTTGAGATAAGTCGCAATGCTCTTACTCCTAAGTCATGCGTTGTACATCACACGTTCAATTATCAATGGGAATTTTTTCTTAAATTACAAAAGTAGCAAAAAATATACGTATTTTCATGACATGCAGTTGCTAAGAGGTTGGAGACCCCTTATTGAGAACATTATTTCCCAACCTGCCCACGACTGAATCGGTATAGCCATAAAATCAAGCAAATGGAATGGTTGACCCTTTAGTATTGTATATTAATAATTTAACATTTGAACATTAAAAAATACGCTGGTTCTGACTTTGCCATGTTTGTTTGACTCCTTCTGTTCGCATTTTGCAAACTGTACCAAATCAACTTCTCGTTGAGATTCATAAGAGCTTGAAACATTGTACGCAGCCTGCAACTGAACGACAGCATTCATGTTTGTCAAACTGTTAGTGTGTGTGAAACCAACAAATTGTGGAATATGTAGATCCAGATAGTGAATTTACACGTTTGCTTTGATTTTGTGGTATTCGTTGTATTTTGAGATTGATATAACCAAGCAAAAAATGAAGTCAAGTTGATTGACTCAGTACTTCCCACACATTAGGGTGATACCAGCTTATTATTTTCCCATAGCATGAAGCTAGATCTGACATCCCTTTCCAACCAAAGCATCGCCTGCTCGACCAAAAAAGTGTCACGCCGTTAAGTCTTTCTGTCACTGGTCCACGGATAAGTTTTATGAGTCCCCACCCCCCAATTTCCCCAATTTCAACCCCACCCAAAAAAGTAGAAAATGGCCAGGAACCCCTAAAATGCCGAAAAACTAATTTTGAGCTGCTTCTATATTTTTGGTTTTTTTATTATTATTTAATTTCATTGAAATCAATCCACGTTACAGAATACAGAACGAGCCACACGAATATTAGCATGTATACGTTAGAAAATTCCCTTGGTTGCTGCAATAGGCAAGACAATGTTCGGATGGACCTAAAAAAGTGTATTATGAGGCAAGGTCTTGCTTTCACAGGTTAGTGGACAGCCTATTATGAATACAGCAAATTTCTCAGTTTTACAACCCTCCACTCCCCAACCACACCAATTTCACCCCCACCCAAATAACGTAAAAAATGATCAGGAGCCTAAAGCGCCTAAAAACAAAGTTTGAGGAATATTTAATGTTTTTTGTTTTCTGCTAGTTACTTCGTCGTCCACGCACCGATTTTCACAATTACAGAAGCATTACCTACTATGACCCCACGTCATATCGCTGCCCAAATTTCATCACAATCCATGCAGCGGTTACTGAAATTACGAGGCTAGAAAAACGCGTGCAGACATACCGACGGACAGACAGAGAGACCGACAGACAGACTGGTAGACACGCCGACGGAAATGAGTGACTTGGATTTTCGTTATGTAGATATCATGAAACGCCCAAAAAGCGTATTATTTTGAAATCGAAAATTTTTGCGATCACAATACCTCACCTATCGGTGTGGGAAGTAAAAGTACAGTTATTTACGCAGTAAAAGATATGTTTACTCTAGCCAAAGAGTGGTCACATAATATGTTCAACAGTCTAATGCTCGTATTTGTGTTGCTTTACTTTTGTACTATTACCATAAACAATAATTTACTAATAACACCTCGTGCATTGATAATCAATATCTAGAAAGGATCTCTATATATTCAAACATTTATAGTAACACATAAGGTCTCTGCCCACAAAATTTAGTTTTTTTTACTAATAATAATAACCCAAATTACTTTCTGATAAATAAATACGGGTGGCGTTACATGCTTCATCGAGAAAATGGGCCGATCAGAACAGGTGTCAAACCTAAATCACGCATGAAGCACAAACCCACGGAACATGTGCGCGGGGGACTATCATTGATATACATTGTCACATACTATATAAATATAGTGTTACGTATTTGTGTTATAAATCATTTTCCTATTACGTTACAAATCGGCGGACATCTTGCCTGGTGGTCGAACTCGTATAACCCAATTTTTGATATACGAACGTTTATTAACTATTTTTTACTGAATTGGTGATTGGTGATACAACTGCAACGAGCTCCTTATATTAGAGATAACTACATATTAAGGATGCCATCCATGTGCATAGTAAATTACTCCATGAGAGGAAATGAAGATAATAATATGCGTTTTTCTCGAATCCCTGCAGCACTCAACAATTCTGGAGAAAAACTTGCCCTGATCTGAAGAAAACGCCTTTGAATGCAGATATAGCACTTAAGAGAGGCCCACTGAGTGATTGCTGACCAAAATATGGCAGAATTTGCATGATTAACAAATGGAACAATTTGCAGGAGCCCCAGCATAATTAGAGGATAAAGGTAATCCTTATTAGATACCTAACCAAAATATGGGGTGGAATAACCCTAAAAAAGGCACACTAACTCAAGTTAGCAGGCACCAGAGGACAATTATCCATAATATTATGAGAGTAAAAGAGGCAAATTTATCTTGAAGCCCTGATGACGTAAATACGAACAGTTTAGATGTTCCTACTCGGACTTGGCTAGTTATGTACCTATCCAAATGTTTCGATAATTTTTACAAGAGCAATGCTAGAATATATACCTAAATTTAAAGGAAAATTGGAATGGTTCGAAATATGTCGAAAATAGTGATAGCGTGCTATTTCTCAAGTCTCAATAGAACTGGTGTTCTGGTGTATTCTACTTGTTTGAACAAGTGAATGAATATGTTCTTACACATTTCAAATCCTCATCTATTACCTTTCAACAGTTTATGTTAACTCTGATGAAACTACGTTTCAAATTGTCCCTCAAATTTTGGGTACCTAATAATTATATGAGTTTGATTTAGCACTATTTCAAAAATTTTCTATCAGTGTATTGATATATTGTATGATAGGTTCTTAACTCTTGGCCAACCAAACAATATACCTGAGTGTGAGTGTTTTAAAGAAGCTTTTGGCAGTCATGTTATGGAGTGTTTTATTGAGTAGTCACTTATATTCTGTTCATCTGCAGAATACTCAAAACATAGCAGCTGTCTTGATTAATGTGGAAAAAGATATAGGATTGAACAATGGTGTCTAGTATTGCGAATGGCGTTAGTAGTAGTAGTAATTGTTGTTATTTGTGGTGTTCCTGTTAATACATGCCCATCACAGGCGCGCTAAGGTCCAAAATTGTTAATTAGTACGCAACACAAAATTATAAGTTAAATTTCCATCATGCACAAATACTACTATTGAAATGTATATATTCCAGTATTTTTATTTATATTCTCTCATTACCCATATAACAAAAGTATACACAATGTACATACAGTGGATATCGAATCAATGGATATGCATACCCACAAATGGAGCAGGAATGTCCAATGGATGTCAAATAGACATCAAAAAAATATACATTTCATGTACGTTTGTCGCGAACTTTCACATCCATGGCATATCCATAGAATGTACATATGTACGTCTAATGTACATGCATAGTATATGTAACATAGACCAGGTATGCACATGTATATTCATAACATATACCATGTATATACTTACATACCAAAGTATATACAGAGTGTACATACAATGGATATGCATATCCGCAAATGGAGCAATGTCTAATGGATGTGAAATGAACATGAAAAAATTACATTGCGTGTACGTTTGACGCGAATTTACACATCCATGGTATATCCATTAAATGTACATTCATGTACCTTTAATGCACATGCATAGAGTATGAAAGTTCAATGTAGAGGCAGAAAAATAAACAAACTATATTCTTTCATTACCTATGTATTGTTATTAATTAAATTTCTAGTTACAACAATAATTCTTGGTAAAATCGATTACTGTGATAGTCATCTCTTTCTTGTTGAATGGCATGTCTGAAATCACAAAGAAATCAAGGTTATACAATATGCCCCGCTTACTACTTACCGTCAAACGCTGGATGCGAATCTTAAGAGTAGCCAGAAGATAAGTAACATTGCACAATATTTCACTCAATCAGGTGCCTGATTAGGCCCAACCAGCACCAGCACACACAAGCTAACTACGACGAAAAACGCGAACGACGGAATGGCTAGAAATCAGCTATGACGGCACTAGTTGTCCTTCGCGCAGGCGTAAACTACTAGATGTATATGTGCTACAAGACCAACATCTTATGTATATTCACATATGGATATACCTACGTGAATACACAGTATATTACACTTGTGTATATCATTTTTCATATGTACATTTAACGTCCTATGAATATTCAGAATGTACATGTTTAAATTGGAATATCTAATGTACATTATGTGGATATACATATCCATATACAGGGTGTTTCAGAACTATGGGATCAAACTTCTAGGGGTTATTCAGTGCAACAATAGAAAACTTTTGAGTATAGGGACCCATGTCAAGAAAAGTGTCTGTACGTCTGTGCAGCATTTGAAGTCATTCAAAACGAGTAGGTATCCAATTTTTAGTCAAGTCCGCCGAAATCATGTGCGACGTTTAAATCGGTGTATTCAGGTTGGAGGAAGACATTTTGAACAATTGTTGCCATCATATTATGTACAAAAGGCAAAAAGTGAATGCATTAAAGGCTATTTAGGCAATTCATCGTCTTTTTACATTTTAACACTTCTTAGGGCCGTAGTACCGTACGGACGCTCCGGATATGGGTCCCTATACTCAAAAGTTTTCTACTGTTGCTCTGAATGACCCCTAGAAGTTTGATCCCATAGTTCTGAAACACCCTGTAGTGTTATGTGGGTAATTAGAAATTACTCTTATATACAAAACTGAATCTATTATAGTGATGAAATTTTGCCCAAATATTTAAATCTGTCTTTTATTTGTGATGATATATCTAGGTTTATCTCAGGAATAAAGGACACCCACATTTCCCTAAGTACTCACAAAAGTAATTGGATTACTTTTTCATTTAACTAGTAATTATATGAACGTTATTTGAACATGATTGTTGAACCAAAATGTCATTTATGCTTTGGCATTGTATCAAAAGTTATTTATCCATGGCAAGCTACTTTATCATATAATTCTTTTGAGTAGGAGTTGAAACAGAATCATTTCCCTTCAAGGTATCTATTGCCTTTATGGAATACATTTTTCTATGATTATTATGAATTTTGTATAGTCTCACAAGCTTTATAGAAAATAATAATAATTGTGCTGAAGATAATGAATTTTGATATGTTTTGTCAAAGCAACACAGAACATGCAGTTCATGTTACTCAGTATCATTAAGAGTAAGCAGTTACAGAATTTACATTTGAATAAATACCACCAAAGCGTTCAAATTTGTATTATTTATAAATAATTTAAAGCCACATAAGTAAACTAGTAGTTTTTTATTATAGAGGGTTTAGGAAATCAGCTTTATCGTAAAGAGAGAAAACACTCGCACAGCCGAAAGTGTGAGAGAGACTCTGTCCGCCCCTACGTTGAACCAGCTTGAGTCCTCTGATCACATGTCAACGGACGCAAGGCGTCCATCCGGCGTGCCACCACGACACTGCCGGCTAAAAACCCGTTCCCTCTTTTCTTACCTCCAAGCCCTCCTACCACTCACGGAACCTTCGTTGAACGACATAACAGCATGAGTCTGGGGCTGGTCTGAGCTCGTTGATCTGAGTGTTTAATTATCGCTTCTACGTTCTATTTGGCGCTCAGAATTTGTCTTACCATGCAGTGGATAGTCTTCCAATAGACTATATGGGAGATCATTAGCCTCACTATGTTATCCGCCTTCAGATCTTCAGGTAGGTTTGCACAGGCTTCTTGTCTGTATGAAAGTCACCTCTCGCACTCGAAGAGCGTATATTCCGCCACGCCATGACGAGCTGTCCGAATTGGCGGCACTGGTCTTCCTACCCTTTTCCGATAGTATGCATGCACAATGAAAGCGAGTAGCCTGCTTTGACCAGCGCCGAACCGCTTTCAGGTCGAAGCAGACAAAGCGGGGCACCTTAAAATAAAATTAGTAGGTACATGCATTTATAAGCCAATTTCAGCGTCGGTCGGCGCAGGTTCCCTGCTTTCGCACACAGTGGAATCACACAGTGCTTCCGGGGTACCTGCAAGCAGAAAACCGCTCTACTGTGTCTACGCCCATACACTCGGAACAGGCTATGTGCCGTTAGAGCTAGGCCGCACAGCGGCTTAGGTTAGAGTCTGCGTCAGAAAATAGCAGGTAGTCCTGTGCTCGCAGTTTATCCACTGATGGATCAGTCTTTTCGTCCACTGCGCTAAGTAGTAGTAAGATTACAAAACCACTATGTATAACAAAGTTTCATAGTAATATATATTTAACAGAGTCGACAAGCCTTGTAAACTCCTGTTATTCCAACATTGAACAATGTATTAAAAAAATCGCTCATTTTTTTCTGCAGTTAATTTTGGGATTCCAGCTGGAGCCTTTGTTTTAGTCTTTCTTGCCCAACTTATGTCCTTAATGCAACACATTCCTGATTTTTTTAAACATAATAGGTATTGACATGATAAATTATTTAGGTGTGCAAACTTCTTCTACTGATATGTGCTATACATTTACAAAGAATAAATTGCAGCTACATGACAGCATATTTCCCTAAAACCGTCCATACATGTGCAATGCTCACATGCAACCCTTCCATCATTCATGATTATTATCCATGCATTTAATAGTCTTTCATCGAATTTCTGAGAATGTCTTACCTAAAAATAAAGGCACACTGTAATTATTTTAAAAAAAAGTTGAATATATGGATAAAATTGGTGAAACCTCCATTGACCACCAGTTTTATAGCATTTGATAGCCTACAAGCTTTTGAATTCTTTCAACTGTTGCCCCATATAGAAACCAAGTCAAAGATTAGAGGATTACCAAGTAAGCACACTAGTATTGCTGAAATCCGTAGGATTAAAAGTCTATGAATCATTAATAAGTCTGGTTAATTTTCGTGTTGGCACTTAGTTTCACCACCTAGGGATTTATAATACTCGCTTTTTTTCTAACAAAAAGTTCTTACAAACAACATCATAAAAAATTTCTGTTCGCCCACCAGGGCAAATCGTCGACCTGTCAGTCACATTTTCGAAAATGATCTATTTTTGACGTTACTTTCAAAACTATAGGTTAGATTTTTGATGTGTTACCGTCATCAAATCATTTGGCGGTTTCGAGACAGACGGATGTGCGGTCTAGAATCGACTAGAAGTAACCTGTATGTCTCGAATTCTCTAGAAATGATGATGAAGAGGTACATATAAGGAGCCATGAGTGGCGTGGTAGTAGTTGTAAGGTAGTTGTCGAAATTAGGAAAAGTTTAAGTAATTAGGTGTTCAGTTGTGTAGTAAAAAGATGAAAAGTATGTCGAGCTTGATTCCCTGGAGTGAACAAGAAGTGGCAGTCGTGACAATATAGATGGTACTTCATCTTAAAGATGGGACAACAGAATAATATATTTGATCAATTTTCAAGAAGGTTGAACAGTTATATTATTTTGTCAAAAGCTGAGTGATGTTTCTCAGTGTATCTCGTCTTCTGATTTATAGTCATAACTCGAACCTCATCAGTGTCGACATGTCCACCAGGCAGGCACCGTCAACCCCGACGTAAGTCACGCACCCGAAGGATTAACACCGCCGATTCGTGTTTTCACACGTGCAATAATTCCCTCCTTATCTAGCCGCTATCACCCACGCCAGTCAAATGACATAATTACACATTAATGCCAACCATAGCGTCCACCGAACACACGAAATCCGATAAAATTCCTAGTTCGCGCCTTGTACTTTGCCATGTAGATGTTTATCGGTCGCGGTTGACTTTTCCAATTTAGCGTAGGATGTGAATGTTTAAATCCAGGAACAGTTTCTGAGAAAGTTATCATATTACTTTTACTGGTATCATGATTTTCACTATAAATAATTTAGCTTCATATGCTCATTTTATGATTAGACGTACTTTTGGAAGTGCCTTCAAAAGGCACTTTCATCTCGCCATTTTATTGAAGTGAAAAAACTACCGCTTTTCTTTTGCGATATATTGATCCTACGGACTGCGTGTCCAGGTTTCAATTTCGGTCTCACTTTTTATTTCTCACACCCTAGGTGAGAGTAATTCGTCAATGGCTTTTAGAGCGGTCTTATGGATTTCTACCTTTAGTTAATCGGTCTGTAGGTTATCCTGAGACCAGAGAAAGTAAGGGGGTACTATTTTAATCTCGAACATTCCGGATTTTAAAGTAATGTGCTTACATACGTACATAGACACATTCTAGCCAGATATAGTAAACAACAAACGAGTAACTGAAACATTCAATAAATATCAATAGCACACTGAAACTCTTAAACCATATGCTCTTCTATGAAGACAAGTTGATGACTTAGTATTTCCCACACATAACGGTGATATCATTTTATTTTTTTCCATTGCATGAGCTATAGTCTTAGATCCCCTTGCAACCAAATCATCGCCCGCCCACCCTCAAAAAAATTTGCAACACGAAAACTCTCGTAAATAGCCTCTTGCATCTCTGTACGGACTGTGCAAACTTCGACTGGATGAAACGCAACCACCAGGAACCCTCAAATCGCCTAAAACGAAGTTGAGCTATGTTTATATGTTTAATTTTCTATTATTCCTGCGCCGCCACTGACATGTTTTCTGAAAACCATAAGCGTTTTGCGTCCTCGCTGCGGTAGTAACACTGTGGCAAAGTTTCATTCAAATCAACTCCATAAATTTCCTCAATACATAACCATCTAAAGTAATATTCTTATGTATAGATTAAACAATTCTAAGTCCCTTCATTTCTGGAATAGGGCAATGTTCGGATGGACCTAAAAAAGGGTATTATGCCTCTAGGTCTTTCTTTCATAGGTCAATGTACATGAATACAACACATTTTTGAGTTTTACAACCCCCCGCCCCTCAATGGCCCCAATTTCACCTCCACCTAAGAATAGTAGAAAATGATCAGGAACCCTAAAATGCCTAAAAACGAGTTTTAGGAATATTCGAAATTTTTAATTTTATGCTAATTAATGCGCCGCCAATGCATCGATTTTCAAAAATATATCAGCCTTACCTACTAGGACCCCACAGCATATATGTACCAAAATTTCATCAGAGTCCATGCAGCGGTTACTGAGATTACGAGGCTAGAAACACGCGAACAGACAGACCGACGGAAATGGGTGACTTTCTATTTTCGTGATGCAGACATCATGAAACGCCCAAAAAGCGTATTATATACAATACAATATGTAAGAATACGAAGAAAGAATTAATTTCTTAATAGCTATAGGCAGCTTATTATATGATTTCACTAGCATTACTTTAGGACTCCCTGACGTGAGTGCTAGGCGCTGCACAGAGACCTTCAGATTGAAGTTGGGTCTTAGAATATACGTCAGTTTTCCGGTATCTCACTGTTCAAAATCAGGCACATTTTTTGGCACATACAATACAGTCAAAAATGTAAAAAATGGTGAAACGACCATAACACCACAGTACCAAGGTACGGTATGAGTACATATCGTTCTCACAGTGGAGAAGTTTCCTAAAAAATAAATTTGGAAACTTCATTATTATCTGATAGTCTATTTCTCCACTTGAAGAATGTCGAAAAAAATCATCTGAATATCCCAGAAAATGGCAGAGATATTCAATTTTATATTTGCGTAAATCGACCGCGGTGGTGGAATGCCTTATGACGTCACATATGAATCGTTCGTGGCAGTCACAGTCGAGAGATCGGGAGTCTGCTATGTATACGCTGCGCTGTACAGTGTGCGACATTTAGACTTGAGTGGAACGGCGAAGGTGTTTGTTGTAACGGGCAGACGCCAGTATATTTTTGAAGTATGGAGGAAGGTTACGTTCGTGGTGATCTTCCTAAAGTGGATCTCGACATGATTATGGACTTTTACTTCCCACGCCGATAGGTCAGGGGAGTACTGTGATCGTAAACATTTTCGATTTTGGGATAATGCGCTTTTTGGGTGTTTTATGATGTCTACATAAGGAAAATCACAACTCATTTCCGTCCGTCTGTCTGTCGGTCTGTCTGTACGTGTTTTTCTAACCACGTAATTTGAGTAACCGCTGCATGGATTATGATGAAGTTTGGGCAGCGATATGCTGTGGGGTAGTAGTAGGTAATGTTCCAATAATTTTCAAGATCGGTGCATGGGCGGCGGAGTAATTATAAAAACCCAAAAATTTTAAATATTCCTCAAACTTTAGGCATTTTGGAGGTTCCTGATCATTTTATACTTTTTTGGGTGGGGGTGATATTGGGGTGGTTGGGGGGTGGGGGGTTGTAAAACCGAAAAATTTGTTGTACTCATAATAAGCTGACTTGCGACCATTTTTTTTGTTTTTTTTTTGTGGGCTGCGGACCGTGCAGAGATTTTCAAAATTATAGGGGCATTACCTACTACGACCCCACAGCATATCGCTTTCCAAATTTAATCACAACCCATGCAGCGGTTACTGAGATTACAAGGTTAGAAGAACGCCAGGGAGAGAATGCTAAAAGTTCCTTATACCGCCCATTGAACTAACGTTTCCATACTGGATGAGCTGAGTCATCCAAAGAGCTTGTGCTTACATTCTTCGGACATATACACAGAAGCGATAATATGGAGGAACTTGTGGTTCAGGGCCATGCCCCGAATGGGCGGCGTCGTGGTCGTTCCCTTACACGCTGGGTGGATACGACGAAACAGTTGCTGGATATGAGTATCAAGAGCGCCACTGCTGACAGTAAATCTCGAATGATGGCGAGCTACGGTTCTCAAAATTATTGATAATGTTCCTGTCGGCAATACTCTAGCTCCGACTTAATGCAAGTTCACAACACGTCTGTTAAGACATTGTGACTATGAAATGCGCTCATTGATGAGTTTTTCAGTGCTACGCGTAGGTATATGTAGTTTTTATTAGAAGGCTAGTGAAACATGACGCAACAAAACGATAACCACAAGATCCTCAAAGTAGCGCACTGTTCCTGATCTTCGTTTGCCATTGCGGACAGCTCGGCACGGCCGAACATACGCTCTTCGAGTGTGAGAGGTGGCTCACATACAGACAAGAAGCCCATGCAAACCTACCTGAAGACACGCCTGGATTAACCATGGGGCTAAAGGGGCTGGAGCCCCGGGCCCCGCGCTTCAGAGGGGCCCCGCAGGGGTCCTACTTGTATTAAATGTGAGAGAGGAAATATTAGATCAATAGATGAACAATAAAGTCAGTAGATCTACTGATAATTTAATTTCGATATTTCAATTAACACGGTGTTTTTCAATTTCCCTACCTATAAGCAAACTAGCAGGCCATGAAATAAAAACAAAAACGTGTTCAGGTAGAAGGAAGCAGCTAACTTAGCAGAAACATACAGACAAACTAAAGGGATAAGATTATAAAAATTCCCTACAACCAACGAACTATGACTAGAAATAACGCCGGTAACATGTCTAAGGTCTAAGAGAGGCTGGAATACGACAGAAATGGATAATCTTTACAGCTTACTAGCTACTGCAGTGTATTAGAGATTAAAAATTTCTAATACCACTAAAACCTTTGAAATGAAGAGAAATCTTTCAGGGATAGTTACTAGCAGTCTAATATCTTCAGCACAAAAGTAACGATACCTCTGGCTGTTCCACTGTTGCCCTTCAAATTTTCCAGTATCTATTAGCAAGATCGCAAAAAAAAGGAATACTGACAGGTTTTCATTTTCGGCGATCTTGCTGATGGTGTCGTTACTTTTGCCTTGACGGAAATTACCACATTTTTAAATCATTACATTCGAAATTTTATTCTGAAGGTATTAAACAACATTCGGTGGTAGATTTCCTTTAATTTCGTAATTTTTAATGGTTGTGTGAATTGCCAATCTCGAGATGGAGTATGGTATGAAGTGAAAAATATCCATTTCTGTCTTACTCCAGCTGCTTTTTCACCTTAGATGTGTTACCTCTGTTATTTCTGATTAGAGTTGATTTATTGTACTAAGTTAGTTGTTTTCTTCCAAAAAATTGCCCAAAATAACAAGTTTTTTGAGCAAACCTAATGCTCCGCTTGAAAAGGATTGCACTGAAAATAGTTCTGGTCATGACGTACTTATAAAAAAAGTGTATAGTAGTTTCTTTTGTTATATCGGAAACATAGTTTCATAAATAACATATTTGCAGTATTTGCATTTTATTTATAAAGGGCCCCTTAAAATTATAGTAGCCTCGGGCCCCATAAAAGCTTAATCCGGCTATGCCTGAAAATGTGAAGGCGGATAACATGGTGAGACTAATGATGTCCCATACAGTCTATTGGAAGACCATCCATTGCATGTTGAGGAAAATTCTGAGTGCCAAAAAAAGCGAAAGACGTAGAAGCGATAATTAAACCTTAAGATCAACAAACTCGGACCAGCCCTACACTCATGTTGTTATGTTGTGAGACGAAGGTTCCGTGAGTGGTGGGAGGGCTTGGAGGTAAGAAAAGAAGGAACGGGTTTTAGCCGGTGGGGCTGTGGTGGCATGTCGGGTGGACGCTTTGCGTAAGTTGGACATGTGACCAAGGGACTCAAGCTGGTTCGACGTCGGGCGGGTGTGCGAGTATTTTCTGTCCTTGCGATCAAGCCGATTTCCTAAACCCTCTATAATAAAAAACAAGTACTATTCAGATAATCAAAAATTCTAGTTATATTATGTGTACTAGGAAATGACCTCAAAATAGCTATTTGATACTTAGGTAGGTATTTGTCATCTACCATATCGACAAATCTGAAATGGCGGCGCTCTCTAGTCAACCCAAACTTATCACACGTTACCATCCAATGTGGCATTTACTTTTTAATGAAAGCCAGGTTATTAATTAGTTCCTTTATGTTCTCAGCTCAGGCAGCAGCCAGCGCGTTGAGTTGGGAGAAATAGCGAGGGAGAGAGAAGAAAATTCCTAATTTTCATCAGAGAGCGAGTGCTGCGTCTACGGCGTCGAAACGCTGAAGGCATTCAGCTCCGAAACTCCAGGACTGGAGCTGCCAACATTTTCGCCGGGGGCAATAAATCTCACATCAACATCCGTCTTTTTTTAAATAAAAACGTCTGTAACGTACAAGGTGTATTGGCGATTCTGTCAGACTAGTCAGAGGTCCCTTGTTTAACTCATTGAAACATCCAGTATACAGGATGTTCCAGAATGCCCTTGACAGATTATTTTTTCGTAACGAAAAAAAAGTTCAAGCAAGAACTGAGTTGTACCGTACTACTATTCCATCATACAATGCATTCAAAACATTTTTTTGTACGTCCTCCCCGAAAGCTCACCCCCAACTTCTTGTCGTCAAATAGCACGTTATAGGATTTCATACATAAATTTAGATATCCCCGTTTTAAAATATTTTGGCACCTTTGACGTTATACGCGAATATATTTTTTTCGTAAAATCATAAGCATAGTATAAATAAAATAAAAATTTGACGCCTAATATACGGATAAAACATGCAGTCAAGTTATGTTTGACCCTTGCAACCATCAAATCATTACCGGCAACCTTATTATGTATCTTACGGACGGCAAGCGACAGGCGGAAATTGCTGTCAAAATCACGACGGGCAGTAACTGACAACAACATAACCTATAATGTGCCAGAACTGTCAGCGAACGAAACAAAGCGTTAGTTCTGTCATCTGCTACCCAATCGCTAGTGGCGCCAATCTCATTGCGAAAAGTGCATTTTTGTGACAGCAACCGATAGCGTTGGCTAATACACTATTTTTTGATTGTCGTGTCAAAATTTAATTGAAATCAGTTCAATAGATTTCACGTTACACAACTCAGAACCACCTAAAGCAATACTCGTATGATGTTTTACACCAGGAAATCCCTTAGATCCTGTAATTGGCAATGTAATGCAATATTCGGATGGACCTAAAAAAGTGTATTATGTCGTTAGGTCTTACTTTCAGAAGTAAATGGACAGTCTATCATGAATACAACGAAGATTTCAGATTTACCCTCACCCCCCAAACACTCCAATTTCGCCTCTACCCAAAAAACAGTAGAATCCTAAACGCCTAAAACGCCTAAAAATGAAGTTTGATGAATATTTAAGGCATTTTGTTTTTGCAAATTACTCCGAGCAGCTTTACCTACTACGTGCCCACAGCATATAGCTACCCAAATTTCATCTCAATCCGTGCGCGGTTATAGACATTGCTGGGCTAGAAAGAAGCCAGACAGACAGACAGATAGACACACAGACCGACAGACAGACTTTGATCTTACAAGAGCGAGAACTAATTTCCTGTTCACATTATGTGTGAGAATTTTAACAAGATACGTCATCATCATAGTCACAATGTCTTAACAGACATGTTGTGAACTCGTGAAATGCATTAAGTCGGAGCTAGAGTATTGCCGACACGAATATTATCAATAGTTTTGAGAACTGTAGCTCGCCACCGTTCGCGATTTACTGTCAGTTCAGTGGCGCTCTTGATACGTAATTACTGTGATTATATTTTTTTGAGTTATGTAATGGGTGACTTTTGGATAATAAAGGCTATTATTATTAGGAAGATATTTTGCTAGTTGATCACGATCTTAGATTCGAGGTTGATACTCTCCTCTATCAAAATGAAGGAAGGATGAAGTAAGACTCAGGTTGTCTGTGGGTATCCTTAGCATCAACCATCGTACAAGGGATTTGTGATCGCGATTCATTTCGAGCACTTTATTCAGATTTAGAGACTTTGGGGTGGCTTATCCCCTATCAGAACGGCGTAAGGAAATAAATCTGAGGCAGTTTTGTATATTTTAGTAGTAGCTACTTTCCGCTATAAGTTTTATCTCATTGTCTGACCTATTCAACTTTTCAGATATTTTTTTGAGCGGAACCAATCAACAAGTACTAGAAGTGGGTGATTGGTTTTGCAATTCGAGTTCGGAGCGATACAATTTAGGTATTTAACATTTAACTAACTATCAAGATCTATAAATTCTAGTTACAGTGGAATATTCAATTATTGTTCAACATAGATACGCTATTGGTATCGCATTATTGCAGTACAGTTGAGTGAAGGGTAGATACCCTTCATACTTTCTAAAGGGGACCATACTTCAAATAGTAAAGGGCGGAGTTTAGCGTCACCAAATTACAAGAGTTTGGCTTACTCGTCTTCTACACAACCAATTAATAAGTTATGTTTACTGTCATTTAAAGACGTCAAATCATCGTTAGTTGTCTGCTCAGTCAATTATGTCAAAAGCCACGCGAGCAGCAACATTTAACCTAACTTACTAGTATTTCGTCTTTTTGTATCAAAAGGCTTTGCCCCACACATGGTACTAAGCTCATACCTTCAACAAAATACCTGAAAGGTGCTACAATGCTGACAATATTTGAACCGTGAGGATTGCATAGAGGTGGACTCCTATGATTGTTGGGGTGGATATGAATCAATTCAACTTGCTCATCATCCCAAATCGTGATAGTACTGTTGAGTGTACTTTCCGTTATACTAGTTCAAAAAATGGCGTTATAATAGTACACCTGTGCTGAATCACTTTGCTCTATACTATTAAAGCGATACCCGCTCAGTTCTTACAGAGACACGCCACATAACAGTCCAATCATTTCTGATAGCAAAAGGCAGGAAAGAAATGAAATTTAGTGGGATGGTAGACCTTGGTCCCTTGAACCTATCCCTAAGTTTGCAACCTCGGGGGGTGTCTGCTCGAGGTCGCAAACGTACGTGTAGATTCAGGGGACATAGAGGTCCTCCTGGTAACAACTAAACCCCAGGGGTCTTTCTAGATGTTACCCTCCCTCCGGGTTAAAAAGTTTACCTTCTTCCATTTCTACTGGATATCTGACGCTGAAATTCTGATTTGGAATGTCCTCGGCATCACCGCCAAATTCCATTTCAGTATATTTATGGTACAATTCAGTTACCTCGAATCTGGAAACAAAACCTCTATTTAATATGAAAGACTGCTGATCAGGATTATCACTGGCTTAAGAACATATGAATAATTATTGTCTAATGTATGCCCATACCCTGCCACAAGGCTGAGCCTTCTAGGGGTGGCATTACTTGTATCTTGCAAATAAATGAATGAATGAATCTCCAGACAGCATCTTTAATAGCAGGCTCAATGAGTCCCTATCTACAATCCAACCAGCGACAATCATCTTAATATAGGGCAAAGTTTCATTGATCTATCCCAAATACTTAACGTATCAAATGCCAGTTGATGAATCACACTCGATGTTAGTGGAACCACGCTTGCTTGGTGATGCGTAAGAAACCGCATAACCTTCAATTAGCTCCGATTTTAACCCCATTGGACAATCGAAGGCGTATGCTTGACTGATCTCAAAAGAACCGTGAGTACGGACAGGTGGACACAAACTCATTTGTTTAATGAGGTGTTTTGGCAGAATTGCTGGTGCGTGTACGCGGAGGTGATTTTGGTACGCTGATGTGGGGGAAGGTTACGGATGTGTGATGCGTAATTATATCGGTGATTTTTTACGCTTTCTGTTAGTATGTTACACGTCATGCTCAATGACCAAAACGTGGCAGTTTATAACGGGTTGTAAACAATTGTCTATTTCGAGATATATATGAGAGTTATATGCTTTTTGGCACAAATATGTGATCCATTTTCATTAGGCCGTCTGTGTATCTGTCTGTCGCCTTGCTTCTGCAACCGCAGCATTGAAATAAATAAAATTTCTTAGAACTACTCTAAACTTGGTTCTAAGCTTTTTAGCGGTTTATGATCATTTTAAACTTGGGTTGGTAAGGAGGGCGTTGCAGGGAGTAACTACACATCTTTACTTCCCACACCGACAGGTGAGAGGAGTATTGTGATCGCGAAAATTTTCGATTTTGAGATAATACACTTTTTGAGCGTTTTATAATGTCTATTTAGCGAAAATACACGTCACTCATTTCCGTCGCCGTCGGTGTGTCTATCTGCATCTCTGTCTATTGGTCTGTCTGTGCGCATTTTTCTAGCATCGTAATCTCAGTGACCGCTACATAGATTGTGATGAAATTTTGGTACGGTTATGCTGTAGAGTCTTAGTAAGTAATGCTGTTATAATTGTGAAAATCAATGCATGGGCGGCGGAGTAATTAGCAAAAAACAAAAAATATAAACATGCTCGAGACTTCGTTTTTGGGCGTTTTAAGGGTTCCCGATCATTTTTTACTTGGGGGTGAAATTGGGTGGTTGGGGTGGTGGTGGTGGGGGGGGGGGGTTGTGAAACTGAAAAATTTGTTGTATTCATAATAGGCTATCCATTGACCTGTGAAGGAAAGGTCTAGCTGCGTAGTATACTTTTTTAGGTCCATCCGAATATTGCCTTGCCTATTACAAAAACCAAGGGACTTTGAATTTTCTATTGTATATGTTACGGTTAAAGCGTTTACTTTGATAGTTTATATACTATCCAGCTAGTATATAAACCATCCAACTGTCTAGTTATTTTAATGGAAAATCATATTTCAACTAAAATAGCTATGAATATTGGTTGGTTTTTATACTATCCAGCTAGTTTATAAACTACACAAGATATGCCGCTAAAGTATTATACCACAAAGATATCACACATATTGACCAGTGTTTTGGGTTAGTTTACAAACTATCCACATCATTTGGATAAAGCATGCACCTAATATCTCTAGTACTACATAATATCCAACTCGTTGGTTAGTATATAAACTAACCAATCCTCTTTGGTTACTTTAGTTTAAAAAACAATTTTTAATCAAAAGTAAAGTTTATTCACAGATACAGCTGTAATTACTTAAGAATAAGTAAAACAAACGGAAATACTATTTGTTTAACAAAATATTCATATAAAATAAATCTCTAGACCCTGGGCAGCTTTAATGGCATCATAAGTTTCACTCAAACGTAAAATAATCTTTCTAGATCTTTTGTATTAGATTACATAAGATGATTCGATTCTCTGTAAATCGTAAGTATTCATTTCATGATAATCAATCTTGTTATTAGTGTTAGGTCCCTGTTCGCGTATTCTCTTTGTATGTTGCAGAAGTACATTATAATCACTGTCGTTCATTAATTTTGAATTTTGGTACTTTTTCTCGTAACACTCTAATAGTAACTTTTCAAATTGCTGTTGCTGATCCATTTTTGGTAACTAGTTACCTGTTCTTAAATAAATTTTACAAGGCACAATACCAACACGTCACACTTGCACTTGCCATAAACATAACCTCACTTTTCTGTTAAACTGACCAAAGAAAATTAGTTAGTTTACACACTAACCAAAGAGGATTGGTTAGTTTACATACTAACCAACAAGTTAGTTATTATGTATTACTAGAGATATTAGGTGCATACCTTATCCAAATGATGTGGATAGTTTGTAAACTGACCAGAAACACTGGTTAATATGTGTGTTATCTTTGTGGTATATACTTTAGCGGCATATCTTGTATAGTTTATAAACTAGCTGGCTAGTATACAAACTAACCAATATTCATAGCTGTTTTAGTTGAAATATGAGTTTCCATCAAAATAACGAGACATTTGGATAGTTTCTGTACTATCCAGCTAGTATATAAACTATCAAAGTAAACACTTTAACCGTAACATATACATAGGAGTATTGATTTTTATTAGGTCTGTATTGTGTAACTATTGAATTGATTTTAGTGAAATTTGGACACAGTATTACTACCTTGACGAGGATGCAGAACGCGTTTGCTTTTTAGAAATCGTGTCAGTGGCGCTGCAGCAATGATCGAAAAACTAAAACTATAAAAACGGCTCATACTTCGTTTTTAGGCGTTTCAGGGTTCCTGGGCGATTTTTTACTTTTTTTGGGTGGGGGTCAAATTAGGGTGGTTGGAGAGTGGATGGTTGTAAAAGTGGCAAGTTCGTTGTATTCATAATCGGCTATCCCTTAACCTGTGAAAGAAAGACCTAGCGGAATAACACACCTTTTTTGCGGGCAGGCGATGCTTTGGTTGCAAGGGTATCTCATACTATAGCTTCATGCATGGTATAGGAAAATAATTAATAGATTGGTCGACTTACCTGTTAAGGAAGGACAATCTAAATTGTCCTAGCTTATATCTCGAACATTTTCCTTAAACCATGTAGTGGTATTCCACTGCACATTGACTCCACAGGTTAAAATAGGCAACCAGAAATACCGCAGAGGTGGCAACACCGGAGCGCCTCCTAAACGTCACACAGCCTATTATGATTACTCATTGTATTTTTATGTGCTCATGGTACAGACTAGTGATCGCACAAGGGAGGGACGGGGAGGGCTGGAAAATGTTCGAGATATAAGCTAGGACAATTTAGATTGTCCTTCCTTAACAGGTAAGTCGACCAATCTATTAATTGTCCTTCGCTTATATCTCGAACATTTTCCTTAAACCATGTAGCTGTTGAAAGTAAAAGATGAATGTGCGATCAATAACATCTATAAATTTTATTGCGATGGAATAACAAATATACAATATTCTCAGTGATGTAACAATAGTCGCCTATAATATTTGATATAATAGTCGCCTATAATGTTTGATATATATATATATACATACACATTACATAGTATGTAAGGTGATACACCTTCCATTTTAGTAACAAGTATCAATGAATCCTTAAATACAAATCTAACCTAAAGGAAACATATATTAACTAGAGGTAGTTTTCATTCGTTACTAGGGTCAGATCCTCTTACCCAACAAAACATATAATATAACGTGAAATTATTGACTAACTGTAGACAGTACTGTTTTGGCAAAGATTGTATAGTCTGTAGCCAAAGGTCTATTATAAAATTTATTAAACATTTCAGAGTTTTTGGTCCAGCCTGCCGTTTCCCTAATTATTTCAATATTTAACCCCTGTCTAGCCGCAGCAGAGGTGGCGGCATGACGACAACTATATCCTTTAAAAATATTTGTATCAATGTCACAAGCTAACAAAATATTTTTTAACCATCTGCTTAAGGTTTGAGTTGAAGCTGCTTTATGTGGTTTTTTTATGGTTAAAATTAATTGCCTTTCTGAAGAATTGCGTAGTGTTTTAGTTACTTCTAAGTAACGAGCTATAACAGATGCTACACAAAGCTCTGGTTTTTCACGGAAAAAAGGAAAACGTAAAATGGGCTGCTCTTTATATTTTCGGGAAGTCTTTATTTTATCAGAAATTCTAATTTCTACACACTCTTGACCAATTATAATGTTTTCAGTCTTAATCAGCGATAATGTCTGTAAACGGTGAGCTGATGTTAAGGCAACTAGCATAATGAGTTTATAGGTGAGCTTTTTTAATGAAAGGTGCTCCAAAGGGTATAGTTTTTGTAAATAACGAAGCACAGGTGCTGGGTCCCATGTAAATTGGTACTTTGGCTTAGGGGGTTTGAGATTGTAAAGCCCTTTGAAAAATTTTTTTAAAACAATTGAATCGCTCTCAGGAATGGTCATGAATAGAGAAAGAGCAGATCTATGAATGTTAATTGAGCTAAACGAATAATCCATATCAAAAATACCTTTAATAAAGGTCAGAATACCTGCTAAGTCATAATTATAGGGATCCCTGCTATGGTTGGTGCAGAAATCCCACCACCTGCTAAAGACTGTGTCGTAGTTCTTAAGTGTTCCCTTAGCAATTGATGCTAATAAGATTGGAATCACCTCCTCCGGAATACCTTTCTTCAAAAAAGCTTCCCTGATAAACGAGCTGCAGCCAGGATAAGGTGCTGATGACCTGGGTATGGTGATCTAAAAGGAGATAATATTAAATCTTCCTTGGGCCCCAATAAAAATTTATTTCCTAAAACAAGTTTATTATAGAGTGGATACCATGGCTGATTCGGCCATTCAGGCACGACAACAATTCCTTCAGCTTTATCATTTATTATTTTGTCCAATACTTTGGAGATGACTGCAAAGGGTGGGAAAGCATAAAAATTCAATTTTCCCCAATCTAAGGTAAAAGCATCCACAAACTGAGAACCAGGATCAGGTTTCCATGACACATACAGGTCACATTTCCTATTTAACTCGGTCGCAAATAAATCAAGTTCAGGTTTTCCAAACAGCTCAAAAATAAAATTCACATATTTATTATGTAAAGAGTACTCCGATTCAATTCTTAAGGATCTAGATTCAGAATCAGCGATAGCATTTTCTTTAGACTCTATGTAGGACGCAAACACTCTGATTTTCCTACTTTCGCAATATTGCCAAATCTCTCTGGATATTTGATTTAAATGAGTAAATTGGACACTGCCCGTTTTGTTAATGCAAGCCACTGCAGTTGTGTTATCAATCCGTAGCAAAATATTGCAATTGGTATAACCCCTTGAAAAACATTTCAGACCATTAAAAGCCGCTATAAGTTCTAACCGGTTTATATGAAATTTTTGTTGTTCTGCATTCCAAAAACCATGTGTTTTACAATTATTACAATGCGCTCCCCATGCTAATGGAGAAGCATCACTAAAAATCTCTAGAACGTAATTATCGTCTTTGATATTTTGTTTTGCTGTTGGCAGTGACCTAATCCACCAGTTTAAATCCCCTTGCAAATATTTGGGGATCAACATACTTTTGTTATAGTTATTATTACAGTTAGAGAGAGCTAACCATTTTTCTCGTTCTAAATGTTTCAAATACAGCCAACCATACGGCACCGCAGGGCAAACAGCAACAAGCTGGCCTATTAGAGCTGCAAAAAACCGAATTTTACAGTGTATTTTATTATTTAATTGCTTTACGCTATCAATAATCTTTTTCTTTTTATCCTCTGGGGGAAAAAATTCTAGATTTACAGAATCAAAGGTAAAACCTAAAAAGGTGATTTTTCGAGATGGTTCTAAAACACTTTTTTCTGCATTTATGGATAGTCCTAAACCAGACAATAATTGGGATGTCTCCGCTACATTTTTTTGGCAAGCAGCATAACTGTCCGATATTAGAAGAATATCGTCTAAAAAAATGACAGAGAAAAAACCTCTGGATCTTAAAAAGCTCACCACTGGCTTTAACAATTTTGTAAAAACAAACGGAGCAATATTTAACCCAAAGGGTAAAACATTGAACTCATAAAGAATATTTTTATATTTAAATCTGAGGTATTTTTTGGAATTTATATGAATAGCTACTGCAAAATAGGCATCCTTTAGATCGATTTTCGCCATAAAGCAATCTCTATAAATCAATCTTAGGACAGACCTGTAATCCTCAAGCTTGAAGTGAGGTGCCCTTATGAAACAGTTAAGTTTTTTCAAATTTAACACAAATCTGTATCCCCCCCCCAGATTTTGGCACCAAAAAGTATGACGACAGGAATTCACCCTGTATGTGTTTGCATGGTGATATTGCGCCTTTTGCAATTAATTGATCTATTGCAGAATCATATAAACTAGAGTCTTTAACATTAATGACCACTGTTGGTGTCCTATGCTGGAATGGAGTTTTTATAAAAGACAACTTATAACCTTGCACCCACTGTAAAATGATTCTATCTGCAGTTATTTTTCGCCACTCGTCCAAAAAATAAACTATTTTGCCAGCTTCCATTCTATTTACCTCTATTGAGGTCTCCTGTACCTCCTCCACTGACTGGGCTGGTAATTGCTGGGATTCCTGGGTCTGTTCTCCTGAGTGATGTTTGATCGTCTGTTTCCTTTCATCTTGGGCTTGTTGGAAGGAACATTGTAGTTTAAATGACGGGTGTTGTTTCTGGAGCTTGAAACAGGCTGTGGCATACAGTTACTATTACCCCCTGTATACCGTTGAGTGGTAGAGTTATATTTTGTCATTTTTGGCTTCATGATGGAAGTAACTTGTGAAGCCGCCGACTTCGAAGCCTGGGTTTGCTTCAATTTTTCCAGTAAATCCTGCCCATACAGAAATTTATCTATTGGTTGGCTTTCTAGCAGTTTCTTATACTTTACGTTTAGCAAAGGACTTAACAAATACCTTCGATGGAGTGATATCTTGTGAAAGGTTTCCAACATTAATTTGGTTGAATCTGCTAGAAATTCCACGTCCTTATTTGCATCTAAGGCTAACTTAGTTTCTTTGTAAAGTGCCATAATGCTAGCTGCAACCGTCTCTTGCATAGAGATAAGGAATTTGTCTTCCCTGACCTTATCCTTATTTTTAAAAGCTTCTGCAATTTCTGGGTTGAGTATAGGAGGTATCAACCCACTACAGTTTGCAGCTGGAAGATGTTTAGCTATTAATTTTGAAATCACTTCCTTATCAAAGCCATTTGCCAAGGAGTGATTAAATCTTTTTGCCAACTCTGGCAACATATCAGCTCCATTATTTTTATCATTTAAGGGGTCTTCCCCGAACAAGTCCAGCACCGTATCTGTTACAGGCGCTTCAACTACTGAGGCAACATTTTCATCAGTCTCAAAGGGGTTCATAATACTAGAAGAGTTAGAAGGAACCAAATTATCTTCTACATTGTCCTCCTCTGGGTCACTCTGGGCTAAATGGATTTGCTCCATAAAATCCTTAGGGGGTTCATGGACAACTGCCTGAGTCACAACTAAGCTATCCCCTCCCCCATCTAGAAAGAAAGAATAAAACAATCTAAGGATTTCCTTTTTATACCTGTTTTACATCAACAGCACATCCATGGTTTCATCCATGGATTCAGTTAGTGGTTAAATTGACGTAAAATTCGGCAGTACCAGCCATAAAATCATATAAATCTAATGCATGACACATATGTTCAATGTTGCATACCTATCTCTGCATATTATTAAACATTTTCAAAATAAAAAAAAATCACAGATGTAAAACAATCAGTCTGACCTTGAATCGTCATGGATTACAAACAAGCATTAGGAATTAGGATATTATAAATTTTTATGGGTTACTGAAAAGCACCCACAACATATGCAACTATGTTTACATGATTCCTTTAGTCCTATATAAATAGACCATTAAGTAGAGTACAATAGGTCATAAGATTTGGTGGGCTACTAAAAAGTACCCTCTGCTTGTTTCTCAACTGATATATGTATGTAAGCATAGCGTGGATGCACAGCTGGAAGTAAACGCAAGGCATCTTTTTTTTTTTTTTAAAGTATCTGAAATTTTAATAGGCTACTGAAAAGCACCCATAACATATATACCGCTTTGTTTATATAATTCGCTTAGTCCTATGTAAATAGACCATTAAGCAGAACATAAATCATAAGATTCGGCGGGCTACTGAAAAGTACCCTCTGCTTTGTTTTTCAACTGATATTTTTGTACGTACGTACGGCGTACCTTGCTCGCTATCGCTGGAATTTGACCTTGTAAGTAATTCGTTTCGCAGTTTTTCCAGCTTCTCCTGGAGTTTTTCATACCTCCGACTCTTCTTCCTTACACTATCGGTGACACTATCACTACTATTCTTACTACTTCGCGGCCTTTTTGGCATTTTTCCTAGGAGAACCGCGAGAGCACATGCGAAGTCAATGACACAGGAAAATACAATGAGTAATCATAATAGGCTGTGTGACGTTTAGGAGGCGCTCCGGTGTTGCCACCTCTGCGGTATTTCTGGTTGCCTATTTTAACCTGTGGAGTCAATGTGCAGTGGAATACCACTACATGGTTTAAGGAAAATGTTCGAGATATAAGCGAAGGACAATAAACTGGCATCATCGCAATGTGTGGGAAGTACTGAGTCAATCAACTTGACTTCATTGTTTTATTGTGATTCTAAACAACTCACCTTAGTGATATTCTGCATTTTAGAAACCTACCCGCACCTTATTGAATTTCAATGCACTTTTTCCTCTATAAGGCTAAAGAAGAAGGAGATGAGAGTATCGTGTATTTTTGCAATCGCGTAATCCCAATAATTGATTTTGGTGAAAATTGACGCTATACCTTTAAAATTTCGATTTTCTGTAATTTAGGAGAAATTCAGCGTGAACGGTAAAATATATGTTCTGTATATTTTACTAGCGGAAATTGCGGTGTAAAAACTTTTGGGATATTATTTTTACAAGCTATTATTCTATTTTATTCTAAACCTGTTGCAAACGGGAAACTAAATACTTGTAAACTCTTATTCACTTTATGCCTATTTAATTTTTGACAAGCATTTTGCACTTTGATAAAGGCTGCAGAGGTGGCCAATGCCTCAGTAAGTTTATATTTCAAAAGATGTGATTCCCACTACGGACATGAACGTGAATGTGAATGCGGTGAATATTGGTAAGTTACGTGGTTAGTTCTCCTTATCTGGGAATTACTTTGTAACGCGAAAAAAAAAATGATATTACTCAATACTCATTTATTTCAGTTCATTTGACTGTCTCCTTGTATTTATTTTTCTTCTAACATATGGACATGGACGCAGGCAAAAAGTCCCCTGCTAACCCACTGGCTTCAGTGCTACTGGTTATTCCAGTTACGCATAAGATATCCCTCACGTATATTCAAAGAAGCCTTGCTGGAAGCTTATAATGGAGAATATCGTTTTAACTGCTACGTCTCGCTTCCACCTTATATCAGAAGGTCACGGTGAGGTCACGAATTGAGTAATGCGATTTGCCAGGGGCATTTCGGAGGGTGCCATTTTTGTATATGGTCTTTTATCAGGGTGATGTGCTGGCAAGCGATGGAATACATACTATTTGAAACCTATATTGGTTATACGTAATGTCCAGAATGGTAAGTTTAAAGTACGACAGCTTCATATACAGCCCAATTCTAGTTAAGAGCAGCATTCAGTAGGTAATGTAATGCAGTGCAGCTTTTAATCCAGTCGGTACGGTTTCAATCTCCAAAAACCTATGCGGGTTCCTATTGAGACCTCGAGTGACGATTTCATCTAGTTAATTTTTTATTTGAACATAATCATATTTGCACCTTCTTTTAGTGTGCTGGGATGCTTCGCGGCTGTAGTTTCGTTGTGACCCCGATTCATCATTAGATAATACAATAAAATAATTATGTCTTTCAAATTTAGTAGCAATAATGATGGTGAGCCCTTCGAGTGCAACATTTTTGTCTCGTCGTAAAGTCCCTACTCATTTGGAATATCCAGGAGGAGGGTGCCCTCGGGGAACATTATCGACTTCAAACGATCTTTCACGAACATCTGCGTGATCAACAGCAACAGCAGTGCCACCCGCGTTCCAATAAACCCCCTACGCTATTCGCGCTGGAAAAATCTCCGAATCCGAGCCAAAAACGAGTGTCACTCCTGCCTGTTAAAAAACAGAGGTGTGCTGACTTTTGTTCGTAGCAATATGTCGTGCTCAAGAGTTCCCGCTCTTGAATACGGTAGAAAGTATATCTTATAGATCAAGTGAACTTGAAACCGTACCCTAAGTTTATCTGCTGCCTCTACCGCTCAGCCTTTGACGGCCAAACTGGACTGGTCTCTTGGATTACCTTTCCGACGATTCGACTCCCAGCAACCATCCGATTTCTTGGGTGACTTCAAGACTTGCAATGAAGCCTGGTTGGGTCGGGTAAGCCGTCAAAACATTTACCATGAGTCAATAACTGACATAACTATACCCTTTCAAGCAGTAATTTCAAAGCGATCAAGTAATTACATTTCTGAAACGTCAATAATTTGTAAACTCAAACTGTTGGATGCAATTTACAACTGGCTGCTTGAATTAACGATTGACGATTTAGAAATGCAATTTGAACCTTTTAAAGCTACTGTTGGAAACACTCCACCAGCTTTCTGGGTCTTTTTTGACGACTCATCCTGTCTCTTATAAAATCGACATACTGTCTCCCACAGGCCGGCCGTCTCCCGGATCACCAGGTTCCTTTTCGTAACAGATGTGTCAGCGGAAATTCATCCAAGTTGCAGAATCTGGAATTAAGATGAATTGAGATGGTCTAAGAGATGCTGGGCTAGCTTTCCCTGGGACGAGGTCTGCTTTGCAGAGCTAGATGTATCAACTATCTGCTCGGAAATCACAGAGCTTATCCATGTCGGCATAGAGGCGTACATATCTCTTACAGTCAAAACATCCAACAGGATTCAATGGCTGGTTCGGCACGTCCTGTAATACAGACGGTCGACAAAAAGTTCTGGCACACTTTACTTACGGACCCCCACCGGCGAAAACAGAAAGAATGTTGAGTTCAGGAACAAATACAATGAAATCGTTCGATATACAAAAAGCCAACACGATGCCTAAACAGCCCGCAAGATGCTGCATGAATGAATAAGGACCAGAGGCTATCCAGTACAGAATGTGACTGGTGCATAGGTCACACGATGGGCCCTTTTGCGCCTCTATCCTCGCTAGTTCCTAAGATCTGCCCTTTTAGCAAAGGCAAGTACATTCTTAGGTCCTATCCATTTTATCTCTATTGGTCCCCAGGTTCTTGAGCCCAGCATAGTCTGCCTGTGATAACCCAGGGTTTCACAGCGACACAAGCTGTGTGCCAAGGATTCTTCCTCTTCACCACACCACGTGCACGTTGGGTCGTTGACCACCCTCATCACGAACAGGTGACGCCTGAAGGTGCTGTGACCCGTTAATAGGCCTACTAGCAATCTCAAGTTACTCCTATCCACAGAGAGACAAAATCGTCCCATTCTCTCTGCAGGCCCTGCTAATAGTTCCCGAGCTTGACGGAGATGACCAGAGATTTTGTTCCATCTCAGAGAGTGTTGATTCTGGATCCACTCTCCAGTTGTTTTCCTAATCAAGTTTGCAGATAGTCCTAAGGCTGGTCCGGGCCCATAAAACTGTTGCCGGATCCCATCCTAGCCAGATGATCCGCCATGTCGTTACCCTTTACCCCAGCGTGCCCAGGTACCCACATCAGTGATACCTTGTGTTTAGCTGAGATGTCGTCAAGAGCCCTCCTGCACTCCAGGACCAGTCCCGACGTTATTTTCCAAGCTTTGATGGCTGCCTGACTGTCAGAGCAGATAGTAATCTGCCTCCTAGACCCGTCAATTTCCCGAATACGATTTATACAAGCAAGTATCGCATAGACCTCAGCCTGGAATACTGTGGTGTGCCCTCCAAGAGGGAGTGAAAGTCTTGTATGGGGTCCGTAGACTTCCGAGCCCGAGTCCTCTCTAGCGAGTGAACCGTCTGTGTCCTCCTCCTTCGATGAGCTGCCTTTCCCTAGACTCCCACTCTTCTCTTGACGGAAACACCACCGTAAATTTGCGATTGAAGCGATGCGTAGGAGAATCGTCGAATGTCCTTTGCCTGGATTCATAAAAGTCCAGCTACCCTGACTCCAGAGACGGAACCCAGTTTTTCTAGCTTCCCCTTGAATTACCAGATCAAAAGGAGGAAGATTAATAGTGTTTCAATGGCACTCAAAGGTCTCAAAGGTGTTGTGCGCACTGCACTGGTTATACTAAGACATGCCAAACGTTGAACCTTATTAAGTTTGGCTCTTATTGCCTCCGTCTTTATACAGGTCCACCACACTATGAAGCCATATATTAAAGGCGGTCCGACTATTGTAGTATAGAGCCAGTGCACGACTTTTGGGCTCAAGCCCCAACTACTACCGACAACTCTTCTGCAGGCCCATAATAAGTTTCGAGCCTTGCTTACCTTATAATCCACATGCTGCCAAGTCAGCTTGTAATCCAGTATGACTCATAGATACTTTACTGACTGAGACAATTCAAGTGTCGTTCTGAAAAGGGTAGGCCTCACGAGGCCTTCCATCTTCCTTCTCCTAGTGAACATAACGAGCTTAGTCTTCTCAGCGTTGACTGACAAATCTACCTCATTACACCAGGGGTGCGAACCTGCTCGCGTCCGCGGCCGAAAACATAGGCGAAGGTGCTGAAGGTAAGCCGCACGAGCACCCTGTATAGCGCTAAAGAGCAGGGCCTCTCCGTGCTGAAGGACCAAGATCGGGTAGCCAACCCCCGGTGGCGGGAAGCACCACGGAGAGTTTGATGGGTGCGTCTGACCCGGAGCGGGCGGCTGTCTGAGGACGACGACCTGGCAAGAAACACGGAACACGACTATGGAAGATGGAAGGACCACGCCCCAGCCTCGTTAGATGACGACTTTGGCGATGAGACGGAACTTCCAACTTGTTATGCGACCCGTGGCTACGGATGCGTGGCACCTGGGCTAGAGCAGGTGTCGCTAACGGAGCCTCCAGGAAACTGGGCGACCTCCTGGAGTAATTTATGCCTTACCGGCGCATGCGGGACCCTGCGTCGGTGGACCGTGTATTTCCCTTGCTACTCGTGGGATAAAATATGCAAAACAATACAAATGACAATGAAAGCAGAAGTTCTGGAAAACGCAGTAAAGGTAATAACGACCCAGGAAGGGCAGATAAAGGAGAAAGGAGGCTTTCTAACATAGGTCAGGAGGACGTTTGTTACGAGGCCGATAAGTCCCTAAAATGCAGTTTACCTACCTGGATGAGACAGTGTAGATCAAATTCCATCAGCGAAGGAATGAGAGTTGAAATAAGAAACCCTGAGATTGTTCCCAGCCAGTGTTCGAAGAAAAGGAAAGTAATCATGGATAGGGACATTGAGGCTGTACGAAGGAAAGAAAATCCAGTTGTGGCTGACTTCGTGGAAATGCTAGAGACATTGCAGAAATCGGTGAAGAAGCTAAATGACATGGTGCAAGCTCACCCTAATACCGTAAAGGGAATAAAGGACGTAAATATCGACCTGAAGAAATGCAGCATGTTTCTAAACAGAGCATCTATAAAGGAATGGTTGGAAAAAGAGAAATGGGAGAAGATAGAGCCCCAGAAATATGATATAGACTGTCAAACCTACCCCCAAACAAACTCAGTGGCAATACAAGCAGAGTGGGCGGAAATCAAGGAGGACTTAGAGAGCAAAGAAAACGACAACAGAAAAGATATTCTAGCAGCTATCGAAAAGAAGGACCTGCCATCTCTAAAGAACGTCATAGACATAGAATGGTCATTAGATATATACAAGAACACCCAAATGGAAGCAGGCAACTTAAGAGATACTGAGGTGGCCGGGGACCTAGCAGTGCTTTTAGACCCAAACTTAGGTGTAAATGACGTCAGGGCACGTACACTATTATACAGATTTCCAGCCTCAAGGGTCCTAATAGAAGATGGTCTAACTGAAGGGGAGGTAGACTGTATAAAAGTCCAAACAGCAATAGTAAGTAAGAAAGGGAATACTGGAAAGAATAATACAATATACGCGATGCCAATCAAAATGGACGACAGTGGCATTACTGATGTGGAAGTTCTATTTAAAAATTGCGATGAATTGAGAAAGCTGGCAGAACAGCATCATTCCCGTGATATTAAAGTGGAAGCTCTAGGACGCATTGACAAGACCTACCTTAGAAAGTATCTAGAGTTTAGCTTCAACGGTACATCATGCACTATAACTATTTTGGGGCAGGAGCAAAAGAAAGACATGATAAAGTCAAAAAAACTAGGAACTCCAAGAGAAACAAACGATAAGCTGATTATCAAATCTCAAGGGAAATCATATGCTGAGCTCGTAAAAAATGTAAAGAGCAAAATAAATATAGAAGAAGTGGGAGTAGATATCAAAAGACTCAAGAAAACACATAACGGAGACCTGCTTCTAGAAGTTCGAGGCGCAGAAAACGCCCTAAAACTCAGAAACGCACTGAAAACCAATATTGAAGGTATAGAGACGGTTCATAGGACAAGTGATACCATCCTTCATGTAATGGGGATTGAACCTGACGTCGAAGAAGCAGAGCTGGAAAGCGTCATTTCTAGCTGTTGTGGAAACCTCCAAGGCAAGGCAAAGGTAATGTCGATGAAACCAATGAGTGATGGCAATAGGATGGCAAGCATTCAGATAAAGAAGGAGGCTGCAGAAGTCCTCATAAATAAGGGAAACTTAAAACTAGGCTGGACAGCTTGTACAGTCAGTAAGAGGGTGCATTTAACAAGATGCTTTAGATGCCTATGCTACGGACACAGAACGGCAGAATGTACTGGAGAAGATCGTTCCGACGTCTGCTTAAACTGTGGAAAAAAGGGACATCTGGCTAAGGAATGCAAAGACAGACCGTACTGCACTACCTGTAATAAGGGAGGTCATCGGGCGGACCAATTTAGATGCCCTCACTACAAAACTTTATACAGGGAAGAGGAAAAAAAGAGAACTACGCGTAGAAGAACCCTCGCTAGCATCAACGATGAAGTTTTTGCAAGTTAATATAGATAGAGGAAGAGCCGCCCACGATGTCGCACACGCCGTTGCCAAAAAAATGGGGGCTGATATTATAATAATAAGTAAACCGAACATTAATATGTCCAAAGGATCGAGCTACGTTCTTGATAATAACGCGAAGGTGGCAGTACATATACTAAACAGATCATTGAACATCACCAAAGTTGAAAAAGGAGAGGGTTATGTCTGTTTCAATTTTGAAAATTGGACGCTTTATGGCTGCTATGTTTCCCCAAATATACCCTTGAATGATTTTAAAATTTATATAGATTCAATAATGAGTAACATACGAGATAGGAAATCTGAGGCTATCATATCGGGCGATTTAAACGCAAAGTCTGCATACTGGGGCTCGACAATAACGGACAACAGAGGCAAATATGTAGAGGAATGGATTGCGGAACTAGACATGGTAATTCTAAATACCGGAAGCACTCCAACATTTCAAAGAGGAGAAAGTCAGTCCTTTATTGACGTAACTGCCGCCACTCCATCGTTATCCACAAAAATTTCCCAATGGGAAGTATTATCTGGAGAAACACTGAGCTACCATAACCACATTTACTTCGAGTTAGACCTACAACACATAAGTACTCACAAAGAGGGAGGTAGGAACAGATACCTTTTCGACGAAGAAGCGTTCATAAGCAATATTAGCATTGCAAATCATACAAGAATTAATAATACAGCAGAACTAATGTCACTCCTGGAAGATGCCACCAAAAAAAGCACGATCAAAATCAGACAGCAAAAAAGAGACTTGCCTTACTGGAGGTCTACGCAGAACGAAGAACAACGAGCAATATGTCTAGCGTATAAAAGAAGAGTCACCAGAGGCCGGAGTAAACAACCGAATGAAGTGGAGTGGGAAAATCTGCAAAAATTATATAAGGAGGCATGGAAGGGACTGAAAAAAATGATTGCTCACTCGAAACGAAGGCATTGGAAAAATATATGTGACGAACTGGAACCCTTGAGGAACTATATGAAGCGGCAGATGGGATAAAAGTGGGCAAGGCTCCGGGACCGGATCACATACCTCCGGAAGCAGTAAAAATAGCGGTGAAAATGATACCGCATACCATCCTACGAGTGATAAACAGCCTCTTGAAACTGCAGGAATTCCCTGATATTTGGAAGACTGCCACAATTGCACTAATATGGAAAGGAAAACCTATTGACTCTCCGTCTTCCTTCATGCCCATATGTATGTTAAGTATGGTAGGGAAGCTATTTGAATGGCTGATCAAAACGAGAATAGAATCGGAGTTGAAGAGCAAAAGGGATCTATCAGACGAACAATACGGGTTCAGAAAGGGGAGGTCCACAATACAAGCAGTAAATGCCGTAGTAGAATGTGCGAAATCTTGCAGCAAGAAGTGGTGTGCGTTATTAGCCTTAGATGTAGAAAACGCCTTCAACTCCGCCACATGGAGTCTGACAATTAGAGAGCTTGGTAGGAGAAATATTTCTAGATACCTAATAAACATTATTGAAAGCTATTTCACAGATCGAAAGCTGCTCATTACTAAAACAACAATGAGAGAAACGTCCACAGGAGTACCACAGGGATCGGTTCTGGGACCACTCCTGTGGAACGTACTTTACGATGGAGTCTTAAATCTCCCCTTACCAGAGGGAGTGAGATGTGTTGCCTACGCTGATGACTTGGCGATCTTGGTAGAGGCAAATCATGACAGGGAACTGGTGATAACTGTGAATGAGACTTTAGCAAGAATTCGGGATTGGATGGCTGCAAACAGGCTAGCCTTGGCTCCTCATAAAACAGAGGCGATTATCTTAAAGGGACCACGGAAGAAAGAATCGGTGAAGTTCCAGCTTCTTAATAGCACCATAGTACCTGTCAAAAGACTAAAATACTTAGGAGTAGTACTAGATGAGAGGATGACGTTCCGGGAGCATATTAAAGGGGTAATAAAAAAAGCGGACACAAGGATGGCACTACTAACGAGGATGATGCCGAACATTGCAGGACCTAGTAGTCAGAAAAGAGCGATCCTGTGTGAGGTGGTCCACTTCATTATCCTTTATGCAGCCCCTGTATGGCACCCCGTGGTGACCATTATGAAATATGAAAATGTGCTCCTAGGAAGTCAAAGAAAAGCCCTACTTCGAATATCAAGTGGATATCGTACGGTGTCGACTGCAGCAGCACAAATAGTTGCGGGAATACCACCGATAACTCTACTTATCGACGAGAGACTCCGCCTCTACAATAGAAATGAGACAGATCCACGGAAGGCTAGAATTGAGGAACGAAGGGTTACCCTGGATAAATGGCAATACATGTGGGAAAGACACGAGGGAACAGGTGTACCCACAGAAGATTGAACTTTCACCTCACCCAGTTTCTAACGGGACATGGGTATTTCGGCTCTTATACCAAAAGGATGGGTATAACTCAAGATAGTCAATGCGGCTATTGTGGAGAGGAAGATACGGCAGAGCATACAATTTTCAAGTGCGGGAGGTGGATTGTATGGAGAGACGTGATAGAAAATGATATAGGTCGGAGCATAGATACAACAAATGTCACCCAAATTATGACTGAAAGTGAATATAATTGGAATAAACTATCTACGTTTATCAAGAAAGTTATGGATAAAAAAAGACTAGAGGCAAAGCTGACATCAGAATGAGAAAACATCGGAAAAAAGACTCAGTCCTATAAACAAACTGCGACTCACTTGATGATATGCCACAAAGAGTGGTGCTACCGGGTGACCGTGAGTTTTCGCAGAGCAGAGGTTTTTACTGGGGTAGGACCCCCAGTCGTCGCAAAGAGCGACGCGTGCAACGAACAGCTATCGAAACATAGAAGACCATCATGTTTTCCTCTGCTGAAAAAAAAACAACCTCATTACACCACGTTTCCACAACGCGCAGCGCACCTTGCATTACCTCGGAGACTGTATTTATGACCACTATGCTCAAATCATCGGCATAAGCCTACACGTAGACCCCTGTGTTACTTAGTCTCACGAGTAGGTCATTCACCACTAAGCACCATAGTAGAGGTGAAAGAACATCGCCTTGTGGGCAGCCTCGCGCCACTGCAATGCTATAGTTTATGTCATTAAGCGTTGCAGAAGCCTCTCCCTCTCCACTCCACTAGGATTGGAGCAATTCCATGTCTCTCTAGGGCGCGTCTTATCGAATTGGTAGTGGTACAGTTGAACACACCCTCGATGTCAATAAATGCTACCATAGCCACTTCCCGTTGATCTAACGTTTTCTCAAGCCTGCTGACCAAATGATGAAGTGCCAGCTCAGCTGATTTTCCCGCCTGGTATGCGAACTGATAGGCAATGATTTCAACCCTTTGTAAGGGCCCATCCCTGACATATCTGTCAACTAACCTCTCCAATGTTTTTAGTAAAAACGACGAAAGGGTAACCGGTCTAAAGTCCTTCGGACGAGTATTGCTACCTCTGCCCGGCTTAGGAATAAAAACGACCCTTGAATGCAACCAGTTCTTTGGTGTGAAGTAGGTATGGTAGTACCAGATCCTGTCCCTGTTGTAGCATGTCTGGAATTACGCCATCCTTGCCTGGACTTTTGTATGGAGCAAAAGTATTTATTGCCCATCTTCTGCGGTCATAAGTGACGACTTCTCCTGCCATCTGACATTCCTCTCTATGAGGACGGCAGAGTGGCCTATGTACACCTGTCTGTTGAACAGCAACTGACCCCGGAAAGTGCACACTCATCAGCAATTTAAGCGTTTCCTCCTCATTATTGTTTCTATGACCATTGGAGTCCATCAAGGTCCCCAACTTGGACTTGGTGTCCTTGCTAAGGATCCTATGCATCCTTGCCGTCGCAGGAATATCATTGACGGACCTACAGAAGTTCCTCCAAGATTCCCTAGAGGCCCTCCTGACTTCCCTCTTATATTCCTGTGGCTTTATCCTATACTCCTCCCATTCAGGAGTACCTTTCCTGTACCTAACTCTTGTGAGTAGTTTGTACAGGGACTTTTTCCTGGTTTCTAATTTCTTAGTCCAGAAGGTGGAATTGCCCGCCACGCCCACTTTGCGTAGGGGACAGTTATCCTCAAAGGAGGCTCGGAGGTCCCTACACAGGGAATCAACTGCCGCCTCCGAGCCCTCCCATTTACTAAGATCCTGATCTATAGGTCCTCTTTAAAAGAAGACCAATTTGCTTGCCTAGGATTTCTAACGAAGATTCCCTCTTTTTTTCCGTCAATCCTAAACGTCATAGGTCTATGGTCGGACAGTGACGGTTCCAAGGATACGGTCCAGTCCTTGACCTCATTACAAATACCGACCGTGCTCAGTGTTATGCCTAGGACGTCGTCCCTCACATTGTTTGAAAAGGTAGGAGTGCCGCCAACATTCAGAACCTCTAAGTTTGAAGTCCCTAGAAATTCCATCAGCTCTTCACCACGTCTATTAGTGTTAGAGCTACCCCATAGGGTGTGATGCGCATTGCTATCACACCCCACGATAAGCTCGAGATTATTGTCTCGACAGTGAGACACAAGGTCCTCCATCTCTTTTGAAGGACGAGGATCTCTTGAATCATACGGTAAGTACGCTGAGCATACCACTAAACTCCTTTGGATGCTTTGTTCTCTAAGGCGAGTCACCACCGCAACCATGTCCCTAGTTGTAAAGTCCATTAGTTGCCATGCATTCATATTATTACATAATACACACACTCTAGGCTTTGTCTCCGGAGCGCTACTAAAAATGGTATACCCTGGAATGTTAAGCCCGCTAATAATGCCATTCCTTATCCAGGGTTTCTAAATAAGAGCTATGTCATAGCGACCCCTAGTGATCGTCTGAGTAAGAACCCTAGAAGCTGCTATGCAATGCTGCAAATTAATTTGAATAAATGAAATGTAACTCACCATTTTATTTTGGCAGTCCATTCCCGTCCACCTGGCTCTCGCCTGGGCCCTGATCACCGCCGGCAGCAGCTGTCCCGCGTTGACCTCTATTCTTGCTCAGCAGAGTAAACACTGCTGAGCTCGCTCCGCAGTAGAGGACGCTGAGGACCAGACGCACGCCTTCCAGCTCCATCTTAATCTCCATCACCCTCCACGAGTTGGGGTGTATCCCAAGATTTTGCCTACCTAACCTCCTCAGGAGGATGTCCTCTCTCACGTGAGGTCCCGGGAACCAGGCCATCACCCTGCTGAAGACGGGCAGGTCCTCAAAACGCATCGCCCTGAGTCGTGCTCCTTCCCAGGGCCTCAGGTTACTAACCTGAGTCTCCAGCCACGTCTGCGAGAACTCGTTCTCGCTAAGATGGCCGCCCTCCTCGAGAAGTTGCAGTCAGCAAACCTTGGAAAGGCCCCTTCAAGTGGGAGCCCGTCCATCAGTCCGCTCACTGACTCCTGAATACTGAAGACTTGCGTCTCCACCAACTGAGTACTAGGGTAGTCCTCGGGAACGAATACCACCCTGTACCCGGTTTGCGCCACTCTTGCGTAGCTAACGTGAGCGGAAGTGCGAGCTCTCTTCCGCGATGAGGCACCCTCCGGTGTCACACCCGTCGACCTCGGACGCTTCCCAGCAATGCTAGGCCCCGCCGACGCCGCAGCTACAACACCCGAAGGCGCCCTAGCCCGCACAGAAGCTGCCGTGTCCTCCGAAGCAGATACCCCCGAAGAGGCATCTCGACTTCCGGAGCCTTGCCCCTCCTGCGCCAGCCTTAGCCTCCGGGCTCGCTTCTTCTGCGCTCCCTTCCTACCCTTTCTCTTCAAATTCAAGGTCCCCACCCTCTTGGCGAGTTCCGTTGAAATGTCTCTCACTTGCTCTTCGCCAGTGAGAGTTCTATTGGGGTCCCCTGGTGAGAGGCCACCCGGCTGCTGTTCGGGGTCCCCTAATGGGGGGCCCCCGGATTTGGGTTTATTATTTGCTTTAGCACTCATAATAAGTCCCACGAGTAAGGGGGAACTACATGGTCCGCACCCGCGGCGCCCCCTGCACGGGTGTAAGGCTCGCTACTTTGGGTCGCCTTGTGTCCCAGAGGCTCCGTTAGCGATGGTGCACCCCCACCGCCACGCACCCTTTAGCACGGATCTCGCAAGATGCTGCAATGGCTTGGTACCAACAAGGCTTCTGGTCATAGTCATGATACCCGCTGTCGTTGTGAAGAAGTGCGCACCGACACTCGCGCTCGTACTTACCAGCCTCTTCCGGATGTATTACAATTCCGTCATCTTACCAAGACAACTGGAAGTTCGCTTGCATCCAGCTGGCGCCAAACCAAAGGGTCCAAAACTGATCCAACCAGCTACAGACCTATAGTTCTCCAGTCTGTAATCAACAAAGTGGTGAAGAAATGCATCAATCAAGAACTTATGAAATACCTTGAGCTTCGTTAGTTAATCAACGACGGACAATATGAGCTCCGACATCATACATCAACAACTGTAGATCTCCTCCTGGCTTACGTCACACATGTGCGGAGACAATTAATCCACTGTTTTGGCGAGAGTCACGTCGTTGCTGGCGAAATTCTATCAGCTGTGTCATTCAGCACTCTGATGCTACTACACAACTATTATGTATGAAATATTGTTTACTCGATAACCTAATATAATGCTTATGGTGAACTAATTTTTATGGTTATCGGCTTTATTACCATAAACGTGCCGATATTGAAAAGCATGTTGATTCTCAAAATGCTATGTTAGAGCATGATTATATCAACATGGATAGGTATGAAATTCAAAATATAAATAACACTGCTATATCTCAGGCACAACCAATAATTATTTTAGACAGCTATGCGTCTCACTGTCACTGAAGAGTGCTCATGCAGAGCCTCTGTCTGTCCGTCCGCCCGTCTGTCCGTACAAAAGATAGCCAAAACTACAGGTGCTAGAGAAAACTAAATACTGATTCACAATCGCTAAAGCTTTAGAATATGAAGTTACACGGTTTTTGGCCGTTTTATGACATTTACATCACAAAATTACATGTAACTTATTTTCGCCTGCCTATCTGACTGAACAGTATATCTTCTTGACCCATCTATACCTTACGACTCTATGTCACGATCTAAATATCTATCCTAAATATTGGACAAAAATTTTGACAAAAAAATTATCGTTAAAATGGTAATGTGAAACGATACAATATTTTGTTACAAATATATAGGGTATCCGCTAATGTAGCAGTCATGTCATTTGTCTGTTGACAGTTATCACTTCTGTCGAAGTCATTGTCGTGCTGTCAATAAGCCACTCCAACACATAGTTCTCGTTTTAACGTTCTGTACATGATCTCTAAACTGTCAAGTTTGGGATCTTATTCTACCTAATATTTGTATTTGTTTCTTTATTTCGAAGATTTGTACTTATTTTGGTTGAATCTTTTTTGCTAAGAAGCTTGCTATTCGACAAAAGTCTAAAACATGCAAACTAAAAATATTCAATTTTCATATCCTCGGTTTTCAACTGTCAGCAGCCAAAGATTTGAATGCGCAGTAATTCAATGCGCAGTTTTACATAGAGTTTGTCAAATATTTAGAACACGTCTTAAATTTCGAAAAAAGTGGATGTTTTGGCGAATGCGCAGGCATCCAGTTTTTTGTCAAATTTTTTGTTCAAAGTTTAGGATGCAAAGTAGGATCGTGACATATATATAGGCTTTAGGAATTACTGATGGCGAATTGATGAAATTTTTAGAGTAGGTGATAAAAATGACGGATATTCCTAGTTTTCTCTATAACATATTACGTACATTTTGCGGTTTAAAAAAAGGGTTGTTCTGTGCTGATCAGTAAATATGCAACACGCACAGCTAGCTATCGCACCCGTTTCAAGCGGCGTGACGCGTTGATGCGCATTAAATACGCAATACTGGCCCGCCCGTTTTTTTTTTTTGTGTACATTTATATGGTCGCTGACGCAAAGCTACCGATCCGTCAGACTACTATAAGCTAACTCGTTTTTGTTTATTGTTATGTAGATGACAAATATTTTCGGGTATCCAGTTTGCACGATTGCAAGAAATATCTCATTCTGTAAAATTTTTGTAAGCATTCTGTAAAATATATATAAAGCCGCGTACACATTTTAGTGCACATATCTTGAAAGACTTGCGTGTGTTCTCAAAACGCTCCATGCTCAGGATCACAGTAATAATTTTACATATTGTCGTCAAGTGAAGACGAAGTGTTACTATTAAGTTGCGCTACATTTGCGACAACGTATGGTTTAAAAGGAAAACATGAAAAGGAAAAATGGATGGTGGTGGATAACAAAAACGTACAAGAATCGATATCAATGCTTCGGTTCCACGTTAATAAGTGATCTGCGGCTGGAAGGGTCGACAGGCCAATACAACAACTTCGTCCGTAGTCCGTAGAAGTCTTTGGAAAGTTAATGAATCTTGCTGGACCTAAAGAGGACAAGAAAAATACAAGATTCTGAGAAGCTGTTCCTATCAAAGAGCGTTTAGCAATAACGATACTTTTCTGACCACTGGGGACTCTTACACGAGTTTACAATATCTTTTAAAGTTTCTAGTTTCTAAACTTGTCCAGTACCAATCGTCTCTTTTCCTTTTGTTTTCTAGCTTCGAAATGAGCCTAGTAGTCTGCTTTAAACTCCAACGTCTGCCTTGAGTTTTCCTGCAATTTCGTGCCAGGTGTCATTTTTTTTGTATTTCGAGTAATAAAAGGAGTTACAAGAATCCCATAGTACTGGGTACGTATGAATCAACAAGTTGTAAGCGCAACTCATTGCTCCATTCCATTTTTCCATAGACCGTTATGTTCACAAAATAAAGACAATTGAAAATCTGGCGCCAATTCTGGTATAAGCACGGCACAGACAACGCACAACAATGAGCACGCATGCGCTGAACGTTTTCTTTGAGCCGAGACCGAAAACCGATAAGACTTGACTCGACCTCAGAGTAACAACTGAACATAGAGGTAGTAAACAACTACCACCATGTACGGCAATCATAATTATTTACTATCGTCTTAACTGTATAGTATCCAGAAATATTCCATTCTACGTTAAAAAAGACGGTATGTTGATGGTTCAGGAATGATTACAGCAAAATCAATAGATATCTTGACCTCTACTGCGTATATATTCGCATATTTCTTCATCATAAACGCAAATTCTAAAGTCTTGCATAGTTTTGAGGAGCTGGTAACGCCGCATGCCCTCAACTGTCAAACGTTTGCTTTGTGTATTATTTGTTCGTCTTTTATGCTTGGTCAGTAAAATCGAATTTGCTATTTGTTGGTAACTCTAGTGAAGCTTTATGGACTTTCTGTGCTATATTCGAGTGTAGTTAACAGTTTTTCGAGATGTAACTCAAAAAGTGCAGTATTTGTAGCATGGTTTGCATTGGAAGAATTTTCAGGTTAGTTGGCGTTACACAGCATTGTTTACAATTTGAACTGTCACTGCGAGGTCACAGCTGATCAATATTTGGTGGCTGAAGTGTCAAAGATGATGGCTTTGAGCACGCCATGCTGAAGTGGTTTGTTTACTACCTCTATGTTCAGTTGTTACTCTGAGGACTCGATCCATGCAGTTGCACGCTCAAGGTTGCGCGCGAGTCAACCCACATGCCCTCAGACACGACGAATGGGACGTCTACATTTTGTATACTAGTGTGTACTCAAACCATGTGCGCTCAAGTGTGTACGGGGCGTTTATGTAGGTGAGACAATAATGGATTTGACTCAGGACAGGGAATTGAGTGTAAAGGCTAGTTCTCATGATTCAGTGATACTGAAAGCGATGTTCGTTCACACTGTTCAGTTTTAATGAATAATTTTAACCTATTTAGCATTGATAAAAGTAACGTTTGTTTTCATTTTTCAATACTGATTCAGCCAAACTGAATGAAAAGTAGGACTGGCTTTCAGTTTGACTGAAAGCACAAATCCACTGATCAGTTTCACGGAAAAGATGTTCACACGTTCATTATCTGTTCAGTATCACTGAATCAGTCAAACTGATTCAGCGAAACTGAATCGTGAGAACCCGCCTTTAAAGCTAGTTCGGGTTCATAGCAAGACCCTGTGTGTACTCTGTAGCGCTAAATAAACAATCAAATACTAACATCATTATACCCTTTTCTGGAATCTTCTGGCATCCATACGCGTATTATACATTGTGAATTAGCTATAGATTAAGTTAATTATTTAATTATCTCAATAATTTGGAGCATCGCAAAAAAAATGGTGTCAAGATTTTTGACTCAGTACCACCAACACATTCCTGGTGATAATAAAAATTTTCCCAATTGTACCCCCTCCTCTAAGAAAAGGGACATAACGTAAAACTGGGGCAGTTTTGAGAATTTTTATTGTTTCATAATTACTATGACGCCATCACACCGATCTCCAAAGATATAACACCATTATCTATTGCGAACCCGTAAAATATATCACACATCAAATTTCAATCAAAATCGGTACAGCTGTTCTGAGACGGAAACAGAGGACATGACAAAAACATATTATTTCAAAATATAATATTTTCGAGATTATAATACTGTTTGGGAAGGAAAACGATTTGGGCAGATAATGAAAGTTTCAGAAAATACACATATACGAAATGAATACAAAAAATGATCTCATTTTACTTTAGTAAAATTTTTAGGCTTTTTCCTACCGCATCGCTTCGCCCTTAACTAACGCTGGTGCTACTATAAATGCGATTAGTAGGTGAAATATTAGAAAAACAAGTAGAAATATTAATCGTAGATGGTCGAGATTGGACTGTCACGAGTTCCTGGGGGAGAAAATGGACGAAGAAGCATGGGCGTACGTCCTAAAAAATAATTTACATTTCCTTTCATCAAAGATACTTTGTTCTACATTCAGATTCACCACGATTATTACTTTACTCAATATTTTGAATGATTTGTTTTTACTGAAATTTTTGAAAACAAGTCTCAGTAACTCCGCAGAGTTAATGTACGTCACAAGAGTTAGAAGATCTCTTGGTTTTAATGAGCATGGATTGATCTACTGGCTGATGAAGAATGATCGATCAGAGAGAAAATCATAGAATAAGTTTCAAAAAGACAAACTGTTTGGAGTAGGTACAAAAAAATCCATTCTACAAGTTTTTCATATACACCGTTTCCCAGGACCAATCCCGAAAAAAAAATCACACTTAGGTTTCGGAATGTGAAGTTAATATGAAAAGGAATTATTCCAAAATTCGCATTTGTTGTATAGATAATTGAAACGCCTCTAGTCCATCTTACTGAATATAGATCTTGCATTTCCCCGAAGCCTGAAACCTATAAATCATGGAGCGGTGAGCGGAAAAATTCAAAGGATAAGTTTAATCACATCACAAGTGCTGTCAGGTGGGGGCACACCGCCTTCTCTGTACGCCCAGTGGTCACCATCAGACCCTACAGTGCCCATCCCAAAATGTGTCACACAACTGTTTGTTTATTAGTCGCTTACGTCCATCATGAACTGTTACAGTTAATGGGCTTAGGACCTCGGTAAATAAATAAATAGTACTTTATAGCAAAAAATGCAGACGGTTAATGTTTCTGTCAACTATCAGAATTCCATTACGTACAAATATGATACCTCGTTCGTTAAAGTGGCCCCACACTGCTGTTTCTGGCAATTTAGCGATCTAGTTAAATAATTTCAACTGTTTACTATTACGGAAAAAATATAATCTAAACACATTATAACATAAGTTTTCGGAATTCGTTCTTCAACTGAATAGTCCTTGAAGATCTTTTTTCAATTTTTTTTCAAATTACCATCATCAAAAGGATTTCGTAGAATACGGAGTGGTGTATGGTATAGCTTTAAAATTGCGTCAACGCTATGGTAGAAGTCACGTGCCGCCTACACAATTCGCACCGGTCTACCAGCTAATAGGAATATAATTCATGGGAGTATTATCTTAAATTGAAAGGGCAAGGTCAAGGCACAGTTACCACGATGAAACTCTTGAGTAAAACATACGTTGGTATTGTCAACACCTAGAAACACTGCACGCTTGGAAAGAAGGTACGTCTCGCTGTTCAGTAATAAGTAAGGTTCTGCGTTCTGGGTTTGAATGTGTAGCAACGTAAGTAAGTAGTGACCTTAACCTAATTTTTTCTGTCTGATTTGTGAGAAGTAACGGGTAATCCACACGATGATAAAAAACCTTTGACCCAACAAGAGTTACAACAGATTATTTTCATTTGATAGTGATGATGACATTTCCCACTATTGAATTGAGAGCCCTTGTTTATCAAGTTGGAAACACTACTGAAGTGAACAAAAACCAAGACAGGCCTATTGGAGGAGCCCCTATGCATACAAGAGGTGTTATATTTGTCCACGTAACGATAATAAACACTCTCTGATGTACGAAGAATGTCATAAACATATTTGTAGAAATTATTGTATAACAACAAGCATTTGTATTGTATCAGATGCAGCTACTAAAAATTTAAGTTGCCAAGCCTGTTTGTAAGAATTTTTATTTTTGTGAAAAAGATTTGTTTTCTTCCGTTTTCCAAGCTATTTTGTATATTTAAACAAGGTTTGTCGATTTTTGATACAAATAAAACACACTTTTTAGTCTTTATCGTTACAATGTTTCTCCTTCAACTACTTTCCAAAATGTATCCTGTATATTTTTCCGGAGGGACGTCTGGAATGTTTTTTTTTTGTTTTTAGCGCGGCAATATTATAATATAATACAATTTTTTTCACATTCATACTTCTTGTTTTCATTATTTTACAAAAAATTCTGTAGGTCTAACCAGACCCCGCCATAGGTTGAGTATAATTTTTTTGTGCGACTTCACATTTACTAGGCCAAGAGCACATGGGAAGCCTGCGCCGGTACTCTGTAACTTGAGTGATAGAAACGCGTTTCCATCACCATGATGACCATAACGATCGGGCAGTTTCGGGTGCCTCCCACACAGTGCCTACACGGCACAACAAACAATCAGCTGTCTTACTCAAGGCCGGTTCCGTTGTTATGACATGTTGCAAATATCTGACGTCAGCGACGCCATTTTGCGGTGCAAAAGAAAGGTAAACAATAAAGACAACATAAAGTTTATGTTGACCTTAATGTTTACCTCCCATAAAGTACTAGATTTGCACCGAGATCTATATTATTAATTATCTCTATTCCCATATTCTATGAAGATAGCTATGACCCTGCCGTACCGCCGCTGTTGAAATCAGAACCAATGTGTCGATGCGCAAACGGATCGGCGCAAAGCACCCCCAGACCTTGAGAATGACAGCTAATTGTTTGTTGAGCCGTGGTGCCTACACACTGATATATTTACGAAGCCACCCTATCAATAGTGCATAGAAACACGTTTCTAAGTGTACCGCTGGAAGTCCTGTAAAGCACTACATACTTACATTCTGGCACTAAGTGAATTACTTTTTAGTCAAAAACTACTCGTATGTTATATCTTAGGACAGCCAAGCATTCTGGGATACCTAGAACTTTTTTTTATTTGTATATCTGTACCTCAGGATAAAAGAGTACAAAGTCACAAAACCAACATTTTACAGGACATGTTCTAGAAGCTTTTATCCTAATATTTGAAGCAGGATCTAATTCGGATTTAAAATCCATACCATAGATCTGTTGGAAAAGTACACTTTGAGCTTCATATTTCTTCAAATCTGAATTTTGGATTTGAGATTCTTTTATTCTTATTAATTGCTCGTACTCAACATACTACTGAAAGGGACTTGATATGTGCATAGTACTATGTATAAATACTATCGAATATATGGACTTAGTATAGGTACTTTTGATCAGGAATGGTTTTGGTGGGGGCTGGACTTGATATATAATACGCTTTTCATCTAAAAGTAGTCAGGACTTGATACCGTCTGAAAAAACTTTATCTCTGCTGTTAGCATCGATAGGACTTCGTACGGTATTGCATTTAATAGAGGACTTGATACATGACACTTTTTGAAATGAAACTAGATTTTGTTATTTTTGGACCTGATACTTTATCCTGAGGTACAGATATGATAAAAAACAAAATAAAGCAAAACCATGATCCACTTAACAATATCTGAATTTGTCATACTCCTTTCCCTCCCCCCTCATCCTTTTTGCACGTGCATGTCAGGGGGTTACAAATAGAGTGAGTTCGGGTCCGTCGGGTTGTAAATCATCTCTCCGGCGAAGAGCGGCGCGGCATTGGCGGCAACAGCAGCAGCAGCAGCAGCGATGCTCGGTGTTAATGCTCTTCCCCCTTCCCCCCCCTTTACCGCCACGGCCGCGTCAAGTCGCTCTCGCGATTATTTATCAAAATAACGTTCTTTACAAAAAGCTACAGTGATGTATGTCGGTCTCTCTAAAAAATAAAACCTGAAATATGACGCGTTGGGAAACTAAGCATGCCACGAGCTGATTTTTGATTTTGTTCTTACAGTACGGTCTAAAAAAGTATCTGAGTACTCACCTAAACTTCGTGCAATATTATTTCGGCTGTTTTCTGTAACAGCGCATGCATTTTATATCTCCGCACCACCCGGGTGCAGATCCAAAATTGCTTTAAGGAGGGTAGATTCTATGACATTTTGTTGCGTGTCGTAAATACTTCTTTATAACAAAGTAACTGTTAATGCACAACCTAAATAAAAATGTAGATGTGCAGTACCACAGCCAGGCACGGTGTCACCCTCGGTGTCACCTTAAATTTGCTTTCGTCCGAGGGGGGGGGGGGGGTGCAAAAACTTGTGGACCCCATTTTACTTCCCACACCGATAGTTGAGGGGAGTATTGTGATCGCGAAAATTTTCGGTTTTGAGATAATGCGTTTTTAGGACGTTTTATGATGTCTGCATAACGAAAATCCACGTCACTCATTTCCGTCGGTCTGTCGGTCTGTCTGTCGGTCTGTCTGTCTGTACGCGTTCTTCTAGCCACCTAATCTCAGTAACGCCTGGATGGATTGCTATGAAATTTGGGCAGCGATATGCTGTGGTGTCGTAGTAGGTAATGTTCCTATAATTTTGAAAATCGGTGCATGGGCGGCGGAGTAATTAGCAAAAAACAAAAAAATTTTAAATATGCCTCAAACTTCGTTTTTAGGCGTTTTAGGTGTTCCTGATCATTTTCTACTTTTTTTGGGTGGGGGTGAAAATTGGGGTGGTTGGGGGTTGGGGGGTTGTAAAATTGAAAAATTTGTTGTATTCATAATAGACTATCCACTGACCTGTGAAGGAAGACCTAGCGACATAAATAACTTTTTTAGGTCTATCCGAACATTGCCTTATGCCTATTACAGAAACTAAAGGACATACGAGTATTTATCGCTTTAGATCGTCTATATCATGTAACGAAGAAACTGTTGAATTGATTTTAATGAAATTTTGACACAGTATTACTAGCGTGTCGAGGATGGAAAATGCGTATGGTTTTTATACAGGGTGGGCCAATAGTGCGTGGACGGAGGATTGTGGGCTTACTGAAAAATATTTCAAAAATCTGTCACTTGATCATGGTAGGGACCCTTAAGGGCTATAAAGTAAAAATATTTTCACTTAAATCTTGACGTTTATACAGGGTGATTCATATCAAAGTTACATTTTTTTGAATGGAACTCCCTATATATTATTGCATATTTGAATTCCTTGGTTAATTTTAGAGTGACATTATGTATCACACATGGAACTTTAAATGAACCGTTTAGACGCAAATCACCATTTTTGGTATAAGTAGGTATCAGAAAAAAATTGAATATCGCAGCGATTATAAAACCTAGAAGGCCGTGACTTTGCGGTACGACTAAGCATGAAATGCGTCACCTTAGGTCAGACGGCTAAATTTGAGTTCTTTTTGTACTTGGAGAAATCAGTAGATTAATTAAGCAAACTTCAATCACAGATAACTTGACTTTTTCAAATGGGAATGCCTATTTTGGTTTAAAGAATCAAATGTAAAATTTGATTACCTTTCTAACGATATAGCGCTCTCGATATCGATCTTTTTTAGTTTTCATTTTATTTCGAATTCTCAGTCAAATCGGTGTTTTTCAATTTTGCTGCATGCAAGCAACCTAGCAGGCCATGAAAAATAAACAAAAGCTCGTTAATATGGAAGAAACCAACTAACTTGGTAGAAAGATGCAAACTAACTAGAGCAACGAGGCAAGATTATGAAAATTCCTTACAACATATTAGCTCTAGCCAGAAACAACAGCAGTAACAAGAACGCTCATTTTTCACAGCCTACTAGCTATTAGCCAATTTCCAAAGTCAGTAAAAAAATATTTAATCAAAGGAAAACTACTACTGATTGTTGCTGGCAGTAAAATATGTATGTCCTTTGAATAAATTTTCACATTTAATGCTATAAAAAATTAGCCATTTCCGTAAGTCAAAAGTAATGATACCTCTGACTGGAACCCTTCAAATTCTTTAGTAGGTACTTCTACTTATTAGCAAAATCGCGGAAAGTGAATCTTGATTTGCAGTCTGTTTGAATTGTAAAATATAATTTAGTTCGCAGAAAACTACATAAAAAAACACAATTACAACATAGCGTAATTAAAAAATTCTAGCATCATTTCAATAAATTTTTAGCATGCTCCAGTTGGAGATATCTTCCCTTTTGACTTAACTAAACCGAAATGACTAATTTTTTTATCCCATTAAATGTGAAATTTCGTTCTAAAGATGTTAGACTGTAAGCAAAAATCGCTGGTAGTTTTCCTTTTGTTTCAAAATTTTTAAACATTTTGGAAGGTTGTCAAGCTCTTGTAGACATCAATAGCTAGTATGCTGTGAAAAACAAATACTTCTGCCATACCCCCGCTACTCATTGGCATTAGATATCTTGCGACTGTTGTATCCGGTTAGAGCTAATATGTTGTAAGGAATTTGCATAACCTTACCTGGCTGCTCTAGTTAGTTTGCATCTTTCTACTAAGTTAGTTGGTTTCTTCCATATTAACGAGCTTTTGTTTATTTTTCGTGGCCTGCTAGGTTGCTTGCACGCAGGAAAGTTGAAAAACGCCGATTTGACAGAAAATTTGAAATAAAATGAAAACCAAAAAAGATTGATATCGAGAATGCTATATCTTTAGAAAGGTAATTAAATTTTACATTTGATTTTTTAAACCAAAATAGGCATTCCCATTTGAAAAAATCAAGTTATCTATGATTGAAGTTTCCTTAATTAATCTACTGATTTCTCCAAGTGCAAAAAGAATTCAAATTTAGCCCTCTGACCTAACGTGACGCATTCCATGCTTAGTCGTACCGCAAGGTCACGGCCTTCTAAGTTTTATTATCGCTGCGATATTCAATTTTTTTCTGATACCTACTTATACCAAAAATGGTGATTTGCGCCTAAACGGTTGGTCTAAAGTTCCATGTGTGATACATAAAGTCACATTAGAATTAACCAAGGAATCCAAATATGCAATAATATATAGGGAGTTCCATTAAAAAAAATGTAAGTTTGATATGAATCACCCTGTATGAACGTCAAAATTTGAGTGAAAATATTTTTACATTATAGCCCTTAAGGGTCCCTACCATGATCAAGTGACAGATTTTTGAAATATTTTTTAGTAAGCCCACAATCCTCCGTCCACGCACTATTGGCCCACCCTGTAAATCGTGCCAGTAGCGGCGCAGAAATAATAAAAAAACTAAAAATATAAAAGCAGCTCAAATTTCGTTTTTAAGTGTTTTAGAAGTTCCTGATCATTTTCTGAGTTTTCTTGGGTGGAGCTGAAATTGGGGTGGTTGGGGGGTGGGGGTTGAAAACCTGAAAAATTTGCTGTATTCATAATAGGCTGTCCACTGACCTGTGAAGGAAGATCTAGCGACATAAATCACGTTTTTAGATCAATCTGAACATTGCCTTGTCTATTACAGAAACCAAAGGACTTAGAATTTTTTCTGGTGTAAACATACGAGTATTGCTTTAGATCGTTCTATATTCTGTAACGAAGAAACTGTTGAATTGATTTTAATGAAATTTTGACACAGTATTACTAGCGTGGCGAGGATTGAAAATGCGTATGGTTTTTATAAATCGTGCCAGTGGCGGCGCAGAAACAATAAAAAAACTAAAAATATAAAAACAGCTCAAACTTCGTTTTTAATTGTCTTAGAGGTTCCTGATCATTTACTGAGTTTTTTTGGGTGGGGGTGAAATTCGGGTGGTTGGGAGGTGGGGGGTTGAAAAACTGAAAAATTTGCTGTATTAATAATAGGCTGTCCGCTGACCTGTGAAGGAAGATCTAGCGACATAAATCACCTTTTTAGGTCCATCTGAACATTGCCTTGCCTATTACCGAAACTAAGGGGCTTAGAATTTTCTGTATACGTACGAGTATTTATTGCTTTAGATTGTTTTGTATTTTGTAACGTGGAAACTATTAAATTGATTCTAATGAAATTTTGATACATTATTATTATTACTGTGGTGAGGATGGAAAACGCGTATGCTTGTTAGAAATCGTGTCAGTGGCAGCGTAGCAATAGTAAAAGAACTAAAAATATAAAAACATTTCAAACTTCGTATTTAGATGTTTTAGGGGTTCTTGACCGTTTTGTACCTTTTTTGGGTGGGGGTTGTAAAACTGAAAAGTTTGTATTATTGATAATAGACTGTTTATTGAGCTGTGCAGGAAAGACCTAACGCCATATGACAATTTGGGGGGGGGGGGGGTACTGGCGATGATTTTGTTGCAAGGGGATCTCAGACTAAGGCTTCACGCTATGGGAAAATAATAAACTGGTATCACCGTAATGTGTGGGAAGTACTAAGTCAATCAACTTGACTTCATTTTTTTAGATGGCATTATACAGGGTAGGCCAATAGTGCGTGGACGGAGGATTGTGGACTTACTAAAAAATATTTGAAAAATCTGTCACTTGATCATGGTAGAGACCGTTGAGGGCTATAACTTAAAAATATTTTCATTTAAATTCTGACGTCTATACAGGGTGATTCATACCAAACTTACATTTTTTTGAATAGAACTCCCTATATATTATTGCATATTTGGAGTCCTTGGTCAATTCTAGTGTGACTTTATGTATCAGACATGGAACTTTAAACGAACCGTTTAGGCGCATATCACCATTTTTGGTATAAGTAGGTATCAGAAGAAAATTGAATATCGCAGCGATTATAAAACCTCGAAGGCCATGACTTTGCAGTACAACTAAGTATGATATGCGTCACTTTAGGTCAGACGGATAAATTTGAATTCTTTTTGTACTTGGAGAAATGAGTAGATTAATTAAGGAAACTTCAATCACAGATAACTTGTTTTTTTTCAAGTGGGAATGCCTATTTTGGTTTAAAGAATCAAATGTAGAAATTGATTACCTTTCTAACGATATAGCATTCTCGATATCAATCTTTTTTGGTTTACATTTTATTTCAAATTTTCAGTCAAATCGGTGTTTTTCGATTTTCCTGCGTGCAAGCAACCTAGCAGGCCATGAACAATAAACAAAAACTCGTTAATGTTGAAGAAACCAACTAACTTAGTAGAAGGATGCAAACTAACTAGAGCAACGAGGTAAAATTATGAAAATCCCTTACAACATATTAGCTGTAACCGGATACAACAGCGGCAAGATCTCTAATGTCAATGACTAGATGGGGTATGGCAGAAGTGTTTGTTTTTCACAGCCTACTAGCTATTGGGGTCTACTAGAGCTTGACAACTTTCCAAAACGATTAAAAGTATTGAAACAAAAGGAAAACTACCAGCGATGTTTGCTTACAGTCTAACATGTTTAAAATGAAATTTCACATTTAATGGGATAAAAAAATTAGTCATTTCTGTTTAAGTCAAAAGTGAAGACATCTCCAACTGGAGCATTCTGAACATCTATTGAAATAATTGTTAGAATTTTTTAATTACGCTATGTTGTAATTGTGTTTATTTCATGTAGTTTTCTGCAAACTAAATTATGTTTTACAATTCAAACAGACTGCAATTCAAGTTTCATTTCCGCGATTTTGCTAATAAGTAGAAGTACCTACTGAAGAATTTGAAGGGTTCCAGTCAGAGGCATCTTTACTTTTGACTTACGGAAATGGCTACCTTTTTATAGTATTAAATATGAACATTTATTCAAAAGACATAGATATTCTACTGCCAGCAACAATCACTAGTAGTTTTCCTTTGATTAAATATTTTTTTACTGACTTTGGAAATTGGCTAATAGCTAGTAGGCTGTGAAAAATGAGCGTTCTTGTTACCGCTATTGTTTCTGGTTAGAGCTAATATGTTGTAAGGAATTTTCATAACCTTGCCTCGTTGCTCTAGTTAGTTTGCATTTTTCTAGTTAGTTGGTTTCTTCCATATTAACCAGCTTTTGTTTATTTTTCATGGCCTGCTAGGTTGCTTGCACGCAGGAAAATTGAAAAACACCGATTTGGCTGGAAATTTGAAATAAAATGAAAACCAAAAAAGATTCATATCGAGAATGCTATATCGTTAGAAAGGTAATCAAATTTTACATTTGGCTCTTTAAACCAAAATAGGCATTCCCATTTGAAAAAATCAAGTTATCTGTAATTGAAGTTTCCTTAATTAATCTACTGATTTCTCCAAGTAGAAAAAGAATTCAAATTTAGCCGTCTGACCTAAGGTGACGCATTTCATGCTTAGTCATACCGCAAAGTCACAGCCTTCTATGTTTTATAATCGCTGCGATATTCAATCTTTTTCTGATACCTACTTATACCAAAAATGGTGATTTGCGCCTAAACGGTTCGTTTAAAGTTCCATGTATGATACATAAAGTCACACTAGAATTGACCAAAGAATCCAAATATGCAATAATATATAGGGGGTTCCATTCAAAAAAATGTAAGTTTGATATGAATCACCCTGTATAAACGACAAAATTTAAGTGAAAATATTTTTACGTTATAGCCGTTAAGGATCCCTACCATGATCAAGTGACAGATTTTTGAAAGATTTTTTAGTAAGCCCACAATCCTCCGTCCACGCACTATTGGCCCACCCTGTATAACGTTTCGGGAGGGGGGGTCCGGGCCAAGAATAGCTTGGTAACGAAAGCCTTGAACAGATTAACGTTAAAGTGAGGACTCCTACTAACTATAAGCATTCTTCAAAAACATCTACCACAAATACCGCAGTAAAATGTTAAAATTTTTGTGGCATTTGTTGATCGATATGCATTCAGATTTGGACAGAGAATTTGTTATACGATTGCCGTGAATCGAATAGTCGCGTCGCGTCGTCTCGTTCTACGATATATATGGTGGGAGGTATACTCATAATATGTATGGAGCGTTGAGAGCTAGAGTAGCCTATCCCCAAAATTCAGAAGCTGAAAAAGTGCTGGTAAGTGGTAAATAGTTGCTAATAACTCAATGTTATAATGATATATATATATATATAGCCACATAACTGTAAAATAGCGAAATCAGTCATAGGTCATTGTATTATCCGAAATATATGAGCTGAGATTTCAGTAGGTACTTAAAGTTTTCCTCATTTCTCGTTTTAGTGGGATAGGTTACTCTAGCTCTCAACGCCTCATATAGACTGAATTGAAATTTTGCTATAAAGTTGATGATAAAGTTGTTCATATCTTGTATATCATACAAAAACCTTATACTCAAAGGTATCGTACGAGGATTAAATCAATGTCTAGTGGAGTATTTGGTAAAAGCTAAATGTACGGTTATCTTATTTACACCATAGTTGAGAACAGTTTATGTTGAATTCAATATTATTCTGATATCCTCTATTTAAACCTAAAATGCTCTTGAATTAACCCTGTAACTGATTCTTTTGATTATATCGTACTGTTTATAAACTAAGCATTTTCAAGTGAAGTACTAGTTGTTGAAGTGCTTAATTTGATTCTAACCTAACTTACTTATAATAACTTATTTTCAAATTTGTTGCTACCTTCCTTTCTGTGTGGCTTCTCAATTACATTTTTGTTGCGTGTCGTAAAGAATTATTTATAACTGATCACCTGCGAAGGTAAAATCTAAGAATAGGAGTCAAGGGAATGCGGAGATCCTAGATAAAAGGTTCTAGACAAAGGGTTCTGGGATCTCTTCATTCTCAGAGGGGTCACAAGGCGACTCTCAAGACCATCCAGGAGGCGACAGGAGACTTGACCTCTGTCTCCTTCCGACGTATAGTTTTGCACTTTACACACAGTCGTCCTGTACTGGCGGAGCTAATCCTGCCGGATCTAGGCTGGAGACCCTAAAGCGCTTCCGAGCAATGTAAGTAGTATTGCTAGCATTTGTACCAGTTCCTAGGAAATCGTGCCAAATATCCTGCAGGATAGCCGAAGGCCTGAAACCGAAGGTGTCATGCGACTCGTGCGTGGCGGTGGGGATGTACCGTCGGTAACGGAGCCTCTGGGATACCGCGTAGCCTCCCAGAATACTTTGCCTTACACCTGTGCAGGGGGCACCGCAGGTATGGAGTAATTGTTACCTCTGACTCGTAGCATTTGTATGGATAGCAGCGACAAATTCAAAGAATCCGGGAGCTCCTCACTAGGAGCACCCGACGATCCGGGTGTCTTCTCCTCAGACGACCTTGACAGAATGTTGACCGAGACGAAAGCTGGAAGCTCGCTGAAGGGGTGAGCTCCATACAAATAAAAAAGAAGTCGCGCAGTGGCGCAGAAAAGAAGCGGGTCAAAAGGCGACGGATGGAGCAGATGGCGGCGAGCTCAGGAGCCCGGAACACTCTGACAACCCGTGCTCCGCTGCCGTCAGGTTCCTCTAGGCCGCCGTCTAACGGGGCATCAGCCGAACTACAGGGGCCCGATAATACTGGGAATCGACGGAGATCTGCTGGTGCCACGCTGGATGGGGCCGAAAAAGAGGGCCCGCGCCTCGACTCACTCACATACAAGCTATGCGCGTGCCACTCATACTTGGCCCCGAGCAATCTTCGTTCCAGAGGACTACCCAGGGGCTCATTTTATAGAGTCGCAGGTTTTTGCTTACACGAGGTGGTCAGTAACAGAGTTATGGTTTCGTTTCCGGGACTCTCTCTGGAAGACGGGGTTGTAATGAGGAGGCTTGGTAGGTAACACCAAGGAGTTCATCCTGGCCCGTGCAAGACCCTGAAAAGCAAGGGGAACCGAAGGGGAGAGAAATTGTTCTCAGCGTGAACTCCATGAGCTGGAAAGTAATAGAAGACAAAAGTCTCAGGCTACACTGTGGAGCGAGCTCGGCGGTGTTGACGCTGTTGAGCAAAAAGAAATAGGTAACTAAGGCGGTGCCGGCGACGGGCAAAAACCAAAACACACACTCACAAGAGCGGCCGACACCTACAGGGGCTGGCGACGTCAATCAGACTCCCACAACAAAACTGTCAGCTGCAGAACCCAGTGGTGGTCTCACGGCTACTGGAAGTAAAGTGGAAGGCGAGAAGGACTCAGACAGCGGGAGATTGGAGAGTGTTCGAGTCCTTTAAAGCTCCATCGCGGGCAGCGATAGTAACCGGAGCAGTGGAGAAGCTGAAGGCCGAGGCTGCGAGGGAGGAATGTAGATCGTGCGTGCGGCGAGGAAATTACAGCGGTATCTACTATGTAAGTGAAATTTATTTCATTCAGATTAACTTTCAACATTGCATAGTGGCCTCTAGGATTCTAACTCAAACGATCAGTAGATGCAGCTATAACGTTGCCCTTATCCAGGAACCCTGGTTCAGAGACGGCTTTATAACAGGCTTAATACTTCCGAATATACTGATATATAGCGACGTTCCGGCAAGCAAACCCAGGGTATGCGTAATGGCTAGAGACATTAACACATGGTAGCTGAAGGACTTTGTCTCTAGGGACTACAGGGACAATTAGATGTTTAAAGGGAGGGTTCGAGAAAGCCTTGGCGATGTCCTCGGTATACCTTCATTATGATTCAAGGGATCCTCCCTTGTCAAGGGTACTGGATGATTTTGTGACACTCTGTAGAGTATCGGGGCTTGATCTTGTAGTCGGATGTGATAGCAATGCCCATCACGATTTGTGGAGCAGCTCACCACCCGATGGGGTCAGGGTGGGGGGGGGGATTCATAAGCTCCACTAACTTTGAAATTTTGAATATTGGTGACACTCCCACTTTTTGTAATAATGCGAGAGAGGAGGTCATCGATCTAACATTGGGTACACTCATTATTTGCAATGATGTGAGATACTGGAGGGTTTCCTTGTAATCATCAGTGTATGATCATAGAAACATCCTGTTCAAGATAAATAGAGAGTAAACAGAGATTCTTATTAGAAATCTAAGTCACACTAATTGGGCCTTTTTCAAACAGAACTTGGCCAGCAGACCAGGATCTATAGACTATAACCTCGGTAGCACAGATGACAACGAGGCAGGGGTGGCTTTCCTTTGCAGGGACCTCACAGAGTCTTTTGAAATTAACTGCTCCCGCACAAGGTTAGTGCAGGAGTCAGTGAACTGTTTTGGACCAAAAATTTGGAAAACAGGGTGTCATTTTAAATTATTATAATTTGAAAGTCATTTTACTTTGTTTTTTTTAATGTAACACCCTATATGTTTTATTTACAATCAACGTACCTACTGATACCCTATCTCGCCCCGCAATACCTTTTTTCGACTTTGCGGCGTTGCCAAGGTATTAATTATTTTTTTAAAATAAAAATGTATTATAAACTTCTGGTTTGTTTTGAATACTGGTCTTAATAATATTTATTTATCTCTCAAATATGCATAACAAAGAGTTACTAAATATGGTATCTCACTGAGGGAAGATCTTGAGTGAAGGTGTGAACCCAAAATGAAAATTTTTCCCACCACTATCTTTTTACAGACAGGGTTTGCCATATGGTGATATTATGTGTCATTGCGATTTGTGTATAACTATTATTTATCTTAGTTCGTTAATAATACGTTAGATTATGTAAGAAAAATGAATGTTTTCGACTTCTACTAATGATTTCCGTTCTTGCAATATAGGGTATTGTTACCTTATACAGGGCACTTCAAAAGTTCTGACCATTTTTATATGCAAATCGCTGTCAAATGAACGTACTGTATATCAAAAAGTAATCAATCAAAAATAATTTTTTTACACGGAAGGATGAAACATATCATATAAATCGGCTATAGAAAAAGCCCAAGACGCATATTCGTATGCAGGGTGATGTAGAATGCAAAATCTAGATTTTTCTCTCTTTTTTTAAATGTAACCCCAATATTTGATTATACCAAAGAATTGCTTTAAATATGCTCTTTCATCTTCGTATAGCACTTGTTATGGCTGCATTCATTAGTTTCTGAGATATTTCGATTTTTCTAAAAATTTCAAATATACCTTCTATTTGTTTACTAAAATTTATTTATTTTGAGAAAATACTATCAAATTTTATTTTTGCTTAACAAACAACTAAAATATAAGCCTATAATAGCAGTGGATCAAGTCAAAACTCTGGTTTAAAGAGATAATATAGGTCAAGTGTGCTGAGGAAACAATTTTATAGACGTCATGCATAATTATCAAGCAGATATATGAGGTAGACTATGAAATATTAAACGACACGGTCCAAATGAAACGATTCTTCAATCTATCAAACGCATTAGTTTTAGAGTGCTTCCGTTCTGGATATTGCTGTTCATAGTTGATATATTCTAGAGACAAGTGGGCAATTTCTCAACGATTCTCAACGACTCTCAATTGAAAAATTAATTTTTAAAGCTCGTTTTTCACACAGTACAGAATTATTGAGCAGGTTATGAAAACTGCTAATATTTCAAAGCCTACCGGGTAAATCTGCTTGATAATTATGCATCACGCGTACAAAATAGTTTCCTCAGCATACTTGACTTTACTATCTCGATGATTCAGGGTTTTGACTTCATAAAATACTATCATGACCTTACAATTTAGTTGTCCGTTGAATAAAAAAACCAATTCGATAGTACTTTCTCAAAAATAAATAAATTTCAGTACACAAATAGAAGCTATATTTTAAATTTACCCAAAAAACGAAATATCTCGCAATATGATGAACGCAGGTACAACAAGTGCTATACAAAGATGAAAGAGCATATTAAAAGCAGTTCTTTGGTATAATAAGATATTGGGGTTACATTTAAAAAAAGAGAAAATCTGGATTTTGCATTCTACATCACCCTGTATACGAATATGCATCGCAGGCTTTTTTATAGCAGATTTTAAAACTAGAGGATATTTTTAATGTTTCCGTGTAAAAAAATATTTTTGATTCGTTACTTTTTAATCACTCCAGTTTTTCCAATCAAAGACAGTCGAAAATGGTCAAGAACCACCAAAACTTTAGAAAACGAAGCCTGCACGTGTTTTGGTATTATTTGTGTTTTAGTCAATGACTGTACCACCAATTTACCGATTTTCAAAAGATTAGTAGCGTTACCTACTATGTTCCCAGAGCATATAAAAAAAATACGACAACAGACTCGACTGAAATGAGTGGCATATACGCATATACCCAGAAAGATTGTCTGAACGCAAAAAAATCCTTTATAGTAATGAAAAGTCCAGTACTCACCCTTCTCTTCAATTTCTCTCTCTACATGCTTGAAGAAATGAAAAATTATCAAAAACTCTTAAAAGGCCTAAAAATGGTTGAAAAACGCCTATGGTATGGGAAGAGAAAAATACTAAGAATGCGTCATTGCCCAAATACTTTAAGCTTTATTTATTTATAAGAAAAAACCGCTGGTATATTGACCTTCAATGTGTTGCTTTAATAATTATATGGGATATAAGTATACCTTTTATGGTAATACATAATCTCTATATATAAAAATGAGTCCCTTTTTCCCTTGGTCACGGCATCACGTGAGAACGGCTTTACCAATTTCGTCCACCTTTTTTTTATAAGTTTGCTATTACTTTGTAGAAGGCTCTTACGGGAAGAAATCTAAGGAAAATTATACAGAACATAAGAAAATTTGAAAAAATGCGAGAAAACTTGACAACCACGAAGGGTGTGTAGTGTTAGAGATTTGTTTGTTATTGTTGTCATGTATGACGTTGCTGTCAAAAATACCGGTTAGGTGTTAGATGTTGAATGATCTGGAAATTTCGTGCCCGTCAAGTGTGCGTCGTAGAAATAATGACAAATGCGTATACAGAGTGTTAATTATTAATAGACAAGGGCATACTTATCACTCAAATTCAAATAACAGAAGCTCATACAGGGTGTCCGTATAATCGACCGATAACGCTTGACAGGTGATAGACCCCACGTTTCTATGAACGTTGAGATAGGAACATAAAGCCTTACAATGCTTAATTTTCAAAATGTGTCAAAATGTTTTCTTTTATTTTCGCTTTTTCTCAATTCTTTCGCAATAAAATGGCAGAACGATATAAAATTACAATCGGAGGGTTTTTTAAGGCGAAAAATCCAAATTCAGCCATAGTTTTGCTATCATGAATAGAGGGCGCCACCCAAGGAACATTGAACGGATTTAAATTACCAAAACCTTTTTCCGGCTTGCTGCATCAATGTATCAACACAATCCTCAATGTTTTACATGGAAAAGGTATGATTTGTTTGAGTCTGATGTTTTCGACATAATCTTCATTGAAGTTTCTAATGCGACTAAATTGTAAATTGCGATCGAAAGAATTATTGGTATTTCCACACGAACAAAATAATATTAGGCTTAGGCTCATACTTTTAAATCCCATTTACGAAGTATTCTCAACCACCTATTGTGAAAATTAGATATATTTGAAACATGTTTTTTGATGTACCTAATATTAATTCGCGCCATAAAACCAATAATTCTTTTGATCACATTTTACAAGTAACTGGGCTGCCTTGGATATTTTAATAAAGGTTATCTCGAAAACGGTTACCTCTAGGGACTTAAACAAAGTATACCTTTCTTTCGTAACGCATATTGAGGAAACGATGTTTTTAACATTCAGGTTGATGCTCCAAAACAGAAAAAGTTTTGTTAATTTAAAAGAGTTCGATGTGCCCTCTATTCATGTTAGCAAAACTGTGGTTGAATTCCCGATACATAATTTTAGATACGTTGTGCCATTTTATTGCGGGGTAATTGAGAACAAAACAAAATAATAGGAAACTTTGGCACCCTGTATCTTGAAAATTAAGCATATTAAGGCTTCATGTTCCTATCTGAATGTCCATAATAATGTGAGGTCACCCTGAATAAACAATGGATCGACATGTATCTTGAAAGTTCTGGATTTCAAGATACAGGGTGTCAAAGATTGGAAATAAAATTGTTTTTTATCAATGACTTAAGCATTAATGAGCCGTTTTTTTAATCTGTAGTCTTTCACTGCATTAAGAATCTAAGTCACCACTGACTAGAAGATAATTATCCTTTCCAGTGGCATGACGGGAGGAGGGGGGCAGTCCCACGAGAATATTAGCAAAAAGATGGACGCCACTAACTTTGAAAAAATTAAATGCTGTTTTTCAGATTAAACAGATAAAAATACCTTTTCTTTTCTTTTGATGTCTCTTCGTATTTCATAGCCCCACTTTTTCGACGGGCTATGAAGTGGTTTTTATTTTTTTCCTTCAAAACAAAGTGGGATACGAAGAGACATCAAAAGACAAAAAAGTTGGATTTTCATCTGTTTCGTCTGAAAAACAATATTTAATTTTTTTTAAGGTCAGTGGCATACATTCTATATTTTCCAAACTTTGGCACCATGTAACTTGAAGACCAGACTTTAGGCACATGTTTAAGTGAACCTTTCTGCTTGAATTTGGGTCAGAAATACGTTCAGAGAAAAAACGTAAAATTGATAAAAAATACAGGGGAATACAAAAGCGAAGACGTCTTGATTCCACGCATCCCTATGACTTTAACAACATGCCATTCGACTTTAGGCGGTTGCAATTTTCAGTGCGACTTGCATTTGCATGACGATAACTAAACAGCAAGGACAGTCGTTGAACGTTTGTGGGATCAGTCTTCATAATGCATGTTTTCCACATGGTCATGTAGCCTGTTCCGTGTTGACAAAATCATCATTATTTATTTATGGGCCCGAAAACGAAACAAAACATGTTGGGTATCAAAAAGTATTTCAATGATCACTATGCTCTTCAGATAGGTAATTATTATTTATTGCAGATTTAAGTTCAATTTCAATATTCATAGCTACGACAGGACAGCGTCTGTCGGGTCAGCTAGTTATTTAATAGATTATGTCAATAAATTAATTATTAATTTGTTATTCTTCTTACGATAGCGTACCGTTGTAGTTTATCATATCTGTCTATCGCATTAAATAAGAAAAGAACAAAATTTAACTGGGTCTAAAAACATTGTCCATTCAAGTTAGCAAAAGCTAACCACTGTATATTCTGGATGAAATTCAATGCACGACACATCAGTGAAAATCACGTAATTAAACCCGCTGATTGCCAAAGGTGGTTCTTCGCACCATCAAGCAAGCGTAGTTCCCTTTCGGTAAAGTCAGGTTATGTTCGACGGCGTCCGAGTTGCGGTCACCTGCCTTCCGGAAGAGGAAGCTGGGCATGCCCTGTCCCTCAATCAGTTTCACATACACACACACACGTATACACGAATGCATGGGAATCTGGTGGTCTCGTAGAAACCTTTTCGGCTTGCCGAACATATCATTAGAGCGATGATCCTTTTTTAAACACGGGCGGGTGCAAGTGGGGCAGTTTTATGAACAGTTATGGAAAGTTTGGTGTCAATGCCAATAGCTCCAAATACTGCTCCATTGTCTGTAATCATCAAGGTGATTATTTTTATTATTATTATTACTTAATTTGTAATGCAATACAAAATAGCGCCACCTAGAAGGCTATGCCATAGACAGCTTTTGTATCCCCATTTACTCAACAACAGGCATTAAGGATTCCTACGTCAAAGACCCATTGCAGTTCAGGTATTCATATGTGGAGCAAACCCAACAAATCGTTTGGAGAGGCTCAGCTCGTTCCACACTATATTTCAAAGGCAATCCGAAACAAGCTTATCTCCAGTCATAAACCCGCTATCGTGGCGAATAGCTTCTCTTCTACCTTCCATAATATCAAGATGAGTGTTCCGTAGCGATTGGTCATGACTTCGACGTTGATGGACGTTGTTTGAGCTTGACATTAATGACTTCTAGCCATAAAAACTCTATCTCAAGCTTCGTGAATAACAGTACTTTGCACACAGACAATCAGAGCAACACACTGATATTTGTGGACAAGCTGGAGCTCAGAATGCTAGTGACAGCTGCGTCCCTGTAAAGTTCATAACCGCTTGGAGACTCAATAGTACGATAATATTAGGTATATCCTTCAGAGACCTAATACGGTACTTTATCAAACAAGAAGAATCCAAGTGAGCATCCCATTCTGATAAACAACCGAGCTCTGCTAAGAAGTCACTCATTCGGCCTTATAGAAATCAGTAGATGTTTTCGCTGTATGATTACGGCATTCACAGGCTGTCATCAATTATATATAGGAATCTGTCCTATTCCCTACACTGTTTCTGCCGTCCATAAACGTTCAAGGAGCTGCTGGAAATAACATCCAATCGCAAACGACAGTACATTAATATAGTGCATGGAACCAGGCAAACCACTATCATCCTAGGAGACGTACTACGTTAGCGACAACAACATGCCTCACAGATAAACGCAGATATCAAAACAATTGTCAGGTGGGGATTAGAAAATAAAGTACAGTTTAACGTACAGAAAACTCAGGCAACAACACTGACAAAGAAGTCTCACGTTGGTTTACCAACTGTGGAAATGGAGGGTCACTCAATACTTCAATAGTCAAGTCACTTTCCGTCAAGCTTTTGGGGATCAACAATAACATGTCCTGGCATGACCACGTCGCCGTCGTCAGTATTGCTAAAACGGCATCCGAGAAGCTTGAAGTTTTGTTCCGCTGCGCTGTAGGAAGCTGTATACACCAGCTACTGCTACTCCACAAGGCACAGATTCGACCATCGTTGGAGTATTGCTCCCATGTGTGGGGATGCGCTCCAAAGCACTCTCTAAAGCTTCTGGACACTGACTATCCAGGAAAGAACATTTAGGTTAATCGATATGCCTAACCTCACAAAGAACGTCCACAGCCTGGAACATCGAAGAAGGGTGGCCGACCTGTCCCTGTTTTACAGATTCTATCACAGAAGATGTTCGAGTGAGGTCCCCCAGATAATAGCACCAAAGGCCGTCCGAACGAGGAACACTAAAGAGGCTCTGCGAGCGCGTCCTTACCAGGTCGAGTCTCCTCCAGCATTTCCTATTTTGGATGACTTCGACGCTGAGGAATGAGCACCTGTAGCGTTTCAAATCTAACGTGCACCAACACTTATCCTCTCGCAGCGCTTCTAGAGCGCTATAGGCTTTCTGCCTTTGCGGGAGGCTGACCATAAAAAAACATACAATAAACATAGTTAACATACAATATTTACATACCGCGAATGCCGTGATCATATTATGATGTATGCGCTTTTCATCCGAACTAGTCCCGGGTCGTGATCCGTGAAAAACCTAATATTACAGAAATATGCATCTGAGATCAACAACTTTCGTCAGATGCAGCTACTGGCTGCTGGGAAAAAGTGGGGATAGTTATTTAGAGTGAGAAAGTACTTCTCATCATCCAACCTTTGTACGTTATGTAAAGCCCAGGTGAGACCGGAGGAGCGGCTTCTACTTTCTTTCCATTCTCGAAGTAGTCCAGACAAGAAAGAGCATTCCGGCTATTGGGTAATAACGCCCTCATCGGCATTCTCACCGGCGCGGCGCCGACGTACAATTATTGGTAACCTATCACTACTTTAACGTACTTCCAAGGTAGCTTATCCCTCTGGGCCTTTTTATATAATTTGCTTGGTCTACTAGGACATCCATTTATCGAGCTTGGAGACTTTGACCTATTTGAAGCCCGTATTCACAACCCTCCTCTTACCGAATCTCTTCATAGCAGCCGCGGTACTCTGGTTCAGACACCATTGATGTTGAATATATTGTATTGGGTGAAAGTTTTGAAGAAATACTCTTTTAGTGAAGGCAATTTTCACGACTCGTAAATTTAACCTACAACAGTATTAACATTTTTCAATGGAAAACAGGTATCTTGGATACTTGCTGACTAAACACAGTATCCAGATAGACCCTGGGGAGTTAAAAGAAGCTATAAGTGCAAGGCACTATAAATGGACTAGGTTTGAAACGCTCTGGGATTTTTCAGTTACTACACTGAATAATTGAAAAAGCAGTCGTTTGGATAACATGTAACATAAATAAGTTCGAGTAGGATTCCGCCCGCTACTCACTTTTAATGCATCTATCCAGCATCTATTCATTAACATTCTAGCTTCATTTAGGAGGCAATTCTTCCAACTTTACTTCACCTCCTAAAGATGCTAAACATTAAGAATACTTAATAGAAAACAATCAAAGCACGAAATAAATTCGTTTCAATAAAATCGACAAAGAAACAAACAAATCGTAGGTACTAATGCTACTAATAGTACTTGACAAGCTAAAAACAAAATTCCATTCATTGGCTACATTAACAAGATGTTATAGACCAGGTTTTTCAAAGATTTACTTATTATACTCCTTCCCTAGCACGTCTAGGATTGAATTGAGTTGATCCAAATCCATTAAACAGTACTACGAAACAAGCATTCATTTTGTTTTAATTTAGTGAAATTCCTTGTATTTTGTTATAATGTATTAGTAGTTGCTCCTCAGCAATAAAGATGTCGTGGTTTGACAAAATATCCCATTCCTATCCAAGGGGTCTAGAGGGCTTTTTATAACAACAGACACGCACGCGCATTTGTTCTATTATCTGCAAGAGACTTTAAAGTTCATAAGCGTCAAAAAGATTGCAGATCCACATTACGTAGACCACTAAATTGAGACTTTAAGCATCATGATGAGTAAACACATATTCATCACAAGAAGGCATAAGTTTGCGCATATAGCGCCGATATTTTAACAGTTTTAATTACATTGATTCCTTAGGCCGTTATGACGTTTCTTGCCAGCACAGCCCTCTGCAATGTGAAAGCTAGTGTAATTTCGAAATGCAACAAGTTTATCTAGATAAGGGTAGTGTTTCCTGGGACTGATTTTCGGGTAAGTATAAATAGGAGGAGTGTGCACACAACGTATTTTAGCCTATTGTAATAAATGTATCAGTTCTTTCATTTTTTCTGCGTTGCACGAAACTGTAACTTTAGTGTGTGAAAGCAGACCACGATGTTCAATACATCCTTACTGAAATAAATTAAACTAAAATTTCTACGCTCATGGATTGGGCGATCCTTGCTCTTGTTTTCGTGCATGAAATTGTTAAAAATTATAGTGTATAGGCAAAAATTTAGATTTCCTTCTTGAACAGGTGTTCCGAACCAAGAAGATATGGTAAATAACGGGGTTGGTGTAATAATGTGAGGGTCTCCATTTAATAACTGTTTGAAGGTATATAGTGGTGTAAAGCATAGCACCATTATTAGCATAACAACGTAAATACATGTCAATCCCGTCTCATAAAGTTTATTTTTGGTTCATTGTATATTTGTGTTATTTCCTACAACTTACAGATAACTATAAAGTTCTCTGTAAGTGGGTGTTCTTTTCCATACATACACTATGTGTGAGGGGAGTAACTTCTTTGGATGTTTGTTGATGTCTTCTACATCACGAATATGTCTATGTCACTCATTTTTGTCGGTTTGCCTGTCAATCTGTAACCTCAGTATCCGATGTACTGATTTTGGCAAATAAAACAGCATTGAATTTGATCACAAATTATCATAAGCAAAATAGGTTAGAAAATAGCTTACGTTATACCTCAACTATAACTACTTAAAAGCACCTTAGTTTATTAACAGTGGTTTGCACCAGTCATAGTTAAACCTTTGGCTTAACTAATTAAAGCTTAACTTTAATTAAGGCTTAAAGTTGTGTGTCTTTGCACCGGTCATGATTAACTTTAATTATGAGTTAACTTTTTCTTACAGGGAAATTTAACGAATTTCAGATTTTACGTTGGCAATCATGTCGTATTTTTGATGTTCTGTGATGGAAATGAAGGTTCATGTCACTGTCGTTGATGGCTGTCAAACATTATCTTTCAAGTTCAACTGAGGCTATTTGTTTTGATTAAGAAATTTCGGATTCATTTTAGTACTTTTAGTTTCATTTTCATTAATTGATAACCTATTATCGTAAATATCCAACTCACAGATTATAACAACAGTGGTAAAAGTAAATCCTTGAAGTAAATGCACTTCTTTAGGCAAGGTTTTGTCTATGAAATAGTTGATTGCAGTGACCCAACATTTGGTGGATTTTGGGTGTCTTAATCCTGGATTCTCTTGTATAGGAGTGGCTACAGAAGACATCAGAGGAATAACATTTATGTCGGATCTGTTTGTGGTAAGTAAAAATATAGAGAATTGTCCAAAGTGCTGAGGTCAACTAAAGACATCTTTATTATACATTTATAGTGTTAAACTAGCAAAATGTCCATTCATAGGTAATAATTACAATTTTTATATGTACATATAGGTGATTTCAAGGAATGAAACAATTAAAACAGTAATCTTTTGGCATAACCTTAAGATGAGTTTCCGGAACAAGTGATATATGCAACAAACAATATACATATTATGACTATCAACTTCTCTATTAAAATAGATTTGTGATATATGCACTACTACAAAATACTTTCTTTTGTCATTGCAGGTATGGAGAAAGAATTATTCAGGTTGCCAAGTATTTGAGAAAGAAGAGGCAGACCGATACCATGAGGCGAAAAGCACATAATGTTATGCATTCAGAGCTTCATTGTGATGGCTTTATAGAAAGTAAATACTAATATGTTCCACATACTGTGTAAATTAATAGAACCAATAAATGCATATGTTATCCATATATTGTAATTATATCTGTTAATAAAGGTGGAGAAAAAAAATCACTTTCTTATAACTTCTCATATAACAAAATATAAAATATTTCATAGTATCAGTAGCTAATATGTGATATAAAATGGTGTCTAGATATAGAATGCCTTGTTAAAAATATGTATTTTAAATGATAGTTTGTATAACATGCTCACAGATAGTGATTAATTTCTGTCTTGTCAAACAGGGTGATTATTTAAAAAAACACTCATTGGGTGACTGTAAAGTTGCACCCATCAGAAGGTAAGTTTTATTACTTGAACAAAAACTACTGGTTGAATTCTCTTATATTTTTATTATATATATTTTCTTTCAATATATCAGGGCTTGTCCTGAATAGTAGAAAATTCAGTAATTAGGATAGGGTGATCGCTGGAACACACAACAGTGATTTGCTGCCGCAGTGCTCAATAATACGGTATGGGTCAATATTATTCAAATTACTCAGTTTTTATTAATGAAGAGAAGGAAGTAGTTGGTTCTGTTATTTCGAAAATATCACTAAATCTCTCTAAATGACGTGATATTGACTTTTATTGCTATATAATTTATGACGTTGTCAGTACTAGACAAGACATTGGTGTAGAAAAGTTAATATTTTCATAAATGAGATTGGTTACAGTATTTGTGAGTTCCTTACTCTCACGCCCGTGTTCCATAGCTCTCCGAATGTTCATTATCATTATAACCTCGTTACCGAATCTACAATGCACTGCAATATCATATCATTCCAGTGAAAACATCCGTAAATGTATATGCGTAGACACGCAACTCTCATCCTGTAGCGAACGTTCGCTTCTTGATCGTCGGGTGATCGTGATTTATCGGCGTTGGCTCAGATGCTCTTCTCTGGTCCACGAGCTGTGAACGAGAGAGACAGCATGACCGTGCAGCTGTGAGCCCAGGTGCGCGGTTCTTTCGCACCCCAATCACCGTCACACAATGAGAGGAAGAAAATATTGATAAGAGGGTAGGATTCAAGGCAACGACCAGAGCACGCGGCGCGGAAATAAGTTTAGTGACGGGATTACGCTGATTGAACATGTCATTTCGATTATACATTTTTTGATTTGATGGCGTAGGCGTGTAGGTCTGATGGAATGCAATAATTTTTGTGTAAAAATAAGTTAACTATAATAATGTTATAATATCGTTGGTTATCCAACAAGACAGAATTCATTTAACTAGTTTTACTACTCACACCAGGTGATGGGATGGGAATGTTGTAACCACGAAGATTTTAGATTTTGAAATATGTTTTTTTGACAGCTTGTGATTCTACATCATGAAAATCCACGTCACTTAGTTCCATCGGCCTTTCTATTGCTATTCTAATAGCGCATTCTTAGTAACTCCTTCACCGATTTTGACGAAATGTGAGGTGTAACGTGTAACATGTCGTGGCTAATAGGTTGTGCTGTTAGGTACATTTCTGAAAATCGTGCCTCGGCGGCGGAGTAATAAGCAAAAAACGAGAATCCTGATTTCCGCTCTAAATTTATTTTCTATGAATAGGTGTTTCAGCGGCTCCTAATCATTCCCCATTCCTCTGGTTGGGGGAGAATGGGGAATGGGGTGTCGGCAAAGTCAAGGAATGGAGAAAATCCAAAATTGGTCGTGTTGATAATCTATTTTTTTCTGCTATTCGTATCCGAATATTGCCTTTGACAGTTTATATACACATGAAACTTGAACATTCCAAACCTGTAACTTCAAAACCACTAGCCTGTTTGCCTAGTATCCCGACGCCCTTCCAGTGTATCGTTGCAAATAAATAACCGGAGTAACATGTCTGATTAGATCCCGCACACCTTGATCGACAGTAGTTATATCAAGGCTGAAAAGAAACAACAATGGTCAATCAAATAATTAATAATTCAATCAGTAAAAAACATACTATGGGCATGATATTAATAATTGGTAAGATATGGTGATGGTTGAGTTATTGTGACTTAGAACAAATTCTATCACAATAAATACGGCTTGTTCTGTTTACTATTTAAGTATGTATCTCTCTAGGTATGTTCCATGTCACTATTTCAATTGTACCTTTGAACATAAGGAGGCAAGCTTCACAACGGACAGACATGATAGGTCGACAGACTTACAAACCGACAGATCGCCACTCTGACAGTTTGACTGACCGACAGATCAAAAAAGTTCGCGTTCATAATTACTGAATGTTTATTTAATTATTTTAGTTGCATAATATGAATACGAGGCAGAGAAATATTAGGCATTGACGATATTACCGGGATATTTTGGACAAAATTAATGCCTTACGAGTGTAATTTTGTTGAAATATTTTAAGGTTCCTTAAATCTTCCCCCCTGACTTTCTTCCAAACAATGTGACTTCTGAAAAAAAAACTAGGAAATTATGATCAGGGAACTGTAAAACTCTAGAAGCGGAATTTCCTGAGACTTCTTTTAGTTAATAAATATAGTTTATAAAAACTAAAAGACACGCTTTTATAGCGTCCTCAAATTATCCAGAACACAAGGTTTCATCTTGATAGGAGGCCAAATAGCGATTTTCAATTTTTTCAGGTGGATCTGAAAAAGAGGGTGATCAGAATTTTTTCATTTTCGTCAAACGAAATTGAAACTCAAAATGAGGGTCGGATTTATAATTAGCGTCCTCAAATTATCCAGAACACAAGGTTTCATCTTGATAGGAGGCCAAATAGAGATTTTCAATTTTTTCAGGTAGATCAAAAAAAAAGTAGAAAATGATCAGTAACCCCTAAAAGCCTGAAACGCCTAAAAACGAAGTTTGATCTGTTTATATATTTAGTTTTTTAATTAGCGCTGCGCTGCTACAGACACGATTTCAAAAACCATACGCGTTTTCCATCCTCGCTACGCTAATAATAATACTGTGTCAAAACTTAATTAAAGTCAATTGGTTATTTCGACGTTACACAATACAGAACGGTCTAAAGCAATACTCGTTATGTATTATCAGAAAAAAAGTCCCTTGGTTTCTGTAGTAGTATTGGGATGGACATAAGTAAGCGTATTATGCCGCTAGGTCTTTCTTTCACAGGTCAATGGACACCCTAATGTGAATACAACAAATATTTGAGTTTTACAATACTCCACCCCCCAACCACACCAATTTCACCCTCACAAAAAAAATAGGAAAATGATCAGGAACTGACAGGAACTCCTAAAACGCCTAAAAACTAATTTTTTGGTTTTACTTCCTACACGGATACGTGCTAATAGCCAAGCTTTCGGTAATGCTTATTGCCATCTTCAGGGCTTTCTACGTAGTTAGAAAAAAAATTGGTTTCAAAATATAATAAATTATAATAAATAATAATTTTTTTTAAAAAGATATACTCACAACGTTGAGGTTTTCCAATTTAAAAACAGCAATTGCATTGAGTGCAAACGACTTCTTAATGCAGCTAATAATCGTCACAATTTTTCCATAAAATTTTAAAAATATACTATCATGGCGTCTTCCCTTCCACTAACAGGTCAGGAAACAAACAACATATAATTACAAACAGACAGAAACGACCTTTACATGTTGAAATTTTAAACCCGTAGGTATTATTAAATCCGTGGTTTAAAAACACACATTTTATGATCTAGATTTTCTTAAATAAAGACCTACTTGGTCTAACAGGTGATAAAATGGCCGTTACTTTGTGAAATGTGGAGACAGAAAGCAGCAAGGGAAAGCGATTGACATATGAAATATTAATATTAATTATATGGACAGTTGAAACAATACCAACTGTGAGAAAACGAAAACCTGAAAAGTCAAAAAACACTAAAGAACCAACAACATCTCAGTTGTAAAACGTGAATACACGGTGGCCTAAAATAGGTAAAAGGTCAAATTTTGTAATTTGATACGGGTACAGAGAAGCCGAAACGTCAGTAAGTTTTTCTTCCTACATATAACCACTTAATAAGTGTTTTTTTAAAACAGAGCTACATTTAGGTTTCAGAAATTACATTTTACTGCTTCTTTATTCTATCATTGCTAACATTAAGTTGGTAGTTAGCTGTATAAAATGATATTTGCCAAAATAAAAATTTAAATGACCAGGTTATGACACTTACATAAACCGGAGCGGCCGGTGGATAGGTAAATCATAAATACTTTATCTCTGAAGGACAGAAAAAGCAGCACCCATTAGTTCATAACCCCCATCAGTGTCAACGAGTGACATCTGTCATGCGCTGGTGGCTGGTGAAATACGCTGCGCCGTTTCGTCGAAACACAGCTATTAAGCATACTTAATATATCTTAGGCCACAGTAAAGCGTTCGCTGCAAGAAATGGTCTCGCATAACTCCATGGGTCCGCGTGTCCTTGCATTAAGTATGTGATGGCATAACATCCTCGGTTTACGACTAACTATAGGTTATGACGTATTTTACGACACTAATATCTCCGCGGCGACAAATCATTTATGAATTATTTGACTTTAAAATTTCAGATGACGGCCATTCGCTTTTTTATCGTTTTTTGCTTTTTCTACGGCTCTTTTATTAGGCAGCAGGTATGTTTGTCTGTGCAACAGGGATCGGACAAAGCAGCTGCATTACATGTGCCTATTAGTAATCTATACTCTGTAAGTTGCTACTTACTTGCTGCTGCATTATTTTATGAGCTATAATCTCTAGAGTTTTTTTAGCAACCACAGGACAAGTTTCAAACATTTTGCAAGCACATAATATGAGAGGTCGTATTTATCTCTCATGGAAGCACAAAGCGAAGTGAAAACACTATCAGTTCCCACAAGTATATAGAGGTATAGTAATTTTGACGAACGAAATCTAAAATATTATGTTTTCATAAAACTCTAATTCCTTATAAAGATAATGTTTTTTTTTTGGTATTTAATAATTCTATAACTGGTAACTTGAAACAAATAGTTTCTTAACTAGTGAAAACGAGTGGGGAGGGGGGGGGGGGTTAGTAACTCCGAAGTATTTGTTATCGCTGAGAATATGTATTCGTGGCATTTTATTTGATTTTGGAGGTATTTGTTTATTTTTGAGATATACAGGGAGGGCCAATAGGAGGATTGTGGGCTTACTAAAAAATATTTCAAAAATCTGTCACTTGATCATGGTAGGGATCCTTGAGGGCTAAAACGTAAAAATATTTTCACTTGAATTTTAACGTTTATACAGGGTGCTTCATAGCAAACATACATTTTTTTGAATGGAACCCCCCATATATTATTGCATATTTGGATTCCTTGGTCAATTCTAGTGTGACTGTATGTATCACACATGGAACTTTAACGAACCGTTTAGGCGCAAATCACCATTTTTGGTATAAGTAGGTATCAGAAAAAAGTTGAATATCGCAGCGATTATAAAACTTAGAAGGCCTTGACTTTGCAGTTCGACTAAGCATGAAATGTGTCACCTTATTTCAGACGGCTAAATTTGAATTCTTTTTGTACTTGGAGAAATCAGAAGATAAATTAAGGAAACTTCAATCACAGATAACTTGATTTTTTCAAATAGGAATGCCTATTTTGGTTTAAAGAATCAAATGTAAGATTTGATTACCTTTCTAAAGATATAGCATTCTTGATGTCAATCTTTTTTCGTTTTAATTTTATTTCAAATTTTCAGTCAAATCGGTGTTTTTCAATTTTCCTTCATGCAAGCAACCCAGCAGGCCATGAAAAGTAAACAAAAGCTCGTTAATATGGAAGAAAGCAACTAACTTAGTAGAAAGATGCAAACTAACTAGAGTAACGAGGCAAGATTATGGAAATTCCTTACAACATATTAGCTCTAACAAGAAACAATAGCGGTAACAAGAACGCTCATTTTTCACAGCCTATTAGCTATTAGCCAATTTCCAAAGTCAGTAAAAAAATATTTAGTCAAAGGAAAACGACTAGTGATTGTTGCTGGCAGTAGAATATCTATGTCTTCTGAATAAATTTTCACATTTAGTGCTATAAAAAAGTAGCCACTTCCGTAAGCCAAAGGTAATGATACCTCTAACTGGAACCCTTCAAATTCTTCAGTAGGTACTTCTACTTATTAGCAAAATCGCGGAAAATAAAACTTGAATTGCAATCTGTTTGAATTCTAAAACAGCAGCAGTTTGCAGCAAACTACATGAAATACAACATAGCGTAATTAAAAAATTCTAGCATTTATTTCAATAGATGTTCAGAATGCTCCAGTTGGAGATATCTTCACTTTTGACTTAACAAAACGGAAATGACTAATTTTTTATCCCTTTAAATGTGAAATTTCATTCTAAACATGTTAGACTGTAAGCGAAAATGGCTGGTAGTTTTCCTTTTGTTTCAAAATTCTTAATTGTTTTGGAAAGTTGTCACGCTCTAGTAGACCTCAATAGCTAGTAGTCTGTGAAAAACAAACACTTCTGTCATACCCCAGCTACTCATTGACATTAGATATCTTGCCACTGTTGTATTCGGTTAGAGCTAATATAATTTAAGGAATTTTCATAATCTTGCCTCTTTGTTCTAGTTAGTTTGCATCTTTCTACTAAGTTAGTTGGTTTTTTCCATATTAGCCAGCTTTTGTTTATTTTTTATGGCCTGCTAGGTTGCTTGCACGCAGGAAAACTGAAAAACACCGATTTGACTGAAAATTTGAAATAAAATGAAAACCAAAAAGGATTGGTATCAAGAATGCTATATCGTTAGAAAGGTAATCAAATTTGACCTTTGATTCTTTAAACCAAACTAGGCATTCCCATTTGAAAAAAACAAGTTATCTGTGATTGAAGTTTCCTTAATTAATTTACTGATTTCTCCAAGTACAAAAAGAATTCAAATTTAGGCGTCTGACCTTAGGTGACACATTTCATGCTTAGTCGTACCGTAAGGTCACGGCCTTCTAAGTTTTATAATCGCTGCGATATTCAATTTTTTTCTGATACCTACTTATATCAAAAACGGCGGTTTGTTTAAACTTCCATATGTGATACATAAAGTCACACTAGAATTGATCAGGGAATCCAAATATGCAATAATATATAGGGGGTTCCATTAAAAAAAATGTAGGTTTGATATGAATCACCCTGTATAAATGTGAAAATTTAAGTGAAAATATTTTAACGTTATAGCCCTCAAAGGTCCCTACCATGATCAAGTGACAGATTTTTGAAATATCTTTTAGTAAGCCCACAATCCTCCGTCCACGCACTATTGGCCCACCCTGTATATGCAAGAGGAATCATTGCCGAAAGAAAAACCAGATATGTAACAAAGAACTGAATAGTTGGAGATGCGGCAAAGTAACGCAAAAGTGGACATATTAGTCTTTATTCCAAGATTTCGGAAACCTATGATTCCAATGTTAGGGCTAAAATCAATTCACAATGAGCAAACAATCTTGAATAAGTTAAAAGTTACTTAAAAAAGTTGTGTGAGATGCCGAGTAACATCTCATAACATCTTTACGCAAATCTAATTCTAAGGACGTGATCTGTTTATACACTTTTTACTGCAGCTGCACAGACATGAAAAAAATCCTTGTGCAGATTTAGATACCTATTTGGAAAGATGCCGTATTAAGTAATATTTCTTTGACGTTCTACCTGGTGAATTATAGTTTATATATATAATATAGCATCATAATACTCATTGCGTTTTTTTGCTAACTTTTCCACAGCAGTTAGTTCTTCTGTGCTGTTTAGCAGTTTAGCAGAGAGGGATTTTGATTCGGCTTTGCACAAACTTTCCTCGATCATGTTTGGTACCTGAAGCTTCCAATAACCGAACTAAATGAGAGTCGAGTCAGCTTGCATTTAATAGAGATACATGGATATACACATATCGTAATTTTAATAATTATATCATTCATAATTCCACGTGCACAAGCAAAATACATTACAGTGCATTGTACAGAAAACTGCATATCCTTTGTCAAAACAATAAACTAGAGAAGTGCCAAATTGTATTTCTCCAATATTATAATATTAATTGATATTAAATACTATTAGTTAATAGGAATCAATAAGTATTTATTAATATTAATTGATATAATATTAATAATTGATTTGTTTCTACAACGAGAACGTTTTCTTTTTATATTTTCCTGTTTTGCATTCAAAAGCGATGCCGATAACCTGAAAGTCTGTTCATTCATCATAATTTATTAATTTTTGTCTACACATTGAGAAAGATTCAATCAGTAGTCGTCTGAAACATTAGCAAGTTAACGAGAATGTCACCTGAATATGGGTAGTTGGGAAAATTTCGGTACCTCAGTACCTTGCAATGTATTAGATACCGCTTTTTTGTTTGTCTTGTCTATTGATGGATATAGTAATTAGTGGTTAGTTTCGCTTTGTTCCTTTAGAGGTGCTTGGTAACATATTTATTTTGCAGCTAATCAAACGTTCACGAATGTAGCCATGTAACTGTCTCATTCCCATTCAGTAATATCCAGTAGGAAGACAAAAACCAAGTAAAGCCTGTATGTCACGATCCTATTTTTCATTCTAAATATTGGACAATTTGACAAAAAAAATTATCGAAAAAATAGGAATGATAATTTATTTTCGTTGTATGCAACGATCAAATATTTTGTCACAAATATAGGACAAGGGCATGCGCACTAGTGGCACAGTCTTGTCACTTGTCTGTTGAAAGTTATTGCTTCTGTCACTCACTATCGCGCTGTCAATGAGCCACTCCAGCGCATGGTCCTCATTTTTACATTCTGTACATAATCTCTGAACGTCGAGTTTGTGATATTACTCTAAACTAATATTTGTGGCTGTTTCCTTATTTCAAGAATTTGTGCTTGTTGTGGTTATTTTTTGCGGCAATAGACAAAAACATGGAAACTAAAAATATTCAATTTTCACCTCAGCTTTCAACTGTCACCAGCAAAAGATTCTAATGCGCAGTAGTTCAACACGCAGTTTTACATCCAATTTCACAAATATTAAGAACACGTCCTAAATATTCGAACAAATTGGATGTAAAAGTGCGCAGTAGCGAATGCGCAGCCACTATTTCTTGCTCCATTTTTTGTCAAACATTTGGGATGGAAGATAGGGCCGTGACATACAGACTTAATGTTAAGGTCCCTACAAACATGCGCGCCGCGCCGCTCGCGCGCGCCACTCGCACACCGTTCGTTCCAATTCACCACCTGTCAGTTTTTCAACAAATGCGTTGCATGTTCGCCGAACTTGGACGGGAGCGTGATATGTTTATGGTTTTTGGGTGTGTGCATTCAGTGTGGATCGCATAAGGTTCTGCGAACAAGAACATTTCAACGAACACCTATCGCGCAACGAACGTGCGGAGCACTCACGGGGCAGCTTTGTATAGATGTACAAACCGAGCGAAAGGCGATTTATGCAATTGAAAAAAAAAATTGAGTAGGAAATTCAATTAAAAAGTTATGTAGTTAATGCCTATAAAGACTTCATACGAGCAAAGATCAAGCCTTTATCGTTAATTTTACTAAAAAATTGTTCGATTCCAAAAAAATTACGACCGACGTTCAGGAATCATTTTATCCTAATTTATACACAATCTGGAAATACTAGGTAGTACTTATTTTTGTAACTGGCAGCCAAAATGCTTCGTTTTTCGACATTTTATTCATTTTTTATCATGCGTAGGTTGTAAGTACAGAACACACAACAAATTACGAAATGTGCTGAAAGCGCCTTGGTTGTAAAATGGTGCACGCAGAACATTTTGAGATTATGTCCATCTCAACTTTGTTGTTTTTATGCACTTCTGCAATATGGGTATCAAATAATGAAAGCGCTTGCTGAGAATAATTAAAAAAATATTTTGACATCACTCTTAATGCAATATGGCGGAGTTTTTATGCTTATAATATGGAGAGTATGAATGCTGAAGTTAATAAGTAAAAAGTAAAAAATGAAAATAAAAAAACCTGTTTAAAAAAACTTTTGTTTAAATGCTGTAAAAAGCAGAAAATGAAACGTTGCTTTAAAATGTTGACTATATCAACTTATAGCCTCATTATACACTATTTATATGATCATAATAGCTTGTCGCTTGTCGTTAGCTTAAGTAAATATTTGAAGGTACTTACGTAAACCCCGCAACAAGCTTTTATGATCATATAAATAGTGTATAATGAGGCTACAAGTTGAGAGTTAACATTTTAAAGAAGATTTTTATTTTCCTCCTCTTAGAGCGTCTAAATACAAGCTTTCTTTATAAAGTTTTCTTTGTTTTAATTTATTTATAATCGTTCTGCTTGAGGTATCGCAAAAGTAAAACGAAATAATGAGCAATGCTGAAACTATGCTTCTCGGTATTTTCGAGGCATATGATCTTTTTAAGACACGGAAGTGATATGTTTTTTCGGTTGCAATTGCTCTTGGCCAAAGCAAAAAATACGTTTTTGTAGTGGTGAAGAACAATTTTCGTAAAGATAAAAAATTAAATACTAATAGTGTTTTGGGTTCTTCTGTTAGATTGATCTACTCCGTATTATGTAACTCGTTTTTGAAAAATATTCTATTTTTAACTGCTCAGGAATAAACTTGGAATCTGTCAAATCTGACGGGCTGGTCAATAAGCACTTGATCTGAGTGAAGTTGACAAGGCTCTTGAAATCCGATGCCCGTTACTAGCGCTCAAAGTTCAAATGAATCATTCGCCAACATTTATAATAATTGGAAGCTGCTAAGCCCTATAAACAGCAACCCAATCCCTCACATTGAACAACAGAATTCGGTTACAGAGGGCTTCCTACATTTTTCATTAAGACAAACATGTTTACCTGAGCACACTACAGGTAAGCATATTTTCCAGAAAAGCTTTAAGAAAGCAGCAATGATTTGGCTGAATTCTTACCTACCTAATGCCTTTAGGCCGATTTATTTTCTCTTCATCTCGGAAGGAGCTCATGATTTGCCTAAAACAGTGGCGTTCTGAGGTTTGTTTTAAAAATTTTAGTATCTTGTTATCACCAAATGTTTGAAAACTGAAGAAAAAATGGTTACAAGTAAAGTCAATGCATATGTATCGTATCTGTTGTATTTACGTCATAGGTACGCAAGCAAAAAAATGAAATTGAAATAATGATAATGATAATGATTAATGTGAGTTTTTCTTTAAATAACCTTACTACCATTTTGAGATTTTCAAAAACTTCGCACTGCTTCGGATATACTGTTCTATAGGGTGAGTCCTAAGTTCATACTTTTTTTAACTGTATATATGTAGAAGTTGTTAAGATGAACGACATTTTTAAATAACTTTTTTCAGAAAACTGATATAGAAATAGGTATATCTGGGCTCATGTATCAAGGCGCATCTAGCCTGTTTATGTTTAGCTTTTTGCTCGGATTTCTGGCAGATCGATTAGGCATTGTACCTGTCAGATAGTGCAGTAGTCACCTTTTGTTCATCGTTGTTAATTATGAATCGGTGAATACTACAAGTGCCACATTATTATGAAAAGTTTTAGGATTTACCAATTTAAACTTAACTAGCATAAACTGAAAGTGATTAGTGCACTAATTGACAGGTACAACGCCTGATCGATAAGACAAATATGCGAGTGAAACTCTAAACATAAACATTGAGCATTACCAAATAGACAGAACTAGTTTTGCGCATCTTGAAATACACAGAACTAGTTTTGCGCAACTTGAAATGCATAGGACTCGTTTTGTATATTTTCTGACCAGCAAAAATTCTGCTTCTTCCATTTAATCAGCGCCAACGACGGACTCAAATAAATATAAAGTTGGAGATGTTAAGTATATTTTAATGAATACCGACAAATAATAAATCGCCAACTGAGGCTTTTTTAAATTTTTTATTTGATTGTGTGAGCATCAAATTGGCTTGTGCTTCCAAACCTCTTTTTGCGTTTTCACGATTCGTACTTATATTGCAGGAACGTTGGCAAAGAAACCTTACCTAAATGATAGGTTTTTGCTGGTTTTTGATACACAATACATAACGAATGTTCACTTTGGTTGTCATTCCGTACCACTGAACTAGTTCTGCCCATTTCAAGTGTGCATTTCAGAATGCGCAAAACTAGTTCTGCCTATTTGGTAATGCTCGACAGCCGTATAAAATGTATATTTCGGGTTTGGGAAATATTCCTTTCTCAAAACTAGTTCTGCGTATTTTTTTCGGGCATTGCCCGAATTCGGCTACTGACTGTAACACATACACAGTTTCGAAAAAAAGGATCAACTTAGGACTCACCCTGTACATGAAATTAGATAAGATAAAAGTAATTACATTTTTCTAATTGCATTTGTTCCTGTTACCGATGATTTCACACGTCTAAGGTTAGACGAAACCAAACTAGGTAGTACTTCGCTCACATTCTGGGTTATAACAAACATTTTTTATTTACCAAATTCCCCACTCTCATACCTATGGACATCAGTATCTGTAATAAATGATCAAAGGTTATTGGACAAGTCTGCAAACTGCATATTATGTATGTACTATCTAATCTTATTCAACGAACAACCAGTGAAAACTATCTTCTGTAGTTATGCGGGAACTAAAAGTTATACAAAAATGAAGTCAAGTTGATTGACTCAGCACTTTCCACACATTACGGTGATACCAGTTTATTGTCTTCCTATAGCATGAAGTTATAGTCTGAGATCCCCTTGCAACCAAATAATCGCCCGTCCGCCCGCAAAAAAAGTGATATGCCCCTAGGTCTTTCTTTCACAGGTCAATGGACATTCTGTTATAAATACATCAAAATTTTCAGTGTTACAACCTCCTCCCACCAACCTCAAATTCACCCTGACCAAAAAAGTATAAAATGACCAGGAACCCATCAAACGCTCAAAAACGAAGTTTGAACCATTTTTATATTTCTAGTTTTTTGATTATTGCTGACACGACTTCTAAAAACTTTAAGCGTTTTCTGTCTTTGCCACGGGAGTAATACTGTGTCAAAATTTCATTAAAATCAATTCAATAGCTTCCACGTAACACAATACAGAACGTTCTAACGCAATACTCGTAAGTATACATCGCTCAAGTCCCTTGGTTTCTGTAATCGACAAGGCAACGTTCGGATGGATCTTAAAAGGTATAGAATATTATGCCGCTAGCTCTTCCCTCCACAAGTGAGTGGATCGCCCATACAATGAAACAGACTTTTCTGTTTTACAACCCCCACCCCATAATCACCCCCATCTCACCTCCGCTCAAAAAAGTAGATAATGATTAGGAACCTCTAAAACGCCTCAAAACCATGTTTGACTAAAATTTGCAATTTTTTGGTTTTTGCCCATGTACCGATTTTCAATTTTTCAGTTCATTGTACAATAGACTAACAATTTTCAAATTTGAAAAGTTTAAAACGTTAAAAACTCCTTTTTTTTCGAATGTATGGTATGATAAGTTTTACATCAGTGAATGTAAAATTATATTTTCTTTCACTTTTATCCAGGCATTTGTGGTTCTACCTTTGATGGTTTTCAAGATTTTGTAATTACGCTGTAATAGCGCGTAGGAATTGTAAAAATCGTAGGCGGCGTGGCTCGCAGACGAAACAATTGGCAGGAAGCCTTTCATCCATGTTTCAGCCTCTAATACTAAAATGTCGAGTCGCTCCATCTAGCTACAACCACATTATTCTTAAAAACTCCAGTGGTAAATTTTCCAGCAGGTTTTCCAAATTCTCATTTAGAAAATTTGGAGAACATTAGTTTATTATGCAGCTTCCAATAATACCACCCAAAATGTTTAGAGTTCATGCTGGTTGTCAACAAACCTCTTAAAAATTTGGATTTTTGGCGATGCAAAAATGCAAATTATGCCATTTTACATGGCCATTAATAAAAACGGTGGAGCTACATTTCAAAATAAATGTAGGTTCATTCGTAAACAACACACTGTTAAAAAGGAGTGCATCTTCTTGGACTCGAGCATGACCCCAATTACATAAATTCATTCTGTTATCAATGTCTTGTCTTTCAAGTGCTTGATTTAGCTGCACGTGTTCTTCGTTAAGATTATGTTCACAGATGTTTGACCAATGCCCAAATAGCGATTTATTTCTGCTGTAGTACTGCTATGCGGATCTTCATCTATAATTGCGAGAACGTTAAACCCATCACTACGTTCATTACCTACATGTTTCCTTCTCTCATATTTTATTCGACGTAAATCCAAATTTTAAGAGGTTGGCTGACAATTAGCATAGACTCTAAGCATCTGGGGTGGTATTATTGGAAACCGCTTAATGATCTAATGTGTTCCTAAATGAAAATTTGGAAATAATGTGGTTACGGTTAGATGGAAGGAGTGCACATATTAGTATTAGAGGCCGAAACACTTTGGATGAAAGATTTCCTGCCAATTGTTTCGTCTGCGAGCCACGGTAGGTATTAAGATTTTTCGGATTCCTACGCGTCATTACGGAACAATTACAAAATCGGCGAATATTTTGAAAACCATCAAAGATAGAGCGACATATGCCTAGAATAAAAGTGAAAGAGAATTTAATTTCACATTCACTGATGTGAAACTTGTCATAACATCCCATGTAAGAAAACTAGTTTTTAACGTTTTAAACATTTTCATCATCAGCATTTTTGCATAAATAGTTACATGGCAATATAATATGTGAGGATTCGCTGAGAACTATTTTCTTTGCTGCACCGCGACTAAACAATAGAAATTCGAAGAGATTTCATTCTGAATGTGCCAGAAGTAAGATTCGAAATAGGTAACCTCTACTAATCGTTTGTAATAATTTTAACTCAATATGTAACAATTGCGATATCAATTTTTCTTCATTTCATATGTGATGATCTTATTTTAAATACGACAGTTATATAAAACATTGTTTTTGCTCAAAATATTAATGTTTGCATTTTCTGTTATTGGGTGCATGCACCTGTTGTAAATGAATGATAAAGTTGTACCCGTCCTTGCAATGATGAATAAAGAGTCTCTCTCTCTCTCACTCTCTCTCTCTCTCTCTCTCTCTCTCCTGTACTACATAAGTCGGACGGGCCCCTGTACTACCCGCGGACCAGGTGTGCCAAACGAAGCTTGAAACGCTTACCTTTCGTTTATTGGCAGAAAAACATTACGTCAAGTGGCTTGACTCAGTACTTCCTAGACATTTTCGTTAATAAACTTTCTTTTAGAAACACCTCGAGAAATACTGAATTTTGCAACCTTTCCACCATCGCAATTTCCCCTGATAGATTCGGACATTGTGATAAATAGTTAAGTCTGTATACGAAGCTTTGATGTATAACAATAATCTAAAAAAATAAACACAAACTGATCATCGTTTCTCGAAATGGCAATTTCGTTTGTGGGTCACATCAGCCAGCTCTATTTTTAGCGCAGCAAAACGAGCACCCGAGGAGCTCAGCCTCACACTCGACTTCACGCGGGGGTGTGAGCAGTGCATTACGAAACTTGCTCCTGCACAATGAAGATGCCACATTGAAACTGCCGAAGTCGACGTCCTTTTAAGACTTCATAAAGATGAGCCAATGCATACAATCTTCTACAAACATCTAGAAGAGCATGTCTTTTATGAGCAGTTTCCTCTTTCCTAAAGCATACATATAGTGCGTTGAAGTCGGGGCAATAATGGCTTGCCTATAGACGGTGTCTTGAATGCCTTGGTATACGGTCATAGGGTTATGGGTGCAGATGTACCCGACACCCGTGGTAGAGCTTGCCGACAAGCTTATGAGACACTTACGCATCTCTTGTCGCTGTGTAAGATGTACGCCGAGACAGCTCGACGCGGCTCTGTGAATGCTCTACTACCATTTAAGGCACTCATACGGCATCGATGAGACACTGATGCTGCCATACCCTCCAGGGTCCGTTGTGGAGAACGTGTGATGTCGGATTTACTGGAAATACTCGTTCTCCACGGTTGAGCTTGTACAGGCAAACAAGCCCGACATAGTCCTTCTCGACCACCAACAGAAGACGATGTTTTTATAGAGTTTTCTGCACCTGCCAAGGTAAACACAGTCTCTAAAGAGGAAGAAAAGCGAACCAAATATCAGGAGTTGCTTGGATAACTTCGCACTCTCTGGCCAGGCTACAGTCTAAAGAAATTTTCACCAAGTTCAGTAAAAAACAAATTCGCCACTTATGATTTGTTGATCTTTTATAACTTTCCCAGAACTCGTTTTTAATTTATTAATGGTAGTATTTTTGATTTGATTTGTTTTATTTGAAATTTCGTTGATAGTTGACCAAAGTTTTTTCGAATCGTTGATATTGTTATCTATTTTTTTTAAATAATATCATCTTTTGTTTTGTCTAATTAGTTCTATGAATTTATTTTTATATCTATTATAATCATTTATGTTTCCTGTAGCATTTTTTTTTTGTTTCATTAATATTGTAACGTACTGTATATTATGGTATTCGTGTACTTGTATTAGTTGTCATTGGTTGTCATACATGATGTAAAGTCAAAGTGCTAGGTTAGATCTTTTGAAGTGTAAACGTCATCGAATCGTCTAGAGTTTTCGAGAATGACGGATGGATGGATGGAAATGTCATCGAATTATCTAGATGGTTCGATGAAGTATATATAAGGCGCCACGGGTGGCGTGGCAGTTCAGTTCAGTTGAGTTGAGTTCTGGTTGAGATAAGGAGATATTGTATTGAATTGTGAAGTAAAACGGTGAAAGTTACGTCCAGTTTGATTCGTTGGTGAAGAAAAGGGGGCCGTCGTGACAATTGGTGTCGGAAGTGTGGGATCATCCATCGAATCAAGCCAGAAAAAGAAAAAAGAAGTGAGTACAGCGTCATTTAATGCCAGTTACAAGAGCTATGGCGTCCGAACTGAGTGCATTGATGGCTATGATCCAAGAAATGAAGGCAGATATGAGAAACGGCTTAGACAATCAGGCAGCTGTTATGCAAGCGACCGTCGTGGACCTTGAAGAAAAGTTAAAGCACCATCAGGACGAGGCAGTTGTGAACCTAGAAGAGAAGCTAAAGCAACACCAGGACGAGGCATTCGTGAACCTGGAAGAGAAGCTAAAGTACCATCAAGATGAGGCAGTCGCAGGTTTGAAGAGTGACTTGAAAAGTGGACAGGAGCTGGTAATAACTAGATTGGAGGAGCAGACACAGGCATTAGAAAATCAAGATCAGCATATTAGTGCTATAGAGACATCACAAAAGCACATCGAGGAACAGTTAGCGACATCACAAAAGAACGTTGAGCAACAGCTGCAGCAAGTGAAAGATCAAGTCAAGGAAATCGTGAGAGAGGAGCTGCTAGAACTTGGTGCAGGCGAGCGTTGTTTAACAGCTGTACCATCCGCTTTTCCTGATAGACACAGAAGCGTAGCAGCAAAGCCCTATCCGTACAATGGCAAAACATCCTGGGACATTTATTATATGCAATTTGAAAACATCGCACGTATGAATAACCGGTCAAGTGAAGAAAAAGCTTGTGTGCTGACATCTATGCTTAGAGACTCTGCCGCAGCTATTTTGGAAAATCTCTGCTCATCAGATCTACGTGACTATGACGCTTTGGAGATGCACACTTAACAGAGCTGTTGCATGGCCAGTTGCATAACCGGACACAACAAGCTAAGGAAGATCTAACCACATTTGCATACGAAGTCCAAAGCTTAGGTAAACGAGCATTCGTCAACAGCCCCGTCGAGACACAGGAATACGTTGCTGCTCGTCAATTTGTCGAAGACATTGCGGACCTGGACGTTGAGCGAATCGTAAGACTATCCAGTCCCAGAACCTTACAAGACGCTTTGGTCAAGGCTCTAGAAATCGAAGCTGCCACAAAAGCCACGCGAATGACACGGAGGGTGCACTCTGTAGAACAAGATGGTGAAGCAGAAGTCAGGGCGACAGCGTTCGTTCCAAGAAGAAGAGGTGGTGCCTTCCAAAGAAACCAAGTTTGCAGAAATCCAGATGGAATTGAGAAGTTTACATGCTGGAGATGTGGGCAGAAGGGGCACCTTAGAGTAGGCTGCCGCCTACAGGTAGATAAGATGCAGATGGCTGTAGAAAAAGCAGATGAATATGCAAGCAAAATGAAATCTATGCAAGGCATGATCAACTCAATGAAAGAGCAGTTTGACAGAGACACGAAGAATTTGCTGAAGAAGAACGAGGAAACTATACCTAAGCTTCAAGGACAACATAGAGTAGCCATGAGGGAACTTACAGCAGACCGAGATAGGCTAAAGCAGTTGCTTGACTCTCAGAAACGGGAATGTGTGGGTAATAAGAGCAAGTTTGAAAGGGACAAAAAGAATCTGTTGAAGAAAAATGACCAACACGAGGCAGCCTTGAGAAAGCTCAACGAAAAGCACCACAGAGAAGTTACTGCTTTGAAAAATGAAATCAAGAGATTGAAGGCTTTGGATCAGCCGAAGAAAGCGGAGGATAGATGTGATCAAGTTAAGGACGAAAATGCAAGGCTCAAACAGAAGATTACCCAGCTGGAGGCTGAGAACGCATCCTTAAAGGAATACCTAGACCACGCGATTGTGCAGGCCAAAAAGACCGCGGTCAAGGAAAGACAAGTCAAGGTTGAGAGAAACGTTAGTGCATCATGAAGCAGAAATCAAGAAGATGAAATCAGATATGACAGATACGCTTGATAGTGTGAGAAAGCTCATGGAAGACTTGTATAAAGCAAGAGATGTTGACAATAAGATGAGAGAGCAACTGGCGAATTTGGAAGATGAGAACGTTCGAATGAAAAAGGAGCTGGAAGACGCTTTGGCTGTAGCAAAGGCTGATAGTTCTGGGCTGAAACAATTGAAGTACGGACATAATAAGATAAAGCAGAAGATTGCGCAGATGGAAAGCGAGGTCGATAGTGATAGGCTAAAGAAGAATCCGAACAAAGTCATTGAAAATGGAAACAAAGGCGTATACGAAATATCAGCGATGCAAAATGATGATATAGATTTGAAGCAAATACTAGCGCAGCTGGAGAGACAAAACGCTAAGGTAGGAACCCAGCTTAACGTTGCGCTCAAGGACGTGTCATGGGGCTCTGATCCAGCCGCGCAACTCAGGAGCGAGAATGGTAAGCAGAAGATCAGGATTACGCAACTGGAAGACAAACTCAGCAGACTCACTAACTAACTGAAGAACAACCTGAGTGACGAGAAGGGAGTGTCGAGAGTGGACAACCGACAAGACGAAAAGGTGCAACTGAAGAGAATGATAACAGAGCTAGAAAAGGAGAATCCTGCTGGAGCTGAAAATGAGAATCGCAAGTTGGGCGAAGAATATCGCAGTTACGAGGTGATCTGGTATGGTCTTGCAACACACGACGGAAGAAAGGGTAGATGTCCGAAGCTACAACGCCATGGAGAGGAACCCTACGTGGTGATGAAGCGCCTCAACCACGTGGTCTACAGGTTACGTACGGAAAGTGGAAAACCGAAGGTCGACTATGCTGATGTCTGTGGTGATACAAGAATCGAAGTTGTTCGTCGAGGACGCCGAACGCTAAGGGGGGAAGAATGTAACATACTGTATATTATGGTATTCGTGTATTTGTATTAGTTGTCATTGGTTATCGTACATGATGTAAAGTCAAAGTGCTAGGTTAGATCTTTTGAAGTGTAAACGTCATCAAATCGTCTAGAGTTTTCGAGAATGACGGATGGATTCTAGGAATGTCATCGAATTCTCTAGATGGTTCGATGAAGTATATACAAGGCGCCACGGGTAGCGTGGTAGTTCAGTTCAGTTGGGTTGAGTTCTAGTTGAGATAAGGTTAAGAGATATTGTATTGAATTGTGAAGTAAAACGGTGAAAGTTACGTCCAGTTTGATTCGTTGGTGAAGAAAAAGAGGCCGTCGTGACAATATGTAAAGTCTATTTTTTTTCATTTGAAGATTTGATAAGCCTCTTGGTTATCCACATCCTACCTATTTCGTTGTGGTTGATTTTAACTTTATTTGTGCTTGTGCTTATCAAATTTATAATTTTATCTATGGATATATTTGTAATTTGATCTATATCGTTCGAGAAATATATTCCTTCCCATGATTCTTTTTTTTTTGCATTGAAGATCAATTTAGAATTATCTATAAAAATTCATAATTTGTTTTGCTTTTATCCGTTATTAGCTTATTAGATATATTTTCGTATGAGCATAAACATAGAATAGTGGAAAAGTGGTCCATAATATCGGTTTCGAGAATAAATGGAATATAGAAAAATTTGTTGTTATCAGTTCTTGATAAAACTATGATCTATGCATGTCCCGTTGATTTCTCTAATCGGTTCATCAATGCATGATAAATAGCCGTTAGTACGTATCGTTTTGTAATTGAGTTTTCTTCGAGGTTTTCTTCCAAAATATTGATATTAGTATCGCGTATGAGTATATGTTGGTTTAAGGGGTGTTGTCATGATTATTGATGCAATTTTCTATATCGGTTAGGAACTCACGAGGTGCTAAGGATGGAGAACGATATATTGATGATATTTTATTTTTTTCACACATCACATCATTCTGGTGTGTCATATCTCTGTAACTGAAATAATGATATATCAATCAGCTGCCATGTTCCAGTTTAAACTGTAATATCGAAAGTATTCTTGTTAATAAAATTTTCAATGAATCAATATTATGAGTAATGCTTCTTATATTCATGTGAAAAATCTGAGACTAACAAGAATTTTTTGGAAAATTATTAAATGCATCAACGTCTTGTAAAACATTTGTCTTAATCTTATGAATTTGGAAATTGTTTATCTATCCAAACATACTTATTCGTGATATATAGATTCAAAAATAAAATTAAATGAATGCTTTAAAATAATATTCGTGAAGTCTATCCTTTTTGGAAAAATGTATGCAGAGCATAACAACCTTAAGGCCCGGTCAAACAGAGGGCGTTCTAGAACGCGGCGTTCCGGCGGTCTCTAACAATACAATGGAACACTGTAACGCGGCCTTCTATAACGCGGCGTTACGGCGTTCTGGAATGCCGTCTGTTTGATCGGGCCTTGAGCTCATCTATGCTTGAATCACTAGATATCTTGATGAAAATTGGCGTAACGCTTTGGCTCAACCCGTCAGACAGGCCTGTTTGGTACAAACAACGGAATGCGGTAACGCGGCGTTAGAGAACGCCGGACCGCCGCGTTCTAGAACGCCCTCTGTTTGACCGGGCCTTTACCCCTAAGAATTTGCGAAATTATGTATCATACCTTCGGAGGTAGGGATATTCGTGCTTCAGCTGATCCTGTCACTTCGGCACAGATAGAAATCTGAAATCGGAATATAAGAATATCTATTGTTTGAATGTTATTTTGTTGACGTGAACAACATTTATTTTGCTTAAACTTTTGTTGTTTCGATGGCCATTTCATTATTTGATAACAGTAAATCGTGTTGTTTCAGTGAGCCCTATGATTTGTTCCACTTGAATTTTTTTGACTATAACTAGAACCGTTACGTACAAACAATTCGTTGTTTAATTGAATAGAATTGATATGATAAGATTTTTCCAAGTGCGTGCGCAACACTGGCTATAGTGGGGCACGTCACAGAACCATGACAGAATCGCTGCGCATCAGTACACGCTCGCGCCGACTGGGCGACTGCCAAAACAAGTGAGACGTCTTTCATTTCGCTGTTCTCCGTCAAGTTATTTTGAAATATTTGCAGAGCTCAGTGTTATTGAACTTATAGAAGTTTTGTGGAAGCTGAAAGTTCCTGAACCAAGTCTTGGTGCCTGCAGTTCTGCACTGAACATCTTATATTTCATCATGGATGATATCAAGTCATTATTAGTTCAGTTGAGACTAGACTATTTGATATCTCGTTTTGAAGGTAGGTAGAAGTGATTTTTTTCCTACACCTGTTGAATATGTCCTGAACTAAGCACATTCAATATACGTTATGCTGTTGATTATCGAAACCAAAACACCTAATGATTTTATACATACTTTAAATCCATTCTGGTTAAGATTGCAGGCATTTATAAGCAAGCAGATTGCGCGGATATTATTTTTTTGTGACCAAACTGCCATGGAATTCAAACAAATTATGTTTTGGTGGTACATACCTCGCTCATATTTTGTTGAAGTTAATAGATTTGTTATGAAACCCAAACAAATGTTTGTTTAATTTGACCCCTGTGTTATTTGTCAAAAAGATGCTCTTCATGTTTTATTCACTATAGATTTTTGCACTCGCATATTTCATTATTGAGATAAGGCTATATTCATCAAATATTTTTATTATATACATATTATAATCACCGACATAATATAATCCACAGTGTTGAAAGCAACTGTCTATGATTTTTAAGGTATGACAGAATACTTAGGTAGTGTACTTTGGTTGACTTAAATTCCCATTCATAAACAACCAGGGGAAGGGCAGTCTACTCCACATATGTTTGTATACCTATACATATGTTTGCATTCTCAAGTCGTTTATCGATTATAATCAGCAATTCAAACATTCTTTTTAGAACATAAAATTAACAACTTGGCAGTAGTGAAATCTTTGGAAACAAGTGACATCAAGGGATCCGAGCACTAGGAGACAGGAAAAAATTTATTTCACATGTGAATAATCCAAAGGATACACAAAATGATGTGAGTATGTTGCAGTTGTTTTCTTTTTAACATTGTGGAGAAACAACATTTAGTTAATCACCATTAGTTAGGTAATGTAATAAATAGATAGACACTAAAAAAATTAATACTCAAATTCTTGTCATTCAACATTTTTTAATGATGATAAGAAGGGCGTTACTAACAAAAATATAAGTAAGCACATTTTAGAACATAAAATATTCAATTTTCATTAGGATTTGATTTTTTCTTTTAAATCCATTACTATGTAACTACAAAATTGTCATTACCTACATTAAATTTTTCTACATTATACCAAGCATTTTCATTTGAGAAGATTCAAATACACTGTATTTAAGTATTTGTAGATGATAGGTATCCATATAGATTTTTTTTATTTTCCTTGATTTCTATATAGATTATATATTACTAAGTCTGCAGTAGGGACTGTTCATTTTTAGTTTATTTATGTTTCCATATCACTTGCACACATAATTGCATATATTTTTCTGCTATTTTTTTAGAAGACGGGAATTTTATTTAAAGTATTTATTTTTTATTGGAATTATAGAGATATTTATATTTATGTTAACGTTGAAAATAAATATTTTCATTGATTTATGATTTTTACTCATAAACCCGATGTCTCTATTATGCTAAACTTGAAATTCCACTACTGTCTTTTGTGTATGTGCTCTGTTATCAGATGAATATACATATAGTTAACTAGTTCAATACTTCTACTTCATAAATCTTGACAACTATATGCATTTTTTAATTGAAATGAGGACTATAGTTGACTACCTCTTATAAATAACTGAACAAAATATTTATTTAACTATAAACAACTAACATTTCCATGAAAGCTATAGTAGCCTGGATATAACAATACGTTTACTCCATATAAACAATTATTTGTTTGCTTTACTAAACTATAGTGATACGTTCAAAAATATGTTACATTGATATAAATAATCCATGTTTTTCAAGGAAATAAATATGTGCTTTGGAAAGTCAAACAAAGTAGTTATTTCATTCAAAAACTGATTTACTTGGCCCTATGCCAAAGCACAAATTTATTTGGGTGAATAATTTTTTTTTGTTTCAAACAATTTTTTCTATCTGTGGGCGGACGGAAGGCCTGTTAACCAGGCTGAAAGATCGCCGATAAGGCCCGCTGAAAGGGAATTCGACGAAGTCGTCTCACCTGGGCATTTCAGTAACCGAAGGGCCTTGCCTAAAAACAAGAGGCCCTTCAAGCTGGCAGATTTGAAGAGGGAGGAGCAGGTTGTGAGCAAACGCCTATCGGAGGTAGCTAGACAGGGTAGAGTGTAAACGCCGTTAAGCCATCGCTGGTGGTGTGGGCGAGGGGTCTGGAGGAAAACAGAATTTTAAATGAGAGACGTTCTCGCCTCTCCCAGCAGCCACTACTATCCATAGACCAGCCGCCAACTTCTGACCATGTGGAGACCTTTTGGAGGGACATTTACGAACAGCCCAAGCCTCTCTCAGCAGGTCGACACTCCTACCTTAGCGCAGTTTGAGTTCGTTTTTAGGGGATTGCTAACTGCGTCAACCGATAAACACGCCTTACGGGGCGCAAAGTATTTCGCAGCTCTTGGCCTGGATGGTATAAACACCGTTGTGGAAAACGAGAGATGCTGGATTTACTGGAACTACTCGTTCCCAACGCTCGAGCTCGTACAGGCAGACATTCTCGACATAATCCTTCCTCCTTCTGGATCACCAATAGAAGACGACGTTCGTTATAGAGTTTTCAGCACCTGTCGAGGTGAAAATCGTCTCTAAGCAGGAGGAAAACCGGACTAAATATCAGGAGCTGCTCCGATAACTTTGCAGGCTCTGCAGAGCCCCATGGGGGGGCATTTACGAACAGCCCAAATCTCTCTCAGCAGACACTCCGACCTTGGCGCAGTCCGAGGCCGTATTTAGGAGGACTCATCCTAACTTAAAAACGTACTGCGTCATCCGATAAACACGTTTTACGAGGCGCAAAATACCGGTATGCGGTGTGGCGGCGCACATCTTGGCCGCAAGAATGCAGGAGGCAGTCATACTTGGGTCCATTCGTCTATTTATTTCGTCTACTTAGGGTGCACCATTCGCGGACCCAGTGATTTCTCACCTCACGGTATAAAGAGTAGTCACTCAGAAAGTCAAAATAATATTAATGAAACGACTTAATTTCTGTCAAACTGCGAAAAGGCGAGGTTAAGTCATTCAAATATTCAACCTTAGCAAACCAATTTGGCCTCCACGTTTCGCCACAGACCACAACATACAAACAATTTTGTGAGAGAAAATACATCCTATAAGATGCAATTATGGTAATTAAAGAGAAACCACAAAAAGGAAAAAAATTCAAAAAGAACATTTAGCCTTGCTTTTAGCAGTAGTAGTAATATAGAGTAATAGTAGAGCACCTATTCAAGAAACTCATTAAATAGGCCCTGAAATTATTTGTAAACATATTTTTAACAGCCATATCCAACTCACTGTAAAGTTTAACAGCGTTGTATGCACGTTGGAACAAAGCTATCCTATGCCATGGGAGGGACAGAATATGGTTAGTGTCATGTATATTATCAATTTGAGTGATAACCTATTTAATAGGTCTGTACAAACATAGCATAACAAACGAAAACGATCAGCAGAATATCTCAGGTTGGCGGCAATCATACGTGCATCCTTCCATTTTGGGGGAGTATCTATCAAAAGAGGCATATACGTAGGTCGGCGCTCCTAGCTCATTGCTGAGACAAAATGCATAGGCGTACGCTGTGTGATCTTGTTTACGCGGTGCTGATAGTTTCTACGTTTCGACGGGCTTTCAAAAAGTTTTGAGTCTTTAAATATATCATGAAAATGTCAATTGGATGCGTTTTCAAAACGTTTCTTGTTCAAGGTCGATTCGCCAATTTTTGGGATCGTATCGAGATCCAAATGTCGTGGAAACACCACCTGTTACTTTCGAAATGTTTTGAAATGAATTATGCGCAGTGCGTTGCTGTCGAATGTCACTGTTGTCAGTTTATTAAAGTTTATTCGAAATTTGAAACAAAAAATTATGACAAATAGGTTTTAAAACTAAGAAATGACATTTGTCATGTCATGTCAGTTTTTCAACGGTTTGAATGCGTTTTGAAAATTGTTTCGAAACCTATCGTGGAAACACCGACAATCCAAAATCGCAAAACGCATTGGGTATCTTTGTAATCCATACTTTTTGAGCGATTTCAAACTCGTTTCGATACATTTGTAGGGGGAATAGGTATCAACAAATGAATCACTGGGGAGTGTAATCAATTGCACAAAATTCTCTGTACGCACCAACCGCGCCTTCATTGACGCGTACAAGCTCTGTACTTGGAAAAAATATCGAATTGGTACCGTTATCGACACTTTTTGTTATTTTCGGCACCCTGCCCAGCCTTGTCACCCATAATGGCGCCGCCAAGGTCAAATCACAGCATAGTAAACAACCAGCACAATAACTCATGTTGGCGGTAATTACACGCGCATCCCCCCTTTTGGATGATTTTTTGTAGGGATGCTAACGAAACTTCGATACTTCTGCACTAATATCGAGTATTTTTGTCATCGATACTTTTTGAGGCATTCCAAGCTGGTATCGATACTTTTGTATCGGTATCGAAACTAATTATATAATTATTGAGGGGTGTAATCAGTTGGACAAAATGCTCTGTACGAAACAAACGCGCCTATTTGGCTAAAAAATATCGAGTTGGTACCGGTATCGATATTTTCATTTTCGCATCTCTATCCAAACTTCACATCCGTAAAATTATCCCAAGGTCAAATTCTGTGGGAACCATTTCTATATGGGAAATCCTCAGAGATATTGTGCTGGTTGTTTACTATGGTGTGGTCAAATTCTATAGGAACCATTTTTATATAGAGAATCCTCAGAGATATTCTGCTGGTTGTTTAGTATGCTGTGGTATAGAGATGACATAACTAGAATTTTATAGACAATACTGACAAACTGAATGATGAAATTTAAATGCAAAGCCGCAGTTTCAGAATGGACCACAGTTGGTGGTCCTTTTGTTGCACACTGCGCCACTGAGTAGTTTGGCGCGGCGTCCTATTTGGGATGGTACGTCTCTCAGCCGGCAAAGGCACACCTGTTCATTCGGATTATTTCTGGGCAAAAGGGCTCTGAAAGCCAGTCGCCGCCTAGTCTGCCTGATCCTGAAGAGTATGCGAATGGCTGACGATTTTCCTTTCCACGAACTATCCGCACCCGCTAAGATAAAAGATAAACGAATTTGCTGCACGGATCTGAGAAATAACTTACAGATCTGCAACTGACCGCAGTCAAAGCTGTCAAGACCTTATGAAATCTATTTTTATAAATACATACAGATATATATCTGAATGTCTTAAACAGTTTTTATGGTTCGAGGAGCTGCAACTAAAAAAACGTGTTTTTTGCAAAATTACTGCCAATGCGCCAATGAGTGTAAGGAATTTCAAAAGAGTTGCGTTCCATAGACAAATGATGTACGTCAAACGTCATGGTGGGGGCAAACTACTTTGGTATGTAACAGGCGGTTGCCATTTTAGCGAAGATTTTGTGCGACGTTGCTAGATTGCAAGATAAATCTGTATCCCTGCTCGCTATCATCTGTAACATTAATTCAAATACTACAAAAAAATGCTAGAGGAAAGCGACAACCTCAATTTGGACACTGCACAGCACAACACAAACTGCTTCCGGATTTAATATGTCAACTTCTATACCTGTAATTGGGGTGATAGTCAATAGAATGTCAAACTGTAGATGAAACTCATACAGCTTATACAGATCAATAATTTGATGTAACAGCATCTTTGTTTCGACAGTATTTCACAGATCCATTGATAAAATCACATATGCTGGAAGAATAAGTCGTCCCCTCAGAGCAGAAGTATGCTAAGTGACAAAATGTAAATTTTACAGGAGAAGCTTTTTTTTGTTTTTGAGATCTTGTAAACTGAAAAACTGATTGATGAAATTTATATAGCCATATGAGATAATTGGTTATAAGGTGCACTACTTGGAATTGGGACAATCTTTGTTATAGAAAATGGTGGACATAGCATATCACATCGCCACTGGTGGTATACTAACTCACATACTACAAATCAGAATAATCCTAAGTCCTCCGATGAAGTGCACTCTCTCCAAACCTGCGAAAGCAGAACTAGTGTAAGTCCATTATCAATGTATACTATCTCCAAAACGGCACAACAGTACTAGTCTATCTCCAACACAGTAAAGATAGACTAGTTTTAGTTTTGCGAATTTATTATCCCCCCTTCAGTGTGGACTTGGAATACTTCTGCAGTAGATTCGATGGTCTTTGATGTATAATATGTAGGCGTTTAAATCGCAAACTACTACAGTTTGGACATACTATAGTTCTGCTCTCAAGGGACGAAGTGACATTGTTTGGCAGCTATGCTTTTCTTGTTTTGCGAACCAACTAGCAATGGCCGTATTCATAATCGTCTCTTGAGTAATACTTAAGGTTCCCTTGAGTAATACTCAAATGATACTTAAGGGAACCTCAAGTGTGTCCTTTATTGTGTATCTATTTCCTAGACAACATCTAATAGACGGCGGGCAAACATTTGTCGACGTTATCATATTCCAAATATAAGCCAACTGTTTATGCCTATATGCCTACGCATTTTTGTGTCTTCTGTTATCTATTTTTGTTTTGTGCCAATATTTCGTGTTTTGTGTCGATCATTTTTCCGGATGTGACAGAAACTGACAACACCTTATTCCGAAATCAACCTACAAAATCGCCTTGACTGCAATGAAATGTCATGTTGACATTTCGTTACTTGAGTATTACTAAAGGAAACCTCACGTAAGGGACCCTCAAGCACGGCTCAACAAAAAATCAGCTGTCATTCTCAATGTCTGGGGATGCTTTGCGCCGATCCCTTTGCGGATCGACATTTTGGGTTAGATTGGTTCTGATTTCAACAGCGGCGCCACGGCAGGGTCGTGGCTATCTACATAGCATATGAGTACAGAGATAAATGATATAGATCTTACCGCAAATCTAGTACTTTACGGAAGGCAAACATTAATAACAAGATAAATTTTATATTATCTTCAATGTTTACCTTCCTTTTACACCGCACAGGTTGAGTATTATTACTTAATTCTGCCCTGTTGTACACTTCTGCCTCCTCCGCCCCTGTCAGTGGAATGAACCTATCCCAAAATGGCGACGCTGATGTCAGATATTTGCAACATGTCATCACAAAGGAACCGACTGTGAGTAATACAGCTGAGTGTTACTCAAGGGACACTTGAGGGTTACTTGAGGGTTACTCAAAGGACCCTCAAGAGTGGTTTTCCTTGTGCATCCGTTTCCTAGACAACATCTACGAAACGGCAGGATTCATTTGGCGACGTTGTCATATTTCAAATATAAGCTAATTTGTTATGCCCATGCATACTCAAGGGAGCCTTACGTAAGGGACCCTCAAGTAAGGTTTCGAAACACAAAACCTTACTTAAGGAACCCTCAAGTATTAATGGACCCTTAATTATCGACTATATCGACTATAAATACGACCCTAAGTCAGTGATTCTGAAATCCTCAAGAACGGAGCGTTTGCATTTTCATTTTTAGAAATCCAAAATGAGAGCTAGTAATATCCATATATTATTGTTCTAGGATCACGATGCTATCTGTAATATGAGTAAATAATGTACCACAAGACGGCAATCCCAAAATGAGACAATTCTTCAGGAAAAATCTGATCAACCCGAGGATCAACCTGATTCAAACCAAGGAGTTAATCATATGTTTTTACAGCTTTTGTACGGTTTTTTATTGAAACCAGAATAAGATGGGTATTGACATACACACTGGAGGCTGGCCAATTGCATCGTGATTTTTAAATAGAGACAATTTTTGCTATTATCTGACCATTGCTATGTGGGTTACTTAGGTAATTTTTTAATTAATTAATTGTTATACTTATTGGAATACGCTTTACTAAGGCAAATGTGCAATACGACCAATATAATATGCTACTTCGGCTCGGTTGCATTGCGCATCTGTACATCAAATTAGAAAGAGAGAGATATATAAGAACTAAAACGAGGGTCTATGTAGAACTTTGCTGTGAGTACCCCATTTCGGACCTATGGTCCTACCTGGAGGCTCCCGTGGTGGGTTCGCGTCTCAAATCAGCTGCTATGATCTGAGTGGGACGTCCGCTTATTGTCGGTACAAATTTTGTGTTTGTTTTGTGATGGATGACGCTCAAGCGGGTGCTCTTACTAAATATTTGCGTAAGCTTCCTCAGTTTGCTTTACCCATACTTTATTACAAGTACTGAATATCTGTTAAATGTAACTGTATCGTACACCTACAAAAAAGTGGCACCAAGTAGTTTGACTCAGTACCTCACACATTCTCGGTAATATAGACGTTTTGGAGTTAGTAAAGTCTCCACTCTTCCCACCATCTCAATTTTATTCACATACCTGTGCGCTCTTCGTGTAACAATCAGTTGTATAAGTCTGCATTTGCTTGTAGGTAAGAAAAGATCTTAATGTTTTTAATCTGAGCAGACCGCAGAGGCAGAGCCAAAATCCTAAATACCAGAGTACCGTGGCAATTGCTGTGGAAAGGTTATGTTAGGGGACGTTTGCTATCGCGGGACTTGATTGGGCCAACACCCGCAGGCCCAATAAATACATCTCCTGGCAGTCCATTCCGAGCCTTGGACACCACCATAAGTGTGCGGTCGTACCGCTCAGTTCTTGATGTATGAAGAACGACCGTCTTAGGATGAGATGCATCGATCGCAGAGGAGCAGATTCCGTTGGAATATCGGTATAAGAATGAGACGTCACCAACAACACGCCGGTGAGAAAGTGGCTGGAGGTGGCGCACGCGTTAAGGCCCGGTCGCCAATTAGTCGAATTGCCCTTCTCTGGACGGCATCCAGTATAGACAGGGTAATAGGGGCAGCAGCTCCCCAGACATGAGGGCAATACTCCAGGTAAGGTCTTATTTGAGCTTTATATAGCGTGAGGAGGTTACATGGTGAGAAATACTTTCTGGTTCTAAATAGGTACCCAAGCTTTTAACCAGCAGCTGTTGCAATTGACGCGTCGTGTTCGCGCCAGATCAGATTTTCTGTAATGTTGACTCCTAACAGCCTGAATGAGTGACTCCTTGGCACAGCCCGGTTCTTCACTAGAAGCTGGTGTTGACTTGGGCACTTCTTGTTTGATAGCGTACAATACTGGGTCTTGGAGGCATTAAATTTAACCATATTGTTAAGCCTCCAAGCGGTAATGGTATCGAGATCCTTTGAAGGTGAAGCTGCCACGGCCAGTCTTCTGCGTTCCAGCTCGACCACAGAGATCGATCTATGGCTCATGATGCCTGCATGCAGCGTACTGCCATCCGCAAAACTATGGATTGGGTTTGTAGTGCTAGAGAGTCGATCATTAATGTGAAGCAGAAACAATGTCGGAGCCAATACCGATCTCTGTGGAACCAAGGCATTGATCCTATGGAAAGAAGAGGAAAAGCGGTCTACCACGACAGAGATTTTCCGACCTGAAAGGAAGCCTGCGAGCCAACTGCAAAGCTTAACAGGAAGTCCATAAGACGGGAGCTTGTTTAGGAGAGCTGCATGCCACAGTTGGCGTGAGCCTTGCCAAATGACTGGATGAGTTTGCTCTACACATGTGTGACGTAAGCCAGGAGATCTCTAGTTGATCTTTGGTGTCGGAATCCATATTGTCTGTCGTTGATTAAGTGATGGAGCTCTGGGTATTTAATGAGCTCTTGGTTGACGCATTTCTCCATCACTTTACTGATTACAAAAATCAGAGCTATAGATTTGTGGTCGGTCGGATCAGTTTTGGGTCCCTTTTTTGGCACCGGCTGGATGCAAGCTGTTTTCCAGTATTTTGGGAAAATGCCGGAATCGTAAGACATCGAAAGGGGCGGGTAAATATGGCAACGAGCTCCGGTGCGCACTTCTTCACAACAATGGACGGGATCATGTCGGGCACATTCGCCTTACTGGTGTCAAGTGACTGCAGCACCTTCCGAACTATTTTTGTACTGAACGTTATTTCGCTTATGGCTTGGGGTACTCTCGGTATGGATGGCAACTGGGCACTGGATGGGACCTTTACAGTGAAGTTTGCTTCAAATGTCTTGGAAAACATGTCGACCTTGTCCTTGGAAGCAGTTGCTACTGTTTCATCTGCACATGAGATCGGTGGGAAGCTACTCCTCGAGAAGTTACCCTATTTGTTTGACCAGAGTCCAGAAGGAGCGGCTGCCATTGGGGTGTGACATAACCTTCTTTTTATTTTGACATCGTATTGGCTTCTTGCATGTCAGATGGTTTCATTGTATCTGTTCCTGGACTCAATATCAGCCTGTCTGTTTTCGACGATGAGGTTCTGTAAGTAAGTTCGGTGGGCCATAACCTTTTGCAGACGAGCTGTGTCACAGGACTTGTTGAACCAGCCGTTGGAATCTGGTTTGTATGATTTGGTTGTATGCGGGATGTATGCTTCCATGCCGACATGAATAACCTCTATGATTTCTCTCTGTGATAAGTGCTTGAGTTATTATAGTCATTACCGCTCACTGAACAATATAGTACAACCTTTTAACTTTATACGTTATACTTATAAAATCATTTCTTTCTCATGTTGATAAAATGGAATTAAGGAATTGATGCAGTTTAGAAACATTTTCTACCTTTAAACATACATTCATGCTCACTACGTGCTCTTTGAAATAACAGGTTAGCACTTGCAATGGCATTTTTATCCAGTGTATCAAACAGACCCTAGAAAATTAAATTAAAATGTTACATTTTAGCTAGTAGTTACAAGAAACTAATTTGTTTGAAACATTGGCATATGACAGATAAATTTAGTATCGTGTTTCTAAATGTAGAAGTAGTTAAGGCTTTATGGGTGTCAATGCTATCTTTGCTTGACGTCGAAATTCAAACTCGCTTATATAATAAGGTAATATTCGACTTGATGGCATCGGACCTCAGGATCCGGACGACCGAAATTTTCCATTTTCGTTAAACGACACTGAAACTCAAAACAACGTCCGGATTTGTTATGAGCGTCCTCAAATTATGCAGGACACGAGATTTCGTCCTCATAGAGGGTCAAATAAAGATTTTAGATTTTTTGTGGGCGAACCTCAGGATCCGGACGACCGAAATTTTCCATTTTCGTTAAACGACTCTGAAACTCAAAGCAACGTCCGGATTTGTTATGAGCGTCCTCAAATTATGCAGGACACCAGGTTGCGTCCTCATAGAGGGTCAAATAAAGATTTTAGATTTTTTGTGGGCGAACGTCGGGATCCGGACGTCCGAAATTTTCCAATTTTGTTAAACGACACTAAAACTCAAAACAGCGCCCGGATTTGTAAGAAGCATCCTCAAATTATGTAGGACACGAGGTTTTGTCCTCATAGAAGGTCAAATAAAGATTTTAGATTTTTTGTGGGCGAACCTCAGGATCCGGATGACCGAAATTTCCCAAATGTTCGGAAAAATCGCACTGTAACTAGTCAACTTTTTCTTTTGATGTTCTTTTTTCACAAAGTCAAGCATACTTGATCAACAGCAGTTCAAATGGCACATTATAGAGTGTATCAAACAGACCCTAGAAAATTAAACTAAAATGTTACATTTTAGCTAGTAGTTACAACAAATTAATTTGTTTGAAACATTGGCATATGACAGATAAATTTAGTATCGTGTTTCTAAATGTAGAAGTAGTTAAGGCTTTATGGGTGTCAATGCTATCTTTGCTTGACGTCGAAATTCAAACTCACTTATATAATAAGGTAATAGTCGACTTGATGGCATCGGACCTCAGGATCCGGACGACCGAAATTTTCCATTTTCGTTAAACGACACTGAAACTCAAAACAACGTCCGGATTTGTTATGAGTGTCCTCAAATTATGCAGGACACGAGATTTCGTCCTCATAGAGGGTCAAATAAAGATTTTAGATTTTTTGTGGGCGAACCTCAGGATCCGGACGACCGAAATTTTCCATTTTCGTTAAACGACTCTGAAACTCAAAGCAACGTCCGGATTTGTTATGAGCGTCCTCAAATTATGCAGGACACCAGGTTGCGTCCTCATAGAGGGTCAAATAAAGATTTTAGATTTTTTGTGGGCGAACCTCGGGATTCGGACGTCCGAAATTTTCCAATTTTGTTAAATGACACTAAAACTCAAAACAGCGCCCGGATTTGTAAGAAGCATCCTCAAATTATGTAGGACACGAGGTTTTGTCCTCATAGAAGGTCAAATCAAGATTTTAGATTTTTTGTGGGCGAACCTCAGGATCCGGATGACCGAAATTTTCCAAATGTTCGGAAAAATCGCACAGTAACTAGTCAACTTTTTCTTTTGATGTTCTTTTTTCACAAAGTCAAGCATACTTGATCAACAGCAGTTCAAATGGCACATTATAGAGAATGTGGATTTATCTAATGGAGAGGTGTCATTGAGTACGGCACATACATTGTTAAGAAATGGGCTGAGAAAACAACGCTCGCGATACCACAAGCAATTGAAAGAGGAAAACCAAATTACACATCAATATCATTCGATCAAAAACATACATACAGGGTCTTGTTAAGGTTTTGAAAAGGTTAGGAGAACGATATATCAGGCTGGTCCGAAACTTAAAGAACTATTAGGCATCCCAATAGGCAAGGTCGACAAACTTGATAGGGTCGGGTGATTATAGTAAAGGTTAGATAGGGCAATCTAGGATATAATATTTTAGTTCAAAATCAAAAGCTTTCGATAACGGACTGTGAGAGGAATTTAGGTTTACATTTAAACGATAAACTGAGGTTCAGTCAGCATGTATCCCATACCACCAAAAAAGCCTTCGCTAACTTAAAATTAGTTTATTCACACAGAAAGGTGCTAAATAAGAAATGTAAAATCGCGCTTTGTGATGCACTGGTACTATCACACTTTAATTATGCTGACTGCATTTACGGACCAGGCCTGTTACAAAGCGACTGCAGGCGCATTCAGTTAATGCAGAATAATTGTATAAGGCTAATATGTGGAATAAGAAAATATCAACATATTTCGCATGCATTTCAACAACTAGGCTGGCTTGATATGAAAACTAGACGACTGTTACATTTCTGTGTGTTTTCACATAAATTAATAAATTCAAAAGTACCTCCGTACCTGTATGACAAATTAAAGTTCCGTCAAGACATGCATGACGTAAATATTAGAGGAAAACATTTGTTAACCATACCGGCACACAAAACTTCTCTTTTTAGGTCGTCCTTTTCATATAATATTGCTAGTATTTATAACAGAATTCCAATAGGCATGAAAAAGCTAGGACAGGTAATGTTTAAGAAAACGTTGAAAAACGCATTTCTGGACGGAACACTTGTAATTAGCTAAGATGCTTATGTGTTTATGTGTGTGTTTTTTCATGTGATATGTGCAATTAAGAATTTCGTGTAAATTAAATTTTTCTTATTTCTTAAAATTAAGGGATATGAATTATGGATATGAATAATGTTTAAGTTCAGGTTGAGTGGAAGAGCACATTTCAGTTGTCAGCGAAAGCTGACATACTGAAACGTGAACTCTGCCTTTTGCAAAGGTATGTTAGGGGATGTTTGGAGACATATTTATTTGTATGGTATACTGCCTTTTGCAATAAAATCGATTATTATTATTATTGTGTTTTTTCAAGCTTGTCTCGCATGACTGCGGTGACGACAAATGTTGACGGGCTAGGCCAAGTCAACACCTGAACTATTACTGATCTGAATTTAGGAAAGATCGTACTATATTACAGGTCTTAAGGATTACAGACTTTTGGAATATTTTATGTAAACTTTCGTCCAGGCCTAACTGCTGTAGGTGTTGTGTAAATGTGTTCGGTGTGAGGCCTGAGACCGACATAATGAAGGGGACAATAATAACTTTATCCTGTTTCCAAACTCGCTTCACTTCTATGGCAAGGTCAGTGTATTTAGATATTTTCCCAGCGTAGGTGTTTTGAACATTCACATCATTGGGAATAGCAATATCTATTAAGTAGGTAACTTTGTCTGCCTTTATCTGAAATACTATATCTGGTCTGTTTGCATTGATGGTTTTATCTGTGTGTATTTCAACATCCCAGTATAGTTTGTAGTGATCGTTTTCGAGTACTGATGTTGGTGTATACTTGTAATATGGATCGGAGTTTTCGATTAGTTTGTTTTTTGTGGCTAATGCTTGATGTATGATTTTGGCTGCTGAGTTATGTCTAGCCGTGTACTCAGTTCCAGCGAGAGTTTTGCATGCGCTTGTTATGTGGTCTATTGTTTCCTCTTGTTGTTGACATTTTCTGCAGTTATCGTTTGTTATGGATGGATCTTTAATTACGTATTTCTTGTAGTTTCTCGTCGCAATAACTTGGTCCTGGATAGCAAGCATAAACCCCTCAGTTTCTGGAAAGAGCTGGCCATCCTGCAGCCAGGTGTATGACTGTTTTTCATTTATGTGGTCTTGCGTAATACGGTATCTATGCTTGCCATGGAGTGGTTTCTGCGACCAGGTGCTTATTTTTTCTTGTTGTGATTGTGTGGGATTGTGTGTGTCTGCGACGTGGTCTGGACATGATAGGTTGAGTGGTGTATAGTTTTTGTCTGCTTTTACTATTGCTCGATGTAAATTTGTTTGTTTGTTTTGGAAGAAATGTCTGAGTGTCTTTATCTGTCTTGTGCGAAGCGACTGTATATCTGTAATCCCTCTGCCTCCTTGTTTCCTGTCTATGGTGAGCCTTTCTTTGCATGCGTTTGGATGTGACATTCGGTGTTTCGTGAGTTCCGTCCGTATGAGGATGTGTATGTTTTCTATATCAGTGTGTGACCACTTGATGATGCCGAAGGAGTATGTGAGGACTGGTATCGCAAATGTGTTAATGGCTTTTGTAAGGTTTCTGGAATTCAATTTGGTTTTTAGTAGCTTAATAAGGCGATCTCTAAACTCTTGGGTTAGTTGTGCCTTGACTTGTGGGTGGTCTATTTTAACGTTTTGATTGAAGCCCAGGTACTTGTAAGTTTCGTCCTTGTTCATGTTGTTTAGTGTTTGGCCAGCTACTGTTTCCTGCTGGGGGTGGTCCTTCCATTGGCCTTTGTTGATGTGGAGAACCTTGCATTTACTCATTCCGAATTCCATCCTGACGTCTGACGAGCAAGCTTCTGTTGTTCTGATTAACTCTTTCAGTTGTACTTCATTGGCGGCATATAGTTTTATATCATCCATGTAGAGGAGATGATTGATTTTGTGTTGGTTTAATCTGTCGTGTCTAATGTTGAAACCGCAGTTTGTGTTGTTAAGTGCGTTGGAGAGCGGATTCAGACAGAGACAGAACCACAGTGAACTGAGAGAGTCACCCTGAAAGATGCCGCGTCTTATGTGAAGCTCATCCGTCTTGATAAGGCCGTCCTGGGTTTTGAGATGTATGCTGGTTCGCCATGACTCCATGGTACTTGTAAGAAACTCACGTAGCCCCGGGTTGATTTTATATATTTGAAGAGTTTTCGCTAGCCAGCTATGGGGTACAGAGTCGAAGGCTTTTTTGTAGTCGATGAAACAGGTATGAAGGTTCCTATGTTCTTTTCTGGTTTGCTCCATGATCACACTATCAATTATAAGTTGTTCCTTGCAACCTTGGCTTTGCTTTCGACATCCTTTTTGTTCTTCAGTCAGGATGTTGTTTTGCGTGAGGTGTTGTTCAATTCTCCTGCATATTGTTGCGGTGATAATCTTGTACAAGGTGGGAAGGCAAGTGATTGGGCGATAGTTGGCAGGGTTCTTGGTGTCTGCGTTTTTGGGTTTTATATACGTTATTCCTTGCGTGAGGAATTTGGGAAGCCTATTCGGTTGGAGTATGGCTTTATTGATTTGGTCCGTAAGCATTTCGTATGTTGCACTGAATTGCTTGTACCAAAAATTTTGCACATTATCCACGCCTGGGCACTTCCAATTATGGGTATGCTTTATGGTTTCAGCTATTTCCTCTGGTGTAAGGATAACGTCTTCCTGCTCCACTATATGTTGATGTTTTTCCTCTTCTTGTCCGATCCATGGAGCGTTTTCATTATGTGTTTTGGGTTCTGACCATAGACTTCCCCAAAACTCAGTTAACTCTTGTTTACTAGGAGGTTCTATTGCTGTTATCTGGTTGTCGGCTGTTATCTTTTGGTAAAACTGTTTTTCACTTTTCTGAAAAAGATTGTTAGCATCCTTTCTGGCATTAGACTCGTTGTATCTGCGGAGTCTAGCTGCATAGACTGCAAGCTTCTGTTTAAGGGTATCAGCTATTTCTGGTATTGTCTGTTGTGGTGACTTGGATTTCAGTATATTAATTGTTGTCTGTACTCGCTTTGAGCGGTTGTTATTGTTGGTATATTGCGCGAGGTGTGCCAGATCCTTTCTGATTGTGCTGATTTTATTTTATTATTATTATTATTATTATTATTATTATATCTATTAGTACTAAGTTTAAAAAGCGTATAGCGCATTTAAGGTTGCGTTTCCACCAGAGATGTGCGAGGATGTGTTAAGAAGAATGTGTCTTCAACGAACCAATAGAATCGCTTGCGTTATCTCGCCTCGCTCAGCACAGCTCTGGTGGAAACGGCTTAGCGGAGCGAAGTTTCTGTACGTACAAAACAATGCATGTTGGCGAGGAATGTGTGCTATTAACGTGTTCCGAGAGATGTGCGCTAGAAATGTGTTGATAGAGATGTGGGCGAAGGACGTGTGCTGTTGATGTAGGCGAGCAAAAAGAAAAATCTGCAAAGAGCTCGCTACACTTCCTCGCAACGCTCATCTGCACACCGTTTCACAGCCCCGCCACACATCTTCGGACCGCTCAGCTTCCTAGCACATCTCTGGTGGTAACACTCACACTGTTCCGCAGCTTCGCTACACATCCTGGCTGCGCACATTTTCCTAGCACATCTCTGGTGGAAACGCAGCCTAAGATGCAGTAGAACAGATAAGTCTAGCATAGTTACAAGGTATATTTAAGCAATTCGTAATTACTTCGTCGTGTAGTAAACTTCATAAGGCTTTAAGATTACTTGCTATAGGATTTTTAAGATAGTTGTCTGACGTGACTGAAAATAGATGCTCATAGATAGAGGATGTTACGCTTGGTTGTACAACTTTGGTATATAAAGTAACGATTAGAGTAAAAATGGTGTCTAAGTCTTTTCCTGAAGAGACAAACACAGTTAGCAAAACGTATGTTGGGCTTCAAAAAATCGGTAGACGACTAGTTAGACTGAGTCTAGAAGCATATAAGTATGGGAATTTGGGAATGTTTAATATATCGCTTACGAAAGATTTTGGTACCTTCTAAGCCAACATAGAGACAACCACACGGATATCAAAACAACTACCGACCTAAGCGTGGGAAATTAACGTCTGTGGAAAATAAACCAGAATTTTCACCTTCCAAACTGATTACGCATTTTTTGACTAAATTATACCCTACGTATGTATCTTTCCGTGACCGGTGAGTGAACGAGCGAGCGATTGCATTTCCGTCCTTGAACAAGGGGTGGTCATCGGCGCTCATGTAAAACAATCCCTTGCATGGCACATACTTTCACACAGATTTACCCGCGTCACGGGGTTGTGTACAGGTGTGCTCAGGGGGTCGAGAAGCGGCGTTCCCACGGTAAAACGCGAAATCACAGCCGCGGCGAGGGGACCGGAAAGGGCAGGGGGTGGTTCCACCCCTCGCGACGGTCAGAAACCCCCTCATTACCATATGCTTCTGCAGAGACTGTGAATTATTTATATGCCTGCCCTGTTGCTGTACCATGAAAATAATTTGGGCATGCATCCTCGTCAAGAACTAATTTTATATCAACTAAAAAGGATCAATTCAGGAACAATTATTTTATATTTGTTTTGAGGTCATTTTATCGTGTAAAGTGATATTTTATATTTTCTTATCAATTCACATGATCAGATAAATACTTTGCGACGGCATGCAAACGTTTGCACAATCTCCTTAAGACCGCTGTAGGTATGAGTAATTGGAACCGTCTTAGAAACCATTCGAGTAGGACAGGACGCCATTGGTACAAAATGAGTGAAAGAGGGTAGCTAGAATCAGTATAATGTAAGCAAACACTCAGTCAACACTTGGCAATTACTAAACAATATTTAAAACTCATTTTGTGTAATTGGTCTATGGATAGCACATATAGAGGTGGAAACAAATCTGCGCGCTGCGAACACCTGTGTCTGCGCCGCGCGTTCGTTGCGCGTGTTTGCGGCGCGTAGATTTGTTTCCACCTTATTAAATAATTATATCTGTACCTCAGAGGTCAACTGTACTAAGTCCATTTTTGACGAAAATGAGTTTTGTATTAGTAGTGGCATAGTTCAATGAGGCCGTTCAGGGAAAAATACTTTTACTTACAAATTTTGATTATTTCTTGAGATAGCCAGTGTGAAAAAGTACTAAGTCGCAGAAACACTGCGAGGTAAATTGTATTGAGTGGACATAATATCTCTGTCCCATTATACTATCTCCATCATAACGGGACTTAGTACATTAAGGCGTAATTTCTAAATACTATGTCCATCAGACGTGGACTCGGTACAAACAAGTTGAAACAGGTTGGAACAGGAGACCATAGCAAACCGTACAAAAATCATTTATTTCAGTCGATTGTTTACGGTTATCAAGGAAGGGTGTTTTGTGTGCGCAAGAAATGAATTCAAAAAGTGCTAAAATATTTGATGCACTAGAATCCGTTAAGCCATTAGAAACGCTGAATGAACACGAGTCACGAACTGGTGAGTATTTCTGACATGATCTGGTAATCAATCTATATAGGATATGCTACTCAACGGAATGATATGGTATAGTTACCGGTTGCCATCCGTCCAGGTTTCCCCGGATTTGTCCTAGTTTAGAAGGCGTCCGGGGAGCGTCCGGGGAGGACTTCATTTGTAATCCGGGTTCAAAAATTGAAAGACTAGGGCCGCCCGCGATACTGTGCTCGCGATCTACGATTAACGATAAACCGACGAAGCAAGTCACTGTATCCCACTATCCCCCCCCCCCCCTCCCTCCCCCCACCACCACTTGTTTTGTCATAACAAGGTATATAAATAATTTGTGTTTTATTTTTTTAACTAAAAATAATTTAACTGATTATTAAAACAATTTGTAACAAATCGTAATAAGATTGTTTTGTTAGGTACATTTGAAATAATTGTAAAAAAATAACGTTTAACTTCAAAGTCTGAAAATAATAATAAGAATTTAACCTTTTTCATTACACTATGTTTAAAAAAATCTCTTGACATGTCCGGGTTTTGGACTCTAAAATCCGGGGTTTTCACGCATCTTGTCCTCGTTTTCAAATTTTAGAGATGGCAACCCTAGGTATAGAGCACCCTGTTTCGCTGGCAAATAAGAATATTTCCTAAGTATATCGATGAGAAATATCGAACCTATCTACGGATTTTCCGGTATCTCTCAAAAGCTAATGTTTTATAGCTCCTGGTGTACTTTGAGGCATTCTTTCCTATACTAATAGGTATCTGTGAAACTACAAACAAGTGTTCTATATTTAACTTCTGAAATTCATCTATGTATGTAGCACTAATACATGTTTGGAACATTCTTATTTTAGAGAAACTTGATGTGCTACTACATATTATGTAGTTTAAAAAACTTAAAAACTTGCTTTTAAAGAATATTGGACTAAAAAGTTAAAAATAATAAATGTCGTGCCCTGTTTCAGTAAATACTGAAACACTGATTTTGCGAACCCTGCCATAAATTAATATTAGAAATAGATGTTTCAGTTCTAATACTAATGATTAGATTATTGGTTATTGAAGTAATAGCGTAATCGAATGTATTTTGTTCAGTTGTGTTAATAACCATCAAACATGGAATCATTATATCAATATACAGCAATCGTAACCCGATGGACATGAAAATTAATAATGGGATACTACCAAACCAATTTTTTCAAACATGACATGTGTTTTGTTATATATCTTATCTAAAAACGAAGTTTGAGCTGTTTTTATATTTTCAGTTTTTTTATAATTGCTGCGCCGCCACTGACACTATTTTTCCAAAGCATACTCGTTTTCCATTCTCGCCGCGATAGTAATATTGTGTCAAAATTTCATTAAAATCAATTCAATGATTTTCGCGTTACGCAATATAGTCTAAAAAATACTCGTATGTATACATCACAAATTCTAGGTTCCTTGGTTTCTATAGAAGCAAGGCAATGTTCGGATGGACTTAAAAAAGTCCTTAGGTTTTTTATTTACAGGTCAATGGACAGCCCATTATGCATACAACAGATTTTTCAATTTTACCACCCTAAATTCGCCGCCACCCAAAAAAAAGTAGAAAATGATCAGGGACCCTAAAACGCCTAAAAACGAAGTTCAAGAATATTTGAAATTTTTCGTTTTTTGCTTAATTACTCCGCCCCCCGTGCAACAATTTCCAAAATTTTAGGAACATTACCTACTACGGCCCCGCAGCGTATCGCTGCCCAAATTTCATCACAATCCATGCAGCGGTTACTGAGATTACGATGTTAGAAGAACGCCAGCAGACAGAATCGAAAAATTTCCCGATCACAATACTCTCCTCACCTATCGATGTGGGAAGTAAAAGGAAGTTTGGTATAAAATTACCCTGTATAAACGTCAAAAGTTAAGTGACAGATTTTTGAAATATGTTTTAGTAAGCCTACAATCTTCCGTCCACTCCCCGCTCCACTCACTATTGGCCCACTCTGTACTCTGTACTGATGCGTTTATATAATTATTAAGTTGTACTATAACCGTTTGAGTAACGTGTTACACTAAAATGTGAAATGTTATCCATAAAGATAATAATAATAATAGTATAATAAGAATGGCGATTAAATGAAAATCACACCTCTGATAACAGCAAATAACATCCTCCAACCTCGGCAGCATGGCAGCGTTTTTCCGGGTGCGCGAAAACGGCAGTCGATTATTCTTTCATTAGGTTAGGGAAGTGAATTTAGGCAATCTGGCAGCACACACCATTACCCTCCCGTCTCATCAGCCTGAAAATTTAATGTCTTTCGCCCGGCACACGCAATTGCGCTAATGCCTCTGTGTATTTTCCTGATTTTTATAGAATTATCTCTCGCTGGGGAGATGCACGTCCGCCCTACACAGGAAATGTATCGTATTTTCTTAAAATTATATCTTCCAAAACCTTGCTTCATTATTCTCGCGGTTTATCTATGTGTTCTGTAGTAGAACACAACTTTTGAAGCCATTCATAAATTACAGCATTATAAACATACTTCCAGAAGAGATGGATTATTTGGGTTATCATGCCTTATATTTTTAAAAACATATTTGACAACAGACACCGTCTCATATACATGTCAATTACTACTACAATTAATTATTCGTAGCGTTCTAGGTGTATTCTTTTGACTAACCCTTTCAGCACGGTCGACGTACTGTGACCAAGAAGTACAACTCGCCATGTATACAGGTAACTGACGGAAGTATCAGAATTTGACCGCGAGATATTTTTAGAATAAATTCAGTCAAAAGCCGCGGTTAATATGGAGAAGGAGGTTGGGGGGTCACTTAGTGGCCCGTCCATGGCCACGACTGGAGGCAACGGATATTTCGACCCCAGAAGGGAAAACATTCGTAATGCAGAAGAGCATCGCGAATCACTGCAAGGACATTTTTTTCTTTTGAGAAGCATTAAGCATGGAATAATATAATTTTCATTTGTAACAATGCCAGCGCTGTAGAAGTTTTTGAAAAAAGGATTTATTGTATAACTCACGTTAATTGTATACCCATATCTCCACTCTCCACCACAGGTTTTGGTAATTTATAACTATATTCTCTAAATCATGGATAACCTTTAGCTTATCCTGTGTGCCAAATTTAAAATTTCTCTAAGTAGCCGTTTAGTGAATATTCAAAATAACAGACGCTCACCTGGAGCGAAAATCGCTGATAAAAATCATGGTGACCTCCGTTTGCGGCCATTTTCCAACTGGCAAACTTAAATTTTTGTAGTTAGTATGGATAAAACTTAATTGCGTTTAAAATTTTTTGAAAAAACAGATGAGAGCAGATAATCAACAGTATAATATACCTGTTCACATCTGTCAACCCTGAGGATGCAGCTGACAGAGCTGGCAACCACTTATTTTTCAATTGTTTACATAGTTTTCTTTCAAATGACATAAAATTGACTAAAAAACATTTAGCTGCAAGTTATGTCATCAAATTAATTACACTAAAATTAATTACAGATAATTGCAGCCTATTGTTAATCTATTTTATATTCTACATTTTCTCAAGATTTGTCTAAAATCGATGTTATTTAAAAACGGATACCTGCACAATCGAGCAGTGGGACGTTAGACTATTTGAGGGTGAGCGCTGCCAAAGTTTACAGAATACATGCAAGTTGGATCACTCTCCGTCGGCACCTTGAAGATCTCACATCAAAGCGTTACCGCGGTCGCGCGCGCCAGTTAGTTTTTGCGTTGGTTTTTGCCCAAGTACGAGGGTCTTTTAGCGGAGGACTTGCTAGCGTCTGGGTTTTACGTATATACGAGGGTCATTGAAAGACTAAGTATTGACGGCTGATTTAGGCATACAAATACAAATACGTTTATTTTGCTAATACACTAGTTGCATAAATGGATATCAAAAATAAAGCCTAGTAAAACTATTACTAATGAATCTCAAATCATTTCACATATTGTAGCTATTTCGTAGATAAGTAAAAATTGGTTCAAAGGTGCTGTAGTATTTTTACCCCAATGCTTTGTTTATTTGGCTTATTTTTGAGACCACAGCTTATAAAATTTATGGTATAGTATACACGAACTCGTATGTACAATTTTAAAAAATAATCATGTAGAAATGCTTTACTTGGATGTGAATAAATTATTTTTGTTATTTTGCTTTTCAGTGTCATTCTAAATGCTACTGTAGAAACTAAATTGTTAAAGTTATCAATAAAAATATTTCCGAGCTCTAAAATATAATTTAGAATGTCCCTGGGTGGTATGGTAAGACCACCGAATGAATATTTTGTCTCACTATAGGCTTTTAGCATGATACAATCCTTTGAGTACCTGTAGGTCTTGAATTAATCACTTTAGACCCCAAGTGTGCTAGTTTGTTGGAATTGTTTTATAGGGAGGAACACAGAAAGGCACAAATGTACAGGGTGTCCCATTAATGATTTTGAATCGAATGTCTCGTGACCAGAAACAAATACCCCAATGACAAAAAAATACACATCTGCTCTAATTTACATCCCCAAAATTATAATTCTCTACTACTGCCCAATTCCGACATATTGCTTGTCTTAATCGTCGTGAAACGCACTGTATTTATATCTTTACATTTCAAGGTTTACCACAAAATAAGGATGGATCTGATTGTCGTTTTCCATCGGTTAATAAATTTAATTGATAAAATCAAACTTCTAAAAATATTATCCATTTCCTGCAAACAAATCGGAGATAACAAAATCCGATATTTTTGAGACACTGTATACACTTCGCGTTAAACACGTTCAACCTCTACTTTGCGCCGCTCCGTATCTCCCGGCTGACGTCGGTACACTGCTACCGGTGTACGGGGGAGACGGAGCAAGGGGCAGGTCGTTTTGATATTTTTGCGGAGTGATCCAACTTATATGTATTCCGTAAACTTTGGCGCTGCTGAACATAGGTGTCTTGTTCCAAACGAAATATACAGAATTTGGGAGAAATTTGACAGATCAGCGGTACTAGAGTAACGCCTGTTTAGCACCATTTTTGTACCACGTGGAATAAGAATTTCACTTTGAGCTTGGTAATGAAGTTAAGGACCGGTATTAATTATTAACATCATCCGGTGAGCATCTGAAGATATACTTTCTCTTCACCGGGAAATTCGACACCATGGACATAGACATTCCAGAGGCAACATCGCGGCTGGTTCAGCGAAATTTGGAATTTCAGCTAATTATTTCGATGTCAGTGCAGCGTCTTTCCGGCATGAAGCAGAATTATCTACTACGATTCCACAACATATTACCATTCAAATTTCAATCAGTGTACCGGTTGCTCAGATTACTTGTTTTCATGACGTAGACATCGTAGAATGTAAACAAAAAATGGAGTCAAGTTGATTGACTTCCCACACATAACGATGATGCCATTTTATTATTTCCCATTGCACGAAGCTATAGTCTGAAATCCCCTTACAACTAAATCATCGCCCACCCACCTGCAAAAAAAATATCCAACACAGCAACCCCCGTAAATAGTTTCTTCCGTCTCCCTCTTCAGGAAATATGCATTAAAAATCAATTGAACAATTTTCGCGTTACGCATTCTAGAACGATATAAAACAATACTCGTCTGTATACATCACAAATTCCCGTGGATTCTATAATAAGCATGCAACGTTCGGATGGACCTAACAAGTGTATCATGCCGCTAGCTTTTTCGCATATCAATGGACAGCCCATTACGAATACAACAAATCTTCCAGTTTTACAACCCCCCACCCCCCAACCACCCTAAATTCACCCCCATCCAAAAAAAAAATACAAAATGATCAGGAACCCCTGAAACGTCTAAAAACGAAGTTTGAGCTGTTTTCATATTTTTAGTTTTTTTAATATTGCTGCGCCGCCACTGAGACGATTTCTAAAAATCATACACGTTTTCCATCCTTCCCAAAGTAGTAATACTGTGCCGAAATTTCACTAACATTAATTCAGTAGTTTCCAAATTATAAAATACAGAGCGATCTAAAGCAATACTCGTATGTATTCATCACAAATACTGTCCCGTGGTTTCTATAATAAGCATGCAACGTTCGGATGGACCTAAAGGTGTATCATGTCGCTAGGTTTTTCATTCGCATATCAATGGACAGCCCATTACGAATACAACAAATTTTCCAGTTTTACAACCCCCCACCCCCCAACCACCCTAAATTCACCCACACCCAAAAAAAAGTATAAAACGATCAGGAACCCCTAAAACGTCTAAAAACGAAGTTTGAGCTGTCTTCATATTTTTAGTTTTTTTAATATTGCTGCGCCGCCACTGAGACGATTTCTAAAAATAATACGCGTTTTCCACCCTTGCCAAAGTAGTAATACTGTGCCGAAATTTCATTGGCATCAATTCAGTAGTTTCCACATTATAAAATACAGAACGATCTAAAGCAATACTCGTATGTATACATCGGAAAAAATCCTAAGTCCTTTGTTTTCTATCATAGGCATAAGGCGTCATCACTGACAGTAACAATAGATCCACTGATGTCATTTTTAGTCAAACGATGCATTTTGTTGTGAGAGTTTCAGATAGACCTGAAAAAGTTATTTATGTCGCTAGGGCTTCCTTCACAGGTCAGTGGGCAGTCTATTATGAATACAACAAATTTTTCAATTTTACAACACCCTAACCCCCAACCACCCCAATTTTCACCCCCACACAAAAAAGTAGAAAATGATCAGGAACACCTAAAACGCCTAAAAATGAGGTTTGGGGAATATTTGAAATTTTTCGTTTTTTGCTAATTGCTCCTCCGCCAATGCACCGATTTTTAAAATTGTAGCAGCATTACCTACTACGACCTCACAGCATATTGCTGCCCAAATTTCAACAAAATCCATGCAGCGGTTACTGAGATTACGAGACTAGAAAAACGCGCACAGACAGACAGACAGACCGACAGACCGACAGACAGACCGACAGACAGACCGACGGAAATGAGTGACGTGGATTTTCGTTATGTAGACATCACAAAACGCCCAAATAGCATCTTATCTCAAAATCGAAAATTTTCGCGATTACAGTACTCCCCTCAGCTATCGGTGTGGGAAGTAAAATTAACTGAAAATTGAAGATTTTCGCGATAGCAAAGTGGACATAACGTCTTTACTATTTTTCATCAAAAACAAATCTTCTGATATCAAATTTTCGTGGGGAATCGTGGGTATCTAAACATTTATTGAGTTTATTCAAAGCTTTGGAGGTGAGCGCTGCTGAACATAAGTGACTTGTTCTAAACGAAATATACAGAATTTGGGATAAATTTGACAGATTAACGGTACTAGGGTAACTCCTGGTTACAACCATTTTTGTACCACATGAACTAAGAACTTCACTTTGTGCTTGGTAATGGAATGAAAAGAAGGACTGGTATTATTAACATCATTCGGTGAGCACCCGAAGGTACACTGTCTCTTCACCGGGAAATTCGACACCATGGACATGGGCATAGACATTCCAGAGGTAGCATCGCGACCGGTACTGCGGTGATACGGCCAAGTTAATTTGTCACCGTAGCTCGCGCTCTGCAGGATAGCAGCAACGGCATGATTTAGAGGGCGAGCACGGCGATATTCGCTACCCGTGTTTTGATTACTCCCGGCGTTTGCATACCGCTGGCCATTAGCATTTTCAGTATGTCCTGTACCCGCATATTTCACCTAAACAGCATGATTTTTATTTATGGGCTTCGCCGGCGGCCGACCACGAAGACCTGAGACCGGGTAGTGACCGTCATCGTGCAACAGAGATGGAGTATTCGATTTTTAGTTGAATCGGCTGCTAAGTTGTTCCCTAAGTTATAGCCTTTTGAGTCAATATACTACCGTAAAAGTTGATATTAATATTAGGTCTGTTTTTACAGAGAATCACAAACCAGTCAGAGCCAATCAGTATTCCCCATTGCAGTTGTCAAACTATTTCTGACTAGTACTGGCCAATCAAATTGACGCTGACTAGTTTGTGATTGCTGTAAAAACAGACCTATTACAAATCCAAAAATTCGTATAAGCCTCAAGTACACGCGGCGAGTTTATTAGCTACTAGTCTGCTTTCTTACAAGCCGCTCGTAAACTAGGCCAGTGTACCCGATGTACTCGCTCCGTTAGCTGCAGCTAGTAGAAATGCTCTGGAAAAAGCTGAACTGGTGCACTGGCTTGTGCTAGTAGCATTGGTCTTCACACGCCAACTAGCTGGATACTGAGCGAGTAGGAAATGTGTGTAGGAAATGTGTACTTGATTACTAGCGCATTCGCCGACTCGCCGGCTTTTTACAAGCCGGCTTATTACCTAGTAAACTCGCCGCGTGTACTTGAGGATATACTCAACATTCTATAGTGCCCTATAATAGCCTGTACTGACTTTGATATTTTCACAGCAAAAAATTGTTCATTGTATTGAATAATGGCAGTTCTTAACTACTGTTTCATTGAGACAATTAACTGTTTCATTATACCGATGATCGGTCAATCATCGATTAATATCAATACCAATCAATACCAATATATTGTAATATACTGTATATTATGGTATTCGTGTATTTGTATTAGTTGTCATTGGTTGTCATACATGATGTAAAGTCAAAGTGCTAGGTTAGATCTTTTGAAGTGTAAACGTCATCGAATCGTCTAGAGTTTTCGAGAATGACGGATGGATTCTAGAAATGTCATCGAATTCTCTAGATGGTTCGATGAAGTATATATAAGGCGCCACGGGTAGCGTGGCAGTTTACTTGAGTTGAGTTCTAATTGAGATAAGGTTAAGAGATATTGTATTGAGTTGTGAAGTAAAACAGTGAAAGTTACGTCCAGTTTGATTCTCTGGTGAAGAAAAAGAGGCCGTCGTGACAATTGGTGTCAGAAGTGTGGGATTATCCATCGAATCAAGCCAGGAAAACGTAACAAGAAGTGAGTACAGCGTAAGCAAATGCCAGTTACAAGAGCTATGGCGTCCGAAATGAGTGCATTGATGGCTATGATACAAGAAATGAAGGCAGATATGAGAAACAGCTTCGAAAAGAGTGAAGAAAAATTGAAGCAGCACCAGGACGAGCAAGCAGCTGTTATGCAAGCGACCGCCGTGACCCTTGAAGAAAAGCTAAAGCACCACCAGGACGAGGCAGTTGTGAACCTTAAAGAAAAACTAAAGCACCACCAAGAGGACCTTGAGCAAAAGTTGAAGCCACATCAAGACGAGGCAGTCGCAGATTTGAAAAGTGGACAGGAACTTGTGATGATTAGGCTTGAGGAACAGAAGCAAGCGGTAAGCCAGGCATTAGAAGATCAAGACCAACGTATCAGCGCAATAGAGACACAAGTAGTGACAGTAGTGACAACACAAAAGAAATTTGAGGAACAGCTGCACCAAGTGAAAGATCATGTCAAGGAAAATGTGAGAGACGAACTGCAAGAACTTAGTGGAGGTGAGCGTGAACAACTGCAGCAGGTGGAAGATCGTGTCAGAGAAATCGTCACAGAGAAGCTGCGAGAGCTTAATGCAGGTGAGAGTAGTTTAACTGCAGTAGCACCGGCTTTACATGACAAACACAGTGGCGTAGTAGCAAAGCCATATCCATACAATGGTAAATCATCATGGGACATTTATTATATACAATTTGAAAACATCGCACGTATGAATAACTGGTCGAATGAGGAAAAAGCTTGTGTGCTGACATCCATGCTCAGAGACTCTGCAGCAGCTATTTTGGAAAATCTCTGCCCGTCAGATTTACGTGACTATGATAAGATAACATCTGCACTAAAGTTACGTTTTGGAGATGCACACTTAACAGAGCTGCTGCATGGCCAGTTGCATAACCGGACACAACAAGCTAAGGAAGATTTGACCACATTTGCGTACGAAGTACAAAGCTTAGCTAAACGAGCATTTGTCAACAGTCCCATCGAGACACAGAAATACGTCGCTGCTCGTCAGTTTGTCGAAGGCATTGCGGATCTGGACGTTCAGCGAATCGTGAGACTATCCAGCCCCAGAACCTTACAGGATGCTTTGGTCAAGGCTCTAGAAATTGAAGCTGCACCGAGAGCCACGCGAATGACACGGAGGGTGCGCTCTGTAGAACAAGATGATGACTCTGAAGTCAGGGCCACATCGTTCCTTCCAACAAGAAGAGATGGTACCTTCCAAAAAAACCAAGTTCGCAGAAATCCAGATGGAACTGAGAAGTTTACATGCTGGAGATGTGGGCAGAATGGGCACCTTAGAGTAGGCTGCCGCATACAGGTAGATAAGATGCAGATGGCTGTAGAAAAATCAGATGAATATGCAAGCAAAATGAAATCTATGCAAGGCACGATCAACTCAATGAAAGAGCAGTTTGACAGAGACACGAAGAATTTGCTGAAGAAGAACGAGTAAACTAGAGCTAAGCTTCAAGGACAACATAGAGTAGCCATGAGGGAACTTACAGCAGACCGAGATAGGCTAAAGCAGTTGCTTGACTCTCAGAAACGGGAATGTGTGGGTATTAAGAGCAAGTTTGAAAGGGACAAAAAGAATCTGTTGAAGAAAAATGACCAACACGAACCAGCCTTGAGAAAGCTCAACGAAAAGCACCACAGAGAAGTTTCTGCTTTGAAAAATGAAATCAAGAGATTGAAGGCTTTGGATCAGCCGAAGAAAGCGGAGGATAGATGTGATCAAGTTAAGGACGAAAATGCAAGACTCAAACAGAAGATTACCCAGCTGGAGGCTGAGAACGGATCCTTAAAGGAATACCTAGACCCGCGATTGTGCAGGCCAAAAAGACCGCGGTCAAGGAAGACGAGTCAAGGTTCAGAGAAAGGTTATTGCATCATGAACCAGAAATCAAGAAGATGAAATCAGATATGACAGATACGCTTGATAGTATGAGAAAGATCATGGAAGACTTGTATAAAGCAAGAGATGTTGACAATAAGATGAGAGAGCAACTAGCGAATTTGGAAGATGAGAACGTTCGAATGCAAAAGGAGCTAGAAGACGCTTTGGCTGCAGCAAAGGCTGATAGTTCTGGGCTGAAACAATTGAAGTACGGACATAATACGATAAAGCAGAAGATTGCGCAGATGGAAAGCGAGGTCTATAGTGATAGGCTAAAAAAGAATCCGAACAAAGTCATTGAAAATGGAAACAAAGGTGTATACGAAATATCAGCGATGCAAAATGACGATGAAGATTTGAAGCAGATACTGGCGCAGCTGGAGAGAGAAAACGCGAAGGTAGGGACTCAGCTTAACGTTGCGCTCAAGGACGTGTCATGGGGCTCTGATCAAGCCGCGCAACTCAGGAGCGAGAATGGTAAGCAGAAGATCAGGATCACGCAACTGGAAGACAAACTCAGCAGACTCACTAAGGAACTGGAGAGCAACCTGAGTGACGAGAAGGGAGTGTCGAGAGTGGACAACCGACAAGACGAAAAGGTGCAACTGAAGAGAATGATAACAGAGCTAGGAAAAGAGAATCTTGCTGGAGCTGAAGATGAGAATCGCAAGTTGGACAAAGAATATCGCAGTTACGAGGTGATCTGGTATGGTCTTGCAACACACGACGGAAGAAAGGGTATATGTCCGAAGCTACAACGCCATGGAGAGGAACCCTACGTGGTGACGAAGCGCCTCAACGACGTAGCCTACAGGTTACGTACGGAAAGTGGAAAACCGAAGGTCGACTATGCTGATGTCTGTGGTGATATAAGAATCGAAGTTGTTCGTCGAGGACGCCGAACGCTAAGGGGGGAAGAATGTAACATACTGTATATTATGGTATTCGTGTATTTGTATTAGTTGTCATTGGTTGTCATACATGATGTAAAGTCAAAGTGCTAGGTTAGATCTTTTGAAGTGTAAACGTCATCGAATCGTCTAGAGTGACTAGTATAATACACACTAAAATATTCCATAACCTTCTTCTTCATAACCTTCTGTAGCTCCGAGTCTCGATCATTCCCTTCTGCACTGTATTTTTTTTACTTTTATCTTCAATACCTCAACTGGATGGGGTTTTCAGCAGAATTTTGGAGCTCCCAGAACGACATTCCATTACCAAATAATGAAATTGCTTTCTACACAATCATCTTTAAATGTTGACAACCGAAGACATTGATGCTGACATAATAAATTTCTGTATACCGTAAACATGGGCTACTTTGGCCCTAACGTGCTTTGGCCCAAAAGAAAACAAAACAAAATCGTACTCTATAAACATATGTGTGACTGTATTTAAAATACTTCCGGCTTATTCCGCTAGGTAGCCGCACTATACAGGCTGCCTGATAAGTCCAGTGGTTCCTTTGTTGTCCACTAGTAAGCAGCACCTATAGTTGTCTGACTAGTGAAACCACGTGCAATTTTCACCTCCCAAACTTCCACTTACAGAAAACGTATTTCTTGTTAAACAAGTCTGGTAAGTACGTTTTATTAAACACTTTTCCATTCTTTAAGCCGTACTGTAGTTACAACACTGTTAAACTCAACAGGTTCTTTATTTTCATGTTTTTTAACCAGTCCCGGTAATTCATAAAATACGTCCTATACTTTGGCCCAGCTTTTTTTTGGGCCAAAACCCATGATATTAAGCTATGAATTGCTCTAAAAACCTTAAAACATTTATTTTTGGATATATATTGCGTATTTTTGTTTTCAGCTTATTCAGGATGCCATATAATTACAAAAAACTTACTGGAAGCCGAACATATGCTAATTATAGCAATCGGATCTGGTGATATGACGGAAAGGTAGGCTGCTGATCATTTCAAGATACCCCTATCAAAAACAAGTTGGAACATTTGTTTTCGAGTTCGACTTTTTTCGCAAGAAGAAGCAGAACTAGCATTCTCGATGAACTAGATTTAAGATTCATCATAAAATTTTATTTGACTAGGCAGGGGAAGACTGTGCAATGTTTTGGCAAAAATGTTCCAGGAGGTGACTGGGTGAAATCGATTTTAAAGAGACACCCTCAATCGACTGTTAAGTTTTCGTCAAATATCAAAAAAAATCGTGAAAGAGGTGGTCAAAGATGTTTCACCTGATCACATTTATAATTATGACAAGATTCTTATCTGATAACATTTGATAATATAATCTTCACTGAAAAACCCGTTCTTTTCAATATTCAAGTCCTTCTTTGTCCATACCCTTTGTATCATGCTTTTAGACACTTAAAATTGACTTGGGCCAAAGTTACCCTAACCGCAGGATAACATTGACCCAAAATTTAAAAAAAAATATATTAATTCAAAAAACGTTTTGTAAGTAAAAACAGGATTACTAATCAAAATTTAAGATAATATAGTTGTGTAAAAAAGATTACCAGTACTTCTACGCAGTGACAGCAACAGTTTCTAGAGAAAAGTATATACAATTTCTGAAAAGTGGGCCAAAGTAACCCGCGTTTACGGTACTCGTATTCATTAACAATATGAATCTACGTTCATCAATATAACGAATATCTGATCGTTAAATTAATCTCATATTTTAATTAACAAAAGTAACCCATCCATTGGGTTAACGAACTCGTTCTTCGTCTTAATGTTGACGTTGTGAAGAATAAATATTCATTATATTTATCAATTGTTCATGATATCAATGAACCGAATGGACAACCAATATATTTATTTTGCATTATAATAAAGAACATTTTCTTTAGTTCAACGAGTATTGTTCTTTATATTTATGAATGTCTTCATTCACCAGGAACGAAATAATTCGACATAATCGCCACAGTAACGCTATCGGTTATTTGGGCACTTGTCATATATCATACCTATTCTATATACATAGAGTGCGAGCAGATACAAATTGGTGCGTTCATGAATTCTAAACATACAGCTAATATAATAAAGAATTGTTTTTTTATAGACATCCTTCAGGTTATTGAGTTAATAATCCTATTATTACTTCCTAAAAAATGCGTTTCTCTTGATGGAGTTTTACTTTTAATCCCCAAGTTCAAGTTTAAAAACTGTATTGTGTAACCTGGAATACTGATTTCAATAAAATTCAGACATAGTATTACTACCGTAGCGAGGATGAGAAATGCGTATGGTTTTTTAGAAATCTTGTCAGTGGCAGCAGAGCAATAATAAAAAGACTAAAAATTAAAATATTTAATCCTATTAGCCTATTTAGGTTAATCTTCACTTACAGGCGATTTAGGGGTTTCTGATCGTTTTGTTTCATCCAGTTGAAGCTCATAGAATAAAAACTGCATCATCCTAGCTCCTACAGAAAGAAATGCAAAAAACTACTTACGAGAGCTTTTGTGCAGGATGCTTTTTTGAGGGCAGGCGGGCGATGATTTGGTTGAAATGGGATCTTAGACTATAGGTGCATGCAATGGGAAAATAATAAAATGATATGATGGTCGTGTGGGGAAATACTGGGTCAAACAACTTGACTTCATTTTGTTGGCATACCCCCAAAACGCCTAAAAATGAAGTTTGGCTTACTACTGATTGTTTTGATATTTTGCTAATTGATCTGACGCCTCTGCCAGGCACGTATTTAGGGGGGGTCCAAGGGGTTCGGACCCCTCCCCGAAACGTTATATAATGCCATCTAAAAAATGGAACCAAATCCTGGATACGCGCCTGGCCACTGCTACAATCAAAATCGGTGCAGCGATTACGTGAGTTGAAAAATCCCAAGAGACAGATAGATCGACAACAATGAGTAACAGATTTTTGTGTTTTAGACATAATAAAATAGCCAAAAAGCATATCATCTCAAAATTTCGGAAACTCAAACTCCGTTTACCTTTGGTGTGGGAACCAAAACTTCAATCAGATTTAACATCATGTAAAAAAATTAAGTGAACCTATGTTAGTAGGTATACTAATGTTTTTACCAGGCATCACTGGCTTGGTCCAAAACGTGTCTCATATATTATAATTGGACTGGTAGAGTGTCTTCGTGTACATCTTCGGAGGATCATCATTTTCTATCACGTACCGCATTCCAACAACAACATTCCATAGCTCATAACAGGTGAGAAGTCTAGCTTCATGAAGATGAATCATCACATTTCCGAGCCGGATGGTCAGGCCTTCTCAGTGCTGCTGCTAACAGCATATTAATTTTCAATTTATGGGCTATCCCGAAGTAATTAAGTTAGTAGATTGGAGGTGTTGGATGCAACACTAGTAATTACGTTTTTTCTCTTACCTTTTTTAATGGTCCCAGGCATATAACTATACACGGTCATTTACGAAGTGTCGATGTATGTAAACTTTTTCTTCGTTTTGAAGTATTAACTATTGTACGTCCTGATTCGCTCAATATGAAATGGTTCTTTTCGAATGAGCTGAAAATATAGTGCAAAATTAAATAAAAATGGCGTCAAATGGTCTGAGACACTACTTACTTCTTCATACCCCACTTTCACCTTTTATACCGGTGGATATTGTATCTCTTGGCAGAGCATTAGCAAAAAGACACATAAAACGTGAATTAATATGCAAATGTATAGTTTTTTTTATGCCGTGCTGATACTTTTTACATAGCAACATTAGGTACCCATACACCAGAAGTCATTCCTGCCATTCTTTCCTTTGACGTTCTTTCTCGTTTAAAAACAAAAATGAAAGATCATTCTTCGTAACCCACTAACACAATCGTGATTTTGCTATCTTTCCTGGCAGTCTTTACTGACGGACAATACTCTCGTTTTTCAAAAGGATTATGTTCCTCTCAGAGCCCACTAACACAAAATGCCTTTCCTTGCAGTTTTGAAAAGATTAATTTGTTATACCGCAAATTTGGCAGGATTGTGGAGAATTATCTCGCCGAACGATCGTTTCACTCGAGAAAGTGAGGATTCGACGGGATGTTGTGATTCAGTATTACAGTTGATATTTGAGCTGTTAAAATGGAACCTGGAAGAAGTATTACAATTGCCTGTATTGGTATGGCAACTGAAGTTTTGTTTTAAGAAAAAGAGGAGGCGTCGTGTATGGTCAAAGCAGTGGTAATGTACAGCGATCTGAATCTGTTACGAGAATTAAGAACATGTGAACCTACTGATTTTCAAAATTATTTGAGAATGGACGCTAACACGGATTTTAGATTTCACCATCTTCTGATTTGCCTCAGGATCAAACCGTTTCCAAACTTTGACTAGCCCCAAATAGCCTTGATTTTTCATATTTCTGTTAGTATACAATTCTTTATTCTTAACTAGCCACAAGGCAGGGTAAGCTCGATAGCAGTCTGTTATAGAACTTTTTTAGGTACAACTCTTAAATCGTAATTTTCATTTTCTTTGTCTACTGTAGACTGAGACTGGGAGTCGTCTTCGTTCATCAAATCCATGGCAAACACAAACACTTGTTTTAGCGGCAACTACTAATAATTCTTTCACGCTGAACACCAAGAAAGAACGCTCGCTCAATTGTGCCAAATGATAGTCTGCAGTCAACTAACTGGGAAGATTTTACAGGTTTTATCCTGTCGGTGAAGTACGCCAAGATAGCCGAAACGAATGAATCATTCGACGGCGCATCATTTCTTACTTCACTAACGCACAAATTTCTGAGAGGAAAGAACGTCAAAAGAAAGAATGGCAGGAATGACTGCTGGTGTATGGGTACCTATTACCAGCAGAGACGGAAGCGGTGTCAAGGTATTAAGAACCGGTAATCCCAACGGAAAAAATAAAAGAACACTACATTTCTACCCAAAAAAGATAATGATGAAAACACTATAAAACTTTTAACTTTGAAAGGTTGCGAATTTCAAGAAACGGCGTCAAGTGGCTTGACCTGGAATTATCCACACAGTCTCAGTGATAATAAAACTTTGGAGTCACTAAATTTTCCATCCTCCCCTCCCATTCCTCATTCCAATTTCATCCACAAATATGAATAGAGTAATACAATGTTACTGCACAAGTCTGGATATGATGTCTTGGTATACGTATTATATACAAGGATCATTTGAGTAATACCTCTGAAAATTGATTTCTGAAACTGCAAGCAAGTTTGAGATCAAATGACGATACACGGATGGGTGTCAGGATACTTAGCAACCAAGCTAGTTGTTTCCACGTTACAAGTTATAGAACTATCAAGAATAATGTACTAAAACTTGTTATTGCATAAGTATGACAATATATCTTGGAGGTGTGTAAAGTATTTCATTATTTTTTGAAGCAATATACCCTGGATTTCCTTGACACGTGATATTCTCGTAACGAAAAAGGTTTAAACGAAAACTGAGTGGAATTTTTGAAAGTACTATAGAGTCTATCATACCATGCTTTTAAAGTCTTTTTCTGTACATTGACTCTTAAAACTCACCCTAAGCTTGAGTTTCTCAAATACCACCAAATAGTTTTTCCACACATATATTATTGAGTCCTTAAGGATATTATTTAAAATCTTGCAGTACCTTTGATTTTTTACGCAAACTTTTTTTGTCGTAAAACCATAGGCATAACATAAATAAATAACATAAATAAAGTAGATAAAGTATAACATAGATAAAGTAAGACCTTGCTTGATGCAAAAAAATGGAGTCAAGTTGATTAACTCAGTGCTTCCCACACATAACGTTAACGCCGTTTTATTATTTTCCCATGGCATGAAGCTATAGTCTCCTATCCCCTTGTAACCAAATTATTGCCCGCCCGACCAAAAAAAGTGTAAGATGCCACTAGGTCTTCCTTTCACAGGTAAGTGGAGAGCCTATTATGATTACATAAACAAAATTCAGTTTTATAACCCCCACCCCCCCAATTTCACTCTCACGCAATAAAAGTAGAAAATAATTACGAAACCCCTAAAACACCTAAAAACGAAGTTTGAGCTGTTCCTATATTTTTAGTTTTCTTATTATTGCTGCGCCGCCACTGGCACGACTTCTATAATCCATAAGCGTTTTCCATCCTCGTCACGGTAATAATACCACAATATTATTTCATTTCATTAAAATCAATCCAATAGTTTCCACGTTACACAATACAGAACGAGCTAAAGGAATATTCGTATTTATACGTCAGAAAAGTCCCTTGGTTTCTATAATAGGCAAGACAATGATCAGGATCATATTCTACTTTGTTTTTGGTGAGGGTGAAATTGGGGTGGTTGGGGGCTGGGGGGTTGTAAGACTGAAAATTTTGTTGTATTCATTGACCTCTGAACGAAAGACCTAGCGTCATAATAGACTCTTTTAGGTCCATCCGAACATTGTCTTGCCTAACTGTTGTTTGAAATCTGTAGGCAAGGTAGATGTTCCAAAAGGTCTGTTTCGGACTTCCATTGTCTATATAATTTGGACTGAGCATCATAAAATTATTTGGGAAGATGCTAAGGTTATTGACAAAGAACCTCAATGGGATCGCCGGAAATTCAAGAAAGCAGCTTATATCGCCAGCAAAAAAAATGTGTGCAGCAAATATAGTGTGAAAATTAGACCAATATGGCAGCCCCTCGTAAGAAATATAAAAAAGAATAAGAAAAAATTGGACAGAACAAACTTGGACCCAAACGTGAGACTCAGTGACCATCCAACGACCACGTCATCATCAGCAAGAAGTGACGTCACTGACGCACTCAGCAGAACGCGCAACAGTCAATCAGATAAGCCACGAAAAACGACACCTCAGTTAGACGAGAATAAATAGCAATGAAAGAAACATATTCGATAGTTTACCTGAAGACGATTGAAGATACCACATCAATCGAAACGTTGTAATCTAAAATTATATAGACAATGGAAGTCCGAAATAGATCTTTTGAAATTGTCTTGCCTATTACAGAAACCAAGGGACTTAAATTTTTCTGACGTATACATCCGAATATTGCTTTAGATCGTTCTGTATTGTGCAACGTGGAAACTATTGGTTTCATTTTAATGAAATGAAATCATACTGTGGTATTATTACCGGGGCGAGGGTGAAAAGTGTTTATGGGTTTTTTCGTGTCAGTAGCGCCACAGCCATAATAAAAAAAACTAAAAATATAGAAACAGCGCAAACTTCGTTTTTAGGCGTCTTAGGGGTTTCGTGATCATTTTTTACTTTTTTGGGTGGGGTCATAGAAATCATATGTTACCATTTTACATTTAGATGGGTTGAGTAGCAAACAGTTTCTGCTCATATAACAAATTCAGATTCTGCTGGAGAAGATAAGAGTCATCAACTGTTTCAACTGTACACACGTAAAAATAATTTCTTAGATGGAGCACAGATGCTTTAATTCAAGTATACCATAACTTCCTATACGCGCAAAGTTATGCTAATCTTAAAGTGAGAATACGATATCTTTGACCATATAAGGGTTAGATTGAGAAAATATCTTCATTGCAAAACTGGGAAATTCTTGATAGTATGAATACCAAAATCTTAAATCACGCATATGGTAATCTTGACCGAAGTATTTCATAATCTTGACTGAAGCATTTCATAATCTTAACTGGGAGCATTTCATAAACTTGGCGCAAGTAGCTCAACTTTATTCTAAAATTGTGATATTCTTGGATGAGGAATCTAATAGTATTAATTTGAGCATTCAAACTCTTCTATGAGCATGTAGAAATTTTTCTGGAGAAATAGTTCTGCAAAATTTCTTAAATCACATTTAATATACTTAGTACTTATCTAGGAACAGCACCTGAGTCAGGTCTTCGCATCCCATTTTTTTAATACTCATTCATAGTTGGATAGATCCAGTGATAAGGAAGCTGATGGGAACTGGGACGCGACTCAAATGGCAGTGGACCAGCACTACCGGCAGATTCGATGACTGATAGTTGACGGTCGTATCACGGGTATTATGCAGGATCCAGGCCAGGGTGCAGGTATTACGCTACGGTGCTAAAGACGGCGGCGAATACGACAATCTGCAAACCGATAATGGCGGCGCGGACACGGACGGGCAACAGGCTGTTGAGTTGAGAGGGTGGACACTGTGGACAGGTTAGAGTTGACTCGTGACACGCTGCGCGCCTGCGCACTCCGACGTTGGTAGACGTCAAATAAATGATTTACTTGATACAAAATATAGAGTGTGCTTGTAAAACAGCGTTCATTTTCAAACCAAGATTATCATATTGTAAATGAAGGTTCGCATTTGCAAGCTGTCTATATTTTTGATAAAAGTAAACTGGACAACGTTGGAAAAAATGATAATCTTGATATAAAATTATGAAATATTTATTATTAAATTATTATAGCCTTGGTTGCAAAGAAAATTATATTTTCTTTCGGAGCATATTTCTTTAAAATAAGTATATAAATCAAAAATATATGATTCTTGATACAAATTTTCTATAATTTTCTCATCAAATATTCTTTCTTAGAGTGAGAACCGATATTCTTGCTGAGAGTATCTATTTACAAGAATATCACAATTCTTGACTTGAGAATTTCTTTTTATGTGTGTAGTGAATATTTTAAGATAATCGGAATAAGTGCAAACACTGGAGTTCACACGACAAATCATTAATGAATATTAAGAAAAGCATGTTCGGATAAGTCAACGATCGTCATTGGGATAAGTCCATAAAATCATCAAGGTTTCGACAGTCCCTTAAGAATACAAACCTCCCTCAACCGCGCCCGCTCCACCACTAAATTGCACCCTTCTTCAGGAAAATATCAAAATCATTGGGATCCCGTAAAAGGTAAAATTAGCCCAATTCTGATAATTTTCATTATTGCTAATTACTCCGATTTTCTAAAATATTATGTCTCAAATTTCACGAAAGCCGATGAAGCGGTTACTGAGATTACGCTGTTAATAGCAAGAGATAGTCAGACAGACCAAAGAAAACGAAGGACGTAGACTTTCGTGATTTAAACGTCCAATAAACGAATATCTAAAAATTTAGGATTCACACTTCCCGCACATACGGCGTGGTAAGAAGTTGAGAACTTTGTTTTTAAATTTATTGCTTCCTCTTACTTTGGTTGACGTTTGCAGTCGATACAATCGTTTAAAGATATTACCATCGCGCCTCCTACCAAGAGTTGACTATTGATATCCCGAAATTCTTTCAGGGTACATAGCCAACATAGCTTGAGCACATATCGTGTCACATATTCTCTGGGCGTATACACGGCACGACTTAACTAATTTGTTAAAATTACTAAAAGGCTATTAGGGAACATTTCCTGGTGCCTGGGGCTGAGTAAGTGTGTAAGTCTGTAATTGCCGTTAGCATTAGTTGCTCCCCCGTTAATGCAGTGTTCGCGTGAACAAACCGACCCTCAGCTGTTGTCCTCGGATGCCTGTCGTGATTTCCTTTGAGAGAGCGGGCCAATGCGAATTGTTCTGATAGAGCAAACATAACATAGCAAAAAAAAATATGGCTCAAATTATGGGCTAACCAAGCAAAATTTGTAAATACTCTAATTATTGTATGTTGGTTGTTGTTGGTAGTAGACGTGATAACCTGCGATGAGTGATATCTTAAATCAACATATTCGTCCATTTATGTAAGTACTGTCAACTGTTTTCTTTTAAATTCTGTTCATGCTGAGAGTACACAGCATATGTGGATATATCGAAGTTCACTTGCCTATAATATAAACTAGACGTTTCAAACTAGAATATATTTGACCAAAAATAATTTGAAATAGATGTCACCGATTGAGCAGCTAGCCAGAAAGTAGATTTCTTTGGGAACCCACTTCCAAACAAGTCGGTAACTGTTAAAGCTTGAATACACAATATTGCTGGTCTGATGAGCTCAAAGTAATGTAACGCACAATACATTAGAATCGAAGAACAAACCGTGAAAAAAACTAGAAAAATATATGGCTCTCTATTATCATTATTCAACTTAATATTATAGTTAGTCTTATTTACTCTCATAACCGTTATGCACCTTGAATAGTATAGAACATTGATCCATTTTGAGCCTTGACTTTTCAATTATGTTTCCAGTATAGAAAAAAGCTACTTCTTGGCAGCAGCAATAGATATCACTTATTACAAACATTTTTTTACCTCAAGACATGATCAGATGTGGACGAAATGTAAAAACATAAAAATACCTGTATATGTTGCAACATGCAAGGTGTTCATTTCAAAACTTCTCACCCGGGATACTTCGAATACCGCCGACTAAAAGAAAACACCCCGAGACACGTCAAAAGATTTGTCAAGGGTTACAACTTTTTACCAAAAACTTCTTCATCTCCTAGTACCCTCTCCCCCAGGATCATCCTCTTAAAAATATTAAAATACAAGGGGTATCGAGTAATGCTATGTTTTAAAGCTATATCGAAGTACTTTATTTTGTTGTTTGGCTTTTTTAAAACGGTCCATTCGTTTTCGAGAAATAAAATCGCCGTGACACGTCGATTTGTATTTCAGGGAGAACTCTTCCAACGAATACGTCATCATTATGCCACCAACCCCCACACCCCCGCCAAATTCTACTTCAAAATCTTGAATAAGACTACCATAAATGTACTTATGATACATCATTTTGAAGAAAACAAATACAACAGTGTAGTGTGTATCGAAGAATGATTAAGTAGTATGGAAGTTAATAAAGAAATGGTGATTATCAAAATGAAGTATTATTTTCCTTACCTGTAATATTATCCTAAGAAAGATTCCAAATGGGAGACCGGCACTGACGACAGGCCCAAAGGCCAGATAAACGTGTTTAGAGTCGATTTTACAAATATACAAGGTCTTGCCTCCAACATAAACTCTGTCCGTCAATATCTTCAGGCAGAGAAGTCACATATTCTGGCACTTACGGACACTCAAGTCGGTTCTTCAACAATGGATCATCATCATAGTCATAATGTCTTAACAGACATGTGAACTCGTAAAATGTACTCATTTTACGAGGTTGCTCTTGGGATATCTTTAAGATCTTTAATGCAGTAGTTTCCCATTTGCTTTCTGCATCCTCATGGCGTTGACCAGATGTATCTATTGGTTCATCCGCCACAAGGGACAATTTCTCACCCCAAGGACACGAAGGTGTCCTGACTCTTCTCAACTCGTCCACCCAAAGCTGTTGGTTGAGAAGAGGTTACTGCTTATACCGACAGTGGTTCGGTTCCTATTAGTCGCCTTTTACGACACGCAGGATATACGATGGGAGATATGCTAACCCGCCCCCACACGGGGGCAACAGTGGATACTACTTTAGATATGCCGGATATGACTTATACGTAGGTTTGGCGTATGCGTATACGTTAAATCTGGGTTTTCTTGTCATCAAGAGGAATAGTTCAAACTGGAAGGATTTGACATCATATGGCTTGAAATATCCTTCAAAAATCATTTCAAATTCATATGCTGCATCTATAGGGCACCAAGTAGTGACAACCGAGAAGAGCTCTACGAGAAGCTTTCAGCCACTGTGGACGCGCTGCAATCAGGGCACCCTATAATTCAGAGATAGTCTTTCTGGGTGACTTCAACGTTCACAACTCATACTGGCCCGCTTAAACACTCGAATAAAACGCACGACAAGGGACGTGCAGCCTTCGCTATTATAGCTGTGGCTTGGAGCAGATAGTCAAAGAACCAACAAGGATCCCCAGCCGCCACGTAGATTTTGCTAGTCTGCTGGACCTATATTCCGCAACTACCATAATACCGTTTCAATGCTATGCAGGAAATATTAAGAACAAGCTGCTTTCATAAACTAATTCATCCAGAAGCAGTTTGGTCTGTAGCTAAGGCTATTAAACAGAACTTCTCCTATTCGTCAATACCACCCTTGAACAGAGTGGACAAGTCCGTTGCTTCTACTCCTAAAGAAAAAAGAGACATCTTAGGAAGCCTTTTCGCATACAATTCTGCTGCAAACTTCCAAGAAAATACTTTGACCACCACCATAAACGTGAACTCGAGAATAGCAGAAGACAAATTTCAACATCGAGATGTAAAAAGCATCCTCCAAAAACTAAACACGCAGAAAGCTGCTGGTCATGACCAAATTCCAGCCATTGTCCTTAAACTCTGTGCCACTGAGCCTGCACCTATTCTTTGCAAGCTCTTAAAACTATCGTATCAGTGAGGCGTGGAGGATTGGAGAATTGGCTACGTACAACCCATTCCTAATAAAGGAAAAAAACCGACCCCGTCAAATATAGACCTGTGTCTCTTCTCAGCATCATGCCTAAGGTTACGGAGAATAATACACGGCTCCTGAAATACCTGGACAACAATAACATCATAAATGATCACCAGTATGGCTTCCGTAAGCATAGGTCTACCGGTGACCTCCTGCCTACGTCACTCACTTGTGGAACAGAACAATTGAAAATCATGGCGAATCCCATGTTGTTGCACTTGACATATCGAAAGCCTTCGATACAGTGTGGCACGGGAGACTTCTGGTCGCCTGGCCTGCGGCAGTGGCTGAATAGCTTTTTGAACGGCCGAACTCTGTTGCAGTCGAAAGCTGTTCATCAGAAATATTTTCAATAAACGCCGATGCTTCTCAGGTGTCTGTTCTATACGCTACATTGTTTCTGCAGTACATCAACGAGCTGCTGGAAATAACATCCAACCAGGCATGTCACTATCATCCCAGGAGACGGTACGTCGGCGACAGCAAGATGCCTCACAGATCAACATAGATATAAAAACAATTGTCGAGTGAAGGTTAGTAAATGAAGCATGGTTTAAGTACGTTTAACGTTCATAAAGCTCAGGCAGCAACAGTGACAAAAAATTCTCACGTTGGCTTACCTAACTGTGGAAATGGAGGGTCACCCAATAGTCGAGTCACCTTCCGTCAAGCTTTTGGAGATCAACATCAACAGTGACATGCCCTGGCTCGACGTCGTCGTGAGTATTGCTAAAACATCCGACCATAGTTGGAGTATTCCTACCATGTGTGCGGATGCGTTCCGGAGCACTCTCTAAAGCTTCTGGACACTATCCAGAAGAGAGCAATTAGACTAATCGATACGCCTAACCTCACAAAAAACCTCCGCAGCCTGGAACATCGAAAACTGGTGGCCGACATGTCCTTGTTTTACAGATCGTACCTCGGAAGATATGCGAGTGAGCTCTCCCAGATAATAACACCGAAGGCCGTCGGAACTAGGAACACTAGAGGCATACTTACCAGGTCGAAGTCCCTACTCCCCGAACCAGTCTACTCCAGCATTCTTTCTTTTGGAGAACTTCGACGCTGTGGAATGAGCTGCCGGTGAATGTTTTCTGTTGTTCTTTCTGGTTTTCTGTCGTTTCCTGTTATTTTCTGTCGGTTTCTGTTGTTTTCTATTGTTTTCTCGTGCTTTCTGTTGTTTTCTGGTGGTTTCTGTTGTTTTCTGTCGTCTTCTATTATTTTCTATTGTTATCTGTGGTTTTCTGATGTCTTCTGTAATTTTCTATTGTTTTCTTTTGTTTTATGTTGCGTTCTGTCGTTTTTCTGCCATTTTCTGTCATTTTCTGTCGCTTTTTGTTGTTTTCAGGTGATATTCAGAATGTCATCGCACATTTCTCAGCACTGATATTCACGTAAATTATCGTCGTATTTGAATAGGCGGGTGATTGTGGGGTTTATGGCTATTTCGAGATGACTAAAATACTTTTTTGTTGCCACAAAAGTTATTGCCAATGCTAAAATACCTAAATTACGCTTCTCACAACATGTTGAAACTATTGAGGAGTATATGTTGACAGTAACAATTTTTGGTTCCCAAATCAATCTTAAGCCGGTTCTGTAGTGAAAGATAATATGCTTTGAAAAACAGTGATTTTTATTATAAGGCAGACGTTTTATACAGGTGTTGCAGTACGCATACTTTTGGTTAAAATTTGATATTCAGTTAACTTCGTTCCGTCTCGTGAAATCTGTCAAAAATGGTTTTTACGCTGTTCAAGAGAGAATAGCTATAGTAGCTATGTATTTTGAAAATGGACGACGTGCTAGAGCTGTAGCTCGAACGTACAGTGACATACATCCTAAAACAAACGTATCACATCTAATCCATGAATGGAAACAAGATTGGTGTAAAATGAAAAACATGGACGAGCAAAGCATATTTGAAATGAGGGGGTTGCTGTTATAGCACATGCCGCAATAGACGGCACTCAGTCTTTGAGATGATGATTACTGATGTTTCTAGAAGCAGCATATATCGAATTCTGGAAGAACCTCATGCCAGTTTTCCATTAAACGGACAAAACAAAAACAAAACACAAGCTGCTGTCGAGGAAAACAAAATTGCGTCAGTTCGCAAACTTTTTGAAGACTGTATTTCTGCCACAGGAAATTAAGAAATCGCATGACTTAGTACTTCCCACACATTATCGATAATAAATAAATGTGGACACTATCTGTGATAAATAAGCGAATATTATTGAACAAGTGTACGAAGACGCTGAAGATTGTTACGCATCACATAGTCTCGTGGCTTCTATAATAAGCATGCAACGTTCGTATGGACTTAAAAAAGTGTATCATGCCGCTAGGTTTTTCACTCACATATCAATGGACAGGCAATTACGAATACAACAAATTTTTCAGTTTTACAGCCCCCCCAAAAACGAAGTTTGACGAATATCTGATTCTTTTGTTTTTTGCTAATTACTCCGCCCCCCGTATAATTATTTCCAAAATTATAAACACATTACCTACTACGACCCCACAGCATGTCGCTGACCAAATTTCATCACAATCCATGTAGCGGTTACTGAGATTGCGTGGCTAGAAGAACGCGTACAGACAGACCGACAGATCGTCAGACCGACAGACCGACAGACCGACAGACAGACCGACGGAAATGAGTGACGCGGATTTTCGTTATGTAGACATCATAAAACGCCCAAAAAGCGTATTATCTCAAAATCGAAAATTTTCGCGATCACAATACTCCCCTCACCTATCGGTGTGGGAAGTAAAATGTAACAGCATTACCTCATAGCACATCAGATTCCAAATTTAATCAAAATCAGCTTGCTTAGTCGTTACTGAGACCACGCGGATAGAAGGAGAGGCATAAACTTTCATGAGGTAGTCATAAAACAACCAAAAACATATGTCAAAACTGAAAATAAAAAAAAAGAAATACTGAAGATGCTACAGAGAATTTAAAATATAGATTTCAAAATACTAATATCACAAAATTATAGAGTACAGGAACAAAGAAACCAAGATAGTATCACAAGGCAACTAAATTACATATAATCTTTCGTTTTTGTCGCCATTTATTTCCATTCATACAAGTTAAAATTTTGTGGCCACCAGTTCGTAGGAACACAAACCTTGGGGCTACTGAAAAATATTATCGTCGGTACTTATATTGTTTAGAAGCAAAACCACGGGCGGTCCTCGCATGAGGACTACACAAGCGACCAGTCCATTTTCGGAGTCACTATGAAACGGTCTATGCAGCAAAATGAAAAGGGGTGCTGTAGCACCTCTTCATTTATCCGAGGCCGCAATTTAAATCAACCCCATTTTAATCCAGCAAGCAGGGCGCACATTGCCATATGGCATATTTCTACAGGACTCGCGTCTGACTGGGAAATTATCGCGGTAATTAAAAAAATGGGAGATAGTGGGACGCAGTTTTGATTACGCTTGATTTTGTTGTAGGGGTGAGGTCCTTTTACCTCCCTCACACCGTGGGTTAGGGCAGTACTGTAATCACGGAATTTCGAGATTTTGAAACGATGTTTTTATACGTAGTTGCACCAGGGCCATAGCTAGACGTTGACCATGGGGGGGGGGGTTCATGTTGACCTTGGGGGGGTTCATGTATAAAAGACAAGACTACTTTGTAATGTCTTAGGTCCGTATTTATAGTCGTTCCTCAAGTGAGTAATATTCAAGGAATACGTGAGGGTCATTTGAGGGTTACTCAAGGGAGGAGGGACCCTCAAGTGTGATTTTCCTTGTGTATATTTTCCCTAGACTACATCTACCAGACGGCGGGATTCATTTGGCGACGTTGTCATATTGCAAATATAAGTCAATTTGTTATGCCTATGCCCACGCATTTTGATATTTTCTGTTATCCTTTTCTGTATTGTACCAGTATTTCGTGTTCGGTGGCGGACATTTTTCCGGATGTGACAGAAACTGACAACACCGTACTCCAAAATTAACGTACAAAATCGACGAAATGTCATGTTGACATTTAGTTACTTTAGTATTACTCAAGGGAGCCTTACGTAAAAGACCCTTAAGTAGGTTTCGAAACACAAAACCTTAAGTATCGACTATGAATACGGCCCTAAATTTGCTTAAAAACTGTATAGATTGTATCGCAGCTAATGTGTCATGAGCGCCGAGCGACTGGTTAGTAGTAGAATGAATCACTAAGCTTGGAGAAAGCATTTTGATTATTTTTATTTTTATTATTTTACTAGTTTTTTCATACATGGGAATACTCACGGGGGGGGGGGGGGGTTGAACCCCCTAAACCCCCCCTTATATACGGCCCTGAGTTGCACAATGAATACCTACGTCACTTATTTGCGTCGGCCTTTCGGTCTGTATTTCGCCATCCTTCTATAATCCGTAATAACACTAAATATTGCACCTATTTTGATGAACTTTGAGGTGTGATACACAATGGCGATGTAGTAGATAATGTTGTTATACTTTTTGAACTGTGGTGCTGCGGCTTCGGAGCAATAATGTATAGAAAATTAAAATTCTCAGAACTACTTCCAACTTTGTTTTTAGGCGTTTTAGGGGTTCCTGATCGTTTTCACTTTTTTTCTTGAGAGATAGTGGGGGAGGGGAACTCAAAAATTATTTCAATATACGAAGAGCTACGCGAAAAAGTATGAATATCCAGTACTTTATAGACCTACCCGAATATTGCCTTTGAAGACATTATGTGAACTTAGAAACTTTCCACACGTGTGAAATAAAAGAGACAAAAACGCAGTTGGGAAACATGTGCTAACAAGGTTGTCCAATCTTGAATCGTCATTATATAGAAGTAACTAGTTTTGCATATCTTTTAATTTTCGATTTATTGTATGCATTTTATAAAAGTTTTTACCACTATGTAAAAAAATACATGAATATCATTGTATAGTGATTCAAAAAATATATAACATGCATGACCATCAACGATAACGGTGATGATCTCAATTATAACGGAGCTGATTAAAACAATATTTGTGTGTGCGCGTTTTTCTGTTGTTCTATGCTTAAATATGGCGTTTCAAATACAAGAAGACATTACTGCAATACCTAGCCAGGATATACTGTACTCTTTTTAAAAAAATCCGTATGAAAGAAGAGGCCAGTACTAAATGAAATCGGATCAATTAAGATGAACTTAGTTTGAGCTGGTACCTTATATTTTGTGTTATTGTATTTATATTTATTATATTATTTAATATTAATAATTGGCAATGACTTTCATTTGTAATTTTCTTACTAAGCTGCATTATTTATGTGGAATCCTTCAATGTTATATCTTAGAGTCTGATACAAGACGTTAATTTATTTTTCTGTTTAAATACTATGTATTTTTTGATACTTGTAGCCTTCGTGTTACTTCGGTTGTACACAGTTGACGAGCAAATAACTTCGTTTTGTTATATGAGGGTTGCTCTATATCTCCGTCAATCTACCAATACGCAGACAGCTGTTTCACGCTTATTAGCGATCATCAGTGCGCCATAGGTCGATTGACGGAGATAGAGAGCATCTCTGGGAAAGTCATAAAGCTGGTATCATCGGAATGTGTGGGAAGTACTGAGTCAATCAACTTGAATAAATTCTTTCAGCTACGATTCCCCCGTGTGGGGGCGGGTTAGAATATCTCCCATCGTATATCCTGCGTGTCGCAAAAGGCGACTAAAAGGAACCGAACTACTGTCGGCATAAGCAGTAACCTCTTCTCAACCAACAGCTTTGGGTGGACGAGTTGAGAAGAGTCAGGACACCTTCTTGTCCTTGGGGTGAGAAATTGCCCCTAAGGGCGGATGAACCAGTAGATACTATCTGGTCAACGGCATGAGGATGCAGAAAGCAAATGGGAAACTACTGCATTAAAGATCTCAAAGATATCCCAAGAGAACCTTGTAAAATGGGTAAATGCATTTTACAAGTTCACAACATGTTTGTTAAGACATTGTGACTATGATGATGACGATTGATTTATGATGTACTGATAAATTATTTATCAATTTATGCACCAAGAGTGACCAAAATATAGTTCTATCACAAAGTAATGCCCGGCTGCTACAGACGATCACTTTTATTTGACAGTTTTCACTGAACACTAAACTGTCAGTGAAAACTAACCGTGTGTTCCATAGAAACTGACATTTTTCTTAGTGTCAGTTGAAACTGACTGATATGATGTTATATCGTGTAAACGATAATTTTAACTGAAGTGACGGAACTGTTCAGTTAAAACTGTACGTGTGTATGTGATTGTAGTTTTAAGACAACGGTTTGTCAACTGCGGTCTTCTACTCGTATTTTGTTATTATTAATAATGGGGATTACGAGAGGTAGCAGATGTAGGTAATTTTCTTCACCTAATTTTGAGATAGTTGTGCCAATCCTTTGGAATAGTATTTTAAACTCTGTTAATAAGTTAACATGTGAACAAGCAGCCCTTTTTTTAATCATTCTTTGCACCATTCTTTACGTTTATTTTTCCTCTTCTCATTATTTAAAATTAACAAAAGACCACATATAACATATAGCTGACCTGAATCATCTGACTCATCGTCAGTTAAAACTGAACGTATGTAGACGAAACGAAGGTCAGTTTTTACTGACAGTTTATAGCATTCAGAGAAAACTGTCAGTTAAAAGTGATCGTCAGTAGTCGGCATAATACAGCTCCAAGAAGATTAGAAGATCCAGTCTAAGCTAATCGTTAAAACGCTGTTGCTAGTTCTGAATAATTTTGTTTGTCAGAAAATTTGGGTTTTCAGATTTAAACCTTGTAAGCTTTAAAATGTATCCTCTATAATATGTAGGATTATGTTTACAGTTTTAGTCCTTGAGCTCAGTATTTCTTCAGTTTTCTTTATATTCAGGAAAAAAGTACAGAGTGATAACTGCTTCACTTATTTTGATCCCATTTCACAAAAATAGCGCACAAAACAGACATGTCACAATTCTAATATGTAAAATCTGACGTGTCTAAATGTGAAATCTAGATTTCAGAAAATCTCTGTCCCAGATTTTGGGGCGTTAAGATCTAACACCCTATTGGGTTTTTCTCCATTTCTGTAAAACTTGTTTCTTTGAACTTGTCGGGCTTTCCATTTAGACGACTGATATGGAGGTTGGTCGTAGGAAATGTACGCCCAAAGTTGTATGGACAAACCACCAATAATTCCTTTTTAGCATGCACTAACAATGGGCATTTAGTATGGTTACCATTTATTACCTGCGCCAGCCTACAAGCAACAGGTGTTAAAGTTTTCTATTTATACATATTATGATGATTACACGCCCAAGCCGAATAAAATATATACTTAATACCTTACGTTGTGACTGTTCCACATAAGCCGTCAGAATCCAGCATTTGCTTGAAAACATTTCAGTACTTCTGTCGAACCGCATACGAAATGAGAAACAGGTGTTTCTGGAGACTATTAATCTTCCTGAAAATAAGAATACGCTATTAGGCACAGTCAACACCTACCTTAATGATCTCTAATTTCTCTCAAAGATTATAGAAAGATGTATTAATGGCGGTTCGCATCCTGGGGCTGGGAGCAGGTAGGAAGGCCGCTAGAGTTCATTGTTCTTAGCGATTTTCATTGCGGGGGGCAAATAAGTCGGAGTAACGCAGCCGTACACTCGATGGTTTGGGATAGTTTCAGACTTTTTTTGATTTTTGCTTTGATGGGAGAGCAATTCCTGCCCACTGGAGTAAGTATAATTCGTAATTCTTCTGGATAGAAAAAAATGAAGTCAAGTTGATTGATTCAGTTCTGAGGCTACCAGATCACCTTGCAACCAAATAATTATACTGGCCCGCCCGCAAATAGTGTGTTATGGCGTTCTTCCACAGGTCTATAAACAGCCTATTATGAATAGGTACTAAAATATTTTCTATTTTAGGCTTCCCACCTCACAACCATTTGTTTCCATAATTTTACTTTTTCTGACTATTACTGCCCTCCTCGCCCCCAGAAAGTAGAAAATTATGAGGAACACCTCATACGCCTGAAAACGGGGTTTCAACTGTTCTGATATCCTTAGTTTTTTATTATTGCTGCGGGGCCACTGACACGATTTCTAAAAACTATACGCGTTTTGCGTCCTCGCTACGGTAACAATACTGTGTCAAAATTTAATTAAAATGAATTTAATGATCAACACAATACCTACAAAATGATCTAAAGCAATACTGCCGCCCTTAGCGAAAACGCAGTAACTCCAAAAGTGAAAAACAAGATTTTTTTGCCATTCTAATCTTGAGATCCATATCTACCTTACACACTGTTACGTTTTCAATTAATTGTTAGTATTTGGATGCTTTTCCATCGCTTTAAATATATTTACAGTTGTTTCAAATCCATGTTAGGGTTAAGTGGAGGAATAGCCATGTGGCTAAACTTCGCCCGTTACAGAAATAGTTTAAATAAAGACGTTTTATTATTATTATTATTATTATGTCATTGAAAGAATTTAATCCTTATATTCGAATTAACCACATGTACGCAAATAAATTCAAAATAGTTTTATATTCGTTCTAATGATATGTTTAATCCTTCTGACACTAGTATTGATATAAAATGCAATCAAAGCATCCTTTTGTTTTCGAAATTTACCCTATGTTTCATCTAAGCAAAGCATACAATCTATTCGATGTACAAAAATTATTCCTACAACAGCAGTTCGTGATAATTCGTCTGATAAAAATTAATTTTGTTTCAAAAGGTAACTATTACATGAACAATATCCCATGCTTTCAAAACATTGTCTATGCTGTTAGAGAAATTGGTTAAGTAGTGTTCGTACCAACAAAATCATATATCGAATTCAATGGTCCTTGTTGTTCGCTGAACTATAATCAGTATTCGGGGTGACTATTGTCCCGATTCAATGAACGTAAAAAGAGAGAAGAAGAGGATAATCTCAGTGTTTTCTGCGCCAACATGGCGAGGTTGTTTCGTTGTATTGTCTCGTTGTTTGCCGTATTGTGTCATCCCATGGTTTCGCGTATTGCAGCAGCGGTTGTGTGGTTAAAACGTGTCCAGTTATCTACTTAACGGAGGACCTACTGAGAAACTGGGGCTTAGAAGAGCTAATACCCACATTTAAATGTAGGTATTTATGTAGATTAACAGACATATTTCAGGTAAAAATGCAACAACTGGTGCAGGCTTATATCTAATTCTTATATCATGCTCCTTATAACTTCATACAAAATCACACCGTTAAACATCCAAACGATTCGATCAGCTATACTCGCAATAAAATGTGTTGGTCCGACGAAAAGGAAGTAGTCAGTAGATAGTAGAATCAATTATAAAACACAGGTTCGATTCAACGACAGGCTGCGATTGAATCATTCACTGGAATTTAATGACATCTTGTAGTTGAATCGACAATACGATATAGTTAGTTAGTGATAATTCATGCAGTACCTACTTGGAAAAATACGTCGGTACTTACGCTTAACATAAATGCAATATCTTACAAATACTTAAGAAAAATACAGAGTTAGAACTTCACTTGCTCCCTAAGAACATCGCGGTATAACGGCTTTTTGGCTAAGCATGATCACTAGTTTGAACTTTGAACTGGTAAATACAATGTACGTAACGAAAATGTGGTTAGCTTCCGTTGTGCCGTTCAAGTTAAATATCGAAGTTGTGTTTGTTTTTTTATGATTTTTGTTACCGTGAACCTTAAACTGTATTTTTTGTAATGAAGTAAATGCATGCATACTTGGTCTGATTTACTTTACATTAACGTTTAATTTTTATTGTGAATGAACAATAGAAAGCTCAGCAAAAATACAATATTGCAATCTTTCTAAGCAACGGATGTTATTATAATTTACTTAGTAAGTACGCAATAACCACTGTTTTTGAAAAAAGTATCAAATCTTTTGACAAAATTATGTGCTGGAGCTAATTCTGTACCTCTAGGTACATAGAAAAAGTACAAAACAAAACAATATTTGAATTAATCTACAAGGGCGAAGCCTTTTAACAAAAACCCATTTTACTCAATTTCGACTTCCCCACAGATACGGCGCTTTGGTTCAGTAGGGCAAATTACTCGTAAGTTGCATCAGAAAATTCTAAGTCCCTCTTTTCTGTAATAGGAAAGGTAATGTTCAGATGGACTTAAAAAAGTGCATCATGCTGCTAGGTCTTTCTTTCGCACGTCAATGGACAGCCTATCATGGATAAAAGTTTTTTTTCAGTTTTACAGCCACCACCCCCTAACCTAATTACTAATTACCCCGCTGTCCATGCACCGACCCCCAGGCATATACACGTAGCTTCCCAAATTTCATCACAGTTAATGCAAAACGTCAACAGATAGACAGACCGACAAATAGATCGACAGACAGAGGTGATTTTTCGTTATGTAGATACCGTAATACGCCCAAAAAGCATATTATCTCAAAATCGAATATGTCTACCATTTCATTTGTATCTGAGGAGAGGTCTGCCTTTGTGTTTATTGCAAATATGATTTACGGCTTATACATGGTGTTCATTTGAAAACTTCCCACCACCGATTTATCGAAAACCACTGATAAAAGAAAAAACTCCGAGACACAAGATTTGTCAAGGGGACAACTCTTTAACCAAAATCTACTACACCCATTGTATTTCGGTAAAGCCTAAAACCACATAAAAATCAAAAAGATAAGTGACACACAAACCTTCACCAAACGATATCGCTCAAATCAACTTAACCGATGCGGCTGACTACAGTATTATGGCTAAAGTATTAGATAAAAAGAAAATAATAATTTCGGATGGATAGAGACCCATAAAGGCTACATTTTAAAAATATCTGAATCTCTGATAGTTTTCATTTCATTTCAAATTTTCCACCAAATCGGTGTTTTTCGATTTTCCAACCTATAAGCAACCTAGCAGACCATAAAATATAAACAGGTTCAGGTAGAAGAAAACAACTAACTTAGCAGAAATACACACGCCCTAGACTAAAGGGACAAGATTATAAAAATTACTCACCACAAACAAAGTCTAACCAGAAACAATGGCGGTAACATATCTTTGGTCAAAGTGAAGCTGGGGTATGGCAGAAATGGATTTTTTCACGGCCTACTGGCTACTGCAATGTACTAGAGTTTGGCTATTTCCAAAACCATTAAAAATTTTGAAATGAAACGAAAGCTACTAGACAAATAAAGAATAATAATAATGTTGTAGTCAGTTTATTATTTTCATAATAAAATTTCACATTTAATGATATAAAAGGGTATGCAATTCTGTCAAAACTCAAGTCAAAAGTACCTCTGACTGGAGTTCTGAAAATTCTTTAGTACCTATTAGCAAGATCGCAGAAAATGAAGAATGAATTAAAATTTGTTCAAATTATAAAACACAACTTAAATTGCAGAAAATCTAAATCTGATTTGTCAGTATTCCTTTTTTGCAGTATTGCTAATAGATATTGAAAACTAGAAGGGCTCCAGTCAGAGGTATCGACTTCGACGCAAATTACTACTTTTTTACACCATTACATATGATTGATAATTGCGTGCTAGAGCAACAGTCGCTGGTTGTTTTTGTTTCATACCAGGGTTTTTAATTGTCTTGGAAATTTTTAACCTCTAGTAAATTGCGGTAGCCGGTAGTCGGTAAAAAACATCTATTACTGCCATACTCCAGCTTCTCTTTGACCTTAGAAATATTATCGCGCTTGTTTCTGGGAGAGTTGATTGTTGTAAGGAATTTTTATCATCTAGTCTCTTTATTCCATTTCGTCTGTATCTTTTTTCTAAGTTACTTGTTTTACGGTTCGCTTTGTCCAATGTATGATACATAAAGTCACACTAGAATTCACCAAGGAATCCGAATATGCAATAATATACGGGTTGTTCCATTTAAAAAAAAACAACTTTGATACAGTTCGTGTTTTTAACCCTGTATAACATGAAAATATTTTTAAAATGGTGCCTTTATGGGTCTCTATCCATCCGAGATTATTATTTTGTTTTTTATCAAATACTTTAGCCATAATGCTCTGTGTCGAATAACGCGAATAACCCTGTATAGACTGGCTTGTTTTTGGAGTTAATTACCTGTACTCGTATAACAGCTGCAGAGCCAATAAACCATTTTCATTATTATTTCTGTTCTTAACCACTATACCTTAATACCTTAGGCAAATATTTATGCTTCTTCCGGTCTGCTAGAGTCCTCCAGTGTACTATTTCAACCATCTGAGCTATATACACATAATCGACGATATCCTAACAATATCAGTTACAGAAGAGGTCACGCAGCTTAACAAGACAGCGGATCCGTTTCACAGTTCTTGTCGCGGAATATCAAATTCCCCTCTTCAGATTTTGCGGTCAATATGATCGTGCATATGTCAGTAAGTGTAGATTTGTTGGGTGTCCGACTCCGTCGGAAAACCTACCGGGCGTGCTTCCTATTCCTCTTTAACACTGCTATATTTAATAGGTCAGATCGGTGTTTATGAGTGACTGAACAATGTCGTATTACATGTCTCCTAATCAAAACTGGAGTCGTGATTATACTCCGTGAAGTTGCACGAGGAAGATAATGGCGGTTGAGGGTTAAGTATAAGTATACCTGCACCGATTTTAATGAAATTTTGAGTTAAATGTGCTATGACGCTATGAGAGTAGGTATCGTACACGTCAGAAATATAAGAGCAGTTTACATTTTTTGTCCTCATACTGAGTGCCGACACTACAAAGGATCACTCAATCCTTCAAAAAAAGCCCGGCGAGTGGGATGACCGTTTGCCTTTCGGCATGTTTTATTACCCTAGCTATAAAGCTGACACGTTCATTAGTGTAGTCAAAATTGTATATGTCTGTGTATAAACAGATGTTAATATACAATAAATAGATCAATTTATTTTGTTTTTATCTATATTGCAAATTGGTATTTTCGATTATTTTAATCTCCTATCACTTTCTGAATTGTTATAATAGATATTTTGTATAGATAATTACGGTTTTATCATTACTCAGTTCTACATAATATCGTTACTGCACTGTAGAGGTGTCGACACTGATTGAGACCTGAAAAAAATGTAAACAGCTCATATATATCTGACTTCTACAATAGCATTATATTGTTACATTTCTGAATATGGCTGCAGTGCTTCAAACTTAGTTTTAAGGCATTTTAGGAATTCCTGATCACTTATTTTGTTAGGAAAGGGGTAAAAATGCCGTGGTAGGAATGTTGAGGGTCTGTCAAGCGCTTTGACTCTGTACTTCTCACACATTCTTGGTAACAGCAAAAATTGAGGGGTTACTAAATACCACACCATGCCAATTCCATCCACATGATAATCTGCGGACACTTTTTGTAATGAATAATTAAATATTAATGGAAAGGTCTTCATGCGTTGTCTTGCTGTACGGTGAGTCTTTTTGATTCAAGGAGCTGTATCAGCGAATTGTAGCACCGGAGAGGCAAATACGCATTGAAGTATAGGTTTTCAAGAGTCTTGTATATAGACCAACATCATATGCAACGATGAGCATGCCTTAATTCCAAACAATTAATCTCGTAGCTTTCAAGAAACAGATTATATAACCATGAACAACAGTAATATCTATCATAATTCCTTTAACGGATTTTCTCATCCCCTGTGCCTCCGCCACAAAAATTCACTCCCTTCTGGAGGAAATGAGTATCAGTCAGAAATACCTTAAAATGCCTAAAAACAATAGTTTGAGTGGTTCTGAGAATTTTTAATTTGTGTTTTGTTCATGAGTAGTACATGTCTCAAAGGTCTATTACATCCTAAACATCTTCAAAATCAGAGCAGCACTTATTGAGATTATTACGAAATTACACCATACTTTGGTTGGTTGCCACGGGAAGAAAACATATTTTCATGGAAAATTGCACCGTTTTCTATAAAAATAATACAAAAAACTTGAGATAAACAAAAATTACAAAAAGCTTGAATCTTTTGGTTTCTCATCACATTACTATAACGACAATATTGCAACGTCACTCTCAGAACCAGCTTATTTCAGACAAGTTTGTGCTGACGTCTGAATCAGTATACAACTGGTTGAATACAAGTGACGTCACGGATTTGATGAAAAATATAATAAAAACTCCATATATAGAAGTACTTTGACCTCATGATGAATGTGATAGAAAATTTAGGTGAAAGTGTTTATAGCATCTATGTTTTAGGGTTTCGCTAAAAGTTCAAAGACTTGTCTTCAAAAAAAATCTGTCAGGTACAGAATATCGCCGAGGTGACTTGAGGGTAATGACAGTCCTTTGTGGATGCGAAAAACTTTGGGGTTCCCCTAGCCGCGGCATTCTACCACCCCAATTTTACCCCCTGGAGAAAAAGGGAAATGTTTAGGAACCCCTAATATGCATAAGGACAAAGATAAGGCAATTCTGAAAAATTTAATATTTTTCTTATTACTCTGTACCGATTAGCCAAAGTACATAAACATCACCTACGTACCGGTCAGTGGTTACTGAGATTAAGCGGCTAGAAAGGTAGCTACAGGCACATAGTCCAATAGACAAACAGACAGACCATCGAGCATGAGTGAGAGACTTTCGTCATGTAGGGATGAGAAAATGTCCTGAAACATTATCTCAAAATTGAAAGTTTTGGCGATTACAATATTACCCTACGGTGCAGGCTATAATAAAAATATAAACAGCGACATCTCTTTCTCAGCTTTTTGTACACACCCTGTTATGAACTATCAGGTATGACTGATTTTGTTAAGTGGGAAATTTCCGCAATATAATTTTCTGATTGGTCGTGCATTATGTACACACAGTTTCATCGATTTCTGGTTACACGAACAATATATATGCGCGTATGTCCTGGTATACAGGGTGGGCCAATAGTGCGTGGACGGAGGATTGTGGGCTTACTAAAAAATATCTCAAAAATCTGTCACTTGATCATGGTTAGGACCCTTGAGAGCTATAACGTAAAAATATTTTCACTTAAATTTTGACGTTTATACAGGGTGATTCATATCAAACTTACATTTTTTTGAATGGAACCCTCTATATATTATTGCATATTTGGATTGCTTGGTCAATTCTAATGTGACTTTATGTATCATACATGGACCTTTAAACGAACCGTTTAGGCGCAAATCACCATTTTTGGTATAAGTAGGTATCAGAAAAAAATTGAATATCGCAGCGATTATAAAACTTAGAAGGCCGTGACTTTGCAGTACGACTAAGCATGAAATGCGTCACCTAAGGTCAGACGGCTAAATTTGGATTCTTTTTGTACTTGGAGAAATCAGTAGATTAATTAAGGAAACTTAAACCACAGATAACTTGATTTTTTCAAATGGGAATGCCTATTTTGGTTTAAAGAATCAAATGTAAAATTTGATTACCTTTCTAACGATATAGCATTCTTGATATCAATCTTCTTTGGTTTTCATTTTATTTCAAATTTTAAGTCAAATCGGTGTTTTTCAGTTTTCCTGCGTGGTAGCAACCTAGTAGGCCATGGAAAATAAACAAAAGCTCATTAATATGGAAGAAAACAACTAACTTAGTAGAAAGATGCAAACGAACTCGAGTAGCGAGGCAAGAACATGAAAATTCCTTACAACACATCAGCTCTAACCGGAAACAACAGCGGCAAGATATCTAATGTCAATGAGTAGCTGGGGTATGACAGAAGTGTTTGTTTTACACAGCCTACTAGCTATTGAGGTCTACTAGAGCTTGGCAACTTTCCAAAACGATTAAAAGTTTTGAAACAACAAGAAAACTATCAGCGATTTTTGCTTACAGTCTAACATGTTTAGAATGAAATTTCACATTTAATGGGATGAAAAAATAGTCATTTCCATTTAGTTAAGTCGAAAATAAAGATACCTCCAACTGGAGCATTCTGAACATCTATTGAAATAATTGCTAGAATTTTTTTATTACGCTATGTTGTAATTGTGATTATTTCATGTAGTTTTCTGCAAACTAATTGATGTTTTACAATTCAAACAGGCTGCAATTCAAGTTTCATTTTCCGCGATTTTGCTAATAAGCAGAAGTACCTACAGAAGAATTTGAAGGGTTCCAGTCAGAGGTATTATTACTTTTGACTTACGGAAATTTTATAGCAATAAATGTGAAAATTTATTCAAATTTATTCAGAAGACATAGATATTCTACGGCCAGCAACAATCACTAGTAGTTTTCCTTTGATTAGATATTTTTTTACTAACTTTGGAAATTGGCTAATAGCTAGTAGGCTGTGAAAAATGAGCGTTCTTGTTACTGCTATTGTTTCTGCTTAGAGCTAATATGTTGTAAGGAATTTTCGTAATCTTTCCTCGCTGCTCTAGTTAGTTTGCATTTTTCTACTAAGTTAGTTGCTTTCTTCCATATTAACGAGCTTTTGTTTATTTTTCATGGCCTGCTAGGTTGATTGCATGCAGGAAAGTTGAAAAACACCGATTTGACTGAAAATTTGAAATAAAAGGAAAACCAAAAAAGACTGATATCAAGAATGCTATATCGTTAGAAAGGTAATCAAATTTTACATTTGATTCTTTAAACCAAAATAGGCATTCCCATTTGAAAAAATCAAGTTATCTGTGATTGAAGTTTCCTTAATTTATCCTCTGATTTCTCCAAGTACAAAAAGAATTCAAATTTAGCCGTCTGACCTAAGGTGACGCATTTCATGCTTAGTCGTACCGCAAAGTCAAGGCCTTCTAAGTTTTATAATCGCTGCGATATTCAATTTTTTTCTGATACCTACTTATACCAAAAATGGTGATTTGCGCCTAAACGGTTCGTTTAAAGTTCCATGTGTGATACATAAAGTCACACTAGAATTGACCAAGGAATCCAAAAATGCAATAATATATAGGGGGTTCCATTTGAAAAAATTCAAGTTTGATATGAATCACCCTGTATAAACGTCAAAATTTAAGTGAAAATATTTTTACGTTATAGCCCTCAAGGGTCCCTACCATGATCAAGTGACAGATTTTTGAAATATTTTTTAGTAAGCCCACAGTCCTCCGCCCACGCACTATTGGCCCACCCTGTATACTACAAAGGTATATGTACTATTGAAATTGAGCAAACGTAGAACAATGGTTTAACATCTCTATAATCTAAAAATTGCAAATGCATTTCACATAAGACTAAGGTCCATATGCCCGCACCGGCTGCAATGCATGTAAATTTTTACAGATACCGATCCTCAACTCATTATTCCATCCCACTTCACTAGCTCGTCAATAAAAAACCACACATACTGAATCGAACACTTTTTGGATTCTACAAAAATATTAAATTTTACGATAACTGAATTAATTTCTAATAAGGATTTATTAATGTTTCGCCAAATGAAGTACTTTGATAAGTTCTACAGAAGTGGCCGAAACGTTAACAAAGAGTACCTTGCAATATGCATATTATGTGGTTTTTCATTGACGGGCTAGGAAAGCGCAATAATCCAAAGGGACAACCACAGAGGAACTCTAATGAATTATATTGGACACATGTTTATTGTTTTAGCCCATCACTTTGCATCATAGTCTGGGGTATCGTAAATAAGCAGAACTGGTCTGGTCAGATCACTTCGAATAACATTTAGTGAGAAAATGAAAACAGAGCGCTAGAAAATCTGAATGATTGAAATATTTTTTAACGCACTTGTCGCATCATTCTCTACGTACATTTATGCGTATATTGGAGAAGCATAGATAGAGGTAGTAGCGATTAGAAGACGAATCCAGGAAAGCATCTTTGACCCTTTTTGCAAATTCCACGGAAACGACACTAAAAGCCTCTAGAGCCTCCAGGAGGCCTGTTCTTTGTCCAACCTACCAGACTTCATGATGAAGGTTGTGATTCACATCGCATTTGCCCAGGAAGTGAAACGAAGGTACGTCTTCTTCCCACCCTCCGGAGCAGATAGAGACTCTACTTAACAGAGTTGTTTGTACTTGGGTGAATTCAATTTCAATGTCCCTATTGCCTAGATAACCATGCTCTTTAGACGACCTCACACGAATACTAACTTCAGTGCAATTTGTGATTTGTATTATCGCAGCAACTCGTACTAACCTTTACATATTTTATATACTATCCTATATATACGACAAAGCTCACATGCTTTTGTAAAGGTGGGTACAAATCTGCGCGACGCGAACCCGTGCCAAGTGTGCGCCGCGCGTTCGTTGCGCGTCAGGTGTTCGTTGAAATTTTCCAGTTTGACGAACCTTAGGCGATCCACAGTGAATGAGCACACCCAAAAACCACAAACATATTACGCTTCCGTCCAAATCTGTACGGCGATCGGCAAACATACAAAGCATTCAGTGGTGGATTGTGACGCGCGGTGCGCGAGCCATAGGCGTAGTTAGGTGGGGGCTTGGGGGGCTTAGCCCCCCAAGAATGAAATTAGCCCCCCCCCTAATCCAAAAATAATTCGTTCTGTTAAGTTCATTGCATCTAGGGCGGGGGCTTAAGCCCCCAGATCCAGGGACCTAACCCCGCCTATGGAGCGAGCGGCACACGTATGTAAAAATAAGCATCTTTCTTTTCCTTTGTTTTTTACCTTGGGTTTGTAGTAGATTTATATTTACTTTGGATAGTTCTCTAATAAATATCACATGATTTGGTAAACCCAATTATTATTATTCTGGTGTTTTAAATTTCTCTCGCATGTTTGTGGTAGCGACATGTATTAACGGACTGTGCCAAATGCCAAATCAACACCTGAACTATTATTATTCTGAATTTTTAGGATGGCCGTACAATAATTACTTTGGTCTTCAGAATTGCAGACACTTGGAATATTTTATGTAACTTTTCATCCCCACTCAACTGTTGCAGATGTGGTGTAAATGTGTTTGGTGTAACGCCTGCGACCGACATAACGAGGGGAAAATAATAACTTTGTTTCCAAAGTCGTTTTATTGCTTTCTTTATTTCAGTGTTTTGAATATTCCGGTCATTAGGAATAGTAATATCTCTATTAAATATGAAACCTGCCTTTGACGGTTTTTAGGGTGCAGTCTCTTCTAGTTTCTTCCTAATACCTCGCAAGCATAAGAAGAAAGCATATTATGAGGTCGGTGTTTGTAGGATAAAATCCTAACTGAAACCGGTCTAAAAGCTATGGCTTTTCAGAAACTCTGTTAATTCATTATGGAGGAAGCAGAAACGTTAGTCAAGAATTTATATTTTCTGAATTTTATCTTTTTTTATAGGCAAACTATTATAAAATTCGTTGAGTGTCGTGCATATGGATGCATACATACCCTTAAGATTGTTTTGCGGTGAGTTTAAAAATGAACAGATAATTTGTAATTACCGGTAAAGCGTTTGTTTCTTTTCCATCTCATTGTTTCCTGATTGGGTTGATACGAGGTGGTGTGCATAGAATTCCAATTTAGACTAAATTGATATGGATTCAGTACAGTGAACTTAGAAAAACAGCTGTGACCTTTTTTCTTGAATTTGGGGGAGTAGAACTAACAAGAGAACTAGGCGTGATTCACCTTAAGGGGCCTGGATATACACATTTATACATACGTATTTGCCATGTAAAACACGGACTCACAATTTCTCGCATAACGCACTCTATTTTCAAACTACGTATATAATATTTCAGAAGGCGATAATTAAGACCTTAATGAATGACAACCATTTTCGATTTTCTCAAAAAAGTTTTTTAATATGCAAAAAAACTCGCAATGCAAAATCATACATTATATAAATGTCTGTAATTTAACAACCACACACGATATCAAAAAAGGCTAAATAGTTGCACAAGCGGAAGCTTTCTTCTTCAATTTGCTCTTTGAGTCATTACTGTAAGTTTAAAGGTAACTTCAGGAGCTTGGAAATGCGAAATTCATTTTTATAGTGACCTTTGGACCTTACCTTTGGACCTTTTGACCTTACCTTTGGATTTTTGGACTTATCCGCCCTCATCTTAGACACACACTGGAGAAAGGGAACAGGTGGCCATGCCTCCTCGCTAACACGGGAACACGTCTTTGCTTGGATTCTCAATTTCGCGCGCTATATCGTAACGTGATTGTATTATTGAAAATATTTTCTTCTAAATGGAGGGAGCTGAATGCTCACCAAGGTAATTATAAGTTTTCTCGGGGTCGAGTAGGAGAAAATCAAATTGTCATGGAAACTAACTAGAAAGTGCATTTTGACGAGAAATGTCATTTAGGATGTTGTGCATTACTGTCACAAAAATAAACCAACCGACATTCAACTTTTTGTGAAAGTCAAATAATTCCGCGTATACGTCACTTGCGCGTCAATCAAGAATTTCAGCAATCTGATTGATAGGAACATTATTTGTCAACAAGCTCCTGTAAATGCGTTTATGCTTCTCGGTATTCAAGAATATGGTTTTTATTATCATTAGTATAGCGAAGGAGTGCACATGAGAGAGCAGTCCCTAGGAGTACTGCTTTCTATTGATTCGAAGAATAGGGCCACAGTAAACATCAGTTAATCCGGAAAAATTACATGATCATGGGCGCCGCCAGGAAAAATGCCAGGGGGGGGGGGGCAAAAAAATCCAGGGGGGGGCAAAAAGAATATTTCTTGTCATAAATTTTTTTTCTGTATTTAAACAAAAAATAACATAGAACATATGCAGGACAAAAGAGGTAAACATCTTAAAAATAGAAATGCATGACCAATAGGATTGTAGCCATACTCAGTACAGTATCTAAATTAAAAACAATAAAATAACAAAAATACAGAACAATAAAGAACACAGAAATAATAAAAGAACAAGATAAAAAATACATCTGAAAAAATAAGTATAAAACATTAATCTGCATTTTTTTTCACTGTTAGAAAAAAAGACTAGAGAAGTTATTCGAAATCGAACTTTAGCTTCCTTCGGTCTTGAGCAAATTTGTTGATTACCGTTTTTATGAATTGCATTTTATCACAGTTAATTTTTTTCTGTAAACGCTGAGCATACATAAACCAGTCAATCGATTTTCGCTCATTGTTGACCGCAACCAAGTGTTGACCATCCTTAGTGAACGTTCAACGGAACAAGTCGTAGGTTTCAAAGAGAGGACAATTTTAATTCCGCTCGCAGGAGGAGGAGAATGTAACAGTTTCCATCATGTATGTATGTTAGATTACATCTGCCTGGCGGCGCCCATGTACATGATCATTTAACTACTGTCCTATCGGATTACAAAAATTGATTTGAAAACCGCTTTCAAAATATTGCTGTTAAAATTCGGAGTTCTTCAACACGGGTTTGGTTCTTTCTTGCTATTCACGATCTGTCCAAAATATTTTGGAACGTTTCTATCCTAGAATGACGTTCCTGGTAAGTATATATCTATAACGGTAAATTCTACTCGCTAACAATGGATTTCTGGAGCATTCTCAAAGATTAAAAATAATATAATTCAGTTCAATTTGAGAAAGATATGCAATTTTTACAGTATTATTCAACGTCCTCATGAAGGAATTGCATCGGTCAAAAAACTTTATAAAGGATCCTCAATTACTATTCTGATACAAAGATCGGACAGGTCACATTTAAATATCGCAATCACCATGTATATTATTTATTATTAGAATTTAACTGTCCCAACCTTCACCTTCAGACACCATAACTGTTTCATTGTTAAAAAACCGTATTAACTTCTTGCTGAATATAATTTAGCCATACTCCGCTTTTTCAGTATAACGTAAACAACACCTTTATTGTTTCTGTTGAAAAAGTGTGTTCTGATATTATATAGGTACTAACTAAACAGTTTGTATCAGATTGTATGTAGCATGAAATAGTTTATTTAAAGAAACCGCCAATCTTACTGTGACGTAAATTCCTAAGTAATAATCAGTTTTGGTTAGAGTTAGTAGAATTTTATACTAAACTTATAGGGCTTATCTAATATATTTTAGATTTTCAAATAAAACGTGTGCTTTATTCCGACGATACTCAGAAATTGAGAGTTAGCCATCCATACCTAAAATCCCGTTGCATAAGCAACTGACAGCGACCACAACTTACACCCGTATGCTCCGTAAGTCAATTGCGCGATTAGTTACGTAAACCTGGATTAGATTACTTGTCTACTATGCACCGCAAACTGACAATTTTGTCACTGTCACTGTCAAAACAACCTTGCGGACACAACCTTGCCATATCTCCAATCTGAATTAGTTAATCTCTTGACGGTGCATGGCTAGATGTCAAAGATTAGCAAATCTCGATTAGGGAACTAGGATTAGAATCGCCAAACGGTGCATACGGGTGTTAGTCATATTCAAGTGCTTCCTATAAACTGAACAATATGGCGACACTACAATAATAATTGGGAGCAGCTAAAATCTTCAGACAAACTTGTACCAGAAGAGTTATTTAGAAAAGATGATAGAACCAAAATGACTTGGATGCCGTCAGATAATGTATCTGAGAAACACTTACTGGAGAAGTAAATACTAGGTACATTATTTGTTTATTTATCGTATGGCATTTCAGAGACATTAAGATTAAATACCAAATTACATATATTGCCGAATGGAACAAACTTTAGGGTCGTATCCATCAGAACGCGCCAAAGCATATATTATGTATTGTGCATACCTCCTGTACAAATGGGAATATGAATAAAACAAATATTTCAGTTTTAAGAACCCTCACCCCCAACCGCCCCAATTCTACCCAACACACCCAAAAAAGTAGGATATGATCAGGAGCCCCCAAAATGCCTAAAAACAAATTTTGAGTTATTTTTATATTTTTCGTTATTTTATTATGGCAATAATTTCCACGTGACATAACAGAGAACGTTCGAAAGCAATACTCGTATTTATACATGAGAAAATTCTAAGTCCCTTGGTTTCTAAAATAGGCAAGGCAATTTTAGACGAACCTAAAAAGGTGTATTATGCCATTAGGTATTTTTTTCACAGGTCATTAAGAATACATTTTTACAACCCCTTCACCCCCCAACCACTCCCCAAAATACCTAAAGACGACGAGGAATATTTAAATTTTTTGTTTTTTATTTGCTAACCACTGCGCCACCCATGCACCGATTTTCAAAATTATGGCAGCATTACCTACTACGACCCCACAGCCCAAAATTTCATCATCTCAAAATTGTAAATTTTCGCAATCACCATACTCCCCTCACCTATCGGCGTAGGAAGTGAAAGTGATTACTTCATTCCCCCCACTGTAGCTCGCAAAGTACGAATGCCCGAATCCATTGATATCGTAAGTTGCTATTCCATCAAAGATAGAAAAGTTTTTCAAAATGACCGTTGGCTGAAATAATTTCGTAATAATTTGCCGAGGGGTGAACACATAGGGATTTATGGTGTACACCCAGAAGGAAGTACCAGGATTTCCTAAGGATGTACAGGGATTTCATCAAAATTGTTAGGATGTACAGGGATTTACCAAGGATGTACGGGATTTACTGAGGAATTACAGGATTTCCTGGGGATGTACCAAGGATGTAGTAGCGAATGCGCTTGCGCACCTTAGTAATTTCATAACCTCACATTTTACATTACACGTATTCTTTCGGGTGCTCTTAGGTTTTGTGCTTTCAAAGTGAAAAAGCAAGTGCAACATACACGGTGTCCCACATAAGAATGCACACTAGAGAAATCTCGTAAACCAGAAGATTTACAAAGATGATTAAACCAGAGAAAGGTTACGCCTTGCTGAACCCTGCAATATGGCGTTTTAGACATTTTAGAATTCTGAGTACTTCCGAAGATGGGGACCCACGGACGGGGGAGCCCCGTCGGGCCATCCGCGCGGGATGATGGTGCAATCATACCAACGGTGCTAGTCGTGCACCGTCCCATCCCCCCTCTGGAAAGTTATAGTACGATAGGCCTTAAAGGCTTAAGTGCTGACGGCTCCCAGAGGAAAAAAAACTTCCGAAGGTATTTGGGAAAAATCGAATTTTCCTGATTTCGTTTTTATTTTTTTCTCACTTTATTTGAACATATATGACAATGCAAATTTCACATTGCCGTTGCAACTTTTTCTGCTCTATTAATTGATGTTATTAGATTTTCAATCTGGCGTTTCGTTTCTTAGCAACCATCATTAAATTTAGTTTTTTAAATACGCGACAATTCCTTTTATATCTCTAAAAAATACTAATTTTAATTCTAAATAAAACGATATATCGCTTTTTCCATTTGACCGCCGTCCCGTATTCAAAAAGACATCTTCAATGTTATTTGATGAGGATTACGAAGAAACAAAACGTTGGATCAAAAATCGATTACGTCATCATGTAGAGGAAAAAATGCCATAGCATTTTGAATTTTATTGTGATATATCTTCTTTATTAAAACACGAAAAAAATGAGCAAGCAATATGTTATCACCAAATTACAAGATATATTAAGTATTTCTTCAATTTCTAGGCAAACGCAGCAATGGTAAACAATTTCGTCCATTACGTTATCTATAATAGCATCCCTATAGTTATTCTTGAAATGGCCGCTTGAACCTCGGCTACAAAATATTCATTTTTTACTTTGAACAAATAGGCTTTGTAATGCAATTGTTCAAATAAATCGTGACGATCTGTCAGTTTTGTTCGATACATCGTAATTTTGAAGTAGAATAATTTCGAATATCACAGTTTGCTTAATTTCTATGCCTTGTGATTGTACAGGGTGAGTCAAGCTCAACGCTTCGGACTCTTGTGACCAAATGATACGACTTTTCAAAAAATCGACTTTGCGAGTGTATGTAGGTCGAGTTGGACTACATTTTAAAAATAATGACTCTTATACAGGGTGTCTAATAAAAGCGTGACATATCAAAGTTATGTTTTTTTAAATGGAATACCCTGTTTATTATAGCATATTTAGATTCCTGGGTGCATTTCAGTGTGACTTTATGTATCACACATTGGACTTTAAGCGAACCGTTTAGGTGCAAATCACAATTTTGGGTATAGGTAGATGTCAAAAAAAAATTCTAAAAAATCTTACAGGGCTGCGACTTTGCCGTATTACTAAGCATGAAATGTGTCAGCTTACGTTAAACGGTCGAGTTCGAATTACATTTGTATTTGGAGAAATCGGTAGATCAATTAAGGAAACTTCAATCAAAGGTAACTTGATTTTTTCAAATGGGAATGCATAATTTTTTTATACGATCAAATGTGCAATTTGATAGGCTTTCTAATGATATGTGGTTGGAAATATCATTTTCTGGTAGTTATTATTTAATTTCAAATTTTCAGTAAAACCGGTGTTTTTCAATTTTCCTGCCTATAAGCTACTTAGCAGGCCATGAAATATAAACAAAAAACTGTTCAGATGGAACAAAACAACTAAATTAGCAGATAGTTATGGACGAACTGCAGTAAAGGGACAAAGTTACAAAAATTATTTACAACAAATCAATTCTAACCAGAAATAGCAGACATAACACATCTAAGGTCAAAAAGCAGCTGGAGTACGACAGAAATGGGTATTTTTCACAGAATACCGGCTACTACAATATTCTAAAGATTGACGGTTCACAAAACCATAGTGAATTTTGAAATGAAAGGAAATTTACCACGTAATGTTGCTGGCAGTTTAATAGCTTCAGAATAAAATTTCACATTTCATGATTTAAAAAATAGTAACCGATACCTCTGACTGGAGTTCTGCAAATTCTTCAATACTCATAAGCAAGATCGCCGAAAATGAAGAATAAATTAAAAATCTGCTCAAATTATTAAACAGAATAATTTACCTGGCAGAAAATTAAAATATGATTTGTCAGTATTACCTCTTTGCGATCTTACTAATAGATACTGAAAAATTTAAAGGACGACAGTGAGAGGTATCATTACTTTTGACTTTGACGGAAATGACTACTGTTTTATACCATTAAATGTGAAATTGCGTTCTGAAGATATTAGACTGACGGCAACGATCGCTGAAAGTTTTTCAGGGTGTTTAGTGATTTTGGAAATTTTTAATATCTAGTACATTGCAATCGCTTGTAGGCTGTAAAAATTAGCCGTTTCTGTCGTACTCCAGCTTCCCTTTAACCTTAGACATGTTACCGCCGTGGTTTCTGGTTAGAGTTGATTTGTTGTAGGGAAGTTTTATAATCTTGTTCTTTTACTCTAGTTCTGCTGGATCTTTTTGCTAAGTTAATTATTTTCTTCCATCTGAATACGATTTTGTTTATATTTCATGGCCTGCGAGTTTGCTTATAGGTAGGGAAATTGAAAAACACTGATTTGATTGAAATCTAGAAATTTAATAAAAACTACCATAGATTGATATTCACAACCTGATATAATTAAAAAGCCTATCAAATTGCACATTTGATTGTATAAAAAAAATTATGCATTCTCATTTGAAAAAATCAAGTTACCTTTGATTGAAGTTTCGTTAATTGATCTACCGATTTCTCAAAGTACAAATGTAATTCGAACTCGACCGTCTAACGTAAGCTGACACATCTAATGCTTAGTAACACCAAAATTGTGATTTGCACCTAAACGGTTCGCTTGAAGTCCAATGTGTGATACATAAAGTCACATTAAAATGCACCCGGGAATCTAAATATGCAATAATATACAGGGTGTTCCATTTAAAAAAACATAACTTTGATATGTCACGGTTTTATTAGACACCCTGTATAAAAGTCATTATTTTTAAAATGTAGCCCAACTCGACCTACATACAATTGCGAAGTCTATTTTTCGAAAAGTGATATCGTTTGGTCACAAGAGTCCGAGGCGTTGAGCTTGACTCACCCTGTATACGTGTTTTTAGTAATGCCACATTTTTCAAATGAAAAAGAATTAGACATGTTATGTTATGTTGCTATATTGAAAGCCATAAAAATTGCTTCGATGCTGAAAGGCAATATTTGCTCAAATATCCGGAACCAAGTCAACCAAAAAGATCTATTTTCAAAAGACTTATCACAAACTTAAAATAATATGGTGCCTTTCAGAAACCAGTGTTTCATACAGTAAAGAAACACAATCCAGAACAAACAGAAGGTCAATTGAAACAGAGCAGAATGCTCCTAGGTCAGATGCTCAAAGAATACTTCACAAAGAACGTTACAAGGCCATTTAGATTCCGAATTTGTGATAGTTTTGTACCTGGTGATGAACAGCGCAGAATGATTTTCTGCTAGTGGCTGACAAAAATGTGTGATGAAAATCGTATTTTCCGAACATTGTTGGTCAGTTGAAATTTAGTTTTGCAACAATGCCATATTTAACCGAAATAATCGACATTATTGGGCAACGCAAAATGAACATCGTGTACAAACATCCAGGCACCAACATTGGTTTGATTTTAATGTGTAGTGTGGGATTTTGGGAATAAGGATTATCAGACCAATACTTTATGAAGGTGCTTTAAATGCAGAAAGACATTACCAGTTCTTGAAGAACGGTATTGAAGGTATCCTGAACAATATTCCTCTGGCGGTAAACAACCGTATATTGTTCCAACAGGATGGGGCAAACTTGTAAATTTAGGTTTCTCAAGCAAAAGAAAAGCGAGCTGACCTTTTCCTGGTCAAAAAAAGATGACAGTGCAGATGTTGATGAAGAATTCGTTTTTTATGGACCAGTACATTCCAATACAATTAATTTGAGTAAGAATCAAGAATACTTCTGCTCATCGAAAGATGAATACGAAACGATAACCGCTGCTTTAGTAGAGAAAAAGCGACTTTTCCTTAAATAACGGTATGTTTCATCCCTTGTCGCATACTACATGACTGACTTATGTCCATGTTTTTGAAGTTTATTTTCTGTTATATATTTTTTTAGTTTTATTGTTCTATAAAATAATAGAACCTTTCCATGACTGACTAATGATAAGATTTTCTGCTAAGTTTGCTGTAATCTTTACTTCACTTCTTGTTCAGTATTATTATCACTGTATATAATAGGAAATATATGTTTTCTATGATTTCTTTGTTATTCTCCATTACCAATAGGGCAGGATGTACAAGGAATTACAAAGGATTTTTTGAAACCCAGGGGGATTTACTGGGGAATTACCTGGATGTCCGGGGATTTACAGTGATGTAGAGGGATTTATCAGGAGGTACCAAGGATTTCCAAGGATTTAAGTAGGATGTAGGGGATTTGCTTGAAAAAGGGGATGTAGGTGTACACTTTTTAGGTTATGTGTTCACCCCTCGTAATTTGCTAAAAAGATATTCTCACTACACAGCTAGAATAGTTGCTTTGGAGGTCTTGCTTTTTCTTCATATAATTTCATTGTAAACCGTCATTTTCAACCAACATATTGACGCAGGTTTGAGATTACAATCACTAATGAACCAACCTAGAACCTAAATCGAAGAATCGGTCTAATTGGGCACTTGTAGATGAGGAATCCAAAGAAGGCGATGATACAGAGAGAGGGGACCAAGGTACCTTCAAATCTATTTATGGTAATAGATTCTAGTTGTCAAACTAAGTCATTCAGTATTGAAAGTTCTTTGAATTTCGAACTACTTCTTGCTATAAACCATCTTTGGTTTAGGTAAACGCTTTACATGTTTTTAACATTTTTACTAAGTGAGTTGAAAATGCATGTGTAAAATACTGCGTTGTTTATCTGGAATAATTTTTTGTTGATCTAATCATTTCGTCATCTTCGTATCGTTCTTTTGAACTTTTACTACCACTGAACGTCAAAACTGCACTACTGAAGGGCAAGGATAATAATAAGACAGAATTGTGATTTGACTAATACCGACAGAAAAACATTCCACAAAAATGTCTATAACAAAGCTTTTCCTTTCTAGTATACCAAAACAAGAAAAACGTGTTTCTACTGGACGACATATTATACTTCATCTTTGTTTTCCCATTCGGAAACGTCAGCACAAGGAAGGGACCCCAGTCGAGGCTCTGTGAATATTTTATAAAAATAAACCCTTCCCATCAGCTGATAAAAGGACCGCAGGGCTCAATAATTCATATCGGTCGATAAAACTTCCAATATTGATAAAAAGAACGATGAATAAAAAATCTGGACGAATGGAACGTATACGCATATGTTAGGAAGGGGGGTTCGACCGCATAGGCCGCGGAATTATTGAGATTACAGGAGAGATACATAAAATGGCCGCAACAATGGGTATATAATTTTCTGGCCGGTGAAGGGCGATTTAAATTTGCAATGAAGCCGACTGATATTAGAGTTTCTTGTATGGAATGGAAGAAATAAGAGTTGCTTTGGATTTTAAATCGGTAGATTAATTTTGCACATAGATTGATTTTGTTTTACATATTCCACTTAAATTGTATTCGTTTTGTTAATAGCTGTCTACCAGATATTTTCATTTTGAATACATTTGAATTAAAAAAAAATTAAGGAAACTTTAATCAGAGATTATTTAATTTTTTCAAATGGGAATGCCAATCCAGATTTTTTTCTTCGGATACCTTAGCCATAATGCTTCCTGACGAATAATGCGAATAACCCGCCGGTATAATGCAATGAGTTGGTGTTAGAATTTAGTCGAAATATTCCCCTAAAGATACTAACGTAGAAAGCGAAACACGTTTGAGGAAATTTTGAAAATAGGTATAGCAGAAGTAAGCGATGGCTAAAAAGTCAACGAACTGGCAGGCAGATTGAGATGAAAGAGATTTTCTCAACATTTCCATTAAACTAGTATAAAGTGTATGACACGAAGCTGTACCTAACTCTGTTTTATCTACGTTAAGTATAATATTTATTTTATAGTCCGCCTCCCGCAAAGGCTGAAAGCCTACGGGGCTAGACGCTAGAAGCATTTAGAGGTGCACCGTAGATTTGAAACGCTGCAGGTTGTAGCCATCGGGAAACAAGTTCCCCAGCAGCTCATTCCACAGCGTCGTAATTCTCCAAAAGAAGGAATGCTGGAGGAGAATGGTTCGGGAAGTACGGACTTCCACCTGGTAAGGATGATCTCGCATAGCCTCTCTAGTGTTCCCTGTTTAGACGGACTTTGGTGTTATCATCTGGGAGAGCTCACTGGAACATCTTCCGTGATAGAATCTGTAAAACAGGGAGGGATCGGCCAACCTTCTTCGATGTTCTAGGCTGTGGAGGTCCTTTGTGAGGTTAGGCGTTAGGCTTTAAAATGAAAATGTAATAATGTTTGTTGACCTACAACTTCTAGATTATCACCATTACTAAGTTAGAAGTTTCCGAGTTACATGGCAAAGGATTAACAATTGTAGTAATTATCGAATTTAATCATAAATAACAAAAATATAGCATTTTTCCACTCCCTACACTCAAATTCAAAACATATTTTTAATGCTGCCCTGAAATTATTGATACTTAGAAACTGACCATATATTATGAGATATTATTATTATTATGTGTCTTTATTTTTCTTTTTAAAGATCTGACAAACAATGTCGATATATGGGGGAGGCGGCATTCAACGAAGTTGCTCTTCCATGCAACCCCCAGAAAATAATACAAAAAGAAATTAAACCACAGATGCAATTAAAAATGTAAATACATTATATACACATACCATGGGAGCTTATGAGTAAAAAAACCTAATATAACTGGCAATAATCATTGCCGAAAGCTTGGCAGTTAACACCAGAGTCTCCCTTATGCAGTTACCCACAGTCTTTGTTCAAAATTTTGGCCACAACCCCAAGATAGATAGATAGATAGATAGATAATTTATTGATGATTATGTACATGCTGTACTTTCACAAGTCAAAAGGAAATAAATTAACAAATAAAAAAGGTTTTTGATTGTCAAACATAAATAACGTACAATTCGCAAATATAAACAGTTCACAAACATGATATACGTGTAAAAACACAATCAAAGAACTCATACTATACATAAATAGAATATCGTCATCGATAGATATTTTTTTTTTCTAAACAGCAATGTTCGATAAATTATGCTAGTTTCAAACACTTTTATTCCTAAGTATTTTGGTAAATGTACTTATAACAAATGAAACACAATTTATAAAATAAACTATAAAAACACATATAATCCATAATAATAATATGAAAAAGCAATATCTCCTAAAGGTGCTAGTCAATACAAGTAGCAGTAGAAGTATTAAAAGCTACATTACTAAAACACATTCACACTTTTAAAATACTGATATGGTGCATGATTTCGTCCATAGAAAAGAATGCACCAGATACTAAAAAATCTTTTATTGCAGTCCTGAACTTTGGCAGAGGGAGGTTTTTAACTTCAGGTTTCAGTATGTTATATAATTTTGGACCATAGTAAGAAACTCCATCGCGTGATTTTGTCAGTCTCCTGAATGGCAGTTTTAAAGCATTTTTGCCTCTAGTACAATATTGATGAGAGTGAGTTTCATATTCATCTCGATGTTTATGAATATACAGCAAACATTCCAGCGCATATTGTGACGGCAGAGTTGGAATTTTAAAGCTGATAAATGCTTCCTTACAATCATCTCTGTATGGTATGTTTGCTACTATCCTCACTGCTCTTCTTTGAAGTCTAAATATTCTAGAGAATATTGATGAATGACCCCAAGCGAGTAAACCATAACTCAGTTTTGAGTGTACCATCGCAAAATACGCCACACGCAGCACCCCAGGAGATGCTCGGAGTGATAATTGCCGTAAGGCAAATATTGTTTGTGACAGTGATTTTGCTAATGAATCACCATGGGCATTCCAACATAATTTAGAATCTAAATGGATGCCTAAGAACTTTGTAGCGCTGGTGCTATCACACTGTTCAATATTTTTGGTAGTAAGGAGCATCTCTACAGTTTTGGAATCATTGAGCCTAAGGTGATTCATAGCAAACCACGACTCAGCAGTTAACCTTACGTTGCATGTACTTTGCAGCAGTTCATTCATATTTTCTGCCCTAATTAAAAGTGTTGTGTCGTCAGCATAAAAAACACAGTCTATGTCTGTTAAAGCTAAGGGGAGGTCGTTAATGTAAAGGAGGAATAGCACTGGCCCAAGGATAGAGCCCTGTGGTACGCCCTCTCTCACATCAATCATTTCAGATCGCGTCTCCCCCATCCTCACAGTTTGTTTTCTGTTTTGAAGGTAATTTTTAATAAGACACACACTGCTAGCATCGAAACCATAAAATGGTAATTTCCCGATGAGAATGTCATGCGATACACAGTCGAAGGCCTTACTCAAGTCACAAAAAATTGCATTCGTTAATGCACCATCCTCAAAACATCGTAGCGTTATTTCTGTGAATTTTAATATGGCATCAGTTGTTCCATGTTTTTTCCTAAAACCAAATTGTTGTTCATTTAAAAGATTGTGTGATTCTAGATATTCAACGATTTGTAATTTTAACAATTTTTCTAGAATTTTAGAAATTATGGGTAACAAAGATATTGGTCTATAATTATTTGTGTCATTTATATCTCCGCTTTTAAATATGGGTACAACTGATGCTATTTTCAAGGCGTCTGGGAAAATGTCATGCCTTATACACATGTTAAATAGCTTTGTTATAGGTACTATTATTAAATTTAGAATAACTTTCAAGAGTTCAACACTGAAACCGTATATATCTTTACTTCTGCTGTTATTTAATGAATTTACTACCTCCCTAACTTGATTATAACTGACCTGTTGGAAGCTAAATGTGTCAATATATTCTCGTTCTCTATTTCTTAGGTACCTTAATGTGTCATCGTTTGAGCTAGGCAATTGTTTAGTAATTATAGATGCTATGTTTGCAAAGTGTTGATTGAATTCATCAGCATTGATGGTTGTCTCATTGGAGTAGTTTTTATCTCTTGTGTTACCGGCAATTATCTTCCAAATAGCTTTGGACTTGTTGGGGCTTTCTTTTATAAAGTTATCATTTGTTCTTATTTTGGCGTGTGTGATTGCTGTTTTGTATTGTTTCCTAAAGTTATTTCGCACCTTTATGTTTTCCGGTGAGTTATTCATTTTACATACACTGTTTAAAAAGTGTAGTGTTTCTCTCATGTGTACTAGTTCATCGCAAAACCATTTTAAATTTTCTTTGCTGCTACTGATATTCACTTTTTTTTCACGAAACGCTTCAAAGTACATACTGTTGAGCAATTTAATTAAATGTGTAAATTTTTCGGTAACACTCAAAACATTGTCATCAACAAAGTCCCAGCTTATGGTCTCTACTAGACTGTAGAATATATGTTTACCAATCTTGGTAATTGGTTTTCTCATCTATATACACAGAAACATACATATAGTTACAAAGATTTGGGGCAAAAAAAGAAAATTATCGTTAACTTTTTATACGGGATCTGACTCTCTCTCTTAAAAAGTCTGAATACTACCGAATTTTTCACTACACTCAGCAAATAATTTTATCCTAGTTATTAAGTGTTTGATCAGTGATTTCAAAAGACTACAGCCTTCTCGTCTGTGGTTTATCAGTACAGTTCATCAGATAGTTACAAAAGATGGTACTTTTACTTCCCACACCAATAGGTGAGGGGAGTATTGTGATCGCGAAAATTTTCGATTTTGAGATAATACGCTTTTTGGACGTTTTATGATGTCTACATAACGAAAATCCACGTCACTCATTTCCGTCGGTCTGCCTCTCTGTCGGTCTGTCTGTAATCTCAGCAACCTATAATTTTGAGCACCGAGCATGGGCGGCGGAGTAATTAACAAAAAACCAAAAAAAAATAAATATTACTCAAACTTCGTTTTTAGGCGTTTTAAGCGTTCCTGATCATTTTCTACTTTTTTTGGGTGGGGGTGAAATTGGGGTGGTTAGGGGGTGGGGGGTTGTAAAATTGAAAAATTTGTTGCTTTTATAATAGACTGTCCACTGACCTAGAAGGAAGACCTAGCGACATAAATAACTTTTTTAGGTCGATCTGAATATTGCCTTGCCTATTATACAAACCAAAGGACTTAGAATTTTTTCTGGTGTAAACATACGAGAGTACTGCTTTAGATCGTTTTGTATTGTGTAACGAGGAAACTGTTAAATTGACTTTAATGAAATTTTGACACATTATTACTAATGTAGCGGGGATGGGAAACGCGTATGGTTTTTATAAATCATGCCAGTGACGGCGCAGAAATAATAGAAAAAATAAAAATATAAAAACAGCTCAAACTTCGTTTTTAAGCGTTTTGGAGGTTCCTGATCATTTTCTGCGTTTTTTTTTTGGTGGGGTGAAATTGGGGTGGTTAGGGGGTGGTGAGTTGAAAAACTGAAAAATTTCTTGTATTCATAATGGGCTATCCTCTAACCTGTGAAGGAAGACCTAGCGACATAAATCACCTTTTTAGGTCCATCCGAACATTGCCTGGCCTATATTACGGAAACTAAGGGACTTAGAACTTTCTGTATACATACGAGTATTTATTGCTTTAGATTGTTTTGTATTTTGTAACGTGGATACTATTAAATTGATTCTAATGAAATTTTGACACAGTATTACCACTGTGGCAAGGATGGAAAACGCGCATGGTTTGTATAAATCGTGGCAGTGGCGGCGAGAAATAATAAAAAACTAAAAATATAAAAACAGCTCAAACTTTGTTTTTTGTAAAACTGAAGTAAAACTGAAAAGTCTGTAGTATTGATAATAGGCTGTCAATTAACCTGTGAAGGAAAATCGTAGGGCATAAGACAATTTTAGGAGGGCTGCCGATGATTTGGTTGCAAGAAGATATCAGACTCAAGCTTCATGCTATGGGAAAATAATAAACTGGTATCACAGTAATGTGTGGGAAGAATTAAGTCAATCAACTTGAACTTGACTTCATGTTTTTGGTATAACTTCCTTAACCGGTCTATTAAGGCTCGATAATAGCTGTTGTTCGGTTCACCTGTCGGTTGCCTAGACTGCATCCCGCGAGAAACGTTGCCGATTATGAGATGTTTGTTGAAGCGTACAGCAACAATTTTAGTTCTTGTTATTTGTTGTCATATAATTTTCGTACCGAGAGACTCACCTAAATACCTTTATTGGTATCGTTGTTATTAGGTTACCATAACTTGAGTTAAAAAATTTCGAATATATAACCGTTTTATAATAGTGCTTTATTTACAACAGGTATACACTCAGTTACAGGAAATTTTTGAGAATCTAAGGCCCGATTTTATCAACAAATGCATTCTAACAAGGGCTTTGACCAATCAGAGCAGCCCATTCAAGAAATGGCATCTGTCAAAGTTCTCTGAATATTACTGATTTCTCTTGAAGTTTCCCTCATAAAGGTGAAAAATGACATGCTTTATATACAATCGACTATTATGAACCATCTAGTATCTATTCCAGTGTGATTTTTCATCCTAAATGGGTGAAAACTTGCATTTTCTTGTTGAACGAGCTCTTTAACGATCTCTTGATCTACACCAATCAGATTCCACCATCTGATCACTGGATTGTTGATGTATTGAAAAATGATAATGAAGAGAAGTAATTCAATTAACTGCATTATTTTGCTAAAAAAAAAGTTACTAACTATAACAATTATTATGAATACCTGCAATATACCTTTGTATTATAGTAAAGACAGGTAAAAAAAAACATTTTTTTGCATTTCACAAAGCAAAACACATTATTTCGCCAATCACAACCCACTCTGATCAGCACTTTGATATGAACATGTTGATGAAAAGAAAATCTAATTTCTCATCCTGATAAAACAGGGCTGTTACTATCTATAATAATTATAAATACCTGTGAGATATAATACCTTTGTATTATAGTAAAAAAAAGGATATATATATTATGGAAGTACTTAACCAGATTCGTTTTTCTCGTTGGTTTTTCCTATATCATCCTCCTTTTGTAAATAGGTATACAGATTCCTTAGTTTACTTATACCTTTATCCAAAATAATATTTATGTTGAGAGGATGTTGCCACCTTAATAGGCAAATCGTGCAAAGGGCTGCTGAAAACTTATATACCTTTTTAGTTTGAAAAAGTAAGTAAAAAGAGAATTGAAAATGAACATCTAGGAATCTAGGTATTTGTCAACAAAACAAATGAACACAAAGCAGGTACGGTACAGATGAATACGTCAAAAACACCCACAAAATAGGTCCGCCGCGTCAGCACAAAATAGGTAATTTGTCTCACGTATCAGATCACTACTTTTTGCCTAGAGATGGGATGTTGTCGGTCAGAAGATATTTTGTGTTCGTCGTGGCCTATTTGTGGTTCATATTTTATATATAGAATATAATTATGTAGTTACATAATCATGATATGGTATTATTTGTCCTAAACAACAAATTCATATATCACAATGTTGTATGTGCTAAATAACCCGATGTCGATGCTTTACAGATCAATTTTCCTTATCCGTAAAAAATAAGACTTGCTCAAGATACTACAATAACAAATATGATAGAAACTGAAAAAACAAAATATATGTAGGTAAAATAAAGTGATTTCATATTTTAATCTTATATAACATTCTATAAAATTCAATGACATGAAAAAGTAGTTACAATATAGTTTATATTATACAGTAGGTGAGTAGGGCATAAATAACTACTAGAAAGATAATAAAAATAACATAACTATTCTGAAGCAAGTAAATAATGAAACCTGAATCATAAAATTTAGAAAAACATCTGCATAATAATATTACTAACGCAGCCAGTGCTTCCGCTATGAATATGGCATGACAGGTATATTGGTTTCAAACACTTCACATAACTATAGATCGTTGCCCAATAATACAAAAGAGTTATCATGCCAACAATACCAATTAGAAACATATTTTTAAAGCCCATCACTACGTAAGACAACCCTCGTCTTCCCTTCGATCAGTTTCTGTGGCATCGCATCCTACAGAACAACACAACTGTGGTTTGACATTGTTAAACTCGTGTTTGCAATCTTATCGAGATCATAGATCACAAAACAGTCATACGTCATAAAACAAAGGTTGAGATAGAAGAAAAAGAAGAACAAGAGTTTTGTCTATGGCGCTGCGTTGCCAGATTTCCAACTCTGGGAATCTGCTATTTAAGCTCTGAGCTTTTTACACTGAAATTTCCCGTCCTGTTACATAATGTCTTGATTAAAGGCTGTTACACCATACACCCACAGTACCCCTGGAAGATAACACGCTTTAAGATTACAGCATTAAAATGTGCTTTTGAAACAAATCTCCCATGAATCCAATTTTTATTTTTTCTTATGCTTGCTTCATTCGTTTGCAAACATTGAATATCCTATCAAGTGAAGTTGCTGAAACCTCACCAGCGGAATAGGTTAACACGTCTTATTTTGCAGTATTGCACTTTTAGTACATTTGTACTATTTCTAGTTCATTTTCGACGTCAACGTACAAAAGTAGGTACACGAGAGCTGAATTCTAGTACATTTTCAGTTTTCAAAAAATCAATAAAAATCTTCATTTCATACGTTGTAGCTTGTCAAATGGATGTATAATGCAAGAATGCAGAAGTTTGAGAGTTTTTTTTTTGTTTTTTTGCTCTTCACAAGATTATAAAGCGTCCATATGGTGCCAATTGCCAGCTCATAATTAAATTCACGGGTCACGGGTTTTAGTACAATTCTGTACAATCTTGTACATTTTATTACTTTCATCTAGTCATGGCCGTCTCTACTCACTAGGCCGGAGCATGAAATATGGCAACACTGAATCTACGGGCCGTCATTTTGTTTGTTGTTAAGTCATTAGTCATGGCATTAGTGTAATCTTCCAGAGTGAAAAATAAGATTGGAAGGTGAATTTTAATGTGTTTCTAATCATTTACCTGCACAAACGAAACTATAAAGATAACAAGATGTCTGCAAAGTGTGTAGTACTAGGCTGCAATAGCAATTGGGGCTTCCAAAGAAGGACATAAACAGAAGTGGGTGAAAGGTATTCCTCATTAGGGCTGGTTATATTTATAAGAATAAAGACAATACTTTACAAACATTTCAAAGGATATAAGACCTATTTTAAAGCACAATGTGGTACCTACAATGTTTTCTGGACCTCCCAAATATCACAGAAAAATACAGTTAATAGAACTCATCTGGGCATACATCTGGGCATACCTACGAAAGCATTTGATAGTGAAAGGGAAATCAAGACCAGCAAGAATGGCTTCACAGTGACCTAATAGTGAATTTTTCTAGCTCAAGTGACAACTTACAAAGTAAATTGAATGTTCATTTAAGTGGAAGTGGCAGCAGGAAACAGGTTGCTTTATTTTTATTTTGTAGTATCTGACTATGATGAACCAGACATCAGATGTATGTGGTATTAGTAGTAGTAGTTCTAAAAAGCATTTTCTTCTTAATTTATTAACCCAGATGAACTCTAATACATATAAAATGTAATAATTATCCTGAAACTATAGGCCCACTATTTGACAGCTAAGCCACGTTGCCACATCTAAGGCTCCGGCCTAGTGTAGAGTCGGCCATGATCTAGTGCATTTCAGAAACACCACGGCAGAACTGCTGCTCTGTCCTACGAGTAAAATATTCATCTGGCAACAGGGCAGTCAAGGTACCGCCCCATGCCCCACCGCCAACTTGACAGTTGCTTTTAACCTTATTGTGCTTTTAACTAGACCGAAATAGTGATGGGGAAAACAGACTGATTTCTATAATCACAAGAGTTAAATTTCACTTAGTATGACCTGAGTGAAGTTGTCAGTAAATATTTATGCGTGTCAAGTGCGTCGCCGTCGGTAACATCGAAAAGAGTTTTTTCTGAAGCAGCTCAACTCTCTAATTTATTAAGTAAGCAGATTATCACAAAAAAATCTGGATATTATTATTTTTTCAAATTCTTGTCTGTGAGTTTCTATTATTGTCATTGTTCAAAGTTACCCAGTTTCTAGAATGAGAGTTTTAATTTTTGGTAAAAATGTAATTTTTTTAATCCCTCTTTCTGTGAGTTCTTCCATAATTCATATTTTATTCACAGTTACCTAGTTTGTAGAATAAGTTTTAATTTTTTATCATTATAGTACTTTATTTTGCTCAAACTAATGCGAAAATATAATATCTTATTAATATTATTTTGAAATGTTCAGTTTGTGGTAAGTTTATAAATTATTCTATTTGTTTACTGTTTTACCCTATCAATTATTGTTAATTTGATGTTACTTGTGTCCAGTTTGTCGAAGCTTTTTTGTTAGATTAAAAAAATATGGTTACTTTTTTCTCAACAACTTACAACTAAATTCAATAAAATTACATTATATAGAATATTTATATTTAGTTTGCTTCTTTGTTAATTCATATTTGCTAAGTACGATTCCTACATCACTGTCTAGCAGATTCTCTTTCATTCGAGTGTCGCTCGATCCGGCGCAACGGTGACGGAGCGACACTTGCCGTTGGTTCAGTTTAGCTCAGAATGAATAAAAATGTGTTACGTTTTAGTTGCTGCTTTCACTTGTAACTCGCAATACTCGCATCGTTCACTCGTAATCAAGTGACGTCGGTTATATCAATAATCTAGTGCTCGAGTACATTTTCATTCGAGTTATCCCATCACTAGGCAAAAAATAACCGTACCTGTTTTGTGTGAAAAAAGAAACGAGAAACGTATCTCCGTACCTGTTTTGTGAAAAGAAATGTCTAAATAAAAGAATAGCAATGTGAATTTATTATTGGAATTGGTATTGACTATTAATTTCATTAAGCTTTCTAGGCAAAAGTGTGGAATGTGGATAAAGCCAAAAACCATTCCTGGTTTTGAAGGGAACAGATAATTACAGAAAATACAGAGGCAATTGAATTATTTATTAATTATTAGACCCTACATGGAGGAAGGAATAATTTCATATAAACCTGAAGTATAGGATGAATGATATCAGCAGCACCTGTGCCTACTTTGTGACTATATTTATAAGAGGTTCTATAACAAGCATGCATCTAGTTGGAAGTTTCAAGTATGTATGTGTCTATAATCAATTTCTGACTGACTGAAGTAGTAACTAGTGAGGTGATATTATTGATTATTAGTTAAGGTGGCTGTGATGATACCACTCCTATGATTGTGTTACAAACCAACGCAGTTCGCAATTAGTAATTATACAATAACAATTAAAAGGTAAACATGGAAAATCTGGCATTAATTTGCAAATCAATCGCTTTGTTCTGATTTTGTGCTATGATTTTGATACATGAATTTTAAAATATTTTTGACAAAAGTGTCATCCAGCTTTGACGTTTTGTTTCCAATATTGATAAAATTCTATTGGATGATACTTATTAACTACAGACCTCAATGCCCAATAGAAAGAGTTTGTTAAAAATCAACGAATAGAATCTGTTCGTTGGAGTGGAGCATATTGATAAAATCGGGCCTAAGACTAATGAGCATAAGATACCAAAAATAAATCACATATTTTTTTATGCTAAGCCTCCCGCAAAGGCTGGCGCTGTGGAAGCGCTGCGAGAGGATAAGCGCTGTAGGAAACAAATTCCCCGGCAGCTCATTCCACAGCGTCTAAATTCTCCAAAAGACGGAATGCTTGAGGAGACGGTTTCGGGTAGTAGGGCCTTGACCTGGTAAGGATGAGCTCGCTTAGCTTCTCTAGTGTTCCTGGTTCGAACGGTCTTTGGTGTTATTACCTAGGAAAGCTCACTCGAACATCTTCCATGATCTATTCTGTAAAACAGGAACAGGTCAGCCACACTTCTTCGATGTACCAGGCTGTGGAGGTCCTTTGTGAGGTTACGCGTATGCTACCTTCTGGATAGTGTCCAGTAGCTTTAGAAAGTGCTTCGGAGCGCATCCCCACACATGGGAGCAATACACCAACGATCTTCGGATCTATTCCTTGTGGAGCAGCAGGAGTTACTCTGGTGTATACAGCTTCCTACCGCGGAACAAAACTCTGAGTTTTCTGTACGGTAAGCTGTGATTTGTTCACTAATCCCCAATCAACAATTGTCTTGATGTCTACGTTTATCTGTGAGGCATGCTGCTGTAGCCGACGTATGGTCTCCTGGAATGATAATGGCTTGACTGGCTGCATGCATGATATTATTGTACTGTCGTCTAAGAAGCTATAGATTGGATTGAATGTTATTTCCAGCATCTCGTTGATGTACAGCAGAAACAGTGTAGGGGATAGGACAGATCCCTGAAGAACACCGGCGTTTGTTGAAGATACATCTGGTGAACAGCCTTAGACTACAACAAACCTAGATTGTTCGTTCAAAAAGCTATTCAGTCACTGGCGCAGGCCAGATGTTAGTCCATAAGCAGCAAGCTTGACCATAAGTCCCTCACATGCCAAAATCTATCGAAGGCTTTCGATATGTCAAGTGCAACGACATGGGATTCGCCATGATTTTCAATTGCTCTATTCCAGAAGTGGGTGACGTAGGCCAGAAGGTCACCCGTAGATGTATGCTTACGGAAGCCACACTGGCGTACTGGCGATCATTTATGATGTTATTGTTTTCCAGATTTTTCAGGAGCTGTATGTTAATGACAGTCTTCTCTATAACCTTAGGCATGATGCTGAGAAGGGCGACAGGTCTATAATTGATGGGATCGGTTTTTTGCATTTCTTAGGAATGGGTTGTACGCAGACAATCTTCCATGCAGCGGGAAACATGGCTCGTTGACACGATAGTTTGAAGAGCTTGCAAAGAATAGGTGTAAGCTCAGCGGCACAGCGTCTCGCATCTCGATGTTGAAATTTGACCTATGCCATTCTCGACTTCAAGTTTATGGTGGTGGTCGGAGTACTTCCTTGGAAGTCTACGGTAGATTTGGTCCATTGCGCCTGAATTAGTGTCAACTCTTTTTCCTCCAAGTAAAAGTATATTTTTCGATTTTCAGATTACGCTCTTATTTCAAAATATTTCTGCGGTTAAGTTTTTTTCTCAAATTCTATCTGGATTTTGTGCAAATCGAAATTACACTTTTTCTTTAGAAAAGTCTGTTTCTAAGAATTACATTTTAGTTGCTCAGTGAGATACATGTCACTAGTACTGTGCTCTAAAAGATCTACCAGAAAATGGTAGATTTATTGTATATTTATTGAGAATCAATATACAGAAGGTTTACTACAGTCATTGGAAAAAGCACCGATATCTTAACTATTTCAGATGGAACACCCTGTATACTTTGGTTTGATCGAATTCGTTGCTCATTTCTCCATGTTTTTATATACCTAAGTTTGACTGCCCCCTTCTACCTAAGTATGTCTTACACCTAAAGCTGACAGATTCCAAATAATTTGAAGTTTTTTAATTCAACTCCATGTTTTTCTTCATTAAATTCGATATACTCAAGATGGAACGGACCCCCTGTATATTTTAGTATTGTCAGACTGTCTGATCAATTCTCTGTGTTTTTATATCAACATGTCCTACGTAAAGTTGATGGGTTCCAAATAGTTTGCATACTTTTGACTCAACCCGATATTCCTCTTAAGGAAATTCGAAATACTTAATAGTAGGCTTTGATTCACATCAGACATGTTAAATTTCGAAGCAATATTGCGCCTGAAGACTTTTTCAAAACGCGATTTGTCCCGTATACGGGAATTTGAATATATCGAACATTATATCCCAATAATAATAGAGTACCGACTGAACAAAATGTTTCTAAGGATTTTGCGAGATCCCGCAGAATATAATATTATATTCCATATGGAATAGTTAAGATATCGGTGTCTGAAAAAGAGCTTCTTCCAATGACTTTAGCAAACATCCTGTATAATATGTCTCGATCATTATACAAAAAATGTTAAGCTCCTTTCCTGGTATATTTCTTAAATCATAGTAGTGACATGTGTCTTACAGAGCGGCTAAGATGTGATTACTTGAATAACTAAATTTGCGAAAAAAAAAGTCTAATTTCGATTTGCATAAACAGATAAGAAGATATAATTAAAAAAAGATTAACCGCAGAAATATTTCGAATCAAGAGTGTATTCTGGAAATTGGAAAATATATAGGGTGTTCTGTTTGAAATAAAAAATTTGTCAGTGATTCAAGCTCAACGAACCACCCTGTATATACAAAATTATAATATAACTCACATCAAACAACTAGTGTGTTTAAATTTTTGTTCTATCCCATACAGTTTCTGAGATAAGGTATAGTGGGTTATCTTACGTGCCCCACCTTGTACGTAAAACATGTAGGATTTATTGGATACTTAGCCCAAACATTTGTGACAAAGGTTACAGTAAAATGTAACCTGACGTCGACTAGTAAGTCTAGGGGCATAAAAATTCACCTTACTCAGTATTGGTGGACAGTCAATAACGTTATGAATTAATTTAAATAAAAAATAAAGAGCATTTCCATCACGTCTTGTTTGTGGTCACTCCACATAAAATGTTTCAAGCAAAACCTCATGACTGAATCCTCTTTCCAGATAGTAGCCATTATATTTGAAGAAAAAATACTTCAGTGTTCTACAGTGTTAGACAGATTCAATTGCGTCAATTGAATTATGGTAGATTTGATTCCAGATCAATTTAGCATATTCCAACTTGCTTCGTATAAAAGTAAAGTATATCATTTTTGAGGTATTGATGTCAGAAAAGTTAGAGAAGTTTCTGACGCAATAGCCTAGGAGCTTCAAAGGTGACAAAACTATATCACTAACGCTACTTGTTTTTATAGTAAACGACATAACCTTAGGTACATTTGGATATATTCAGCGTCAGCCTATTATCTAAGCACCAAGAGTGAATGCTGTCCAAACTATTTTGAAAAGCTATACAGTCAATTATATCCTTTATAGATTTATAGATTCTAAGGTCGTCAGCAAATAACAAACGTACAAGGAACCCGTGTAGGTAAATTGTTAATGAAGATAAGGAAAAGCAAGGGCCCCATGTTGGACCCCTGGGGCACACCTGATGTAGCCGTATAAGGATTTGTAGCCGCCATACTCGACATGAGACGTTCTATCGAGCAAGTAAGATTTCAACTGAGGGACAAGGCGATCCGATAGGCCAATCGCCCTCAGCTTCTCCAGAAGTATCTAGTGGTCAATTTGATGGAATGCTTTCTGAGTATCTGAACATCAGAAATGAACTGTGTCAAATATATGTTTATTGAAGTAGATCTGCCAGAAATAAAATCATGCTGATGATCGGAAGGTATGATTTTAGTATTCCTGGGGATCAAATCATAAACTATAATATCGAATATCTTCACAATATAACACAAAATTTCCATATTTGCGGTTAATTGCTTGTTTTCAGAATTAAATTAAATATTATCGACAGGAGGGTCACAAATAATACATTGATACAATATAAATAAGAAACTTGAAACATGATTCCTGATGTTATCTTGTTTTTAAGTTCTTTAGAAGCACGTATTATATCGGCTTCACCAGTACGCTGTGATGAAATGATATTGACTCAGGCGCGAGTTGGTCGAGAGTAAAAATAGGGCGCAATTCTAAAAATGCACTCGAGAAAAATTTTGCAAAACCGTCAACTATGGATTGGGGACGATCGTAATTATGATTGTTATTATGCCTAGTTTTAGTGTTAACAAAAGACCAAAATTTTGCGGGATCTTGATGTATTATATCCTTAACGTTTTGTATGTAAGCGGAATAAGCCGCTTTTATCGGATTTTTTATTGTGGAACATAATTCTTTCAATTTCCGTTCAAAGTATTCCAGTTTAGTTTTTTAAAGGATTTCTCAGCTCTATCTTTTTCTTCATATCACATATTATCTCGAATGTGAACCATACATCTTGTTCTGATAGTTCTACATGCGGGTACATAGTTTTTGAAAATTTGCTCAATTATGGAGTACATGTAAAAACAAACATCATCAACATCACTTGCATTATGCAATGAAGACCAGTCAACATAAAAAAAGGCCTCACAGGTATTCATAAAATCGGCTTTACGAAAATTGTTTTTAAAATTAGCCATGGAAACAAAATTCTTAATGACCTCATTTTACCTAAACTCAAACTTAAGTTCTGGGTGGTGACTGTCTTCTCTAACTAACGGTATGCCATCCCTAACCACCACTAATCGTATGTTGCTTAACATTGCTTAACATGCTTTACATCAAGAAATCTTCCTCTATCATTGTGAGTATGGTTGTGGTTGAATAAATTAGAAGATGCACAGAAATCACTCAATCTTTGAAACTTTTAGTCATCAGAATCAATATTTAGAGGCAGGTACATTGAAATCGCCACAAAATATAAACTTACAGTTTGTAAACATAGTATTGAGTGATTCGAGAGTGTGGAATTTTTTTTCAAATTCACATAATTATACGGCTAGAAGGTGAAATGTATATACAATATATTACCAATATCTTGTCATGCAATATTATTTTCACTGCTGACACATGCAATGTCAAATTGATCATCACTTATTGCAAAAAACACACTGCCTTTGTATTTGAGGCTCCTAATATTTTGATAATAGCATTTAAAATTAATTAGATTATGCGTGGTACCCCATACCCCGTAATTTTCTATAAAATAGAATATTGCTCTATGATATGATATCCTGCTTATGAAGTTCATCGCAACAAAATTGAAAGTACAGGTATTCAGAGGCGATTTATAAAATACGAACTTGTGGTTTAGAGACGACGCGACGGTAAGTCCTCGGAAATTGGTTTCAGACATGACGTCTTGCTTAGCAGGTATAATTTATCAAACGTAGATAAGCGAAGAAAATATGCTGTTTGCATCTTTTTGTATGAATTACTTAATAATGTTACAGATTGTAAATATTTACTCAGTAAAATTATTATACATGTTCCATGTATTAAAACACGGTCAAATATGAAATAATTCTACTTAACTGTTACAAAAAGTAACGTGTTACTTTCCTCTCTAATATACATATGTGATGTGTAGTGCAACAGTTATGAAGATGCAAAGAATGCTGTAGATATATTTTTTGTAGTGCGCAGGAGCTTAAAAGATTTTTCTTCACTTTATCCACTAAGTATTTTTTTAAAATTAATCTATTTTGTGCATATCACAATCAATAGTATATGTTTTAGTTCATAGTTTATTTATTTGCAACACATTTTATTGATCTACGTTAGTGTAACTCCTATCCGTTAAATATGTATTTATATGAATAAATAAATAATGTTCAATTTGCTTGGGAATTCTATCATAGCTTACTAAAAGATTTTTGAATATGTCCAAGCCTTTCAGCTCGTTAGCTTTTCTCATCAATCCATGTACAGCGTTTTCAAATTGAGGGGTCTATTTGTGCCTTCCTTAGAACACTTTTGAAATCAATATTTGCGTTTTCACACTTCGCAGTAGTTAGCAAATCATTGACAAGAGACTTATCTAACCTTCTAACCTTTACAAGGATTGAGGTGTATATAGGCAGATATCGGGCAACAAACTGACAACATTCGTAACGACATTGCAACCGAAGAACGCGACGTTGGGCGTCAAAAACCTGTATTTTCTAGAACCGAAATTTCACTTTCACTAAAATTTATCAAAAAAAAAAAATATATTTTGGTGAAAAGTCCTCAGGAACCACAGGTTTATGCAAATAGGTAGGTATAGGTCAAAATACTTTCCACCCTTACCACTGTATTTCTAAAAGCAGCAGTGAAAACTTCACATCCTTAGAATAGTTTTTTACGTGATTTCGATTCTACATGGTGCACCTATGTATAAATCAGCCTTAAATAAAATCTATTAGCTTGCAAAACTGAGCGTGTTTCTTTTCCTTATGCAAAAGGTAGGTATTTCATAATAATTATAATATGGATATCTAAAGGGAAATACGGTATTTGGTGAATCTTCAACCAATCTTAAGAATGAGGCCAGGTAGGCACTAATCAGGCATGTAGCCAGAGGGGGCAAAAGATTCTGGTTACAAAGTACCCTGGTTACAAAATATCTTAGTGATTTATATATTTTTAAACTGTTGAAGCTTTTATGCTACTAGTCTACGAGCTTAGAAGAAATCGTCTCAATAAAGTTTGGAGATAGTCAACTATTGGGTAAAATATTCAAGGGATCGAAAGGAATTTAAACAAAAATTTTAGTGTTTCTAGGTACCCACTATCTAAGTTCTAAGTGTTGCTCATTAAAATAATTGACAAATAAACAATATTAACAATTATTTCTTACCGTACTACGAACTAGTGATACATCGTTGAAAAGCTAGATGTACCAGTTTGCTCTTTATGCCAAATTTCCTTGTTTCGGTGTTGATGAAAATAAGAAAATTCTGAAACAATTGAATCTATGTACACATCCGAGTGTTGCATACAGTTTTTACTCAGAATTTAGAGAAGAAATCATTTTTATGTTTCACCTTTACACCCAAGTAGACTGTAATGAATATTATTTGAGTAAAATTAAGCATTTTAAGGCTTCATGTCCCTATCTCAATAATTCCTGGATAGAATTTTCAAGTACTCTTTTCGTTTTTCTTGTTTCGGGGCGGTAATGTGCCACTAAATCTCTTGGCGCAGTACAAACAAGTGCTCTCCAAATCGATTTTTTCAACAAGACACGCGTTTCGCAGCTATGTTAAATCTAAACTGAATTCAGTCTAAAGCTGCAATAAATTCAGTTCAACGGTTGAAAAAAATCGATTTGGCGGGTGGTCAGATGCTCGGGAGATATATTCGTATCTAGTGAACGCAGAACATCAGGACATCGTAATCGGAAAAAGCCGAAGCGCAAGTCGTATGTGATACCAAAATTGCTAACACATCCTCTGAATCCGCAACTTTTAGAACCTAAACTTGTAAAGATAATGTTAATTAATAAGCAGAACGATTAAAATTATAAATAATAAGGAGTGAATTGGTTGCCGCTGTACAATTGATCGTTTTAAATTTGGAAAAAAGTAAAACAACGTAAAAGAAGGTATTCCAAATTTCTAGGTTACGTTTTTAGGCTGCATTTAGCTATAATGATTGAACATTCAGCTGTGCTAGTTTGTACGTCACTGTCAGCTGACTAGTGCAAAAGTCCAATCATGTGACTCTAAGCTCCAACAATTTCTCAATCTCAAGAAATAATACTGGTCACAGCAGATCCATGAAAACGAAAAACATTCCTATTAAGCCTTCTACAACAATTCTACAAATAGTTTCATCTAGGCCGATAACGTAACCATTACGTACCAATCCCATGACATCGGGGAAATCGAAAAAAGGTTAGAGTCCCTAGCAAGAATGGCCGAATATTACAAGTTAAACCAGCTACGCTTAAATCCAGATAAAACTCAAACCTGCCTGTTTTTACAGGAAGAAGGCACCTTGTCAACAATAATAACAAGAAAGCATCAGTGGTTCTTAATTTAGCAAATGTTAGTAAACCAGTATGTTTGGTAGAAAACAATGTGTTCTTATACTATCACGATCGCAAAGCTTTTTTGAACACTTCAGTACCTAATAGCATGCAATCTAACTTTTGTACATAACATAGGAATTGCGCTTCAACGTCGTTCTATTGTGATCTTGTGTGGTCTTTAGCATACGCTCCATACAAACATGCGCCCAGGAGAGTAATAATTTTATTAGTTGTTCATGTCTTACTTCTTTCACCAAGTAGGCATTACTGGTATATATATAGAAAACGAAATAAAACTACTATAAAACTTGTCAATTTCATATATTCACAATTGTCGATCCACTGACTATAACTTTAACACACTGTACATTCGAAAAAGAAACTTAAAATTATATATGTACAAGCAGTAGTGATATTTAATTTTGTTCCGTTCATCACAGATATCGGAATTACAAAACAAATTCAGATGTTTTTCACAATCGGAAACAATTAACATAACATAAAGTTGAGTATAAAGTACTTATGGATAAGACTTCAGATTTGGTAAGAAAAAACAGTCTTTGGAACATTTGCTAAAAGCTATTTATGAAGAATGAAGGTGCCTTTTACAGCATCTATATAAAAGGAATGTTCACAAACTACACAGTCTTTTTTGAAACCAATTTTTTATTCAAGGATCAGAATGAATGAAACATCAACGGTTGTCAGAATGAATGGTTAATGTTCAACTATTTCTTTCTTTTAACAAAGCTGCCTTATATAAGATTTGAAGTTTACTCAATGTTCAAAATAAAATCTTTTTCAATACGTTATAACTTATTTTAAGAAAAATTATCCAAATATTTTCGAGAACTCATTGTTATCAGTTTTGAAAATCGAACAGTTGAACAGTTCGAACCAGCTCGTTTTTCAAAAAAGAATGTGACTAACCGTGACTGAAATAGGAATTCACAAAAATACCATCCTATGACTGAAAAAATGAGTCAAGAAGATAACAAAGGCATTTCATAGTTAACTGTTGGATATTTTGTATTTAAATTGCATGCTTCTGGTTAAACCCATCCTATTGCACTGAATATAAGTATAGGGTTTTCATATGCATGTTCATATACGTAGTTCATTGTATATCTATGGATTTTTTAACTTTTTCTGATATATCTAGTTTTGTGATATTTACCTCTCAAATCTTGCTCATAAACCAGTCATATTTTCAAAGGCGCTAAAGCTATAGAATGTGATGGTACTCCTGTTGATCGATAACAAAATAACGATGATATACTACTGACCTTCAAGTTCGCCTCTCACTAATGTTTTTTGAAATAGTATGTAGTACGTAATTTTGAATGTTTCTCATGCGTTTGTTTTTGAAGTTATTCGAACAATATGGATTCTTGTGCACTGGATTCAGAAGTCTCTGCCAGATTGTCAATTGACTTGACCATTGACTATGTATTCTTATGACTGAATAGTTATTCATACTATATCACATTAAAAACACTTTCCAGTAAATAATTCAAGGTTATGGGAGAGACGCTTAAAAAAAAGATTATAATTACTCTCTATATCACCTCGTTCAATATGACTGATATCAAACACCAATCCATAATTTAGAATTGCCACAGAGAATATAGGCGTATACAAGGGGAGGGGGGTTAGTAAATAGGTCCCCCAGGATTCTTGAACCGTGCGCTATTTACATCAACAATAGTCGTTTTATAGTAAGGGTCCATACAAACCTATCCTATTCCCCCAGTACTGTGGTTAGTATACGCCCCTAACAGATAATCCTACCAACTTTTAAAAACAGCAAAAATGCATAAAATAAACATAGGTACATACTTAAAAATTCTGTAAGCGTCCGAACAAGATTTACAAATCAAAAGCACTGGGTAGTGTAGTTCATCATCCGAATTAAAAATAATTATGACAAAAGTCGATTATTTACATATATACACAGAATTGGAAATATACAATCGATAATATAAGATCAGGTATCAATATTTTCTTCCAAGGCCTAAATAACCACCGAAACTGTCCAACAGATTTGCAACTGCGTAGGTATGCCGCTACCGTCGCTTGCAGATCCATCAATGAATAAAAGGAAACTGATATAAAAGTGTTAAAGGATGTGCGATAAGAATCGTTACAAAGAGTCGCTATATACGCCTGGCCAATGATTCTAACATAATTACCAGAATAATTACCAACAATTGATGTTTTAAAAATACCTTGGTGTTATCCATTGCGTTTCTGTGTTTTGTTCTGCTTTTTGGGTATTTTGTCCAAAGTGCGTCAAAACAAGGCAAATAATACTTAATAATAATACTTAATAATTTTGCTTTTAAAAGTTGCTAAAATGTATTTATCAAGATGTAGAAGTAAGACATACCTATAAAGGTATTATGAGCTGTGAATTTGACGATTATAATCCAAGGGATATGTGTGAACGAATTCGAATAGGTCGATCCGATGGTAGATCTCTTATTTTTAGTTATATTGTTGTTATGGCTTAATAACTGACTCTCTTTCTCCAGTTGACTAGCCAAAAGCAATACCGAAATACCAATACTGAATTATCCGGGTAACTTCGTTATATCCAGAACAATGTAAAAGATAGACATCAATTACAACTTCAAAACATTTCTCAAAATTATTAGTGGCAGAAGAAGCTGAATATGAAAACAAAAGTAAGCAAAATTTCACTTGATCTATTTACCTAAGTTTTATAGGAAAAGACGGGATATAATTTGATTTCAGTACATTATAAGGCAAACAAAACCTTTTAATATTCAAATTCCTATTATCGCATAACTGCTTATAATTTAAACGTTTTTCAGTGTACGCAGTACCTGTTTCGCTTCCTTGTTCAATAAAAATCTCAATTACGTAAAAGGCTCGATAAAACAGTTACGCGGATTTTAGTTTTTGTGAAGATAAACACAAAATACCTTTTTAAATTACTTCAAAATGGTATAAATCTCAAATTTTAAATTATTGAAAGTTTTATTTGTTAATTTTATAGTGGCTCTGAAGAAGAATATTGCCAAATTGAAAACTATTTCCTCTATTTATCAGATCTTCTTATATTTAAAATAATATCAACCGGTATATCGCATAGACTATTTACTAGAGTTTTGAGGTTAAGAAACGCGTTTCATCTATTTTAATGAAACAAAATATTTCCCTATGCAACTTCACTTTTTGTAGTTTAGATGCCTTATCCAGTATTGTCCACTACCATTGATTTTGCTCGGGTACATAACTGCACAAAATTCAAAACGATCAAATTATATCCACTTCAACAAATTCAGACAACTCTGCCATAGTGTGCCTAGATTTTGATTTTATCAACACTGTTCTTTTTAGTAGCATCCTAAGCAATTTATTATCACTGCATTTGCTGATACTTCAGCTTAGTAAATGATTATATGGGTACTTTAGATATTGGTTTGGTGCACTAAAGTTGGGGAAGACTCTATTTTAAAATGCTGATATTTACTGAATGCGTGTTAGTTAAAATGTAAAGTAGGGATCATAATTAGGTAGGTATGTCGTGTATGCATTATTACTCTCAACAGATCTTTCAACTTTGATACCTTGACTAGAAATAAACCAGGTCAATTTTCGTGATCGAAAATTTCACGAAGCAGAAGTATCTAAGTTTGGAACATACAGGTTTATTACATTTACAGATAGGTATTATTTGCTGAATTTATGAAATCCCAATATCATGCTATAGTTAGCCGTTTTACACAAGCGCATTTGCGAATCTTTCCTTTTGAGGTGAATATTTATGTATCTCATATGGCAGATAGTTGGATGATGGTTAAATAAAGTACGTTTTTCATTTTTATACAATCCTCAAATACCCGTATACATACCTATATCGTTACATCTCGTTTCACAGAATTGAAACAACATCGTAACGTTGGAGCTTCGGTGTTTATTTGTTCTTGGAAAAAGCGTTTTCATAGTTCATATGACGCGATATTTACAACGTAGGTATATCACATGAGTAGCAGAAAAATATGCATCTAATTGTATTTTTAAAACAAAATACCTCGATTAGATTTTGTACTCATCCAGGTTATTTTTCCGCTGCTAATGCAAAACAGCAGAGATAGCGCTATCTTTTTCACTTTAAGTATCATTACTCACAAATACTTGTAGCTAGGAGTAATCTTATCCACCCTATTGGTTAATCAAGCAGGTTATTACAAAAATTATTAAACATAGTGGTTCTAAGTTGCAGATCGATCAAATTATAAATAACTATATTAGTTTTTGAAGACTTATTGACAGAGTGTTGGCTAATATCAGCCACAGATGTTCGTCATGTAGTAACACTACTACGCTATTCACCATTTTCTGAGAACACGGTGACCTAGGATACGGAAAAGCTTAATTAAAACCAAGTCGAATTCAACAGTAAAGACAAGGCCATAGAAAGCTTAGTAGGTTTCCCAATTAGATAATAGGAGTTCGACTCTGGTAACTACGTGTTTAATAATCTATTAGAAAGCAGCACCCCATGTCTGTATTGACACAATAAAATCTTAAGTCGTTATAAATTCATCAGTTGTCAACTATATAGATGGGGTATTCCCATCCCAACTTTGTATTAAAGTTCGCAAAATTAGTTACTCTTAATTCTTCAGTATAGAAGTTTAAGAAAAGGAGACTCATAGTTGTGGAAAATCTATAAAGCCCCGTTATTGTACATGCTTCCTCTGCATTATGGATAATCGGGGTTGGTTAAGAATAGTTATAGAAAAGCTAGTTGTCTGATAATTATCCGATTTCTAGTTAGGCTATTATTACGCTATAACGAAAAAAACTTGTGTTGAACTCGACCAATACCAGACTTAAGGGAATCCCGTAACAGTTGACTGTTCGGCTAATTCAAATATATTGGTACTACAGTGAATAATTCTGACGCTTGCACTGTCACTCTTTGCAGGCAATATACCCTTTTTATCTTACAGATTTAATCTGAAAATTTGTCAACCTGTCACAGTCTCCCAAAAAAAAATTATAAATTATGTAATTATGGAAACCTGGTTCGAAAGTATCAATTCATCTATGGTTCAGAGGTTCGTGTCACTGCTGTCGCTGAATTTGGTTAGATTTTTATCAATTTGTCAACGAATATTTCATCTACTAGTTTCTTAATAAAATTACTAATCTGTTAATCATTATGATCTTGTTGCAGTCATATTATAGGTGAAGAATGAATGTATATAATCTTTTGTTGAAGTTTTTTGAAAGCTTTTAGCTAATTGTCTAGTATCCTGGTGGCATCTGTAGACTCCATGATAACTTGGATTGCATTAGTGAAATGAGGTAGCCAGGTAATGTTTAGTTATAAAAATACTGTAGTACCCAATGATGTTGAACAAAACATATACCTAAATACAGTTAGTCTAAATATCATTTCGGAAAAATACCAGGAAAATTACCACTAATGTGAATTCAAAACAAATTAGGACTGGTGGTGCTTCAAAATGAAATTTTCAATTGTATAATAACTGAAACCACTAAATATGGGTATTTCGAAATTACTTATGCAGCTAGTCTATTGATAGACGCCATTACTATGCTTATGCAACATTAAACTGATTTGAGTCGTATAATTAAAATTTTCAGGCAGACTTCGCGAATATTTGGGAAATGTTGTCTACATTTCCTTAGTAATTCATAACATTACCAGTAGCTTATTTAATCCAATTATTGAGCAGTAGTTTTATTTTCATCCCATTATAGAATGCCATATATTCATCAGACTGTTTTTCAATCTGGCGAACCGAAGTGTGAAAATACTGAACTAGAGTTGGCTCGATCGAAAAGGTAATAACGATATTCAAATAATAGACGCTATCTCTGCATGCATATAGTGGTCTTAAACAACCAATTTTACAAAGTTATGTTTTCGTGACATCTCATTCGGTGTGTGTTCTGGCTACTCAAACCAAAGTTCAGTGCTCGAGCACTAATATGTACCTTATTACTGTAACAATATGATTTTGTTTGAAATCCGAGTCGAAAATCATCGCCACTAATCTTTGAAATTAATGTATTTTGGGCAAATTTAAATTCCAATATCTGGAGAAACAAAACGCGACGAGCAATTAAGATCATTATAATATAGGTCTCATGTAATTTTTTGAGCATGGGTTTCCGAGGTCAACTATGATACTTATTATGACCATTATTATCACAAACATATTAGTTATCTGTGATTTCTGAGATATGATGAACGAATCTATATTACAGTCTCATATAGTGAATATGTCAGATAATGCCATATCAGTAATATAGGCCTATCCGACAGATGAGGAACCGGTGAAACCGGCCTAAGCGTGCATAAATGAATAATAAGCTAATTCACAAAAAAATACATGTATTGAAGTACTAGGTCTTTGTAATGGTATAAAAATCTATGTTTTTGTTAATTATTTTAATTCCACTGTTACCTATCTACCTAGATTATAAATAATTTTATTATGCATCAAGTATTTATCTATGATGGATGAACATCGACTCTACAATTTCATATTATTCATATTACATATAATATCTCTTATGAGCTAATTTTTCCAATCTTGAAAACAGGTTTATACGTCCTACGTATTATATGTGTATAATACGGGAGCCAGAGCACGGAACTTTGCGATAGGTAGCTTTTGTCAAAATGAGATCGAGATGGACTTAAATACCGACTATACGATTTGACGTGAGAATACTGGTGGCGGTCAAAGGAGCCGAATATGGCCGTGATTCGTACAAAAAACATCTTCAATTTCCTGTACATATCACTTCACAATCTTGATATTACCAAACGGTAACTTCTTTCTGTTGTTCATCTATTCATTAGTATTATACATATAATTTCAGATCATATTCATTCTACAATCCATAAGAAGGTTCAAGTACGCATACGAAGTAAAACAAATCTATTATTTCTACCAGGTTTATCATTATAGGTATTTGAATATAGATATAAATAATATAATGACACAGAACAAACCACGAACCATATAGAAGTAATTTGACTAGGACATTTTCAAAACTAATTTCATAACATAGGTACCTTTGTGAATGTTGTTAACTTGAAGATAATTTTGATTAGCATCTTTTCAATCAAAAAGCAGCCATTTTATGTTTAGTAAAGCTATGTTGAAGCCAAGGCTAATTATCCCTTTCGAAAATGCATTAAAAAGCGTGAAAAATTGTTTGGAAATTTATCTCATAGAAGGACTTCGAACAAGAGGCAATGTGCCTTATAATACTTATAATAGTAGTAAGAAGATCTTTACTCCTTACTCCTAGTATGCTGGAAGAGGAGTGATGGCTTCATATATCACCCTCCGATCTTGCGCTATTCACTGATGGCTCCAAGTCTGGACTGGACTGGACTGGACAGAAGCGGGAGTAATTGGTACCAATCCAAGAGTTGAAATTTCAGTAAACCTTGGGAGGTATACGACGGTCTTTCAAGAAGAAATGATAGCCATAGAACTGGGAATCAGGGAACTAATCAAAAGGCCACTGACAAACAAATCTATAAACACCTTTCCAGGTAGCCAGGCTGCCCTGAAAGCACTGAGCTCCAAACGGGTTGACTCAAGACTCGTATGGAACTGCATACACCTCCTCAACGAACTCGGAACAAGGAACCTTGGTTTGGGTTCCAGGTCACAGCAGAGTGGAAGGCAATGTATTGGCCGACGCGCTCGCAAGAGGAGGAACTGAATTTGTGTACATAAGATCAGAACCATTTGCGGGCATTGCAAAATGCACCGCTAAAAAACCATCTCAGATTGGGCAGAGAGGAAAGCACTCTTGCACTGGTGAGATACACTACGGCTACTGCACTCGAGGAACGATTTCCGCATTCTAGTTGGTCTGCTGACGGGACATGGTCGTCTGAGGAACCACATGCGGAAGTAGGGTCTTGAACACACAACAGACTGTCGCTTCTGCTACGTTGAGGAGGCAACAGCGGAGCATATTCTGTGCTCCTGTCCAGTACTGAAGAGAGCTAGGTTCCAGGCATTTGGATTTGCCTAATTGAAACCTTATGACTTCAAGGAAGTTTCACCCTTCACGATCATCGCCTTCGTTAAGAGGTGCTGACTGTATGGTGAACTCTAAACGGGTGTGAGCCATAATAGACACAATTGAGTTGCAGTGGAAGGAGGTACAATCGCCCCATTCACTTTCAACCTGACCAAACCTACTCCTAGTCAGAATATTCTAGTATTGTAAAACCTCCAAATGAGGAAGTTTAATATGGAATCTAGGTACCTATAGAAACTTAATTTCACTGAAAAGCATCCAGCACTTTAATCCTATACGATTATTCGAAATTTCTACCTGTTTAAGTCTCCTTATTATATATAAAGGTAGGTCCCTTTGAGTGCTGACGTCCTGCTATACGATTATACGATAATTTTCGGTAACTCATTAGGCTTTAAGATATACGCTCAAAAACGTCAGGAACGTACTAAAATGATTGAAGATTAAATTGTCTGAATTTGTACAGTAAAAGTTTCATTACTTCCGCTTACCGAAAAAAAAACCAATCATTTTTTTATTAATATAGACCAATGTTCGACTTCGTTAGCTAGCCAAAAATGCTAGTTAAGTATGTTAACAGTGAAACGTGGCTCAGAAGCTGTATTGCGATTTCAGGTTTTATCTCGGGCTTAATGCAATATTTTTTTTGTTGACTTGCCAGATTTTTATGAGTGTCCCCAAAAATTCCACAACGGAAAGAATTTATTACCATTAAGGAATATTTGACACATATGTTAAATGTTTGACTCCGATAGTTGTAGCCGAGGTTGTAGCTGAACGTACATACATAGAAACGCAGAAAATCGAGATATGATTTTGACTTTTGACCGACGATGAGCAACGGCGAAAACAATCGTCGAAAACGTATGTGCAGTCAAAATAAATCGGCTTTTTAGCAATATATACCGAAAAAACAAGTTACCACCGAGAAAGTTCAGCTAACTGAGCTAAGAAAGTTGCAATTGTTTGGAAAATACTGAAACAAAGAAAAAAGAAACATTGTCTCAGCTTAAAATATCCATTAATAAAATAAAACCACATTGTGCTGGAACATAAACATTCTACTGGCGTTTCGGCCACATCCGTAAAATATTTGGCAATTAATTTGGAAGAAGTGACATTGTTTAACAGCTTTTGTCTTTTAGGTACCTACTAACTTCCTAACTGAGTCAGTAATTCCGAAATATTAAAGCAGGCAGACTGTTGCATTTGCATTTTTGATAGATTTAAAACGAGTACCAATAATACATATCAGCGCCTAAAGTGGGTGACACGCATACTTTAAGTATGCGGTTTTTAAATTCGCGAACTTACTCGGCTCGACGTCGGTGACACAAGTGAAGCTGAAATCACTCATTTTGATAATTTTCCTAAATAGATAAAACTTTTAACAAACGCCAACCACAACAAGCGTTGCGCATCGATGGCATGCCGAAAAGTGGTGGCTCGCGGCTCGCAGTACGAGCCGAGACAAGCTACGAGCAAGTTTTCATACCAGTTGGATCGCTAGCGGTTTGCGCGACGGTTTTAAAGTACGCGTACTTACGTATTCAAAAAGAAACATTGTCTGAACTTAAAAAATCCATCAATAAAGTAAAACCAGACACAGGCGAAAAAGGTCATCTAGCCATAAGTACGCGTACTTGCTCGTACGTGTATCACCCCTTTAAGGATCACGACGCTGCCTGCATTCTGAGTGAGTCATGTGACAGTGTGTAACTCAGACAGCAACCCCAAGAGGTGGCAATATACCGCAACACATTCGGGGTCCTACAGCCATAAGAAAATCTGGAAACACATTGGACCGTATGTTTCTCTAAAGCATATCCAACCACGCTGAGCTGCAGTCCACTGATGAATTAGAAAGGCATTCATGATTGAACAGGCAGATTTATTTATTTTATTTGTTTTATACTGTTATATTTATTTATTTTATTTCTGTTTTTCTTTTATGTAGTACTTGAGTAGTAGTATAGAACCTTTTAGTTATGCAATTTTTATTTGTACCTCAATTCGACATGTAATCATCAATTTTCAAGGTATCACGTTATTAAAAAAATTGTCTTCCAGCATTATGTGGTTTTATTTATGGACAAGAAAAGCACGATGGATCGGAAAAACAAGCATATAGCCTATGATAGGTTTAATGAAGGGTGGTGTTACCTACAGCATACTTTCATGATCATGACAATTTACCCTCTAAAATCGAGATTTTTAGTTGGAAATTGGAGAGCTCAAAGGTTTCCGCCCTTACAAAAAGGTATTAAGACACGGAATTGTATCAGTTTAGTATAGGGAGCAAAAACTATAAAAGGATCTTCAAAAATATAAATCAAGAAGCAACAGCAGTTTTTGTTATTTTGTATTCTTAGACTTTGACTATTTACCAAACATTCCGCAAAACCAAATACAAGCAACATTTTGCGTCAAGGCACGTTTGCCTGTTCTATAGTTACTTTAGAAAATAATCGCAAATCATTTTATACAAATGATGCGTTCTCACTAATCAAGCTCAAACTAAGACGGATATTAATTGACATGAAATTATTAACCTTTAAAATGCAATATTATACATTACAGTCATTCCGCTTAAATTTATCAAAGAACCGCATTCACAATTGATACCGGAATCGATCTGTTTTATGGAATTTATCTACTAATTCAGAATAAGATGTTTTTTAATGTCCATTCGGACGAAAGAAAGTGAGTATTGGCCCTTAACAAAAATTATTAGTTTCAATAGAAATCTTGAACCAAACATTGAAAAGTTATTTCAATATATCTCAATATACCCATAGCTGCTCCAAGCATTATCGCAGTGTAGATAAATAAAAAAAAATGCTTGAAAAGTGCAAATAAACCTGTTAAAATAAATGGTTTCTTTAAACGCTTAATCAAACAGTAACATACTAGATGTTCGACGCATACTTGAACCTTTTATATGAGTAGGTATTTATAGTTTTAACATTGAACGTTCGAAGAATGAATCTCTGATGAATCAAGAAAGAAAGAGTTATATCATATTGCATCCTTACATAACCTTACATGTCACCTCACTGCTTACGTGTTAACAGTTAGTAAAGCTATTGGGATTGTTGGCGCCATGTCCTCTGATCCTCTGGCTGTGATAAAAAATACACCTTTGTCCCATTGTTCAAGAGGACTCCACGTTCACGTTCTGCACTGCAGACTGACGTTATGTAGACTTGAAGGATGACACTCATGCATTGTAGCTATGTAGCAAATGATGTCCTGGATAACCCGTTTGTGTGTAGTATTATCTTCATTTAATTTTTTTGCATTTACCTGCCCAACTAAACCTTCTTGTGTGGTGGTAGGTACAGCTTCAACATTTCGATGTCAACGGAAGATATCTGAATTTTTCGAATAGCTCAGAAAACACTGCTCATTGTGAACAGTGTGCTCTAAAAGACATACTGCAAGATACCTGAGTCTTTTATACGCCAGTTTGAGGTGATATGCTCAATAAGCAGCTTTGTCTTCATTGGCGATAATTTATCTAAGGTGATCCTTTTGAAAAAACATTTGCATGACAATAAAATGCTACTATAGGCCATTGTAAGGTTATTTGTTGAGCCAAAACTATCCAGTTTACTTTTGCTGGTCCATAAATCTCACCAAGGTCTGCCGCAGGCAATCTGAAGCTCGCCAATGGCAGATACCGCTTGTCTAGCTTGGATATATATACACTGAGAATCACTTCTTCACAAAGGCGGAACATCCAGGGATTGACAGTCCTGCTGAACCGCGAAAAGCGGCTCTCACATATGCGTTAAAGGGGCTAAGGGGCCTCCCTGGCCCATGGGGTCTGGAGAGGGGGCGTATTGGTGCTGCATATGTTGGACGCCTGTATCCGTCGGCAGGTACATGGAGATCATCTGGCGCAGGTCTTGACCCTGGACTTGCTGTTGCGTTTGCTGCTGGTACTCCCGTTTTACACCCGAAGGCGTGGGAGTGTGTAGACCGGAGCCTGGTGATACTGGTTCTGATTTGATACTACTGCCGCTAGGACTGTGCGAAGACCCGGCTTGGTGAAGCCCGTAAGGTGAACCGGCACTGTTGGGAACCGTGTACCCACCGTAACCACCGTTCATATACGCGGAATGCTGCATCTGCTGTTGCATCTGGTCGTATCGAGCTGCGGCTGCATAGTTGGCGCTATACTGCTGCTGATAGGAGCTGGGGTCATGCATCATGTAGCCGTTTGGCATATATCCGTTTGGCATTTGATACATGTCCCTGGCCGTCACTTGTTGAACACCACTACCAGGGGTTGGTCGTGAGCCTGCATCTCCAGGTGTGCCCGTTGGTAATAAAGCACCAGTGCCTAACGGGTACTTGTCTTTTTTCAGCAACGTCTTGGTTTTTCTCCTTGGTCTATATTTGTAGTCAGGGTGTTCTTTCATATGAACGGCACGTAATCGTTTCGCTTCGTCAATGAATGGGCGCTTCTCGGTCTCACTAAGTAGCTTCCATTCGGCTCCTAGTCGTTTGGAGATCTCAGAATTGTGCATCTTCGGATTTTCCTGTGCCATTTTCCTTCTCTGGCCTCTTGACCACACCATGAATGCATTCATCGGTCGCTTCACCCTCTCCATGTTTTGCGCCTTAGTGGTATTGTTGTTGTTATTTTGTTGAGGATGTTGCGGTTGTGGGGTTTGCTGATGCTGGTGCGCCTGGTGGGTTTGTTGGTGCTGATGATGGAGTTGCGGACCTTGCGGCTGATGGTGCAGTTGATGCGGATGCTGCGCCAACGTATGCATGGCTGGCAACTGGCTGAGGCCGCTATAACCCTGCAGACCTCCGTGGTGAGGAGGCATGTTAGCGTGCAAGCTGCCTCCTTTGAGGTCTGTCTCCATGGTAAGCATGTCCTCCGTCGGGGCGAACAGTTTGCCGGTTTCACTAAACTTCACTAACACGGAACGGTCACGGCGAACGGACTCGGCCAACGCGTGTATACTACATATGCCCCGATTTGTGACTGGAGACGGGGACTGGGCGCGCTGCGACCGTTGCGCCCCCCACCACGCCGATGATTGACAGCCGCGCCTGCCATATTTGCGGGGAGCCAATGGGAGGCGAGGACACGCCTGCTGGCATGCGCCCCTCCACCCGGAGACGCGCGCACACAGCTAATTACTCCGAGCCGATTACTAATTATACCTAGAGGGTATTTTTACTGCTGGCAATAATAATTAATTAATACTAGCGCATCATTTCGCGTTTAAAAATCTCTAATTAATGACTGTAAGGTTGGAAAGAAGACTTTGCTTGCCCTTCGTTATCGAATTTTCCATTTCAAAGAAGTGTGCTTGCACTTACATAATTGGGCTAAACTACGTCTATATAGGTTTATAAATAGTGGTACAATAGCTATTTCTACCTTCCATTGACCCATTGTATGTGTGTTGCGTACACGTTTCAGCGATTGCTCATAACAAGCCTGTCATTTACTGCTGAAGAAACAATATACCTATACAGTGTGACTGTATTAGAGTATTCTTACATTTCTGGTAGGTAGGTCACAACTTACCGAAAATGATTGTAACTCAAAGAAAGAATTGATGCATGAGCCACGCACCAGCGAATATATTGGTTTACTGCTAGACTTTTCCGCGATTTGATGATTTATTGTTTGAACGTTTTTGCGCTAGGTATCAAGGTAGGTAGGTACCTATGTGACTTCAACAATTTTGGAAGACTTTGATGTATTATTGTTCTGTTCAGATATCTAGATCTACTTCTGTGACCAAACACACAAACGTTGTTTGCTGGGCGAATACCTACGTATAAGGCGTACACGCGTATTGATGATATGGATTTCAAAGAATAATACTTATGTATAATTTGCGACCTGGAATGTATAAGACTTTTATAGAATTTAGGAAACATATCATACCTATACTAGTATACGTGCCTACCTGACAAAGTGGATCAAAGTTGAACTGTGCGGGATTTTTTATGCCACACACAATCTATGGAATGGACAAAATTGTCTACCTACAATATCAGAATCGACCCATAAGCCATTCACCAATTATTTCACATTTATTCATCTATGATTGTCCGTATGTCCGTGTGATCTTAGCGCGGAACTGTTCTACTATGGAGTTTACTGATTTCCGTAACAGAGTTTTTTCTGAGAGGACGATATTACTTTATGCGGAAGGAAGTACGAACCCCAAATGGGTACGACTTTTTCACAAATGGTGTATTATTATCTATATGTACCTATCAACAACCATAAAAGGCTAAAGGTCTCTTCAGCAAATCAGCAAAAAATGCTTATTATATTTTCTGCAAATCGTAATTTTTTGCTTCAAGTCCGACCTTTACATGGCACTGCGTGTATTTGACATTCATTTCATTCGGTTTTATCGGGTCAGTGGCGTCGCTAGAGGGGCGACGGTAGCGAACAATTGGGAGTGACAAGGTTTCTTTGCCCTCCACAAAATCGCTGCTGGCTGCGGGGGTGACTCCTGTTTTGGGACTCTCCATGATAAAAAGAATAAGTCACCTATATTATTACTATCTATTTATAAAAGGTTGTACCATTCGTTAGTCGATGCTTCGTTCGAAGAAGCATGTTCTGTACATAGAGTCGTTGGCCGGCGTAAGCTTTTGAACTTTAATTCTACGGATAGGTTAATCATTTCTGATACTACATTAACACAATACGCTTACACAGTAAAAGAAAATTAAACCATAAAGCTCGTAGAAATTAGTGATCTCTTCATTAATATAACATACAAGCATTCAAAGTTTGACAACCATTAGACAATGCCTTCTATTCCATCGAGCTTTACCACAAACCTGTGTCCCATCCTCTACGTTGTTTCTGATGTACATCAATAAGCTGGTGGAAATAACATCCAATTCAATCTAAAGCTTCTCAGCCGACAGTAAATTAATATCATGCATGGAATCAGGCAGGCCACTCTCATCCCAGGAGACGATACGTCGGCAACAGCAACGTAGATATAAAAACAATTGTCGAGTAGGGATTAGTAAATAAAGAACAGTTTAACTACAGAAAACTCAGGCAACAACACTGACAAAGAAGTCTCACGTTCGCTTACCAACCTTGGAAATGGAGGGTCGCCCAATAGTCGAGTCACCTTCCGTCAAGCTTTTGGGGATCAACAATAACATATCCTGACACGACTACGTCGTCAGTATTGCTAAAACAGAGCAACTACTGCTGCTCTACAAGGCACAGATCCGATCATCGTTGGAGTATGGCTGCCATGTGTGGGGATGCGCTCCGAAGCACTCTCTAAAGTTTCTGGACACTACCTAGAAGAGAGTAATTAGACTAATCGATAGGCCTTCCATCACAACCACATGTTCCACAGCCTGGAACATCGAAGAGGGGTGTCTGACCTGTGTCCCTGTTTTACAGATTCTATCACGGAAGAGGTTCAGTGAGCTCTCCAAGGTAATAACATCGAAGGCCGTCTGAAGGAGGGACACTAGAGAGGCTCTGCGAACTCATCCTTACTAGGTGGAGGTTTTTTCGGAGAACTGACGCTGTGGAATGAGCTGCCGGGCAATCTGTTTCTCGATGGTTACAACCTACAGCGTTCCAAATCTAACGTGCAAAGACACTTATCCTCTCGCAACGCTTCTACAGCTCCATAGGTTTTCAGCCTCTGCGGGAGGCTGACAATGAGAAACTACATAATTGTCATCGACTTTACTTTTTGTTTTGTCCGGCTCTGTGGCTTTTCTCAAAGTAGAAAATATATATGACAAAAAAAGATTCATTTTGAATCAGTGGCAGTTCTGAAATTTTAAAGAACACGGACACAGAGTGTTTGGTGGTTGGGAGTTGGTAAATCGGAAAAGAGAGCTAGTAATACATCCAAGACTCCTTCCTTATAGTTTGTATATTTTGTCCTGAATGAAATTATGAAATGAGGTTTATGCGGTACTGACCTGTCTTGGAAATGGAGTTCCTTCCCTGCCTCGTGTGTCTCGTTATCCACTCATAAAACGGACAGATCATGATCTAAGACGCTGGTGTAGTATAGTGGCACCCATTTTGGATTTATCAACGGGGCAAGTCACTCTGTATTTTTTACCACCAGATTCAAAAGCTGTTTCCTGGCATAACTCAAAGATACGAAATCAATTTCTGGCCAATACTTGTACTTTGATAAAGGCCGCAAAGGTGGCTGAAATGTAAGTAAAGTTGATTTTCCAACATTATTTTCCTCTATGTCCATATTTTCTAATTAAGCCAACATAAAAATTAATGAACGGTATGCATTTGTTTCGATGAACTTTTGAGGCAATTGTCATCAGAAAACGCACAACAGTTGACGGTGATAAGTCACAACTGGATCATCGCTGACACTAATATTACAAAGCTAATGTTAGAATATTGCATGAAATACTATTGACCGGCGTTAGAGTGGTCACTGTTTATTGGTATAATGTGTTATTAGCAGCAAAAATGGATCCATGCGCGGAAGTCATTGACGCAATGTTCAGCAATCGTAACTTAATGAACATGAGCATTGAGCACCATCTTTCATTTTATTAATGACTCATATTCATGGGCGCAAAACACGAGCTTTTGTTTCGTTTGACTTTATGTAAGCAGGTACTCTTTATTGCGTGACATAGATAAAAAATGGCGCCTTCTCGTAGCAATTCCGCAGTGTATGTATGTATGTGTATAACGTTTTCTGGGTATGGCCTGGACTGAACATTAGTACTGATTCTGTTCTTTGCGTTAGTAGTATAATTTGTATTAAAAAGCGGCTAGATATATTTTTCGATCCTTCTATAAATATATTGATCAAATACGTAGAATCATCAAACCAATCAGTGCCTCGTAATTGCTATAACTATTATAGGGTAAGTATGTAGAAAGTAATAGTCACCGCGATAGTTTACTAGGGGCAGGCTTCATTGATAGCATAATTATTATGGAAAAATAGGGTTGAAAATGGACAGTCCAGGCACGGACCAATACCATATTGGCTGTATAATATTAGGTAAGGAGATGATTTGTAAACCGTATCTTTGTAACTAGCTTTTGTATTATTCGCATATTTACCTTGGAAGTGAATAGTGGTATAACATTGTTAGGGACGAAAAAGTGTAAATATGCACACATACTGCTGACAGAATACTCACGCTACTAAGTACCTTAGCTAATAGCTTATTCATCTAACGTAGATTGCCCATTCCGCCGGCGTCCTTCATTACAATATCCTTTTTGACAGTGCACATTGGGCGACCCAAAGTGTTGACTATATACTGTAGAGTATATACCTAGTGCATGGATTAAATATATTAATGAGTTTGAAACAGACTTCTAGTAATAATCATAATACTTAACAAAATACTGAGAGCGTGGACAATAATAAGATTCTTTGATAAAGTAAATGTTACCACCACCACATCATGAGAGACTGCGCCGTACGGGCCTAGAAAGGAACTAGATGCTTTCCAGGATGCAACACATTCGGTCATTGATTAAGCACAGGGTGTGGACGTTCGTTCAGTGTTTTGTTTACTATTACACGACCATGAAATGAATCAACTTAAGAAATCATTAGGCTTTCATCTACTTTCACAAAAAAAGGAAATTACCATTTATCATAACATCTACTGTACAAGAAATTACACATATTATTATAATAAAATTTCAGTCAGATGCGACTGAATTAGTAATTAATCAATGTTCATCTGGAATCCCAGTTTTGGTGCATCTACCACATTAAAAACAGTTCGAGCAGTACTTGACCCTACTGTGTGTAAGCTGTCCATCATACCGCAAATCTACTACAAATCAATGTTGGCGATCCCTTCAATAACGATATCTTACTCCTTCATGTATAGTATATGTCCATATGTTACTCATATCATGTTTAACTTGGCGTCTGGTAGTGATCCGGGTCACAATTCATAGACTGATCTGTATCTGGAAAGATGTTTCATTTATCGTTCTATCGATTCTCCATACCATATGAAACTATCTTTTGAAATAAGCTCTCTGTCATACCAACAAGAAAAATTGTACAAGGTGGTGAACGGGTGAACAGGCATTGCACTTGGTTGAGCCAAGATCAGGATGTCTGGTTCCTTTACGTATAGTCGTAAATCTAAATAAGTAGTGATACAGAAATCATCTTCAACTTGCCTGTAGTAGTGACTCGGATCATATTGTCTCACATTTTGAGGATCTATGTCCGAAGTTTCAATCAGTAACCTATACCTATATGTGTTATAGTTTCAGGTCAAACTGAGGTTTTATTAAATTCATTCACCGTACTATGTGTAACTACTATAACTGTAGAATTGGGGCTCATGCCAACAAGATAAGCAGCAAGTTACAGTTCTGGAGGAACAACTTCATGCTAATTATTATTATTTTTAATTATTATTATTTTTAACCTTTATTAGTCTTGGTTGAGTCAACTAAGATTTTTAACTCCTTTATCCAAAATTCCAAATAATGTTGTAAGACCCATATAATCTTTAACTTGTCCTGTGGTAGTGATCCGAGTCAGAAGCAGAATATGGGAAGTGTGAATACCTTAAACAGCTTCATGTCAGTTTGTTGAGGTTTATTTATTCACCTATTGATTAATCAGCACTGTCTGTGAAGTGAAAGGCGAACACAAAGGGGATCGATAAGTATCGCGTCGCCGTTACCATCCTTAAATTTATTAGTAATCAGAGTAATTCTAGTCGTCAACCCTTTGGGAAGGGTCAATACTGTAGCGTCGACTTTCCAAAGTTATTGTAATAATATTTACATAGCCTAATTATGGAACTAGGAACATAAGCGATCGATAACACTGTTATTCAGTTCTGCTTGATAACCTATTTTGATTACTAATTACATTCCTCCAGAAGAGTTCCGTACACAGATATGTACATTTACAATAGTCACAAACTTATAGACATATAAAAACTGTTTACAGGAAAAATGTATTACATATAAAAATGTGTTGTGGTGCGATACTAAATTATATCACGTAATCGACTTATTTTACTATAATCGCGAAAAAGACTTCGTTTTTGGGTTCCTGGTATTTTACTGAGGTCAAATTGGGGTAGAAAGGAGGGCGTGGGTTAAGCGAAACATCAAACAAATCAAAATACATTTTCATCAAAACAAAATTAAATTACATTTTGTGTATATCGACGACTTTCGTTTGGCCTGATAGTATTTCAGGCCAACCGGATAACCAGAATAATCTGAACAAGCGCTTGTCATATTCATAGCCAACCCAATTTGATTCCTAGTACATGTCATTGATAATTATTTTTGTCCTGCCTAAGCTTTGAGATGATTGCAATAATTCTAAATGAAATTCACAAGTATCACATTCTAATAGGTAAAATATCTCATTACAGTGACATCAGCTGGATACGGACACCTCTCTAGATTTTTTTTTGTCGCACAATATAAATTATAAATAATATTACCTGTACATATGTTAATGTGTATAGGTAAAATACATATCCAAAAGCATCCACTCTTTTCCTGCATCTTCTGTAATCAACGTTTGTTGAGTAAGATGATAGTTATAGGTAAAAGGATCTCATGATACGCTATACAACGCTACTATAGTGCCAAAATACTAATATTAATTTAAAATTGACACTGCTATTCTTTGTGTGTGACCGATTCAAAAACAAGAATAGATACGCGCTTACAAATTCAATAGAGATGCGCATTTTTTAAAAGGATCCGTTTTGTTAAGTTGGCGTGATAGGGGAAGGGTATAATCGGGGGGTCACATCCCACATCCAACACTCTCAAGAGCTGTCACGGCAGTCTAAAATTTGACTGAACAAGGTATCTTATTCTCAATAGGCCAACCAATTTAGTTATTAACCTGTTCTCGCCTCTCCCACTGGTAAGTTAGTCAAGCAACACAAATCTGCACAAGCACTGCTGCAACTAAGAAAGCCATTTAAATCATTTGCAACAAAAATAAATTTAATGAAAAAGCTGCACGGTAATCTCTATTTCCAAATATGAGCACAATAACAGTTGTTCGTAGCTCAAGATCATTGTGATAACTCAGTTTGGCATCTATGGTTTTTACTATTCTTGACACCTCAGTTGGCATAAGATGTCTTGAACAGATTACTCGAACAGTATAACCGGGTTACCTTTCCTTGCGCTTTTTGAATTAAAATAGCTAAACATTAATATATTGGATATGACTGAAGTCAGAAATATAAGGTTTGTTTACATTTCTTTCAGGTCTCAATCAGTGCCGACACTTCTGTAGTGCAGTGACGTTATTATGTAGACCGACCGTACATTAGACCTCAGAAAGTGGTAGGCGATCAAAATAATTGCAAATAGGTACCTATCTGCAATAGATAAAAACAAAATAAATTGGTCTATTTATATATCGACATCTGATTATACACAGGCAATATACATATTTTGACTACACTAATGACCGCGCCAGCCCAGCAATAAATGCCGAAAGGGATTACCGTTGTCGGACCGGAAGGGCGTCTTTTGAAGACATAAGGCATACTTTGTAGTATCGGCACTCGGTGAGAGCACAAAAAATGTAAACAACTCTTATATTTCTGACTTCAATTATTTCAGATTTCATATAAAGTTAACAGTAACCGAAAGCAGCGCAAATACAGTGTGATTTTTTAGTACCGGATCGGTCCATAAATCTACTACTGTAATATATAGCACAAAAAGTTGTATACAAAAGTTGTAGGCAAGGATATGCTCGTTACTCAGAAAATTTTTTGATTTATGCAGGATTCATAGCTACGTGGTGATGCACACATATTTTTTTTAGATTAGACATCTTATATATTATTCCAAATTTAGATTCTAATGATGATCTTCGTTCAAACAATATGAGGTATTCTAACATTATACAGGTTATTTCAAAAGTTATGACCATTTTTAATTCCTAATCGCTATCAAATGAACGTACTGTATATCAAAAAGTAATCGGTCAGACATTGTTTTTTACTTTGATAATTGAAAAATATTCACTAGTTTTAAAGTCAGCTGTAAACAAAACCGACGATGCATATTCACATACAGGGTGAGCTAGAATGCAAAATCTAGAATTTCTCTTTTTTATATACATATAAGCCCCCGTATTTAATTTAATAAAAAATTGCCTTTATTATGCCCTTTCACGTTTATATAGCATCCCCTACACCTGCATTCATCCAAGTTATGTCAAATTTTTTGCGAGTTTTAAATATACATCCTATATGTGTGTACTCGAATTTATTTATTTTGAGAAAGTACTATAGAATTTTATTTTTATTTAAAGAACAACTAAAATATGAGGCCTTATTAGTAGTAGGTTAAGACAAAACAACGAATTATTGAGATAATATAAGTCAAGTATGCTGAGGAAGTAATTTTATAGAAGTGATCCATAATAATTATGGATCATTATTATCAAGCAGATTTATCAGGTAGGCTTTGAAATATTGGCTGTTTTCGTAACCTTCTCAATAATTTCGTACTGTGTGAAAACCAAGCTTTAAAAACGAATTTTTCTATGGAAGTTCAAATAGTTACAATTTAGGAATTACGAGAATTTTTGAGAATTTGCAGACTTGCCTCTAGAATATATCAACAGCGATATCCAGAACGGAGTCACCCTAAACCTGATGCATTTGAAATATTGGAGAACAGTTTTATTCGTACTGAGTCAGTCAATATTTCAGAGCCTACTTTTACATAAAAAATGTATGTTTGCATCACCACGCAGTTATGTATAAATTGTATAAATCAAAATATAATCATACATTTACTGAGCATTTCCTATATATCATTGCCTACAACTTTTGTATAGAACTTTCTTCGCTATTTCCTACAGTAGTAGAGTTATGGACCAATCAGATACTAAAAAGTCACCCTGTACAACTGCATTACGCATAAAATCACCTAACGTATGTCTATACAATTGAATGGACCTGCCACTCAGCTACCATCCACCTTCCACCTTTTTTTTGTGAGAGCGAGAAGATAAGTTGCATCTTAATGCAATTCAAATAAACGCGTTATCACAATGGATGATAGTAATAAAGAATGAAATTTTCTCCCCTTACAAACAGCATTCAATCAAGTGGCTTTAAATCGGCCATTGCACAGTGCTCAGCTATTGTCGGAAGTTAACAATACGACACTATACCTATATTTAGTATAGAAATGGTGACAATGCTCTACTGTATAGATACAGTGCTACTTGTTGCGGGATCTGCTAGCCGAAGAAGTACATACAATGTAAAGCAAAAAAAGGACAGTAGCTTTTGAAATTCTTGAATGAAATCTGATCTTATCCTCGAACAAATATATTTATTTTTCTGTTGGGTGAACATGAATTCATTTAAGTATCAATTGAAGTCAATTTATTCAGTATGACTAATATAGGGAGTTTAAGGTTTGTGGTGGAGGTTACTATTAAAAGAAATAAAGTGGTTTGAGCTATACATATACAGGGTCAGTTTTTAGTAACCGATCGGTCGATAACTCCACTATTGCAGAAGATAGCGAAAAAGTTGTATATAAAAGTTGTAGCCAAAGATATGCTCCTTGCTCAGAAAAGATTTTGATTTATACAGGTTGATCCATAACTACGTAATAATGCAAACATGCATTTTTTTTAATGAAACACCCTATATATTATTTCATATTTAGGTTCTACTAATGATTCTCGTTCTTAAAATATAAGCTATTTTAACATTATGCAGTGTATTCCTAATGTTATGACCATTTTTATATCCTAATCGCTGTCAAATGAAAGAGCTGTATATTGAAAACTATCGAAACAAAAAATATTCTGTTTACATGGAAAGATGAAAAATATCATCTAGTTTTAACACAGGCTGTAAAAAAGTCGCCGACGCATATCCATATGCAGGGTGAGGTAGAATGCAAAAACTAGATTTTCCCTCTTTTTTTAAACGTAGTCCCCCATATTTTATTATACCAAAAAGTTGCTTTCAACATTCTCTTTCATGTGTGTACAGCCTTTCATATACCTACATCCATCAGTTTCCGAGATATTTGATTTGCCTGCAAATTTTAAATATTGATACTTTTTTGTGTACTGAAATTTATTTATATTGAGAAAGTACTACCGAATTTTATTTTAATTTAACTAACAACTAAATCATAAGGCCATAATAGTATTTGATGGAGTCAGAACCCAGAATTGTCGAGTTAATATAAGTATGCTGAGAAAAGAATTTCATAGACGTGATCCTTAATTATCAAGCAGAATTATCAGGTAGGCTTTGAAATATCGGCAGTTTTCATAAACTGCTCAACAATTTCGTACTGTATAAAAACCGAGCTTTAAAAATGATTTTTTTCATGGAAGAACAAATAATAAAGAATATTTAGGAGAATATTTGAGAAATTGCCTACTTGCCTCTAGAATATATCAACTATCAACACCAACAGCGATATCCAGGACGGAGGCACTCTAAAACTTATGCATCTGAAAAATTGAAAAATCATTTTATTCGGACTGGATCAGGCGCATATACCTGAGGGGGGGGGTTTCGGGTTAAAACCCCTCCGAAATTTTAAAAAAATTCAATAGAAAATATCAACGGTTAAGACTCAGTTACACTTTCAATGTAGATAATAATTTTAATTAAGTATTAGCAACTATAAGTAGGTAGGCAAATCACAGCAAAATATTAAACAACATTGCTTGCGCGAAAACGCGCACATGTGCGTAAGCACGAACCTCTAGCGGCAGTACGAAGAGAAATTTATAGTTTTTTTTGAAACCCCCCCAAACGAAAGTCCTGTGTACGCGCCTGGACAGGGTCATTTATTATTTCATAGCCTACCTGATAGATCTGCTTGATAAATATGCATCACGTCTATAAAATTGTTCCCTTAGCGTACTTGACTCATAGTGTCTCGATAATTCATGGTTTTGACTTCACCAACTACTATTATGGCCTTATAGTTTAGTTGTTCGTTAAATAAAAATAAAATTCGATACTACATTCTCAAAATGATTAAATTTCAGAATACAAATAGAAAGTGTATTTAAAATTCGCACAAAAATCGAAATATTTCGGAAACTGATGAATGTAGGTAGACGAAATGCTGTACAAATATGAAAGAGCCCAATGAAAGCATTTTTTTTATATAATAAAATATGGGGGTGACATTAATTTGAAAAAAGAGCAAATCTAGTTTTGCATTCCACCTCACCCTGTATATGAATATGCATCAGCAGCATTTTTTTACAGCTTGTGTAGTAGTAGATGAAAAAACTTATGTTTGACTCATTAATTTTCAATATATGTACAGTACATTCATTTGACAGCGATTTGGATATAAAAGTGGTCATAACTGTTGGAATACCTTGCATAACGTTACAATACTTTATATTCGAAGAATTATTAGTACAATCTAATATGGAATAAAATATCTTTCACTTAAAAAAAATGTATGTTTGCATCGCCTCGTAGTTACGGATCACCCTATATAAATCAAAATATTTTCTGAGCAAGGAGCATATCCCTGGCTACAATTTTTATATACAACTTTTTTCGCTTTCTTCTGCAGTAATGGAGTTATCAACCGATCCGCTAATAAAAACTCAGTCTCACCCTGTATATTTAATGTTGTTAAGAAATTTAGGTATCATAAACTATTGTGCAATATTTTACACAGCAGTTGTTCCTATCCGTACCATTGGTCCCATTATGTCTTCTCACAGAACTACTAATTATGAGAATTTTAATTCATGATTGAAACTTGACTCAGAATTTTTAACCAAATCGGTAATAGTTAACCCCTTTTTTATCAAATCGGTAAAGCGCTAACGGTTCAATTTTGGTAAATTATGTTGCACAAATTTGTTGTTTGAATTTTAAGAATCAATTTAAAATAATATATATGATACCATATAGGCTATTCCGGTTCTTCTTCTTAGAGTGCCGTCTTCATCATTGAAGGTTGGCAATTCCGGTTAACAGAATGCAATATTGTATTCCATGACTTTATAATCAACCTGGTATATTTAAATACCATACGGCTATTGCTGAAGCTCTAGCATCCCGATGATTTTATGCACGATACGTAAATGCTTATAAGGAATGAGTGCCGAGGAACGAAGTACCTACTAGAAAAAACTGAGCTTTACAGCACCGACGGACGTAAAGCTATTCCTTTTACATCCTATAAAAATTATTTATGAGTTTTGTCCCAAAAATATCGAACCATGACAAATTCCATGGTGTTAAAAGACCCGGAATGGCAGTCGGCGATTTCTTGGAAGGATCCTTATGGGTCCTCGTGCGTCGCACCGCGCCCCTACTTTTACAGTGGCGTATCTACCCGCTAGACATGGTGGCGCGCCCTCAAGGCTATGCCAGTGGTGTATACCGATTTTTTTTATCTTTTCAACAGGTTTTTATCGAATACCATAGGTTCTCCCATTCCGCTCTATTTCCGTTCTATAGCAGCAGTGGTATGCTTCTACCGACATAATCCCAATAACCGCTTCATCGATTTTGATACCGGCCCGCCAAAGTCTAAATACGAGAGTAACCGGGCTGCTACGAAAAATTAATGTTAGGGGAAATTTGTTGACGCGGAACTTGCATAGGTCAACACTCGTGAGCTCGGTAAATGCATCCCTTGGCAGTTTGTTTCAAGCCCTGGATACTCTGAGAACAGAGGTGTCGTCGTACCACCCGGTTTTCAATTTATGAAGAATGACCGCCTTGGGATGGGATGCAGCAGTCCAGCAGGAGCAGGTCATAGACTTAACACAGCATAGTAAACAACCAGCACAGTATCTCAGGTTGGCGGAAATTACACGCGCATACCCACTTCGAGTATTTTTATCTTAGATACTTTTTGAGCGATTCCAAGTGGGTATCGATACTTTTGTAGGGGTATCGGTATCGAAAATAATTATATAATTATTGAGGGGTGTAACCAATTGCACATAATTCTCTGTACGAAACAGACGCGCCTATTTGGCCAAAAAATATCGAGTTGGTACCGGTATCGATATATTCATTTTCGCATTTCTACCCAAACTTCACAGTCGTACAATCATCCCAAGGTCAAATTCTGTGGGAACCATCTTTATATAGGAAATCCTCAAGGTACGTTTCTACGCTTGCCAAGGCTTGACAAGCATCCACAAGCCCCAAGCGTTCACAAATGTCGCTTTGGAAACCGTTTACACGTTTGCGAATGCGTCAGTGTGCTACGGACACCCAAGCATGACTGACACTGACTCCAAGCATCTGCAACTTTCTTTTTAACTTTACGATTAACGTCTTTGGGATTCTAGATACGCGTCTCGCTCTGGTAATATTTCAAGAACATTATAACTCTCTTCGTTCGACCAGTCACTCTACTAAACGCGCACCAACGCCAACGTGTAAATGCGTCGCAAGCGCTTGCCGCAAACATTCTTTGATCTGTGTCAAATAACCGACACCAGTCCCGATCGGATACAAGCGTCCGCAAGTTCACGCAAGCCAAGCCAAACGGCCTCTTTACACGCTTGTGCTTGTGGATGATTGTCGAGGCTTGGCAAGCGTGGAAATGCGGCATCAGAGATATTGTGCTGGTTGTTTATTATGCTGTGGACTTACTGAGCGGTAGAATTGTAGAGGATAGCTCAGAGAAGCAGATTCTGTTCGAATACCGGTAGAAAAGTGAGAGGTCACCAACTGCACGGATTAATCGAATTGCTTTTCTCTGGACTGCATCAAGTACAGGCATGCAATATGATTGGGGTGGTAGAGAGAGGATGAAGAATGGGGGCTTCATGTTTCTTTGTACACTTTGTACAGTCACATGCCAAGCGTGAGGAGAATCTGGTATTATTTTGTTACGTTATCTCAGTAACTGCTTCACATATTTCAATTATATTTGGATGTAATGGAATGTGGGGTCGCAATAGGTATTATTGTTAAATATTTTAAAAAGGTATGTATTTGTAGCAAAGTAATTAGCAAAAAACGACATCCTCGGAACTAATCCAAACTTCAATTTTAGGCGTTTTCAATTATCTTGGAGGGTATAGAGGGAAAACTTTTTTTTTACTCATTCCGTTAACTTAATAAAAAAAGGGCTTGGCGTTATTCTGTACTTTACAGAAATTGCCTTGAAGAAATACCTTAGTACTTTTTTGATATATATTACATTCTGTAAAAGTGTGACTTGGAAACTGCATTAGTTGTCAGGAAATTGTGACACCGTATTATGACCATAATGGAGTTGAGAATATTGTTTATGTTTTGAAGACTTTGCCAAAGACGAATCATCAAAAAAAAATTAAGTTAAGTTGATTGACTCAGTAGTTCCTTCACACCACGTTGACCAGTTTATTATTTTCATTAAAATCAATCCAATAGTTTCCAAATTACACAATACAGAACGACGAGAAGCAATACTCGCATGTATACATAAGAAAATTCTAAGTCTTTTGATTTCTGTAATAAGCAAGGTAATGTCCGGATGGACCTAAAAAAGTGTATTATGACGCTAGAACTTTCTTTCACAGTTTAGTGGACACCCTATTGTGAATACAACGAATTTTTCAGTTTTACAACCCCCCACCCCCCAACCACCCCAATTTCACCCCCACTCGAGAAAAAAGTAGAAAACTGTCAGGAACCCCTAAAACACCTAAAAACAAAGTTTGAGGAATATTTAAATTTATCTTTTGCTAATTACTCCGCCGCCCATGCACCGTTTTTCAAAATTGTAGGAACGTTACCTACTGATTCCACAGCATATCGCTGCCCGAATTTCATCATAACCCATGCAGCGGTTACTGAGATTACGTGGCTAGAAGGACAGACGTCGGTCTGTCTATAGGCGTCTGTCTAGACAGACAGACCGACAGGCAGACACCGACGGAAATGAGTGACGTGGATTTTTGTTATGTATGTAGACGTTATGTAGACTAAAAAGTGGATTATCTCAGAATCGAAAATTTTCGCGATCACAATATTCCCCTCACCTATCGATGTGGGAAGTAAAAGAAGAAAATGGGATACAATTACAGGAAATCAGTTTTCTAAGAAGAGTGAAGGTTGCAAAAAAATAGACAAATTAAGAAGCAAATAGCGGAATTGGACATATTCCATATAAACGAAGAATAGTAAAAACGAAGAAAGAATATTATAACTGATCCCTGGATAAATTTTAGTTTGACGAAGAATAGGGGGTTTAAACCTGTAACTGTCTATGCATTGATAAATAAACATTTCCGTGAGCTCTAGACAAATAAAGAATCAACAGAATTTAGCTACTACATACAGAAATGAATAACTAGTTACTACACATTACCACGCAGCCTGGAAAAATAAGCTGGAAGAATACATTCTCCAAAACATTCAGTATTTGAGCTGCTATCAATTTTTTAAAAACTTATTTGGCTGCATTGTCTTGGGATGGTTGGCTAATTTAATTTTATATAAGTCAGTTGTCTAAGAATGAGTATCGTTAAACGATCTTGATATATTTCAAGCAAGACTACGGTAAATGGGGTGTGACAACCAGAATGGAAATGTATAAATCCCCATTTAAATACGTATCGGCACTAGGAACGCAAAATTGCAGATCATCCCCAGTCAACCTATGGGTCCATTGAAAAAAAGAGCGGAATGGAAAAAGGGCCGTTTCGCTATGCGATTTCTGCTTTTTGGAGGCGTCACAGCTTCTAACGTGAACACCTATTAATCGTCAGAAAGTGACTTAACGGAATGTTAGCGGTAACCAGGGGCGCACCTGCGTCCTGTAGGCTTACAATGTGGTATACTGGTAAATTCTATGGCAGTATTTGACATGATTTGGCGAATCAACACAAATCGCAGAAACACTTTGCTTCCGTGACCTGTGGTGAATCAATATTATAACGTATCTGCGAGGAGATTTAGCCCTTAGATTATTTCAGTGCTAGATTGCTGTTACACCCCATAATTATCATGATAAACACAAAAATAGAGTCAAGTTGATTGACTCAGTACTTCCCACACATAACAGTTATATCATTTTATTATTTTCCCCCCTTTGTATAAGATCCCTTGCAACCAAATCATCGCCCGTCTGTCCTCAAAATACATCCAACACAAAAACTAATAAATAGTTTTCTAAATCTCTCCGTAGGAACTAAAGAGACACTATTAATTTTTTTTCTGCGAGCTTCAGCTGGAGTTTAGCAACCCCAAAGTTACTTAAAAACGAAGTTATCTTTATATTTTTAGTTTTTTTTATTATTGCTGCGCCGCCACTCACACGATTTTTGAGAACCATAAACATTTTTCATCCTTGCCACGGTAGTAATACTGTGCCTATGTTTCATCAAAATCAATTCCATAATGTCCATGTTACTAAATTCAGAATGATCTAAAGCAATACTCGTATGTATACATCCCCTCTTGATTTCTGTAATAGCCAGGGGATGTTCGGATAGACCTAAAGAAGGGTATTATGCTGCTAGGTCTTTCTTTCACAGGAATATAACATTTTTTTGAGTTTTACAACCCCCCCATCCCCTAACCACCCCAATTTCAGCCCTACCCAAAAAAAGTAAAAAACGATTGGGAACCCCTAAAACGACTAAAAATGAAGTTTGAGGGATATTTTTTTATTTTTTGCTAATTACTCCGCTGCCCCTACACCGATTTTCAAAATTATAGCAGCATTACTCGGACCTCACAGCCATATCGGTACCCAAATTTCATCACAATCCATCAGATTATGAGGGAAGAAGAATGCGTACAGACAGACAGACCGACAGACAGACCGACGGAAATGAGTGACGTGAATTTCCTTATGTAGACGTCATAAAACGCCCAAAAAGCGTATTATCTCAAGATCGAAAATTTTCGCGATCGCAATACTCCCCTCACCTACCGGTGTGGGAAGTACAAATATAAAATAACGACATGAGAAAAATCTTTTTTAGAATAATTATTAGCATTTTGAATCGCGTTTCATGGTTTTGTGAGCAATTTTAAATAAATTGATAGATCAAATTTTAATCAGACTTACCATAGCACTAAAATTTTGCCTTGCTAATAACCCAAAAAGCCGTTTCGATTTATTCTTATATCATACAGGGTGTTTCCTAAGTTGGAACTTTTCTTCAAAGGAAATATAATACTCTCCAATAGGAGTGATGTTTCCCAGTAGTAGTAGTTGTGGGGCGGCCGCGCTTGGCAACTAGGCCCCAGTAGGCCCTTTTAGCGATCCCCGAATATTACCCCTCAGCCACCATTACCTGTCTCACCCTCCCTGCCAAGACTTCCCGGCCTTGTAACAAAGGCGCAAAGGCTCTATGTCGGCCCAGCATAGGGAGGGTAATTTATCTGGCTGGAGTCTATCAGATCCAAAGATCTCATATCTCAGCTCACCTTGCAACTCAAGAAAGTGGTATGAGACGGCTCATCGACCACAGTTCATAGGGAGTCATTTTCAATTCCTAAGAGTGATAGGGCTGACGATGACGTTAGCTGTTGCCTACTTGATCCTATAGCGGGCTGCGTGCCAACAAACGGTCTCCCAGTGCCGAGTCTGGCCAGCCCATCGGCTTCCTCATTACCAAGAACGCCCGTATGACCCGGGTCCCACATCAAGGTAACTTTTTTCAGTCTCGCCAGCTCTTCCAACTCCTGAACCAGAAGTGCCCTAGTTCTGGGCCTGCAGATGGTTTTCAGAGCCGCCTCACTATCAGAGCTTCTGCTGTGTACCCTTCCTCACTTTGACATTGCATGCAGCAGAAAATATTGCATAAACTTCTGCTTCGAAAGTCGTGGTGTACGTACGTAAAGAGTAACTCTCCCGTACTCCTCGACTTTCTACATACAACCCTGCTCCTGACGAGACGAGACGAGACCTAGATGAGAGCCGTCCGTGTAGCATACCAACGCCTCTTCGGTAAACTGAATCTCTCCTCTTTTCCATTTCCCAATACTGGAATGATAAGAGTGCCCCACAATAAGTGATGGGAGTTGGTTTCTGCGCCAATGATTATGGGCAAGTTGCTATCCTTCGTGAACGTCATCACTCGCTCGAATTCCTCCTTGGAGGTAGCACGTTATGATACGTTGGGATCCTTGGTCTTCACAATACACGTCCGTGGTCGCTCATTTTCCTCTCCGTATACGATGACATTGAGGTCGGTTTCTCCTAATCCCCTTACTTGATTCCCAAAAACATATTGCTCCAGAATTGGTACAATCTCTTAAGACTTACCTGTCACTACGCTAACCAACTCATTGTCATTGGATCACCAGCCGCATCTCCTCACTCCTTGTGTTTGGCAGGACCTTTACCGCCTGGTTTAGAGGAGCCTCGGCTCACCACTCTACTTCTGTCGGCAGCCTCCGTACAGCAAACGTAAATCCTGACTCATCCACCAACCTGGCGGTGTTTTGGTCCACCATAAATACGAATTGCCATCCTCCAGGACCACCCGCCGTTTCTATATGCCTCCAGTTTCGAAAGTTGAGGGAGCGATACTGGAGTGCAAGCATATCCATCACGTTCTCCCTATCAACGCTCTGGGTCCTCAACCAGAAGCCAATCCTCTCCGGCGATGGGTCTTCCGCCACCCTAGTGGGGCTAAACCTTCCTCGGTCAGATGAGGACAATCTTCTAGAAGCCACCATCTGGAGGTTTCATCCTCCGTCGCGACCAGAAATCATCCAGGATCGACCTACGTTGAATTCCTCAAGCGCAGCTCGCGACCTCGGGAACTCCCTGGGGTGTCCCTCATTGCCCTGAGCATCTCCACTGATGCGTTCTGCTTCCTGGAGAAGAACTGCACCATCACATCTGCTGGATCTAAAGCCAACGTGGTATTCCGCGATGGAAAATTCCTGTCGCCATTTTCGTCCCAGCAGCTGACTTCTTAGGATTGGGTAGCACTATGCCTCTCAAAACAGGTGACACTTGGGCCTCCCCGCCTGCGCAACCTTCCCTCGCCTTCTTCCTCATCCTGTCGGGTGCAGTTTCTTTCTCCGTCCTTGGTCTTTTTTGGGCCTGTGACCTTGGACTAGGATGGTTCCTTGAGGATCCTGGTTGGTTCCTCCTGGTTTCTTTCTTCCTGGAAGGTGCTGTTGGGATCTGAATGTTCAGTAGTTTAGACTCCGCCTCAGCTCTCCGCGCTCTCCTTCCCTCCGGCCCCCTTGCCTTTTTCGGCTTCTCCCATCGGTTGCCTTGTGATCGACCTTCTTGGTCAATTTGAGAAGGGTTCTGGGTGGCTGTGACGGGTGCAGATAGGTGGGATTCTGCCTCTTGACTTTATTTCTCGTTCTGAAGCTGTCTCGTCTCTGTCTCTTTCCTCCTATTTTCGGTCCGTTGCCGTTTCCTCTTCTCTTTAAGCCGAGCTTTTCGCTCAGCGGTCTTGGTGGTGTCGTCCTTGGTGGATCCCTTGGGTCCCTCCTCGGACAGACTGTCACCAGACTTGAGAAGGTCTTCCTCTTGTCCTGAACTTACACCAGGACTACCTTCCTCCGTGTCTTCTAAGGCCACCTCCATCCATTCCTCCTATCTGGAGATAGGAAGCTTCCGGTTTTTATTGGGCACGTTATTGCCATTCTCCTTTTTTTCATCTTCCATGGTGTGAGTGGGTTTTTTTGTGTTGATAGTGGGTGCTGTGGTGCTTTAGAGCTCCTCTCTCTCTCTCTCTCTTATCTCTCTTCTCTCTCTCTTCTCTCTCTCTCTCTCTCTCCCTCTCGCTATTCCATGGTCAAACTTGTTCTCGGTACGAAGGCTCTGCAGCCTCAGATGAAGCCCCCCGAAAAGTAGAGCAAGGTCCTAATGCAGGCGCCACCTGGCATTACTCTACTCTACTCTCCGAGATTATACTCTGGATGATAGGGCAGCCTCCTGTGGATAAGTGGGATGGCCTCTGTACTACACGGCGGACCAGGTGTGCCAAACCTGGTTTATTCATGGCTACCGCTCAGGCAATCAATCCCAGGGCCAGTGCATAGTGGACAACCTAGTCAACCCCGAATGGTTTAAATTGAAGAAAAAATACTTTTCTTGTTCGTTTCGAGGCGCTAACATCGAGCCATATCTATAAGACTCACGTGACAGGACCGCACTTAAAACTTCGCAGCGAACGAATAGTATTTTTTTACATTTTTTTATTCTTCTGCTGCTGACTCATAGTACTCATAGCTTTGTCACTTCGAAGGCAGTTGTTCCTCAAAAGGAAGGTCCCAGCTTTGAAATAACCCTGTATATTTGATATTCGATTTGAAGAAATATGTTTGGCCAATTTTGTACCTTCGTCGATCGTTAATGTACAACTGGAGGATGGAGATTATCATTACACTAGATAGCAATACAGGGTTGCCACATGTTTTTTGAAAACTAAGAAGAACATCAATACTGTTATGAAAGGAAAAGAAAAGGCCTTCCTAGTCCACGTCAGACCTGAAAACTACAAAAGTAGCACTGGGGAAGTTTCCATTTTTAGTGGTTTTTGTTATTTGGGTAGTCCAAAACAGTACGAGGGCAATAGGAAAAAATATTGTGATTGTCTTCATGAAAACAAAGTTATGAACTTTAAATGGCCGTATTCCGCACGAAATCGTTGTGACGTCAAAAGACACCATCAACCCTGTTTACGCCTTGTCGAGGATGCTGCCGTTGCGCTCTGCGCGCCTGCTCGTCGTTCCCGTTGCTGTTTGTTGTTTTCAGTAAGAGACGGTGAGAAAACGATATACTACAGTTTTATTATGAAGTCTAGGTATGGCGTGTGGTATTAAAATATGTCTAGCAAACCAAGAAACTATGAATATTGCACTGTCCCTAGATGTATCACCATAAAAACCAGCTCTATTTGGAGATATCTCACTGTACATATTTCCTTATCGCATTCCTAAGGCCTGTTTCAGGAAAGTTACAAGTGACATGTTTACAAGTTCATCTTATGGATTACCTGTAATGACAAATTGTACTAGTATAGGTGTTTCATCAAGATTTTTAACAGTTATGAAGAAAGTTACCCGTACGATTCATTTTAATACCGGTTTTGACGTTAGAAACTTAATGTTGACAGTTGGAAAACAGTATTCATTTGCGTCTCAGATTATCTTTTGGCTGATTTTCCAACATGTCAGTGGAAAGAGAAGGAAAATAGTTTCTTAAAACATATTAAAGATTCTATTCGGAGTATCCTCCGATAAGCTGTCAAAAGACGATAATAAAAGAAAGTGGAAAAACGTCTATGAAAAACTGTTAGCTCTTGGGTTGGTTCTTTAAGACTACATTTACACTATAGAAACTTACTGGCAATATATGAAGAAATACACTTCACCGTCAGGGTTTGGTCCTCTCCGTCAACTCCGCTAGGGCCGTAAAAGACGTGCCTCAGCTTCATTGGTTCTTGCAATGTTGCAAAGGGCGAAACAACATATTTGATAATTGCACAGGCAAAATTGTCGTTGACCCTTGAACCGTTAAGTCAAGGAAACTTCTCTTTTAGAATTCCAACTTATTTTTCTATGATTCGTCTGGTAGACTATATGTACGGTTGAACTGCTGTACAGTTGGATCATTCAAATTCAGGTCAGTTGAAGTGATTAACCATTCTCTTAATGGATAACCTGATGCCTGAGCCACCCAATAGCACACAATCAGCAATGGGTCTCCATCAATCTTCAAAGCGCTGATTCAATGTGCTGTTTCTATATACACTTACGTCATGTACACTTCCTGGCCATCGTGTACTTATGTACTAAGTTAAAGTCAGATCCACACACAGCCAGTGCATTTATTGAATGATTTCGATATCTGTCCACAAACTGTTGTTCAACCTCTGTTTTTTAAGTGTTCCATTCACACATCCCGCCAATTTGTGCTAATTTAATATCGTTTACTGCATTTACAACTTCACGTAATGCTCTACATACACTCACCTTTGAGATCCCACACATGTCCCCAGTCCTGTGATACTGACCACCATTACCTGACCAATGAAGTGCTGCGCATAACTCTTTCAAATAGTACCTCACTGCATGTCTTAGTCTGCATCCAATGTCTACAGGAAGTAATTCCATTGGCAACAGATATTTTCTGTTTATTCCTCTAAGTGGCCAGAAGCAATCCCTGTGCCCAATCGAGAAGACGACATGTGTCTTATACTGTGTCGCCACTGTTGGCGCATGATCTTTTGGGATACGTTGTTTCCAGATTCGAAGTTCCTAATGTACATTCAGAACAGGGACCTAGCTTTGAATCGGAAGTCTTCATACAGCTGATGAGAAAACTCGGAATTCGGAATGGTTGAACTGTTCAACAAGACAATCCTAGATTACCTCTCAAAATTCGTTAACGAAAATCAGTTTGACTGAAATACGGAGATTCCTCTGGGAACGTTGGCCATTGGGAGAGACCTTACGTGGTGATGAGGCACATCAACGACGTAGTCTTTACAGGATACGTATGAGAAGTGGAGTCTGTGGCCATACAAAGGTCGAAGCGTACTGTTCGTCGAGGATGTCAAACTCTAAGGGGTGAATATTGTGATATATTGTACATAGTATCACTGATTTGCGTTACTTTCAAAATTATAGGTTAAATTTTTGCAAACCTTATTCAAGACGAGCTGGACATCTTTAGTTGTAGGTTAATTCCAATGACGATGGTTTGGGTATTGAAAAAATGGTGCCATGTTGATTGACTCATTACTTCGTACAGATTCCCATTTTTATAGCTTACGGTGATACAGTTGGCAATTTAATAAATGTCATTATCCTATAAAATATGCGAAATGAAATTCTCTTGCAACTTTGCTTTAAGTAAACGACTGTTTTCAAGAGATGCAGTAAACCATTAAAGTTTTTGCGTCTGACCAAGGCCAAGATTTTCTAAGATACCTTACAAGGAAGATTCATGGGATCCTGGTACCTGAATTTTGCTAACTAGACCTCCGCCAATGAACCGACTTCCAGAAAATATACAACATTGAAAGGAATGGTTGGATAGATATGAAAAGAATAGGGTATCACTTGGGTCAATCTTCTTTAAGCGTAGCATATCGCATCCCAAATTTCATCGAAATCATTGCATCGGTTACTGAAGATCCAGCGGCGACAAACATGGCAACAGATTGACTCATAGGTCGAAAGACGGATCGACAGAAACGAGTGACATATTCGCGTTATATAAACATCATAATATTGGTTTATTACAATACTTTCTTCACCTATGGCATGGAAAGAAAAATTCAACATGTACGTCTCCAAGTGCAAGGATCAAAATATCATAATGTCTTTTGCGAGTCCAAAAAAATGTGAAGCTCCCTCCCCGAAAAATGGAAAATGATCAAGAACTGCTCATTTTCATTCTTGACTATTACTCCAATGGTCTGATTTTCATAAAATAGAGTTACGTACTATGGCACTACAGTGCATCGCACCACCAATTTCATCAAAATCGCTGCAGGATATTATGTTGTAATCATAATGTCTAAAAGACTCATCCGAAATATGGAAAATTTCGCCTACGCTGCGGAAAGAAAACCAGTGCTGACAGAAATTGTTAACTGGAATACGCGTGGTACTACCACTAAAAGTGGTACCAATAGAGAATGGTACTAACAGAAGGTTTGATGGTAGCGGCTGAACTTCATCTGATTGACCAAGCAGTTGGAGGAGAGATTTGAGCTGTATCTATACAGTCACAGAAATGTAGAAGTAAACAAAAAGAGAGTAGTGGCTTAATGGGTGAGTGTTGATTATTTTCTAACAAAATTATTTTAGTGTGACAAGAGTACGACTATCATCGACAACTCCACATACCTCGATATTAGCCTAAATTGAATGTTCGGAAGGATCGCCATTATTATAACCGATAACAGCGGACATCTTCATTTCCTAACAATCCTCCATATATCACGACCGGGTCCGATCACAGCCCGACAGACAAAAAACCTCGTAAAGGCAGCGAGCCAACAATGTCGGTCATTAGCATAGATAGATCTGCAGGGAAGTAAGTATCTTGCGACGCGACCCCTGTCAGGGTCAAAACGATTTGGAACACCGTTCGAGATGAACTTAAGCCGATATGGAAATACGGTTTGGATGCCTTATGGTTTGTTTCCTAATTCTAGAACAACGTAATCATGGGCGATGCGCGATGAAATGACGTTATTGATCATTTTCAACTTTAACTCCGGGTTCTCAAGGGTAACTTTGAAGGTACGCGCTCATAAATCGGCATCAGACGGACAGTACGGATCAGAGAAATATACCTTCTATAAAATTTAATGGACCAGCGCACATATGTGCGGACGGTAGGCATCGAATTTTCAAAATCCGGCGGGAATATAGCAACTAGGATTAAATGCCGACCGACACTTGCCGTGCGTGCCGATACCGACGTATGTGCGATGCTGATCGGAGATTGCCGAGGCACCGTCGGCATTTTGCAAGTATCTATTTATCTTAAGCATATCAACAACCTTTCTTTTGCTCTAGTAGGTGGAGGAGATGGACATTTTCCTTCAGTAATCGCTTCTCTCATGGCCTCCGGTAAAGAACAGAGTTTAAAACGAGTTATTCTGAAAATTGAAGAACTTTTTTCCGTCATTTATTAAGCCCGGAAATAAATGTACATATTCCCCAAAAACTGCCCTTCTCTGAGATACTTCATGAACCCACACCCGTCTACGCTTTCTACATTTTTGAAAGTTTTCTTCTTCCAGAACAATCGCCAACTCATCACCGTTCAAAGACATATTTACAACTTTGCAACTGCCTTCCAATTCGTCTGTCGATTCCGATTAGATATGTGTGATACCCTAATGAAAAATCCGTACCATACCGGCCGTTCCATCCGTCCCGTCCCTCCGATGCCGATTTATGTCCGCGTACCTTAAGAGAGCGAAATTTACTTATACCGCCATATCCAAAAATCTGAATAGCACTAAAAGCTTTTGCTTAAACGAAAAACAATAAAATATTGTTGTTTTTTTTATACCCGTACTACGGTACCAACTTCATTTTGCTAAGATATCACTGACCCGTAGAGAGAGGCTGTATTATATTTCAAACAACAAAAAGTGCAGCCCGGGCTCCGACACACCGAGCTGCTGTTCCATTACCCAATGACTACTCCTCACACCGTAAGGTGAGCAATCATTGGGTCCGCGAATCGTGCGCCCTAAGTAGACGAAGGGACCCAAGGATGACTGCCTTCTGCATTCTGGCGACTAAGATGTGCGCCGCCGCACGGCACACCGGTATTTTGCGCAGTGCAGAGAGCAGCGTATTCCTCATTCCACCTAGGGATCCAATGACCATAACCAGCAGACTTACAGTGTAGTCTGGCCAGAGCCTGCGAAGTTGTCCGAGCAACTCCTGATATTTGGTCCGCTTTTCCTCCTCCTTAGAGACGATGTTCACTTCGGCAGGCGCCGAAAACTCAATAACGAACATCGTCTTCTGTTGGTGGTCGAGAAGGACTATGTCGGGCTTGTTTGCCTGTACAAGCTCGAGCGTGGGGAACGAGTAGTTCCAGTAAATCCGGCATCTCTCGTTCTCCACAACGGACTCTATATCCCCTGGAGCATATGACAGCACCGGTGTCTCATCGATACCGTATGAGTGCCTTAAATGATAGTAGAGCACTCGTAGAGCCGCGTTGTGCCGATGGACGTAAGCCGTCCCAGCGTACGTCTTACACGCCGACAAGAGATGCATAAGCGTCTCTGGCGCCTGTCGGCAAGCTCTACAATGGGTGTCGGTTACATCTACACCCATAACCCTTTTACGGTATACAAAGGTGTTGAAGACACTTGGCAAGCCATCATAAAGCCCTCAGTCCCCCTCAGTCCCCCACTTCAACCCACTAGACCTTAGGAAAGAGAAGGTCAACTGCTCAGACAAGCCATGCTCTTCTAGATGTTTGTAGAAGATTCCATGCATTGGCTTATCTTTATGAAGTCTTAAGAGGAAGTCGACTTCGGCAGTTTTAATGTGGGCTTTTAATTCTGCGGGAGCAAGTTCCGTAATGGACTGCTGACACCTCCGCTTGAAGTCGAGTGTGAGGCTGAGCTCCTCGGCTGCTCGTTTCGCTGCGCTAAAAAGAAAGGCTCCTTTTCCCGCATTCTCGTGCTCTCGCACGAAGCGGATCCGGGGATCGGTGCTGTTCGTTACATAGCAGGCAGTGGCCAGTACTACTCTGTTGTGCAGACGCTCCAAACTCAATAGTCCACGCCCTCCCAGGTGTCGCGGGAGGTATATTCGCGGGACAGAGGACTTAGGATGCAGGCTTCTCTCCATATTCATCCTTTTGCGGGTCTTCGTGTCGATTTCCTTCAGCTCGTTCACTTTCCAGTGTATAGCACCAAAGGTGTATAATAACAATGGGACAGCAAGCATGTTTGTGGCAGCGACTTTGTTCTTGCCGGACAGTTCTGACGACCAGATCTGCCGGAGTCGGTGCAAATACTTGCGGCGGAGACACTCTTTAACCAATGTTGCCTCTTGGACATGACGCTGCGCCACTCCAAGGTAGGTATAAGTATCTCCGGCATGCAGTTGTCGCAAGATGCTCCCATCAACGAGCTGTTCCTCATCTCCACTATCTCCGCTTCGTCCTTTCTTGAGATGAACCAATGCACATTTGTCTGTCCCGAACTCCATTCCGATAGCATGACTGTACTCCTGCACCACCCTCAGCGATTGTTGAAGTTCGCGTTGGCCGGAGGCATAAAGTTTTAGGTCATCCATATAAAACAGATGGGTGACCTTGTGCCTCCGGTTATTGGGCGTGCCACAGCTGTATCCTTTAGTATTTCTCAGCGCTATGGACAGAGGAAAAAGTGAGATGCAAAAGAGCAAGGGACTCAAGGAGTCTCCTTGGAAGACACCTCTTTTCAATGACACCAACTCTGTCTGAACCCGAGTTTCACCTGATGTTATGGTGAACCGGGTCTTCCAGAGTGGCATCAGTTGTTTGATGCACCCCACTATCTGATTATCCACCGAAAGACATTCCAACAGCCGCACAATGGCCTTATGAGACGTGCTGTCGAATGCCTTGCGATAGTCAATCCAGGCCATAGAAAGGTTTCGCTTGTACTGCACAGAGTCCTGCGTGACACAACGGTCAATCAACAGGTTCTCCTTGCAGCCAGCTACTACTTTCTTTGACCCTCTCTGTTCATACACGTCGAGAAATACAGGATTCACAGCTTGAAGGAGACGCATGTACAAGTTCTGGTGAAGAGCTTGTAACATGCGTTCAGACATGTTATTGGCCTGTAGTTTTTGGGATCAGACAAATCTCCGGTCTTCGGGAGAAGCACGGTTCGACCCTCGACAAACCAAGCCGGAATTGGCTGCTCCTGATTTAGCCACGAGTTAAAAACTCTAGCTAAATGCCGGTGGCAACTGGGGAATTTTTTCCACCAGTAGGTGTTTATGCCATCCGGGCCAGGAGCTGCGAAATTCTTTGCGCCTCGTAAGGCGTCAAGAATTTCTTCCGTGTTTATCGGGTGACGCAGTACATTCAAGTTAGGAGTCCTCCTACAAACGGACTCAAACTGCGCCAAGGCCGGAGTGTCTGCTGAGAGAGGTTTGGGTTGTTCGTAAATGTCCCTCCAAAAGGCCTCCACGCGATCAGCAGTTGGCGGCTGCTCTATGGCTGGAGGCGGCTGTTGGAAAAGGCGAGAAGGTCTTTCGTAGAACATTCTGTTCTGCTCCAGACCTCTCACCCGCGCCACCAACGATCGCTTAGCAGCGATTAGCATCCGTATCCTGTCAAGACAGTGTTGCTTGACAACAACCAGTACCGCTTGACTGAGTGTATGATGGTCGCGCCTCAACCCGTAGGCTATCTGGCGCACTCGGCGCGTAAAAGGCTTCCCAGCCGCTCTATGTTCCATCACACACTGGATACGGGATGCTTCCTGGCGAGCCAACTGGATTTTCGCTTCCATTTGGCGCACCCGTCTCTGTGCTCTCTCAACAGGAGAGTCTCTCACTCTCCCCTGTCTAGCTAGCCTCAGAGCCGCAGCGTAAATTTCGCAATTGATGCTCCAAATGTCAGAGGCCTCCGATAGACGTTCACCCACAACCTCATCCTCTCTCTTCAAATCTGCCAGCTTCAAGGACCTTCCGTTGTTATGCAAGGCCCTTCGGTCTCTGAAATCCCCAGGTGAGACGACTTGGTCGATTTCCCTCTCAGCGGGCCTTACCGGTGAACTTTCAGCCTGGTTAACAGGCCTTCCGTCCGCCGAAGGGGCAGGCTGAGCTGGAGCACGAACATATCCCTGCCTCCGGAGGTACGATACATAATCTCGCAAATTCTGAGAGGTAAGCGTGCTATGCTCTGGGTGCATTTCACACCACCTCTCATACATGGGGGACATGTATCCCCTACGGCGCGGGCTACTGCTCTCGTAGCAGCTCAGTAGGTCATCCTTGAGCTCCGTCGTCCACCTAAAACGGTCCATGTCATTGCGGGGGTCGTCAACAGGGCAATTCGAAGCACCGCCACCTTGCCCAACGCCGGCTTCCGAAACCGGCTCGGTGTGGGTGCTTTTCTTCCGGGGTGGTCGAACCCGAAGATAGGGCCCGTCAGGTGGTTGGCCTTAGGGCCCTCAGACGACATTTCCGGAGGCAGCCGTCCAAATTGCCTCCTGAAGATGCACCTGCGAAGGTTGCCGGCTGGATTACATCCTTGGGCTTCGGTATACCCTGCGGTGTCGCCACGCACCGGATAGCCTACTGATGTTGGGTGGATTCCTGCGGGTGTATTATCAGCCGCCCCTAACATGGAGTCAGACGCTGTCGGAGTACCGCTCCTCACGTGGAGATCCGTCGTGTCCTAATTGCTGAGGAATAGCCGATCCTCTGGATGCAGACGCTATTCCACCGTGCTAGTTTTGGTCCGCCCCGGGTATTTGATTTCCCCGGTACCACCCATATCTGGGAGGCGTTCCCCTATCCGCCACCTTGGGGAGGCGCCACTGAGGGGATCTAGCAACCCCTCGCGGTTATTTAATTATTATGTTTAAAACAAAAAAGTGCAGCCCGGGCTCCGACACACCGGGCTGCTGTTCCATTACCCAATGACTACTCCTCACACCGTGAGGTGAGCAATCACTGGGTCCGCGAATCGTGCGCCCTAAGTAGACGAAGGGACCCAAGGATGACTGCCTTCTGCATTCTGGCGGCTAAGATGTGCGCCGCCGCACGGCACACCGGTATTTTGCGCAGTGCAGAGAGCAGCGTATTCCTCATTCCCCCTAGGGATCCAATGACCATAACCAGCAGACTTACAGTGTAGTCTGGCCAGAGCCTGCGAAGTTGTCCGAGCAACTCCTGATATTTGGTCCGCTTTTCCTCCTCCTTAGAGACGATGTTCACCTCGGCAGGCGCCGAAAACTCAATAACGAACATCGTCTTCTGTTGGTGGTCGAGAAGGACTATGTCGGGCTTGTTTGCCTGTACAAGCTCGAGCGTGGGGAACGAGTAGTTCCAGTAAAGCCGGCATCTCTCGTTCTCCACAACGGACTCTATATCCCCTGGAGCGTATGGCAGCACCGGTGTCTCATCGATACCGTATGAGTGCCTCAAATGATAGTAGAGCACTCGTAGAGCCGCGTTGTGCCGATGGACGTAAGCCGTCCCAGCGTACGTCTTACACGCCGACAAGAGATGCATAAGCGTCTCTGGCGCCTGTCGGCAAGCTCTACAATGGGTGTCGGGTACATGTACACCCATAACCCTTTTACGGTATACCAAGGTGTTGAAGACACCGTCTTGACAAGCCATTATAAAGCCCTCAGTCTCCGACTTCAACCCACTAGACCTTAGGAAAGACAAGGTCAACTGCTCAGACATGCTCTTCCAGATGTTTGTAGAAGATTCCATGCATTGGCTTATCTTTATGAAGTCTTACAAGGAAGTCGACTTCGGCAGTTTTAAGGTGGGATTTTAATTCTGCGGGAGCAAGTTCCGTAATGGACTGCTGACACCTCCGCTTGAAGTCGAGTGTGAGGCTGAGCTCCTCGGCTGCTCGTTTCGCTGCGCTAAAAAGAAAGGCTCCTTTTCCCGCATTCTCGTGCTCTCGCACAAAGCGGATCAGGGGATCGGTGCTGTTCGTTACATAGCAGGCAGTGGCCAGTACTACTCTGTTGTGCAGACGCTCCAAACTCAATAGTCCACGCCCTCCCAGATGTCGCGGGAGGTATATTCGCGGGACAGAGGACTTAGGATGCAGGCTTCTCTCCATATTCATCCTTTTGCGGGTCTTCGTGTCGATTTCCTTCAGCTCGTTCACTTTCCAGTGTATAGCACCAAAGGTGTATAATAACAATGGGACCGCAAGCATGTTTGTGGCAGCGACTTTGTTCTTGCCGGACAGTTCTGACGACCAGATCTGCCGGAGTCGGTGCAAATTCTTGCGGCGGAGACACTCTTTAACCAATGCTGCCTCTTGGACATGACGCTGCGCCACTCCAAGGTAGGTATAAGTATCTCCGGCATGCAGTTGTCGCAAGATGCTCCCATCAACGAGCTGTTCCTCATCTCCACTATCTCCGCTTCGTCCTTTCTTGAGATGAACCAATGCACATTTGTCTGTCCCGAACTCCATTCCGATAGCATGACTGTACTCCTGCACCACCCTCAGCGATTGTTGTAGTTCGCGTTGGCCGGAGGCATAAAGTTTTAGGTCATCCATATAAAACAGATGGGTGACCTTGTGCCTCCGGTTATTGGGCGTGCCACAGCTGTATCCTTTAGTATTTCTCAGCGCTATGGACAGAGGCAAAAGTGAGATGCAAAAGAGCAAGGGACTCAAGGAGTCTCCTTGGAAGACACCTCTTTTCAATGACACCAACTCTGTGTGAACCCGAGTTTCACCTGACGTTATGGTAAACCGGGTCTTCCAGAGCGGCATCAGTTGTTTGATGCATCCCACTATCTGATTATCCACCGAAAGACATTCCAACAGCCGCACAATGAGGTCATGAGACGTGCTGTCGAATGCCTTGCGATAGTCAATCCAGGCCATAGAAAGGTTTCGCTTGTACTGCACAGAGTCCTGCGTGACACATCGGTCAATCAACAGGTTCTCCTTGCAGCCAGCTACTCCTTTCTTTGACCCTCTCTGTTCATACACGTCGAGAAATACAGGATTCACAGCTTGAAGGATACGCATGTACAAGATTCTGGTGAAGAGCTTGTAACACGCGTTCAGACATGTTATTGACCTGTAGTTTTTGGGATCAGACAAATCTCCGGTCTTCGGGAGAAGCACGGTTCGACCCTCGACAAACCAAGCCGGAATTGGCTGCTCCTGATTTAGCCACGAGTTAAAAACTCTAGCTAAATGCCGGTGGCAACTGGGGAATTTTTTCCACCAGTAGGTGTTTATGCCATCCGGGCCGGGAGCTGCGAAATTCTTTGCGCCTCGTAAGGCGTCAAGAATTTCTTCCGTGTTTACCGGGTGACGCAGTACATTCAAGTTAGGAGTCCTCCTACAAACGGACTCGAACTGCGCCAAGGCCGGAGTGTCTGCTGAGAGAGGTTTGGGTTGTTCGTAAATGTCCCTCCAAAAGGCCTCCACGCGATCAGCAGTTGGCGGCTGCTCTATGGCTGGAGGCGGCTGTTGGAAAAGGCGAGAAGGTCTTTCGTAGAACATTCTGTTCTGCTCCAGACCTCCCGCCCGCGCCACCAACGATCGCTTAGCAGCGATTAGCATCCGTATCCTGTCAAGACAGTGTTGCTTGACAACAACCAGTACCGCTTGACTGAGTGTATGATGGTCGCGCCTCAACCCGTAGGCTATCTGCCGCACTCGGCGCGTAAAAGGCTTCCCAGCCGCTCTATATTCCATCACACACTGGATACGGGATGCTTCCTGGCGAGCCAACTGGATTTTCGCTTCCATTTGGCGCACCCGTCTCTGTGCTCTCTCAACAGGAGAGTCTCTCACTCTCCCCTGTCTAGCTAGCCTCAGAGCCGCAGCGTAAATTTCGCAATTGATGCTCCAAATGTCAGAGGCCTCCGATAGACGTTCACCAACAACCTCATCCTCTCTCTTTAAATCTGCCAGCTTCAAGGACCTTCCGTTGTTATGCAAGGCCCTTCGGTCCCTGAAATCCCCAGGTGAGACGACTTGGTCGATTTCCCTCTCAGCGGGCCTTACCGGCGAACTTTCAGCCTGGTTAACAGGCCTTCCGTCCGCCGAAGGGGCAGGCTGAGCTGGAGCACGAACATATCCCTGCCTCCGGAGGTACGATACATAATCTCGCAAATTCTGAGAGGTAAGCGTGCTATGCTCTGGGTGTATTTCACACCACCTCTCATACATGCGGGACATGTATCCCCTACGGCGCGGGCTACTGCTCTCGTAGCAGCTCAGCAGGTCATCCTTGAGCTCCGTCGTCCACCTAAAACGGTCCATGTTATTGCGGGGGTCGTCATCAGGGCAAATCGAAGCACCGCCACCTTGCCCAACGCCGGCTTCCGAATCCGGCTCGGTGTGGGTACTTTTCCTTCGAGGTGGTCGAACCCGAAGATAGGGCCCGTCAGGTGGTTAGCCTTAGGGCCCGCAGCCGACATTTCCGGAGGCAGCCGTCCAAATTCCCTCCAGAGGATGGACCTGTGAAGGTTGCCGACCGACTTGCATCCTTTGGCTTCGGTATACCCCTCGGTGTCGCCACGCACCGAATAGCCTGTTGATGTTGGGCGGCTTCCTGGGGGTTTATGAAAACAGCCGCTTCTAACATGAAGAACAGACGCTGTCGGAGTACCGCTCCTCACATGGAGATCCGTCGTGTCCTATTAATTGTGGAATAGCCGATCCTCTGGATGCAGACGCTATTTCACTGTGCTAGTTTTGGTCCGCCCCGGGTATTTCGTTTCCCCGGTACCACCCATATCTGGGAGGCATTCCCCTATCCGCCACCTTGGGGAGGCGCCACTGAGAGGATCTAGCAACCCCTCGCGGTTATTATATTTCAAAAAACAAAAAAGTGCAGCCCGGGCTCCGACACACCGAGCTGCTGTTCCATTACCCAATGACTACCCCTTACACCGTGAGGTGAGCAATCATTGGGTCCGCGAATCGTGCGCCCTAAGTAGACGAAGGGACCCAAGGATGACTGCCTTCTGCATTCTGGCGGCTAAGATGTGCGCCGCCGCACGGCACACCGGTATTTTGCGCAGTGCAGAGAGCAGCGTATTCCTCATTCCACCTAGGGATCCAATGACCATAGCCAGCAGACTTACAGTGTAGTCTGGCCAGAGCCTGCGAAGTTGTCCGAGCAACTCCTGATATTTGGTCCGCTTTTCCTCCTCCTTAGAGACGATGTTCACCTCGGCAGGCGCCGAAAACTCAATAACGAACATCGTCTTCTGTTGGTGGTCGAGAAGGACTATGTCGGGCTTGTTTGCCTGTACAAGCTCGAGCGTGGGGAACGAGTAGTTCCAGTAAAGCCGGCATCTCTCGTTCTCCACAACGGACTCTATATCCCCTGGAGCGTATGGCAGCACCGGTGTCTCATCGATACCGTATGAGTGCCTCAAATGATAGTAGAGCACTCGTAGAGCCGCGTTGTGCCGATGGACGTAAGCCGTCCCAGCGTACGTCTTACACGCCGACAAGAGATGCATAAGCGTCTCTGGCGCCTGTCGGCAAGCTCTACAAAGGGTGTCGGGTACATCTACACCCATAACCCTTTTACGGTACACCAAGGTGTTGAAGACACCGTCTTGGCAAGCCATTATAAAGCCCTCAGTCTCCGACTTCAACCCACTAGACCTTAGGAAAGAGAAGGTCAACTGCTCAGACAAGCCATGCTCTTCCAGATGTTTGTAGAAGATTCCATGCATTGGCTTATCTTTATGAAGTCTTAAAAGGAAGTCGACTTCGGCAGTTTTAAGGTGGGATTTTAATTCTGCGGGAGCAAGTTCCGTAATGGACTGCTGACACCTCCGCTTGAAGTCGAGTGTGAGGCTGAGCTCCTCGGCTGCTCGTTTCGCTGCGCTAAAAAGAAAGGCTCCTTTTCCCGCATTCTCGTGCTCTCGCACAAAGCGGATCAGGGGATCGGTGCTGTTCGTTACATAGCAAGCAGTGGCCAGCACTACTCTGTTGTGCAGACGCTCCAAACTCAATAGTCCACGCCCTCCCAGGTGTCGCGGGAGGTATATTCGCGGGACAGAGGACTTAGGATGCAGGCTTCTCTCCATATTCATCCTTTTGCGGGTCTTCGTGTCGATTTCCTTCAGCTCGTTCACTTTCCAGTGTATAGCACCAAAGGTGTATAATAACAATGGGACCGCAAGCATGTTTGTGGCAGCGACTTTGTTTTTGCCGGACAGTTCTGACGACCAGATCTGCCGGAGTCGGTGCAAATACTTGCGGCGGAGACACTCTTTAACCAATGCTGCCTCTTGGACATGACGCTGCGCCACTCCATGGTAGGTATAAGTATCTCCGGCATGCAGTTGTCGCAAGATGCTCCCATCAACGAGCTGTTCCTCATCTCCACTATCTCCGCTTCGTCCTTTCTTGAGATGAACCAATGCACATTTGTCTGTCCCGAACTCCATTCCGATAGCATGACTGTACTCCCGCACCACCCTCAGCGATTGTTGTAGTTCGCGTTGGCCGGAGGCATAAAGTTTTAGGTCATCCATATAAAACAGATGGGTGACCTTGTGCCTCCGGTTATTGGGCGTGGCACAGCTGTATCCTTTAGTATTTCTCAGCGCTATGGACAGAGGCAAAAGTGAGATGCAAAAGAGCAAGGGACTCAAGGAGTCTCCTTGGAAGACACCTCTTTTCAATGACACCAACTCTGTCTGTACCCGAGTTTCACCTGATGTTATGGTAAACCGGGTCTTCCAGAGTGGCATCAGTTGTTTGATGCATCCCACTATCTGATTATCCACCGAAAGACATTCCAACAGCCGCACAATGAGGTCATGAGACGTGCTGTCGAATGCCTTGCGATAGTCAATCCAGGCCATAGAAAGGTTTCGCTTGTACTGCACAGAGTCCTGCGTGACACATCGGTCAATCAACAGGTTCTCCTTGAAGCCAGCTACTCCTTTCTTTGACCCTCTCTGTTCATACACGTCGAGAAATACAGGATTCACAGCTTGAAGGATACGCATGTACAAGATTCTGGTGAAGAGCTTGTAACACGCGTTCAGACATGTTATTGGCCTGTAGTTTTTGGGATCAGACAAATCTCCGGTCTTCGGGAGAAGCACGGTTCGACCCTCGACAAACCAAGCCGGAATTGGCTGCTCCTGATTTAGCCACGAGTTAAAAACTCTAGCTAAATGCCGGTAGCAACTGGGGAATTTTTTCCACCAGTAGGTGTTTATGCCATCCGGGCCAGGAGCTGCGAAATTCTTTGCGCCGCGTAAGGCGTCAAGAATTTCTTCCGTGTTTATCGGGTGACGCAGTACATTCAAGTTAGGAGTCCTCCTACAAACGGACTCAAACTGCGCCAAGGCCGGAGTGTCTGCTGAGAGAGGTTTGGGTTGTTCGTAAACGTCCCTCCAAAAGGCCTCCACGCGATCAGCAGTTGGCGGCTGCTCTATGGCTGGAGGCGGCTGTTGGAAAAGGCGAGAAGGTCTTTCGTAGAACATTCTGTTCTGCTCCAGACCTCTCGCCCGCGCCACCAGCGATCGCTTAGCAGCGATTAGCATCCGTATCCTGTCAAGACAGTGTTGCTTGACAACAACCAGTACCGCTTGACTGAGTGTATGATGGTCGCGCCTCAACCCGTAGGCTATCTGGCGCACTCGGCGCGTAAAAGGCTTCCCAGCCGCTCTATGTTCCATCACACATTGGATACGGGATGCTTCCTGGCGAGCCAACTGGATTTTCGCTTCCATTTGGCGCACCCGTCTCTGTGCTCTCTCAACAGGAGAGTCTCTCACTCTCCCCTGTCTAGCTAGCCTCAGAGTCGCAGCGTAAATTTCGCAATTGATGCTCCAAATGTCAGAGGCCTCCGATAGACGTTCACCAACAACCTCATCCTCTCTCTTCAAATTTGCCAGCTTCAAGGACCTTCCGTTGTTATGCAAGGCCCTTCGGTCCCTGAAATCCCCAGGTGAGACGACTTGGTCGATTTCCCTCTCAGCGGGCCTTACCGGCGAACTTTCAGCCTGGTTAACAGGCCTTCCGTCCGCCGAAGGGGCAGGCTGAGCTGGAGCACGAACATATCCCTGCCTCCGGAGGTACGATACATAATCTCGCAAATTCTGAGAGGTAAGCGTGCTATGCTCTGGGTGCATTTCACACCATCTCTCACACATGCGGGACATGTATCCCCTACGGCGCGGGCTACTGCTCTCGTAGCAGCTCAGCAGGTCATCCCTGAGCTCCGTCGTCCACCTAAAACGGTCCATATCATTGCGGGGGTTGTCATCCGGGCGATTCGAAGCACCGCCACCTTGCCCAACGCCGGCTTCCGAAACCGGCTCGGTGTGGGTGCTTTTCCTTCGAGGTGGTCGAACCCCAAGATAGGGCCCGTCAGGTGGTTAGCCTTAGGGCCCGCAGCCGACATTTCCGGAGGCAGCCGTCCAAATTGCCTCCAGAGGATGGACCTGTGAAGGTTGCCGACCGACTTACATCCTTTGGCTTCGGTATACCCCTCGGTGTCGCCACGCACCGAATAGCCTGTTGATGTTGGGCGGCTTCCTGGGGGTTTATGAAAACAGCCGCTTCTAACATGAAGAACAGACGCTGTCGGAGTACCGCTCCTCACATGGAGATCCGTCGTGTCCTATTAATTGTGGAATAGCCGATCCTCTGGATGCAGACGCTATTCCACTGAGCTAGTTTTGGTCCGCCCCGGGTATTTGATTTCCCCGGTACCACCCATATCTGGGAGGCGTTCCCCTATCCGCCATCTTGGGGAGGCGCCACTGAGGGGATCTAGCAACCCCTCGCGGTTATTATTATTATATATGTTGAAAACAAAAAAGTGCAGCTCGGGCTCCGACATACCGAGCTGCTGTTCCATTACCCAATGACTACTCCTCACACCGTGAGGTGAGCAATCACTGGGTCCGCGAATCGTGCGCCCTAAGTAGACGAAGGGACCCAAGGATGACTGCCTTCTGCATTCTGGCGGCCAAGATGTGCGCCGCCGCACGGCACACCGGTATTTTGCGCAGTGCAGAGAGCAGCGTATTCCTCATTCCACCTAGGGATCCAATGACCATAACCAGCAGACTTACAGTGTAGTCTGGCCAGAGCCTGCGAAGTTGTCCGAGCAACTCCTGATATTTGGTCCGCTTTTCCTCCTCCTTAGAGACGATGTTCACTTCGGCAGGCGCCGAAAACTCAATAACGAACATCGTCTTCTGTTGGTGGTCGAGAAGGACTATGTCGGGCTTGTTTGCCTGTACAAGCTCGAGCGTGGGGAACGAGTAGTTCCAGTAAATCCGGCATCTCTCGTTCTCCACAACGGACTCTATATCCCCTGGAGCGTATGGCAGCACCGGTGTCTCATCGATACCGTATGAGTGCCTTAAATGATAGTAGAGCACTCGTAGAGCCGCGTTGTGCCGATGGACGTAAGCCGTCCCAGCGTACGTCTTACACGCCGACAAGAGATGCATAAGCGTCTCTGGCGCCTGTCGGCAAGCTCTACAATGGGTGTCGGGTACATGTACACCCATAACCGTTTTACGGTATACCAAGGTGTTGAAGACACCGTCTTGGCAAGCCATTATAAAGCCCTCAGTCTCCGACTTCAACCCACTAGACCTTAGGAAAGAGAAGGTCAACTGCTCAGACAAGCCATGCTCTTCTAGATGTTTGTAGAAGATTCCATGCATTGACTTATCTTTATGAAGTCTTAAGAGGAAGTCGACTTCGGCAGTTTTAATGTGGGCTTTTAATTCTGCGGGAGCAAGTTCCGTAATGGACTGCTGACACCTCCGCTTGAAGTCGAGTTTGAGGCTGAGCTCCTCGGCTGCTCGCTTCGCTGCGCTAAAAAGAAAGGCTCCTTTTCCCGCATTCTCGTGCTCTCGCACGAAGCGGATCAGTGGCCAGTACTACTCTGTTGTGCAGACGCTCCAAACTCAATAGTCCACGCCCTCCCAGGTGTCGCGGGAGGTATATTCGCGGGACAGAGGACTTAGGATGCAGGCTTCTCTCCATATTCATCCTTTTGCGGGTCTTCGTGTCGATCTCCTTCAGCTCGTTCACTTTCCAGTGTATAGCACCAAAGGTGTGTAATAACAATGGGACCGCAAGCATGTTTGTGGCAGCGACTTTGTTCTTGCCGGACAGTTCTGACGACCAGATCTGCCGGAGTCGGTGCAAATACTTGCGGCGGAGACACTCTTTAACCAATGCTGCCTCTTGGACATGACGCTGCGCCACTCCAAGGTAGGTGTAAGTATCTCCGGCATGCAGTTGTCGCAAGATGCTCCCATCAACGAGCTGTTCCTCATCTCCACTATCTCCGCTTCGTCCTTTCTTGAGATGAACCAATGCACATTTGTCTGTCCCGAACTCCATTCCGATAGCATGACTGTACTCCTGCACCACCCTCAGCGATTGTTGTAGTTCGCGTTGGCCGGAGGCATAAAGTTTTAGGTCATCCATATAAAACAGATGGGTGACCTTGTGCCTCCGGTTATTGGGCGTGCCACAGCTGTATCCTTTAGTATTTCTCAGCGCTATGGACAGAGGCAAAAGTGAGATGCAAAAGAGCAAGGGACTCAAGGAGTCTCCTTGGAAGACACCTCTTTTCAATGACACCAACTCTGTCTGAACCCGAGTTTCACCTGATGTTATAGTGAACCGGGTCTTCCAGAGTGGCATCAGTTGTTTGATGCATCCCACTATCTGATTATCCACCGAAAGGCATTCCAACAGCCGCACAATGAGCTCATGAGACGTGCTGTCGAATGCCTTGCGATAGTCAATCCAGGCCATAGAAAGGTTTCGCTTGTACTGCACGGAGTCCTGCGTGACACATCGGTCAATCAACAAGTTCTCCTTGCAGCCAGCTACTCCTTTCTTTGACCCTCTCTGTTCATACACGTCGAGAAATACAGGATTCACAGCTTGAAGGAGCCGCATGTACAAGATTCTGGTGAAGAGCTTGTAACATGCGTTCAGACATGTTATTGGCCTGCAGTTTTTGGGATCAGACAAATCTCCGGTCTTCGGGAGAAGCACGGTTCGACCCTCGACAAACCAAGCCGGAATTGGCTGCTCCTGATTTAGCCACGAGTTAAAAACTCTAGCTAAATGCCGGTGGCAACTGGGGAATTTTTTCCACCAGTAGGTGTTTATGCCATCCGGGCCAGGAGCTGCGAAATTCTTTGCGCCTCGTAAGGCGTCAAGAATTTCTTCCGTGTTTATCGGGTGACGCAGTACATTCAAGTTAGGAGTCCTCCTACAAACGGACTCGAACTGCGCCAAGGCCGGAGTGTCTGCTGAGAGAGGTTTGGGCTGTTCGTAAATGTCCCTCCAAATTATTATTTTTATTATTCATCTTTCTAAGTTCCTCTCGCATAATTGCGGTAGCAACAAGTGTTGACGGGCTGAGCCAAGTCAACACCCGGACTATTATTGATCGGAATTTAGGAAGGATCGTACGATGTTACAGGTCTTCAGAATTACAGACTTTTGGAATGTTTTGTGTAACTTTTCGTCCAGGCCTAACTGTTGTAGGTGTGGTGTAAATGTGTTTGGTGTAAGGCCTGAGACTGACATAATGAGGGGAACAATAGTAACTTTGTCCTGCTTCCAAAGGCGTTTTATTTCCATGGCAAGGTCCGTGTACTTAGATATTTTCCCAGCGTAGGTGTTTTGTATATTCACATCATTGGGAATAGCAATGTCTATCAGGTATGTAACTTTGTCGAGCTTTGACTGGAAAACTATATCTGGTCTATTGGCTGGGATAGTCTTGTCTGTATGTATTTGAACGTCCCAGTATAGTTTGTATTGATCGTTTTCGAGTACTGATGTCGGAGTGTAATTGTAATACGGATCTGTGTTTTCTATTAGTTTGTTTGTTGTGGCTAATGCTTGGTGGATGACTTTGGCCGCAGAGTTATGTCTGGCTGTGTATTCGGTACCGGCAAGAGTTTTGCACCCGCTTGATATGCGATCTATTGTTTCTTTTTGTTGTTGGCATTTTCTGCAATTATCGTCAGTTATGGATGGATCTTTAATTATATATTTTTTGTAGTTTCGTGTTGCAATCACTTGGTCCTGGATAGCAAGCATGAAACCCTCCGTTTCTGGGAACAGCTGGCCATCCTGCAACCAGGTGTATGACTGTTTTCTGTTAATGTGGTCTTGGGTGACACGGTATCTATGTTTGCCATGGAGTGGTTTCTGCGACCAGGTGCTTATTTTTTCTTGTTGTGATTGGGTGGGATTGTGTGTGTCTGCGACGTGGTCTGGACATGATAGGTTGAGTGGTGTATAGTTTTTGTCTGCTTTTACTATTGCTCGATGTAAATTTGTTTGTTTGTTTTGGAAGAAATGTCTGAGTGTCTTTATCTGTCTTGTGCGGAGCGACTGTATATCTGTAATCCCTCGGCCTCCTTGTGTCCTGTCTATAGTGAGCCTTTCTTTGCATGCGTTTGGATGTGACATTCGGTGTTTCGTGAGTTCTGTCCGTATGAGGATGTGGATGTTTTCTATATCAGTGTGTGACCACTTGATGATGCCAAATGAATACGTGAGGATTGGTATTGCAAATGTATTAATAGCTTTTGTAAGGTTTCTAGAATTCAGTTTTGTTTTCAGAAGCTTAATGAGGCGGTCTCTAAACACTTGTCTAAGTTCTGCTTTGATTTGTGTGTGGTCGATCTTAACACTCTGATTGAAACCCAGGTACTTGTACGTTTCTTCCTTGTCCATGTTATCCAACGTCTGGCCTGTTACTATTTCCTGTTCGGGATGGTTCTTCCATTGGCCTTTGTTTATGTGTAGCACCTTGCATTTGTTCATCCCGAACTCCATCCTGACATCTGACGTATAAACCTCTGTTATTCTGAGTAATTCTCTCAGTTGCACATCAGTGGCAGCATATAGTTTTATATCGTCCATGTAGAGGAGATGATTGATTCTGTGTTGATTTACTTTCTGATGTCTGATGTTGAAACCATAGTTTGTGTTGTTCAGTGCGTTGGAGAGTGGATTTAGACAGAGGCAGAACCAAAGTGAACTGAGGGAATCACCCTGGAAGATACCACGTCGTATGTGTAGTTCCTCGGTTTGGATATGGCCGTCCTGAGTTGTAAGGTGTATGTTGGTTCGCCATGTCTTCATGGTTTTTGCAAGAAACTGACGAAGTCCTGGGTTAATTTTATATATTTGCAGAATTTTCGTTAGCCAGCTATGTGGTACAGAATCGAATGCTTTTTTATAATCTATGAAACAGGTATGAAGGTTTCTATGTTCTTTTCTAGTTTGCTCCATGATCACACTATCAATTATAAGTTGTTCCTTGCAACCTTGGCTTTGTTTTCTACATCCTTTCTGTTCTTCAGTTCTTTCAGTTATTTTTATTATTATTATTATTCATCTTTCTAAGTTCCTCTCGCATAATTGCGGTAGCAACAAGTGTTGACGGGCTGAGCCAAGTCAACACCCGGATTATTATTGATCGGTATTTAGGAAGGATCGTACGATGTTACAGGTCTTCAGAATTACAGACTTTTGGAATGTTTTGTGTAACTTTTCGTCCAGGCCTAACTGTTGTAAGTGTGGTGTAAATGTGTTTGGTGTAAGGCCTGAGACTGACATAATGAGGGGAACAATAGTAACTTTGTCCTGCTTCCAAAGGCGTTTTATTTCCATGGCAAGGTCCGTGTACTTAGATATTTTCCCAGCGTAGGTGTTTTGTATATTCACATCATTGGGAATAGCAATGTCTATCAGGTATGTAACTTTGTCGAGCTTTGACTGGAAAACTATATCTGGTCTATTGGCTGGTATAGTCTTGTCTGTATGTATTTGAACGTCCCAGTATAGTTTGTATTGATCGTTTTCGAGTACTGATGTCGGAGTGTAATTGTAATACGGATCTGTGTTTTCTATTAGTTTGTTTATTGTGGCTAATGCTTGGTGGATGACTTTGGCCGCAGAGTTATGTCTGGCTGTGTATTCGGTACCGGCAAGACTTTTGCACCCGCTTGTTATGTGATCTATTGTTTCTTTTTGTTGTTGGCATTTTCTGCAGTTATCGTCAGTTATGGATGGATCTTTAATTATATATTTTTTGTAGTTTCGTGTTGCAATCACTTGGTCCTGGATAGCAAGCATGAAACCCTCCGTTTCTGGGAACAGCTGGCCATCCTGCAACCAGGTGTGTGACTGTTTTTTGTTAATGTGGTCTTGGGTGACACGGTATCTATGTTTGCCATGGAGTGGTTTCTGCGACCAGGTGCTTATTTTTTCTTGTTGTGATTGGGTGGGATTGTGTGTGTCTGCGACGTGGTCTGGACATGATAGGTTGAGTGGTGTATAGTTTTTGTCTGCTTTTACTATTGCTCGATGTAAATTTGTTTGTTTGTTTTGGAAGAAATGTCTGAGTGTCTTTATCTGTCTTGTGCGGAGCGACTGTATATCTATAATCCCTCGGCCTCCTTGTGTCCTGTCTATGGTGAGCCTTTCTTTGCATGCGTTTGGATGTGACATCCGGTGTTTCGTGAGTTCTGTCCGTATGAGGATGTGGATGTTTTCTATATCAGTGTGTGACCACTTGATGATGCCAAATGAATACGTGAGGATTGGTATTGCAAATGTATTAATAGCTTTTGTAAGGTTTCTAGAATTCAGTTTTGTTTTCAGAAGCTTAACGAGGCGGTCTCTAAACACTTGTCTAAGTTCTGCTTTGATTTGTGTGTGGTCGATCTTAACACTCTGATTGAAACCCAGGTACTTATACGTTTCTTCCTTGTCCATGTTATCCAACGTCTGGCCTGTTACTATTTCCTGTTCGGGATGGTTTTTCCATTGACCTTTGTTTATGTGTAGCACCTTGCATTTGTTCATCCCGAACTCCATCCTGACATCTGACGTATAAACCTCTGTTATTCTGAGTAATTCTCTCAGTTGCACGTCAGTGGCAGCATATAGTTTTATATCGTCCATGTAGAGGAGATGATTGATTCTGTGTTGATTTACTTTCTGATGTCTGATGTTGAAACCATGGTTTGTGTTGTTCAGTGCGTTGGAGAGTGGATTTAGACAGAGGCAGAACCAAAGTGAACTGAGGGAATCACCCTGGAAGATACCACGTCGTATGTGTAGTTCCTCGGTTTGGATATGGCCGTCCTGAGTTGTAAGGTGTATGTTGGTTCGCCATGTCTTCATGGTTTTTGCAAGAAACTGACGAAGTCCTGGGTTAATTTTATATATTTGCAGAATTTTCGTTAGCCAGCTTTTTTATAATCTATGAAACAGGTATGAAGGTTTCTATGGTCTTTTCTAGTTTGCTCCATGATCACACTATCAATTATAAGTTGTTCCTTGCAACCTTGGCTTTGTTTTCTACATCCTTTCTGTTCTTCAGTGAGGATGTTGTTTTGCGTGAGGTGTTGTTCAATCCTCCTGCATAATGTTGCGGTGATGATCTTATACAAGGTAGGAAGGCAAGTGATTGGGCGGTAATTCGCAGGGTTCTTGGTATCTGCATCTTTGGGTTTTATATACGTTATTCCTTGAGTGAGGAATTTGGGAAGCCTATCAGGTTGACGTATGGCTTTATTGATTTGGTTTGTGAGCACTTCGTATGTTGAGCTGAAATGTTTGTACCAAAAATTTTGCACGTTGTCCACGCCTGGGCACTTCCAGTCGTGGGTATGTTTTATTGTTTCGACTATTTCCTCTTTTGAAAGAATAACGTCTCCCTGTTCTGCTATATGTTGATGTTTTTCCTCTTCCTCTCTGATCCATGGAGCGTCTTCATTATGTGTTTTGGGTTCAGACCACAGGCTTCCCCAAAACTCGGTTAACTCTTGTTTACTGGGAGGTTCTATTGTTGTGATCTGGTTGTCGGCTGCTATTATTATTATTATTATTATATAACAGGTATGAGTTGAGCTAAAAGGCTATAAACTCAAAAAAAAATTACAATTGTAAAGACCACTAGCAACTAGACTAGAGCAACTATCGATGTCCTTGCCATAACCAACTATCGTACAGTTTCTTGAAGATGTTGACCATGACTCGTTCACTATGTCCAGGGGAAGATGAAGAGTTGACGAGGCACGGTCCAGAACTTCTCTTTCAACAGCTTGGAATTATGTCCACGTAGGTGGTTCGAGTTCATGGAAAAAAGCGAAGAAATGTCAGTTCCAAATAAATCAGGCATCGATCACAGAAGTGCATCAGGTCGAACAGCTTTAATATTTCTTCGTAGGTAGGGTGATGGGTGCCATAAGGAATACGTCTAGCCCTTCTCTGCAGGTTTTCCAACAAATCACGGTCTCTTTGTAGGTTTGGATACCAAATAGGTCAGGCAATTCTATGAACGGTCTTACGTAGGTTTGGTAGAGTAAACTACCGGAGTTACGAGTTTTGGTCACAACACCACCTGTCATATTTGGTCTTGAAGCTTGTAATGGAATTTGCGTTCACCACATCGACGGGAAGTCTGTTCCAAGAGTCAAACACGCGATTGGTAATAAAGCACTGCCGGAATGATGTTCTGAACGGCTCCTTCTGTAGTTTCAGGTTGTGTCCTCGGAGATTGCTGTGTGATAGCTGGAACATGTACCTCAGGTCAGTGCTAAAGAGGCCATGCAGTGCCCTAAATGTGATTATAAGATCACCTCGAAGTTTTCTGTCAGCAAATGCTGGGAGCCTCAATAACTTCAGGCGTTCATCATAGGTGGGTCTCCGGGCTCCAAAGGGAATGCGCGTAGCACGACGCTGGACTAGCTCCAACAGGTTCTTGTCACGAATGAAGGCTGCCTCCCACACCGGACCAGCAAACTCCATTACTGGTCTCACGAAAGTTGTGAATAAGAATGAACAAGTGCGAGTGCTACAGCCATTAAATGATCTTTCCATCATATATACGAGTAATAACCTTTTCGCTTTAGATGCAACTTGCTGGATGTGCTCAGACCAGTTAAGGCGATCATTTACAATGACTCCAAGATCAGTATGACTATGTACCTTTTCAACAGTACATTGAGCAATATTGTACACGTGTCTGGGATTGTTTTTTCCCAGATGTAGAACGCAGCATTTCAGAAGGTTGAGTGGTAGCAGCCAGGACTCCGACCATCGGACAACAGTATCAAGATCACGTTGAAGCATAGTAAAGTTTATAGTGGTGTTATATAATTTGGTGTTGTTTGCGTATGCAGAGCACGTGGATAACATATGCAAGGAAAGATCACTTGTGTAAAGAAGAAAAAGTGTAGGGCCCAAGACGGAGCCCTGTGGAACGCCACTAGTAACTGCGTGGACAGGTGAGTAGCTGTCACCAACACGTACAGAGAAAGTTCTTCCGACAAGAAATGCTTCAATCCACATCAACAGGTTCCCTCTAATCTCCAGATGTTCAAGTTTGTAGAGCAGCCTTTTATGAGGAACGCGATCAAATGCTCTGGAAAAGTCAAGGTAAATAACGTCAACTGATGTATTAGTGTCCAGAGATAAGGTCCAATCATTGAGGCAGTGTAACATGTTGGTTATTATTGATCGTCCAGGTACAAAACCATGTTGATTCCTTGGAATTAGATCATTTTCTGTAGGGAAGGGTAAAAGTTTATCCAGGATCATTCTTTCAGCTAATTTGGCAGCAATTGGTACAAGACTAATGGGACGGTAATTTTTTGCAGACGATCTATCACCTTTTTTGAATATGGGTGTTACCGATGCACTAAGCCAAGATGAAGGTAGAGTGTGACTTCTGAACGAAGCAGTAAATATCATACTCAGAGGAAGTGCAAGAGCAGAGGCGCAGTTTTTGAGTATCCCAGCTGTAATACCGTCTTTTCCGGGAGAAGAAGAAGTTTTCAGGTTATGCAAGAGCTTCAGGACTTCGTCAGGAGGAAACTCGACTTCACAAAGGCTGGCTGAACATCTCTGAGGCGTGCAGGACGGCAGGGGCGTGTCATGTGGTTCGGCAGTGAAGTCCTCACTGAAGGATTTCGCAAGAATTTCGGCAGAGATTCGGTGGCATTAGTGTGAAGGTAACCATCGGTATCTTTTATTTGAGGTGACGAAACTTTCGAATTTAGGTTTGTTCTTAAATACCGAAACAACTTCTTCTTGTCTTTAGAAGTAACAAGCTTGTGTTCGTAAGCATGTTTGGCATTTCTTAAAGTTCCTCAAAGAATGTTGGAGAATGAGCGATGGCAAACATAATCTCGAGGGTTTCCACTCCTTCTGAATCTCTGCCACAAGGATCTTTTGTGTCGTAACATTTTCAACATTGAATGATTCATCCAAGGCCTTAACGGGTCGCGGAACACTCTTTTGGTAACAGTGCTGTTCGCTGTTTCACTATGAACTCTATGTGAGAATATATCCCACATTTCTTGAACTTCGTGCTTGTGAAACAAAACACCCCAGTCGACTCCTGACAGAACTCGGTTAAGTGCTTCATAGTTTATAAATGTCACAGTTTTAAGCTTTTCTCCTGGTGTACAATCTATGTTGAACTGGAGAGATGTTACAATTGTGCAATGGTCTGACTTCCCGAATGGTGGTAAATAGTCTAAATTAGAAACAAAGTCAGGATCATTCACAAACACAAGATCTAGTGTTCTGGGAGTCTGACCCTCCCTGAATCGAGTTGGGCGATCGACGAGTTGTGAGATACTAGAATTGCGTAGAAGATTAATGTAAGGGGCTGACGTTGAGTTGCAATCTGGTAGAATTGGCATAGGCCAGGTGATATCTCGTGAGTTAAAATCGCCATTTATGAAAATGTTCGCGGTTTTGTTCATCAGATCTCCTATATATTGGCATAGATCGGCATCATCACCACAGGGATGAGGACGATAAACGCAGGCAATTACAAAGTTGAAATTAGGACACGAGATATCCAGGAATAGATTGTCAATAGCCACAAGATTCCTAGACGAGGCAGTTATAGCAAAAGTTGTTGCAATATCGTTGCGAACATAGACGCACACTCCACCAAATCCTGGAGTGCGGGTAGAGTCCATTCGGTGTAGAAGGTATCCAGGTAAATTGACAGAACTGTCTGACATATCGGAATGGAGCCAAGTTTCTGTGAGACAAACAAAAGATGGTTTAGTATCGTTGACGAATACTTGCAGTTCGAGAAATTTAGATAGCAGTGACTGAATGTTAGTGTAGCAGACCGTCCATTCGGTTAAGCATGTTGCTAGTTTTTTGGAGTTGTAACTTCCTGTGCTGGCAGAGGTACAATAGAGGGTATACCCCTTACGTATTTGATGGTTAAGTTGCGCTCTCCTGCGGTTTGTCGTTGCTTGAGCTCGTCACGAAGTTCACGAAGTTGGTGCATTTGTGTCGGAGTTTTATCGTCGAAAATTTTGACATAGTTGAGGGAGGGGTGGCTAATAATAGTTTTTTTTCCGCAGAATGATCCTAGCAAAAGCCTGGGAGGTAAATGTGACTTTTATCCGACGTGGCCGAGAGGTAGGCGTGCCAAGTCGGGTGATGCTGAGACGGTGAGCGTTAGCGGATGGCTCAATGTGGTTGATAATGTCGGTGACTATGTTGGAATCATTACTACCTTCTGCAACACCTCTCAGTAGAATATTGTGGGATCTTCTAAAAATCTCCAGAGCCTCTGTGTGAGAGCTGGTGTCATTAGTGGCGGTAATGAGGTGAGATGTGCCCAAATTTGTTGACGTAGTTGTAATTCTTGATTCAATGTCAGCGATGCTGGAGGAGAGTGCAGCTTGTGTAGTATGGAGGCTCTGTATGCTAGCCTCACAATTCAATATTTGATCTTCATGACGTGCGATAGAGTCCGAGTGTTGTTGCAGAAGGGTTCTACAATAGGCAACGTCTGTGGTGAGCTGCGATTGAGAATTTTTGATGTCTTTTATATTATTAGCCATCGCAGATAACTGACTGAGGATGACATTAAAAGCGTCAGTAGGGGGTGGTTGATCGGAGCGAAGAGGAGAAGGAGTTCCCGGGCGCACAGTAGATGAAGAAGAGTTGCTCCTAGTTACACGTCCTTGCCGGCGGCATACTGGACATGACCATTTATCCTTGCCTTCGTTGGGAAAATTGATCTCATTGACGGTTAAATTAACACAAATGGCATGATAGCTTTTATGACATTTGATGCAGGATATGTTTGCCTGTGAGGCAACGATAGACTTAGAACAAGTAGCGCAAAGCAGTGTCATTTTGCTTATAAATAATAAGGGGATATAGTGGAGGTCAGCAATAGCAATAGTTGAGGTGATGCACAGCGAAGCAGTTAAAAACACAAAGGAAATTTGTAATACCGACGAATCACGGCATCAAAACACAATAATTGTACTCACAAACCTGTCCTGGTCACTGATCAAAACTCACACCAAAATTTGACAAATGTATACAGACTTGTGTTTCTGGTATCTCTTTGGCTCGAGTTTACCAAAAAAATGTACTTTCTGTCCAACAGCAAAAATAGGCCAGTGGTGTCAGAAACTGGCAGATGTCAATAAACTGTCCCAAAAAAGCACTACTCGGCAATGAATTTCCAGAATATGAGGCCTCCTCATCAAACCGCAATCGTGTAGACAGTCACGAACCGTTCACAGTCTATCTCGACACAGCAACACAAAAAAAATACCACAAAAACCGTTGAATTCCCGTTTTTACTCAAGAGCGCGACTTGATACTACCTATAGACTAAGCCACGGTGTAGTTGTTAAAAGAAAAGTGATATCTTCATAACGACACCATTCCTCATTACAAACTATGTTGAAAGGAATTACAGTTTTTTTGCCTGTTAAACGCAATAGTTTTAGTGCTTACAAAGGTACAGAAAATGTTACAATTTTTATTACTTCACCCTTCTGAGACTGTTTTCGGTCCCGATAAACTACTGTAGGAAATAATTTGTATCGTGGAATCATCAATCATATTGAATGACGCAACATGACAGGTAAGTAGTGTCCATGGGATTTTTTAAACACAAACCCACTGGTCTTTCTCACTCCAATATAACCTCTTCCAAAAAAAAGAGTAATTTTTAGAAACCCCTAAGACAGAGCCTGAATTTGAAGGTACAATAAGGTGCTTCTCTACTACTACCACCTTTCTTCACTCTATAACCATCCATCAGGACCGGGAGGGGAGTCTCAGCTTCCCCGGGGATGGCCTCTGAACCCCTTGTGTTATTATGAGGCCTATCACACCCTGGGCAAGACAGACAAACCTAGTAGAGCCTAACTCCAACCCGGTGCGTCCCTATGGCTGATGGGGGGCTATGTGCGCATGCGCGCGCATAGTTGTGCTCCGGCACTCGTGGACCAAGTAGGCAAGACATAGAAGGGATGCGGCTATGTCTTCACTGGTTCATTGTGGTATGGGGTGGTACCATTCTACAATGACCCAGACAGTCACATGGTGACTACTGCGTCTAGGAGGGGGGGGGGCAGGACGGTGAACGACGACGACCTGGCTACGACAATGGACAATAATGATCGTTTCTTCGTTTTCTGGCTGTCGGGGAGTGCTCTTTGGAGCTGATGTGAGCTTGCTCTGCCGAAGCTAAGCTGGAGCGTGGAAACAGGGACCAGCCCCTTCGGGCCCTGATCAGGAAGTGTTCCATGGGTGCAGAATTCGGACTTCTGCACTGCTCCGGGCGAGTGCCGGTCCGTCCGCGTATTTCGGGACCGGTAAAGCGATGACTGGGCCTCAGGGAACTGGGGTAGGACTGCGGTCTGAGGGTACACCCGCTCCCAGTTACATCGACCCGCCCCTTGGAACACGAAGCGCTGGCAAGATAAAGACCATGGATAATAAGCAAAAAACCAAAGACACCAAAGAAGCGAAAGAGACCACGGAAATGGATCCATTCAGGAGGAGAGAGAGCCTCAAGAGTACTCCACCTGGTAGGGAGAGGTCGGCGTCTATGTCGGACGTCGTCTGGGAGAAGACAGAGAAGTTCGAGGTCAGAGATCAGAATCCTTCTAAAAGGAAGAGGGCAGAAACACTCTTCGATACCCCGGATGCAGACATGGACGAGCTAGGTAGGGGTATAAAGGCCTTGGTATCAAAAGCACGCATTCTGGAAGGATTCATCAATCAGATATCCAATACGAAAAAGGAGATCAAAGACGCAGGAGCAGATATAATGAGGATATCGCTAAAGCTACAGAGAGTCTATAATAACAGACCTAAAGCAGCTACGCATCAGACGTCATGGACCGGTATGGATGGTGGGACACAGACAGAAGTAAACAAGAGAGATGCATCGTGTCAAACGATGTGTGAGGGCGATAGTCTGGTGGAGGAGATTAGGACTGCCATAATGGAGGGTGAGTCCTTGGAAGACCTTCAGAAAATTTTGGAAGAGGAATGGCCCAAAGAAGCTTTTTCCAAAGTCCACATTGTAGAAGGCGACGTCTTGAGTGCTCCCAAAGATGTAGACCTGGCCATCATTACCAGCGAGGACCTGCGGTTGGAGAAAGGGGTAGCTAGGCGATATCGCGAACGATTTGGAGGTGTAGAAGTACTGCAGGCGCGGGAGAAAGGCTTAGGCGAGGTGGCTTGTCTGATTAGCTCTATATCCGTTCCATCGAGTGAAGGCATAGTGAAGGATGAGCGTTTTGTGTGGTATGTGTTGGCAGAAAAAGAGCCTTTAGAGCTTGCACACTTAGACACTGTCTACCAGGCTATACACCGGATGAAGGAGAGCATGGAGCAGTATGGCAGAAACAAAGTTGCACTACCCTATATATCCAGGCACTGTGAAAAGACTCTGCTGAAAACGCTGGAATTTATCTTCAGTAAATCACAGGTGGAGATATACCTTTACAAGCGCGAAAAGAAAGTAGGAAAACATAAGACAGCTGCTGGACATCAAGCAGCCGTTAAGGCAGTACGGAAGACAGCTAAAACACGGGAAGGCGTGATCGTGAAATCCAACGGGAAGACATATGCCGACCTAGTAAAGAGTCTGAAAAGTAGCATTGACCTGAAAAACGTCGATGTTGAAATATCGAGGATGCGCAAGACACAAAGTGGGGATGTACTTCTAGAGGTCAATAGAGGCAAAGTGGAGGATCTGCAAAGCGCTATTGGCAAACAAACGCAAGACTTCCAGGTGGTCAGAAAGTCGCGCCGGACTATGCTGCACATAAGAGGGCTAGACAACGAAGCTACTGAGCAGGACATTATGGAAGCACTCAAAGAGTGCGTACCGGAAGAAGTGGATACCTGCAAGGTATCCTCTTTGAGACCAGCGGCTGGTGACCGTCAAAATGCGACGGTGATAGTAAACGCTCAGCTTGTAGATAAGCTTATGAGGAAGGGGAGAATACGTATAGGTCTGGTTCACTGCCATATATCAGATAGATAGATAGATAGATAGATAGATAGATTTATTAACCACTTGAGGTACAAGGTACATGTGGCAAGTCAGGAGTGAATACAATATACATAAGATTAGACAAATATAACAATATTATTTTTATACATATACGCACACATACCTAATTATGAACATGCATATACACCCATACACTTACATACATATACATAGATCATAATCACTTAATTATCATTATTCTTTTTTTTAATACTTCACATCTAAAAATTCTTTAATGCTATAGAATGTGTTAACCACAAGGAAATTCTTCACCTCTGCTTTAAACTTGACATAATTTTCAATCATCCGGATATTATGGGGTAAGTTATTGAATAGAATAACACAATTGTAGAGTGCTGATTTTTTAAAATATGACGTAGAATGTCTCTGTATAAGTTTAATATTTACATTTCGGGTGTTATAGCTGTGATTTTGAGCTAAATTTGGGAATGTGTCCGTGTTTGCTTTTAAGAATGTGACACATCTTAAAATATACAAGGACGCTAGTGTGAGAATGTAATTCTGCCGGAAGATCTCTCTGCAGGATTCCATAGGTCTGACATTAAATATTAGGCGTAATAACCGCTTCTGAGCAATAAATGCTCGCTCACTGTCAATAGAGTTCCCCCATGTCATGACGTTGTAGGATAGGTGACTATGGGCAATTGCATAATAGACATTAAGCAAGTCTTTTGTGCTTAAAGCTGTAGCAAAGCATAGTAAGCTTTGTTTAGGTTTTGGCAAACGTGATCAACGTGATTGACAAAAGTTAATCTACTGTCAAAGAACGTACCAAGTAATTTGAAATTTTCTGAGTTACTGAACTCCCTCCATAAGATGCTGTCCTCTGGGATACGCCTGCAGATGGAAAAGTTTACAACGACAGTTTTGCTTTCATTCAGCAGTAATCTATTGCGTTGACACCACGCTGAGAATCGATCCATTGCTAGTACTGTCAACTCATGAAGTTGATCGACAGTCGTAGCGGCCAATGATACAGTGGTGTCATCAGCAAACATAGTAACATGAGCGAAATTCATAAAAGATGGTAAATCATTCACAAATAATAAAAAAAGCAAAGGCCCTAGCACAGACCCCTGCGGAACACCTAGTAGTAGCGGTTGATCGTCTGACTTTACGTCATCTATCTTCACTCTGAGAGATCTTTCACTCATATAAGATAACAGCCAATCTAAGAGGAATCCTCTGATTCCAATGCTATATAGCTTTTGTCGCAAGATGAGCTTATCTACTGTATCAAAAGCCTTTGACAAATCAAATAGTAATGACATTACATATTTACCGCTATCGAGGTTACTATATACGAATTCTAGGAGATGGTAACAAGCGGTTTCAACAGATTTGTTAGATCTGAATCCATGTTGCGAAGGTGAAAGGATATTCTTTTTTTCAAGAAATGAGAATAATCGATTGCAAACTATTTTCTCCAAAATTTTAGAAATTATACTTAACATAGAGATCTGCCTATAATTGTCAACGTTTTCACGTTCACCTTTTTTATGTAGAGGAACAACAAGAGCACATTTTAGTACCTTAGGAAAGCACCCAGAAAAAATCGATTGGTTAAAAAGAACTACAAGTTGTTCAGCAACGTCTTCTATAAAAACACTCATAATATTAAGATTTGAAGAAGTGAGGAAAGAGGAGAAGTGCCGTAGGTGTTGGGCGCAAGGTCATAGTGCTGACAAATGTAATGGACCTGATTGGACTAAGCTCTGTCTTTGTTGCGGACAGCCAGGTCATAAGGCTTACCAATGCAGAAGTTCCCCTTTCTGCCCTTTATGCAATCAAGAGGGACACCAGGCAGGAAGGAAAGGCTGCAGAGGAGGACTGCAGGCAAGCAAATAAATGAGCAGCTCGTACCTTAACATCCTACAGGTCAATGTAGATAGGGCCAGAGAAGCGCACGACACATTAATGCAGACCGCAGCTGAAGTACATGCTGACTTGATAGTGATTGCTGAGCCCAATAGGAAAATAGTCAGCACCCCGCAGTGGTATGTAGATGGGAAGGGTGATGCCGCAGTTAGACTCCTGTCCTCCCAAATTCCTATTACTAATATAGGAAAGGGCGATGGTTATGTGTGGATCGACTTAGGAGACATAGCCATTTTCAGCTGTTATTTCTCACCAAACATTGAGCTAACGGAGTACCAGCTGGGATTATACAACCTTAAGGAGGCCATACGTAACGTGCACAAGGAAACGATTGTGTGCGGAGATTTCAATGCCAAGGCCTTCGAATGGGGTATGGCACGCATAGACCATAGAGGCGACCCAACAAAGGTATCCAGCGTGCTGAAGACATACGACGTAGAACCTGAGGTGCGCACGGCTGGGGAACTGACTGTCTTTCTGACCAGCTTGTGCGACGCTTGTATGCCAAAAAGATGCAACTCCCGCAACCGAAGGCCAATGTATTGGTAGACGAAGGAGATTGCTGATGCCAGAGTCGTATGCATGAAGGCTAAAAGAGCGTCCACTAGAAAGAACATTGCCGCTGCCGAGAGGGACCTGAGGAAGGACGAGTACCGGGCAAGAAGAAAGTCATTGCGTCAGATGATAAGGTGCTCGAAGCGGGAATGCTGGAAGCAGCTGATCAACGATGTGGATAACGACATTTGGGGCAAAGGCTACCAGATTGTGGTAAAGAGGTTAGGCATCGGCGCTCCTAGGTTGGACCTATCAGCTGAAAGGAAGATGGAGATCCTAAGGTCCTTGTTTCCAGCATGTGACCCAGTTAACTTTACAATCGATACAAGGACTGAGATCAAACACTTTACGATGGAAGAGTTGAGTGCAGCCACGCTGAGGCTTAAAGACCGTAAAGCACCTGGTCCGGATGGTATTCCTTCGGAAGTAATAAAACTCGTCTCAAAGGAAGCTCCACAGACATTCCTTAGGGTAGCAAATAATACTAGATCGTTCTGTATTTTATAATGTGGAAATTACTAAATTGACGTTAATGAAATTTCGGCACAGTACTACTACTTTGGCAAGGATGGAAAACGCGTCTGATTTTTAGAAATCGTCTCAGTGGCGGCGCAACGATATTAAAAAAACTAAAAATATGAAAACAGCTCAAACCTCGTTTTTAGGTGTTTTAGGGGTTCCTGATCATTTTCTACTTTTTTGGGGTGGGAGTGAAATTGGGATGATTAAGGGGTGGGGGGCTGTAAAACTGAAATTTTTTATATTCATAATAGGCTGCCTGTTGACCTGTGAAAGAAAGCCCTAGCGGCATAATTCACGTTTTAGGTCCATTCGAACATTCCCTTGCCGATTACGGAAACCAAGGGACTTAAAACTTTCTGATGCATACAAACTACATACGGGTATTACTTTGGATCGTTCTGTATTGTGTACGTGGAAACTTTTGAATTGACTTTAATGACATTTTGATACAGATTTATTACCGCGACAAGTATGGAAAGCAAGTATGGTTTTTAGAAATCGTTTCAGTGGCGGCACGCACAGACCATAGAGGCGAGTTCTTATCGACTTGGTTAGCTGAGCTTGACCTCGTGGTGCTAAACAGGGGCAAAAAACTGACTTTTTGTAGAGGAGACTCAGAGTCTATTCTAGACTTAACGCTAGCGACACATAAAACAGCATTGCGCGTCTCAAACTGGGCCGTACTGGAGCAGGAAAGCTTAAGTTGCCATAGATACATTGGGTTCAGGTATCAGAAAGTCCAGCAGGGAAACGACTACCCAAGGCCCACTAGACTGCTGTGGAATCTACGCAAACTAGACCCAACAAAGGTATCCAGCGTGCTGAAGACATACGACGTAGAACCTGAGGTGCGCACGGCTGGGGAACTGACTGTCTTTCTGACCAGCTTGTGCGACGCTTGTATGCCAAAAAGATGCAACTCCCGCAACCGAGGGCCAATGTATTGGTGGACGAAGGAGATTGCTGATGCCAGAGTCGTATGCATGAAGGCTAAAAGAGCGTCCACTAGAAAGAACATTGCCGCTGCCGAGAGGGACCTGAGGAAGGACGACGAAGACCGGGCAAGAAGAAAGTCATTGCGTCAGATGATAAGGTGCTCGAAGCGGGAATGCTGGAAGCAGCTGATCAACGATGTGGATAACGACATTTGGGGCAAAGGCTACCAGATTGTGGTAAAGAGGTTAGGCATCAGCGCTCCTAGGTTGGACCTATCAGCTGAAAGGAAGATGGAGATCCTAAGGTCCTTGTTTCCAGCATGTGACCCAGTTAACTTTACAATCGATACAAGGACTGAGATCAAATACTTTACGATGGAAGAGTTGACTGCAGCCACGCTGAAGCTTAAAGACCGTAAAGCACCTGGTCCGGATGGTATTCCTTCGGAAGTAATAAAACTCGTCTCAAAGAAAGCTCCACAGATATTCCTTAGGGTAGCAAATAATACTTTGGAGGAAGGGCATTTTCCCAATATCTGGAAAATAGCAGACGTGGTCCTTTTAAGGAAAAAAGACAAGCCGGAGAACTTACCATCCTCGTACCGCAACATTTCACTGCTTGACGCAGCTGGAAAGTTGCTGGAAATTTTAATACTGGGAAGATTGCAACGCGACCTGGAGGAAAAGCATATTCTGTCGGACAGACAATACGGGTTTCGGGCAGGCATGGCAACCATTGACGCAATCCAGGCCATACTTCGGATCGCCAGAGGAGCGGATGTAGTTATAAATAGGCAGCGACAGATCTGTGCGTTGATAACGCTGGACGTTAAAAACGCCTTCAATGTGGTACCCAGGAAAATGATTGTCGAAAAAGTTAACCGTTTTATGTCTGATGAGTATATTCTCCGACTGCTCATCAGCTACTTGCAGACGCGAATGGTCAGGATAGACGAGACCAATACCATTGAGATGAACAGCGGTGTACCACAGGGGTCAATTCTGGGACCCACACTATGGAACGTATTTTACAAAGGCATCTTGGAGTTAGAAATGCCACAGGGGATTACCACTATCGCATACGCTGACGACCTCGCCTTGGTGGTGGTGGCCAGAAATGAATCCGACCTCATGAATAAGGCTAACTGGGCAATCGAGGAGGTCAGCTGCTGGATGAAACGAAACGGGCTGGGGCTAGCTGCTGAGAAAACAGAAGCAGTTTTGCTAACTAAAAAGAGAAAAATCAACTCGATCTCTTTTAACGTCGAAGGGCAGGTCATTCCACCAAAACCAGCCATTGAATATCTGGGAGTCTGGCTAGACCAAAAGCTGACATTTGGCGAGCATATCAAAAGCACTGCAGAAAAGGCAAGGACACTAGTATCAGCCCTATCCAGGATTATGCCAAATGTTGGGGGTTGCAGAGCGAGTAGGAGAGTGGTTCTGTGCTCAACGGCTCTCTCTACCATACTTTATGGCGCACCTGTTTGGGAGTCAGTCGTCGCGGTTAAACGTCACCGAAATAGACTAGTTGCAGTCAATAGGATGATGGCGATCAGAGTCAGTAGTGCATACAATACCATCTCGGCTGACGCGGTGGAGGTGATTGCTGGCATTCCGCCAATAGATCTAGTAACAAGTATGCGGGCTGAGGGCTATGGCAGTCCAGATTCTAGCAGTAAAGATGCAGCGTATGAGAGACTGCTCAGTCGGTGGAAACAGCGGTTCAGTGACTCCAGTAAGGGTGCATGGACCAGAAGGCTTGTCACAGACATCAAAAGCTGGGTTACAAGAGGTCATGGGGAGATCGATTTCTATCTCACCCAAATGCTGTCTGGCCATGGTTGTTTCCGGCAATACCTGTGCCGTTTTGCCATCTGCGACGATCCAGCATGCTTTTATTGCGGAAGGAACGACGACGCAGAACATACTTTTTTTGACTGCCCGAGATGGGAGGAAATAAGAGCGACCTGCAGCTCACGCCTTGGAACTAGCTTAAATCCAGATAACATAATAGCTAGTATGTTGGAGTCTCCGGAGAAGTGGAACGCAGTAGCTGCGATGGCGCGAGATATTTTGGAGTGCAAACGCCGTGAGATGAAGGAAGTTGAGCCCCTGGTACCCAACAAATACAAAGAGGACTGACAGTGACAGAATAAACTGAACGACAGACCACTCACCTCATGTTGTAATGCGAAAGCAGCCCCATGAGGTGATATAGTGGGAGAGGGGGAAGGGTTTAGTCCGTAGGCGCCTTTATGGTGAATCGGGTCTCGCTCTGAGGTATTAGACGTTTAAAGCCAGCCCAGAGTGTCTATGAAGATTCCTAATCCCCTCTATAAAAAAAAAACCATCCATCAGGAGGACATACAACTGATTGACGGCCTGTCTTCACTTCTGCGTCTTCTGCGTTGTACATCTCCCCTCCCTTGCCCAGGCAAGAATAAGGAGTATGAATTCTATGGCTTTGCGGCTCAATCACCGCGCCTTTGTCTCTTCTTTTATCGCATCCTTTTTTCATCAGAACTTCTTTAACAAACTTGGATCATTCTTCTACCTCATGTTGATCAAGTTATTTGTATCCAGCGTGATGGCAAGGCTGAGGTTAGATCTCAGTCTTTCAACTTCCCACCTGTTGCACTCAAAAAGCGTATGCGCATCATCATCGCTTGCGCTACATTACATGCATTTCTCATCAATTATCTCCGCGATCATCTTTACATAATACTGCAAAGCAACCATATCCTGTCAAGGCCTGTGTCGGGTAATAATCAATAGCCACAATTACGGTTGCAAGCTATCCTATCCTCTGTATTTGGTATTAATCGTTTGGACCACTGCGTTGTGCATTATCTCATACTGCTCACTCTGCCATTGCCTAATAGTTTTCCGTCTTACCTCATGTCTTACTACTCTTACTAGCAGTATAACTAGCTCCATCATGCCGATTATAGAATCTTCCCAGTTCGTCCACCACTGGGTGTATAGGCACGATCCCACTGACTACCTGTAGAGCCCGGGTCGATACAGGCCTATATTCGTTCACAACCCTTAAAAACATTTTCCTTTGCACTCTCTCTAGACGACGCTTATTTTTGGACAGCGTTACACCTCATATAGGTGCCCCATGTGTCATTATAGATTGCACGGCATATTAGAGGACCTGGCGTTTTGAGCTGCTTGGATCACACACATTTGATAGAATTCTTGTCAAAACTGCAACAGTTTTAACAGCCTTAGATGCCTCCCTCTTCAGGTGCTCTTCAAGTGTTCCGTTCCTATCAAGCAAAATTTCAAGGTATTTGACATGATTTTTAAACTGAATAATAGTTCCACGACCTGAAAATGCAACAGCGTCGTTTACTATCCCTGCTCCTTTTAGCAAGACTGCTTCTGTTTTTTCAGGCGCCAGTTCCAAGTAATGCAATAACATCCCCCTATCTATAAGAAACTGAGAGTCATTCACCATGAGCAATTCTTGCTCATATTTAGCCGTTATAAATAGCCAAGGTAAGGTCGGCAGCAAACGCTACACTTATCGCACCATCAGGCATCTCTAGTTGCAAGACTCATCATACAATACATTTCACAGAGTCGGTCCCAATACTGAACTTTGTGGAACCCCCATTCTGCCTTCGATATCTTCACCACGATTGATATTGGTTTTCTTAATTTTGCGCAGCATATCAGAAAAACAGAGATTGAAACAGACAAAAAGGTGGCACCAGCAAAATACACCTGCTGAGCTCAGCAGCATACTCACCCGTACTGTATGCACCACCAATATAGCTTGACGTACTGCAGATATAAAAAACAAGACGAACTCTGGAGGCGGTTTTTAGGAAGCTGGCAATACGGTTGTGTCAGACATGCCGTACTATATTGAAGGATGTAGTAATGGTAATAGCCGGCTAGCCCCCTATTGACCTGACGTCCAAGGAAAGAGCTGAAAAATACACTGGAACTGTAGACAGCCTAATGGAAGTATGGCAGAGCAAGTGGTCACAATCTATCTACACCTACACCTATACTCAGATGTTAACAGGACATGGATGCAGCATACCTGACCCGCCTGAATGAATATACTGTGGAGAAGAATGCAATGTGCGACACATCTTTTATAACTGCGGTAGATAGAAAACAGTTAGATTTACCTGCCATGAGGGTAAGAGTGTGACATTAGCACCCGAAAATATTGTCGAACAAATGCTGGTAAGCGAGAATAATTGGAACTGTATTTCAGACAAACAAACCAAGGCTGAACGAGATATCAGATTAGTGTAGACAGCACATCTGAAGTGATACGCGCGAGCGGTTCCAGGAGTTGTGTGGTTGGAGAAAGGGGGATGGGTTTAGTCTCTAGGCCCCCCAATGACGAATCGCGTACACGTTGTGGTATTTGAAGTCACTACAGCCAACCCAGAGTGTCTTCTGACGATTTCTAATCCTCTGTTTGAAAAACTACTACTAAAGGGTGTTTTTTGAAGAAGTTTTTTTTATTGCCAACACTGCTCCTACTAAAGGTAAGTGGAAACGACGACAGGTGGTTGGTGCTCAGTATTGTCTGCCTTTTCATGTTGAATAGACTGACGCCCGAAGAACCTCTGCGAGTTGGGCCAATTTATTTTGAAAATCATGGTCTAGCTCGCGCAACATATCGCGTGCTACCACCATTTTATGGTAGGCATAATCGTCCATCGGAGCAAGTTATTTGAATAACTATGCATTTTTTCATACTACGTATACTATAGTATACGGTATAGGATAATGCTTATCCGCAGATACTACGCACAGTGCGTACCGAAGACGTCAGAAGTTTAATGGAGACTCGGTTACATCCACAGAAGCACACTGTTTGGTGTGCTTTACGGGCTGTTGGAGTTATAGGCACATACCTTTTCAAGGTTGAGGCCGACCAAAATGTGACTGTCAATGGAGAGCGCTATCGAAGTCTGACTGCTGACTTTTTTAGTCCCCAGTTAAGAGGCATTCATCCCCAGACACTGTGGTTTCAACAAGGTGGCACAATATGCCATACAGCACGCGAGACCACCAATTTCCGCAACGGACCATTTAACTGGCCTCCGCGGTCGTGTGATCTGACACCCATAGATTATTTTCTGTGGGTGAAGACACTTGGGCCTACTCTGATAATCTAGCGACATTAGACTGACTGGAAGACACCATACGACACGTCATTGATGATATAATACCTCTGGTGCTTGAAAAAGTGGTCGATTATTGAATGTCCAGATTACGTTTCTTTCTAGGCAGCCGTGGCGGTGGCGGCCATATGCTCGAAATCATATTTAAGCACTAATGACATATAATAAGCATGCTAATAAAATAAATACGATGGCCTTTTAGTCACATTTTGTTTTATTTCACTTCAAAGCTCTATACCTCTAAAAAACACCCTTTACTAATGCTTATACTACCAATATAACGATAGGAGTCCTATCTACGCAGTGATAAAAACGTCAACTGAGAGGCAGATGACAGAAGTGATTGACTTTTTATGAATTTATTAGAGCCAATCATCAAAACAGGGTCAAGCCCATTGACTTCAACAAGTTTTGCAAATGTTTTGCAATAACAGAATATGAAGTTACGAGTTATACAACTGTTACTTAAAACTTAAGTCTTTAAAAAACCTAGAAAATAAACATGAGCAGTTATAATGCGTAAAATCAAAGTTTGAGATGTTTTCTTCTGTTACTTGTTTCACTCTAGTGATTTTAGAGTCTTCAAATCATTGGTAGTAAAAGAAAAAAACAAAATCTAATTCAAAACTCCAAAATTAATATTAGAACTCAAGATTCATTGGTATTCTGAGAAAGAACAGCTACGACTTTAAAAATGCATTTCCTTTATTTTATTTTAAGTACATTATTTTAGCTAAAATTAACTATAAACTACAAATAACGAGATCAGAAATAATTACAGTAGATACCAATTTCAATCTAGTCGTATAATAGTAATAACGTATTTAGTATCATAAAGTTAATTAATTAAATTTACATAAAATTAGCCCTATGTCTTTCTATTCTTTATTTGATTGTTTAAGTCATGGAAGAAGTACATCATTAAAATTTTAATAACCTTTTCAGGGTATCACTTTGAATACCTATGTTCACTTTTAGGGGACGTTACTATTTATTTCTGTGGATTCAATAAAACGTAAGTCGGCGATTTTTAATATTTGAATAGACACTTAGGCACCCTGGACCCTGGATCAACGTTATATTATGGTGTACCTTTACTAAAGCATTTTGGTTATATTTCCTCAACCTTTTTTCTACAGAGCGACTGCATGAAGTGTAGCTTTAATGTCTTATTCCGTATTTCGGATACTAGATCTCGTTTATATGTAGATACCGAAAAACAAGAACAACTGTTGTTCCACCACAGCTAACATTTTTGGAATAAAGAAATATGTTGAAATTATCGTACGTACTACCTGTTAGCTAAAAAATGACGGATAACTTCAGTTTAACTGGTTTCAGTTACGCAGAATATAGGTATGTTAAATACGGATATTTTTGAGAAAACATCATAATATGCAGCTTTAACCACTTATTTAAGGAATTTGAAAAATGGACTGGGGAATACATTCCATCAAAATATAACCTTTTTTTTTGACCTCACAGGTATGAGCTAGAATGACATCTCTCCTGGGTTATGAACTTTGTAAAAAAAAATCATCATTTTTAAGCTGATTCTACGGTCTGCATATACACAAAGCATTGGGTGTTGACCAGCCGTAGGTATTTGGTGTATTAAAATAAAAAGTAGTTCAATCTCAGTTTTAAAAGACATCATTTTAGATGTAATCTTCCACAGCTTTTCCATTATTTCACTTACATATTTATATCTTAAAGCCTAAATTACACATAAACAATTTAAAACATGATGCTCAAAAACAGTAAAATTAATAGTAATAGTAGTAGTAAAGCCGCTGTCCTGCAGCTGCTGAAAGGTTTGCCACCTGCAAAAAAGAAAGTAGTCATTGTCAAAAAGTTATAGGTGTACAAGTACAACGCTGATTTCTGTATACCTAATTCCAATTTTTTGTTGGAGCTTAACCATTTTGAGCTAGAGTTTCATTTACATTTCCACTTTTATTTTCTTACTAAGTACTGCAGTATATGCATATTAAAATAACTCACAATTATTAATTTAAAACACTCTACTTCATAGGTTGTAAATTGTACAATATAAGTTCAGCGCAGCAGTCGATAGTATGCAAGTAGAACACATTTACACAGCTACTAAGCGGTTTTCTACAGGGTTTGATGTAATTCCCGCCAGGGCATGATAGTAAAGTTAAAATTCAACAAAATTAGCTTAATACATGTATGGACAAAAATCAAAAGTTTTTGAGATTTCTCAATTCCAACGAAATTCTAATAATTACCCAAAATCTGACACTTTTGTCTAAACAATGAAAAATCTACGTTAAAAATCTGTAACGTGTTTACTTATTTTAGTTCAATACGTTTACATTAATTCAATAATATCATAAATAGGTGAAAAGGTACAGGATTTTGACTAAACTAAACCGACCGGTTGTTTCAGTTGATTGGCAAAACAGTACATGTTCTTTTTTGTACATTGTTCTGATAATCTTAATTTTATTTTTCATATAAGTACTCGTAATAGTAAGGCCAGAGATATCTATTTCGTTGACATTAGAGCTTGAGCATCCTTCTTTTTTAATTAACCGTTCGGTGAATCCAAAGGCAATCATGCTTATAATATAGTTCCAAAAATTTCCTCATAACACTTTCTAACCATTTGAGGCTAATTATTTTATTGAACTATAGGAAAATACACACGAGTACATGTGCCGCGGAATCGGAATGTATTAAGCGTTTTACACTGTTTACAAACGTTGAACGCCAGTTCACACGTTTCAAGACAAGTTTCAACTTGGAAGCGATTGGTGATGATTCGCCAGTTGATCAGCAAAAGTTTGACTGGGTCAAACTTTTGTTGATCAACAAAAAAGTTGATCAGCTCTATTGAAAGGAAGGTTCTCACAACAGTTTTCATCAACTAAAGTTGACCCGTGAGAACGCACCTAAAGGAACATTCTGACCACCGTAGTGACGTCACACGGGTTCGTGAGCTGTCGGCGTATTTTCCGAACTGGATTCAGAAACCCGTTTTTGTTTTGATACAACTTTTGAATGATTGCAAAAAGAGAAAACAAATACAGTTTTCTTATAAAACATACATATCATGATCTACGAGGTAATAATATAACACATAACTCAACCCCAAGATAACAAAAAAATCTGATATTCGCTACCCAAGGACAAATTAAAAGAAAATCTGGAGACACGTATTGTCTACCTTTTGGGTTGGAAAACCTAGCTTTATTCATTCTTAACGCATGTTTAGCCATAGTGTGAGGACATTCCACTACACGTATTGAGCTAAAAGGTAAATTAAAAAAAACAAAAGGATTCTTTTTCGAAATAAAAATGTATCCTTAAAAGTAATGCACTTTCATCAAAACTTACTCGCAACACACACGGTATAAACGGAGCAACAGCAAAAAATATGGTCAAATGGAAGTTATTCGTTTATTTGTCCGAAAACACTTGACTGAAGTGATTGAGGTTATCGTTGTGTGATTGTGCTATTGGTTACTTACTAAAAATTTAACGGCATCCGCCACGCTCGCAGCAAACGTAACCATCATCATCACTGCAGCTGCCGCTTGAACAAGTATCACATTCTCCACATTCACAACTGCTTGAATGGAGGCAGGAACTACAGCTGCAGTAGGTTGAGTGAGAGCTGCAATCGCTGCAGCTACTTTGCATGTCGTCATCCTCCCAGGTACATTTCTATAAAGATAATGCATTGTACCCTGATGCTGTCTGTCGTGATGTACGATGGGATATTTTCATATACCTGGTCTAGGTAGTATCTAATAATATGTAACAGACCAAGGCGTAGGATAGGTAACCCCAGTGATGCTTATTTCTCGTAACCATAACAGGTGTATTCATTTATCATAGAGGTGAATACATACGGATGTAACATAAACAAGTTTTGATTGAAAGCGAAACCAAACCAAGTCACAATCGATGTTTGAGTTTTTAGGTAAAGCCCATTGCCACGAAAGCTTCTGCCTAGTACTTGAGTCGGGTGCAAACTAGAACTTGTCCACGATTACCCATTCTATCTTCTTTCTCGTAAAGGCACACCGCTTTGCTCTTCACTACACTACATCTTTGCCGACCGTTTTTGACAGTTTATTGTTTAAAATATCATGACATCGGTCGAATCGGTAGTAGCCCACTGTCGATTTATTTTATTTACACAATACCTGTATACTAATGATACACTGGTACAATATTCATACAGCTTCAAAAAATACAATCGCATTTTGAAGGACGGCGATCCTGTCAGAAACATGGATTTTTCACGACTTATGCTTCATGTGAACGCCGAAGATCCAGCTTTTCTTTGTTTGCTTAGCAGCTTTTTAAGACGAATCCATTTTACTTCCTACACCGATAGGTGAGGGGAGTATTGTGATCGCGAAAATCTTCGATTTTGAGTCTGTCTGTTTGTCGGTCTGTCTGTCTGTTGGCGTTTTTCTGACGCCGTAATCTCAGTAACCGTTGCATGGATTGTGATCAAGTTTGAGCAGCGATATGATGTGGGGTCGTAGTAGGTAAGGCTGTTATAATTTTGGAAATCATTGCACGGGCGGCAGAGTATCTCAGTGAATTTCAACTATTCCTCAAACTTCGTTTTTAGGCGTTCTAGGGGTTCCTGATCCTTTTTCTCTACTTTTTTTTGGGTGGGGGTAAATTTTGGAGGGCTGAGGGGTGGAAGGTGTAAAAATGAAAATGTGTTCTATTCATAATGGGATGTCCATTGACCTATGAATGAAAGACCTAGCGGCACTTTTTAGGTCCATCCGAACATTGCATTGCTAATTATAGGAACCAAGTGACTTATAATTTGTGATGTATACATGCGAGTATTGCTTTATATCGTTTTATATTGCGTAACGCGAAAATTATTGAATTGATTTTAATGAAATTTTGACACAGTATCATTACCGCAGCGAGGACGGAAAACGCCTCTTTTTTGTCAGTGGCGCAGCAATAATCAAAAGACGAAAAATATAAAAACCGCTCATACTTTGTTTTAAGGCATCTTAGGGATTCCTCATCATTTTCTAGTTTTTTGGGTGCGGGTGAAATTGAGGTGGTTGGGGGCGGGTGGTGTAAAACCGAAAAATTCATAACTGACTGTTCATTAACCTGTGAAGGAAAGACCTAGCGGCATGATACACTTATTTAGGTCCATCCGAACATTGCCTTGCCTATTACAGAAACCAAGAGACTCAGAATTTTGTGATGTATATGTTGCACTCAATTCCCGAATTCGGGCAATGCCCGAAAAAATATGCAGAACTAGTTTTGAGCAAGGAATATTTCCCAAACCCGAAATATTAATTTTATACGGCTATTGAGCATTACCAAATAGGCAGAACTAGTTTTGCGCACCTTGAAGTGCACAGAACTAGTTTTGCGCAGCTTGAAATGCACAGAACTAGTTCTGTGGTATGGAATGACAACCTGAGTGAGCATTCGTTATGCATTGCGCGTCAAAACCCAGCAAAAACCTATCGTTTAGGGTAGGTTAGGTTGGATTAGGTTAGGTTAGGCTTATTTGCCAACGTTCCTGCAATATAAGTACGAATCGTGAAAACGCAAAAAGAGGTTTGGAAGCACAAGCCAATTTGATGTTCACACAATTAAATAGAAAATTTAAACCAGCCTTAGTTGGCGATTTATTATTTGTTGGCATTCATTAAAATATATTTAACTTCTCCAGCTTAGATTTACTTGAGTGCGTCGCTGGCGCTGATTAAATGGAAGAAGCATCAGAATCTGTGCTGGTCATTCAGAAAATATACAGAACTAGTCCTGTGCATTTCAAGTTGCGCAAAACTAGTTCTGTGTATTTCAAGATGCGCAAAACTAGTTCTGCATATTTGGTAATGCTCAATAGCCGTATAAAATTCATATTTCGGGTTTGGGAAATCTTTCTTGCTCAAAACTAGTTCTGCATATTTTTTTCGGGCATTGCCCGAATTCGGGTATTGCGCGTAAATACAAAATACATACGAGTATTTACTTCAGATCGTTCTATATCGTGTAACGTTGACACTTTTGAATTGAGAATTGAATTGAATTTAGATCGTTCTATGTATATTGCATAAAACAAAAGTTATTGAATGGATTTTAATGCAATTTTGACGCAGTACTTACTGCCGCAGCGAGAATGGAAAACGCGCCTGTTTTTGAAAATCGTGTCTGTGCGGCGCAGCAATAATCAAGAAACTAAAAGCATAAAAACAGCCGAAACTTCGTTTTTAGATGGTTTGGAGGTTTCTGATAGTTTTGCATCGTCCAGTTGAAGCCTGCAGAATAAAAACTGTGGCTCCTCGTTCCTATGGAGGGAGACGCAAGACACTATTTACGACAGTTTTTGTGTTGGATGTTTTGTTGCGATGGGTGAGCGATGATTTGGTTGCAATAAGATCTCAGACTATAGCTTCATGCATTTGGAAAATAATACAATGGCATCATCGTTCTGTGTGGGAAGTACTGAGTCAACCAACTTGACTCCGTTTTTTTTAAATTACAACTTGAAGTTTTCTCCTAAAATTATACCGATAACTTTTTATGACTAATCACCTAATAGCACATTATTCACGTACCCATAACAAAAATTAGATAGAGGTCTGTTGTAACTTCATACTCTCGGAGATCCATTGCCTGTATTTACCGCGTTTACAAAAAGTTTATGGTACCTATCTTCAAGTTTTGTAATTATTAAGTGTTTTCAGATTTATTACAAAAATTAACATTAAAAAAAGAAAAAAATATTTTATTTCACAAATTCGCTACATCACACTGAAAACCTAATAAGCTGTTATGTAATAATGTAACCAAAAAAAAAAATAATATCAATGTAGGAAATGTTCGTAGTGCTCGTCGCGAACGTCTTGTCAACTTGCTAATCTTCTAGAAATGTATTCTGGTGGGGTTGCTTTTCGACTAGAATTATGTGGGTTTTCTAGAAACTCAAGCATCTGCCTAACATGATCAAGCTCGCGAAACTGCTTTTTTATTTTGCTAATAATTGTTCCTTGATATATAGGCCGCAAATTAGTAAAGTTTTCGTGAAATTAGCGAGACTTCTATTTCGTGTCCAGTTATCTCCATAGCCCATCATTTGTGAAAACGAAATTCAAATGATAATAGCACTGACACTGGTCACTACTGCTGTTATGCAGGCAGACAAGTTGCTAAGGGGCTATAAGTTTTATACGAAAAAGAACAGAACTGTTTTGTATTTTTTGAATCTCATATAAGTAAAAAAAAACGCAGGGATAGTTTTCGCTTACTTTCTCAATATCAAGAGCTATATGGGAAATAATTTTGGGTGCAATATAACGAATTTGGAAATAGAAGACGTTCTCTATGCCAGACTAACATGTCGCCAAGACGTTCGCGCCGAGCATTCTTAACATTTCCTACATTGACATTAATGTTTTTGTTTTTTTACATTATTAAGATATAAACTTATTAGGTTAACACCACACTGTGTAACTGTTATTCTCGACCACAGATCTCATAATTACAAAATGATTATGGCATTTGACAACTAACGTGTTATTCTTCTTTCGTCGTAGAATAGATATCCAGGCGCATTCGTTTTGCAAGTGAAAGAGATAAGATATTTCAAAGTAAACAGAGATTGTCAAATCAGTAAATATCAGTTCTATTAGGCCTTCAAAAAGAACAGCTGAGCACAGTTAGTGATTTAACGAATATTCGCATTTGCGAATATTCGCACATTTATACATATTCGCATTCGCGAAATTACTGCGAATGTGTTGCGAATAATGTTTTCAATAACAGTTGGTTATAATGAAACAAAATCCGTTCATTTCTTGATTTTGCTAATGTAAAAAATGTTTATCACTTGGTATCATTTATTTATTTAACTTCGCGGAACGAAGCAATTAAATCTTCATAAAAGATTGATAAACAAAAATATATACCAAATGCGACTTAAATAAACAAAAATAATTCTTCTATGAATTTTTACCGAAGTTTTAAAGTTATGACACAGCCATGTTATGATTATTTTCTTACTTCTTGAACAAATCAATACATACCCTACAATAAATAAACTAAAAATATAATTACTTTACTTAAGTACTTAAGCAAACAAAAATAAAATTATATCTTTTAGTTTAATAAATATAAAATTCAATATTCGCATTCGCGAATGTCCAAAATGTGATATTCGTTACATCACTAGAGAACAGTTGATCGGGTTATAACCTAAAATTGACAGTATACGTTAACGTCATTTAAGTAAAAAGAACACGTATTGAACTGAGTGAGGTTAGGTAAGCTGAGATTATCTGAGATTTTGTGCAAAAGAAATAGTTGATTGATTGAGGTTTTCCTAAAAAGGACACCTCACCCCTGTCACCTTTAGTAATTGTGGTAAAGTTAATCTTTCAAGAAGTGGCCGACCAGCTTTTGGCGATAAAACAGATATACTCAGACAGATAAATTCCACCTTACTATAATTACAGCTTGTTCCAACGCCATCTTATGGCTAACATTTATTTTAGGTGACTTGATGCACAAATGTATGTCCACCTTCATAGAGGTCCACGCTTCCATGGAGGCAAAACCATTATTTAGCAATGTTCTGATTTATCTAATACGCCTTCTGAGACCATCTTCTGACTTCGTATTCAATGATCAAAGCGTTACTCAAATAGATAATAATAAAATATAATAGAGCGTATACATATAAAATGTATGCAAATACATATAGACATATTTAGAACAGAGGTAGCCTATGGGTGACCCGTAACATGTACTCAACGTAGGAATCTATGTTACTTCAGATTTGCGTAACAGATTTCTGAAATCTGTTTTAGGAAGCCCAATATCCTCCGTCCACTCACCGTTGGCTCACCCTGTACATTTACATGTGTATACGCAACTTTATTTTTGATACCATGCCAATTGGCATTATAACAAGTGTATCATCAATGAAGTGTGCTTACTTACATTTTCCAGTTTTACGGTTGTCTTTTTCGTAACAGTTTTTTTACTACCATTCTTCTTCTTAGTACTTGCTGCTGCCTTTTTCTTTGGTGAGAGTGGTTTTACACAACAAGATGACCTTCTTCTAGTCGTAGCCTTTTTTTCGGTCGATTTTTTAGTTGCTGATGTGGTACCTTTAGCTGATGCAATCTTAGTAGAAGTTGATTTTGGTTTACTCTTGAGTTTTCTTGGTTTCTTTGTAGTATCGGCTTTTTTTGCTGCTGAGGTTTTCTTCTTAGAAGATTTGGGTAAGTCACACGACCAGCGTGGCTCGCTACATTCACAACCACAGCAAGACATATTCCTGTTGAATAATGTATTTGAGTTAGACTTAATTTGTAGCTGAGAAATTCAGAGCATGACTATGACTGACTAATATTCACAAACACAAATATGCAATACCATGCACGAGTGGGACTAAAATCTCGAGAAACTGAAACATCTCAGCCTTTTCGTTGTGAGCTTGGCTCTGGCAGTCTGTTACTTTTTCCTATCAATTGTGTTGAGCTAGGTGCTCTGGTAAGTTTGGAATAAACACTATAAACAGCCGTAATGTGACGTAACAACCAAATATTGATACCTTAAGAAGTACGGGATCTACAGTAACATACATCTTATCAATTAGATAAGTGTTTGCAGAATTAAAAAGTTGAAAAGTTTTCAGTACATTGTTATTTTAGTGAACATAATAAATGTTCAATGAGAATGCTGCTGTGTAGAATCACTGATACTATTTTAGATAATGTAGAATTATTTTATGCAACCGTTATTAAGCAATTATCCAATATAACTTCTGGTTAACTGTATTGTTATTGTGCATTTTGTTTTAGGAACTGACCTTGCACGATTATGAGCTATTGAGGCGGAATGCGATGTGTACATTGTATCTAAAACTATTTTTTGCCTCCCCACCAAGAAACACAATTTTAGAGAGAGTAATGCGTGCATCAGTGTAAACCTATGATAACCAGATATATTTGTTATACTGAGTTTAACAATAAACCATACGGAAGGTAAGAGACGACAGTGTAACCCACAATACTAAAACACATCTTCGATATCGAAAAAAAAAACCGTAATAAGACCTGATAAAACTTCAAGATACTAGTTAGACTTTTCCTTCAGGTCTACCTTACGAGACTGGGTCAGTCTGATAATGAAAAAGATAGGATCAAGTCTCTATAGTAAATAAGAAAGGTGAACGGTGATAATTATGAAGTAAATCTGTATATACATACAGGGTGAGTTTTTAGTACCGATTCGGTCGTTAACACCACTACTATAGAAGATAGCGAAGAAAGTTGTATACAAAAGTTGAAGCCACGGATATCCTCCTTGCTCAGAAAATATTTTGATTTATACAGGGTGATCCATAACTACGTGGTGATGCAAACATGCATTTTTTTAAATGAGACATCCTATATATTATTCCATATTCAAATTCTACTAATGATTTCCATTCTTCCAATATAGGGTATTGTTACATTATACAGGGTATTTTAAAAGTTATGACCATTTTTATATCCAAATCGCTGTCAAATGAACGTACTGTAATTGAAAAAGTGATAAATCAAAAATCATTTTTTTAGACGGATAGATAAAAAATATCATCTAGTTTTAAAGACGGCTATAAACAAAGCCCGCGACGCATATTCGTGTACAGGATGATGTAGAATACAAAATCTAGATTTTCTCTTTTTTTTTAAATGTAACCCCCAATATTTTATTCTACCAAAGAATTGCTTTTAATATGCTCTTTCATCTTTGTGTAGCACTTGTTATGGTTGCATTCATTAGTTTCTGAGATATTTCGATTTTTCTACAAATTTTAAGTATACCTCCTGTTTGTTTACTAAACTTTATTTATTTTGGGAAAATACCACCAAATTTTATTTTTGCTTAACAAACAACTAAAACATAGGGCTATAATAGTACTTGATCAAGTCAATTATCAAGCAGATCTATCAGGAAGGCTATGAAATATTAAACGAAACAGTCCAAATAAAACGAGTCTTCAATCTTTCAAACGCATTAGTTTTAGAGTGCCTCCGCTTAATGGAAATATTAATTTTAAAGCTCGTTTTTCACACAGTACGGAATTATTGAGCAGGTTATGAAAACCGTCAATTTTTCAAAGCATACCTGATAAATGTGCTTGATAATTATGCATCAGGGTTTTGACTTCATCAAATACTACCATGATCTTATAATTTAGTTGTCAGTTAAATAAAGAACAAATTCGATAGTACTTTCTCAAAATAAATAAATTTCAGTACACAAATAGAAGCTATATTTTAAATGTACCGAAAAATCGAAATATCTCGGAAACTGATGGACGTAGGGGCAACAAGATGAAGAAGAAGATCAAAGCTGAAAGCGCATATTAAAAGCAATTCTTTGGTATAATAAAATATTGGGAGTTACGTTTGAAAAAAAAGAGAGAATCTGGATTTTGCATTCTACATCACCCTGTATACGTATATGCATTGCAGGCTTTTTAATAACCGATTTTAAAACTAGATGATATTTTTTATCCACCCCTGTAAAAAAAATGATTTTTGATTGATCACTTTTTGATATACAGCACGTTCATTAGACATCGACTTGGAGACAAAAATGGTCATAACTTTTGAAATACCCTGCATAATGTAAGAATACGCTATATTGGAAGAACGGAAATCATTAGTAGAATTTGAATATGGAATAATATATATATATATAGTGTTTCATTTAAAAAATGCACGTTTGCATCACCACGTAGTTATGGATCACCCTGTATAAATCAAAATATTTTCTGATCAAGGAGCATATCCGTGGCTACAACCTTTATATACAATTTTTTTCGCTATCTTCTATAGTAGTGGAGTTATCGACCGAGCCGGTACTACAAACTTACCCTGTATAAATTTCAAACATGGTTGTGCTCCTAATTGAACATGAATGAATTTCTTAGTCTAGCCCTATCACACTGCATCTACCTAATAATATGATATTATAATGGATGGTTCTGTAGCATTTATCAACAGTGGCGGAAAGGATAGTAAAATCCTACAACTGAAGTGTTTTTAATTATGGGTGAGAAAGAGCGAGTCAGAGAGCTAATTATAGAGCGAGTTTCAGAAATAACATCAATATTTTGATTCATTACGTATACAGGGTAATTGATAAATTGGATACATTAATCTGTGGAGGAGATAGTAGAAGCGGTAAGCTAATAAATTGGCCATATTATACCACGTCCAATTCTTAATAGCTTCCGATATAGAAATTTTCATAAAAATGCAGACCTCCAAACGAAGACCCTAATAAAACAAAATGTTGTTATCGGATTTTGGAATGTTTGGTATTATTCCTTAGAAAATATGCAATTACATCATTATCAACTAAAAGAAAGTGACCATGTGTCAAAGACTTCACGATATAGTCTCAAGATCAGCATGTGTTGGAATGTAGATTCAAGAAACGTTATAAAAAATAATTTATCTTAAAAAGATACCGAATAATTAACCGTGCACTTTCTGATAAAAGCATACCCATTTTTCTAGTTATCTATTGGTACCATCAGCCTATTATTAGATGTGGTATGCACAGCAATACTATTGCATTTAAGCTCTAAAAGCACAATGCATCTCCGAGAGTACAAAGTTTCAACAGAATGTTTTATACAGTACTTTGTAACCGATAAAAAACTAAACACACTGAGAGATGTAGAAACCATGGCAGCGCGGAGAAAACATGCGAAGTTTTTGGTCTCCTGATATTTGATACTATTGATTTACTGCCTACGCATTAAAGTAGCAGAAGTTTAAACAGCACACAGAAGACCGAATTGCTGTATTTAAAATTTCTCATATTACTATATTTTCGTTTATTGAGAACTCGCTTGAACATCCTGCTAGGATATTAAAAATTGTAATAAGGGCTGCAAGACATATGATACAAGTACGCTTTTTTGTGTCAACGGCATCAACTGCTATGGACAAGCCTCATAGGCTAGCATAGTCGTGTAGGCTCTGTTACTGTTCCCGGAACAGCACTGTTAATGGACTAGTATCATGAATTTTTTTTGGTTGCATATGATAGAGTACGTCATAGAAAGCATCTCATTTTTTTCTCCGATTTTTTTGGGCAAGGGAAAGCCGTGAAAATGAGGAAAATATTTGAATTCTCCTAGGGCAGTGACGTCACTGCCCTAAAGGCGAACAGCCAATCAAAAGACAGATATGTGTGCTGTGTTGCCGCATTCTGATGGTGCGCGAAATGCCGGAGCTGTACGCGGGCTGGCTCATCTATCTTGTCTTCTGTTCCCGAGATTTACAAGGTTGAATTCAACATTAATTTTCGACAATACAAACAAAGAATCAACAAAACAATTCACAGAACACGTCCAAAAGATGCAATCTTGAATTGACGGAAGACAAGTCACGAAACAGTAAAGTGAAATGTAAATGTTTTGCGAGCTGTTCTTGGCAACAATGTACTGCGCGCGGTTGGCGCTGATTGGCTGCATCTGAATTCCTTTCTTTAAACTTTAGAATGGAATTACTAAAAAACAAAATGATGTAGAAAGTAACGAAATGCAGCAGTACGTTTATTTTTGTATGCACTAAGCGGTTATAACAATTAAATTATTGTTCTTAACCTCGTGATACTAGTCCATTAGAACCCAACAGTGAATAGTCAGGTGCGGAATATCGCTCGAGACTTTTTTCAAGGAAATTTTAAGTACGCTGTTATTATTATAATAAATAGTCATGAAATTAGAGAAAATTCCAGAAAATCAATTTGGAAATAGACTATAGCAATAATTTCTGAAGATATAAATGAGTTTATATCTGTTAAGGATAAATATGTGTTGTGATAGCCCTCCATACCTTATTTATTTATTTATCTTTGTAAATAGTTTTTTCTTTATTCATATACAGGCCGGGCCAATAGTGCGCGGACGGAGGATTCTGGGATTACTGAAAAATATTTCAAAAATCTGTCACTTGACCGTGGTAGGCACCCTTGAGGGCTATAACCTAAAAATATGTTCACTTAAATTCTGACGTTTATACACGGTGATTCATATCAAACTTACATTTTTTTGAATGGAACCCCCTATATATTATTGCATATTTGGATTCCTTGGTCAATTCTAGTGTGACTTTATGTATCACACATGGAACTTCAAACGAACCTTTTAGGCGCAAATCACCATTTTTGGTATAAGTAGGTATCAGAAAAAAGTTGAATATCGCAGCGATTATAAAACCTAGAAGGCCGTGACTTTGCGGTACGACTAAGCATGAAATGCGTCACCTAAGATCAGCCGGCTAAATTTGGATATTTTTTGTACTTGGAGAAATCGATAGATTAATTAAGGAAACTTCAATCACAGATAACTTCATTTTTTCAAATGGGAATACCTATTTTGGTTTAAAGAATCAAATATAAAATTTGATTACCTTTCTAACAATATAGCGTTCTTGATATCAATCTTTCTTGGTTTTCATTTTATTTCAAATTGTTAGTCAAATCGATGTTTTTCAATTTTCCTGCGTGCAAGCAACCTAGCAGGCCATGAAAAATAAACAAAAGCTTGTTAATATGGAAGAAACCAACTAACTTAGTAGAAAGATGCCAACTAACTAGAACAACGAGGCAAGATTATGAAAATTTCTTACAACATATTAGCTCTAACCGGATACAGCAGCGGCAAGATATCTAATGTCAATGAGTAGCTGGGGTATGACAGAAGTGTTTGTTTTTCACAGCCTACTAGCTATTGAGATCTACTAGAACTTGACAACTTTCCAAAACGATTAAAAATTTTGAAACAAAAGGAAAACTACCAGCGATTTTTGCTTACAGTCTAACATGCTTAGAATGAAATTTCACATTTAATGGGATAAAAAAATTAGTCATTTCCGTTTAGTTAAGTCAAAAGTGAAGATATCCCCAACTGGAGCATTCTGAACATCTATTGAAATGATTGCTAGAATTTTTTAATTACGTTATGTTGTAATTGCGATTATTTCATGTAGTTTTCTACAAACTAAATTATGTTTTAAAATTCAAACAGCCTGCAAATCAAGTTTCATTTTCCACCATTTTTCTAATAAGTAGAAGAAGAATTTGAAGGGTTCCAGTCAGAGGTATCATTACTTTTGACTTATGGAAATGGATACTTTTTCATAGCATTAAATGTGATAATTTATTCAGAAGACATAGATATTCTACTGCCAGCAACAATCACTAGTAGTTTTCCTTTGATTAAATATTTTTTTACTGACTTTGGAAATTGGATAATAGCTAGTAGGCTGTAAAAAATGAGCGTTCTTGTTACCACTATTGTTTCTGGTTAGAGCTAATATGTTGTAAAGAATTTTGATAATCTTGCCTCGTTGCTCAGGTTAGTTTGCATTTTTCTACTAAGTTAGTTGCTTTTTTCCATATTAGCGAGCTTTTGTTTATTTTTCATGACCTGCTAGGTTGCTTGCATGCAGGAAAATTGAAAAACGCCGATTTGACTGAAAATTTGAAATAAAATGAAAACCAAAAAAGATTGATATCAAGAATGCTATATCGTTAGAAAGGTAATCAAATTTTACATTTGATTGTTTAAACCAAAATAGGCATTCCCTTTTGAAAAAATCAAGTTATCTGTGATTGAAGTTTCCTTAATTTATCCTCTGATTTCTTCAAGTACAAAAAGACTTCAAATTTAGCCGTCTGACTTAAGATGACGCATTTCATGCTTAGTCGTACTGCAAAGTCAAGGCCCTCTAAGTTTTATAATCGCTGCGATATTCAACTTTTTTCTGATACCTACTTATACCAAAATTGGTGATTTGCGCCTAAACGGTTCGTTTAAAGTTACATGATACATAAAGGCACACTAGAATTGACCAAGGAATCCAAATATGCAATAATATATAGGGGGTTCTATTCAAAAAAAAATGTAAGTTTGATATGAATCACCCTGTATAAACGTCAGATTTTAGGTGAACATATTTTTACGTAATAGCCCTCAAGGGTCCCTACCATGATCAAGTGACAGATTTTTGGAATATTTTTCAGTAAGCCCACAATCCTCCGTCCACGCACTATTGGCCCACCCTGTATAATACTGCTTTAAATGAAGTATTTCTGCTATAGACATTTTTAGTGTTTGTAGCTTTTGAGTTCTGTAAGCCTATCCATATGTAATAATACCAATAAATGATTGATTTCATCTACTAATTCTTCGAATGCTGAAAATCGGTCTTTTCTTGGTAGTCCGAGAAAATATCTAATTCATACTACTACCGCCTACAGCTGTTTGCCCACCTGCTTTTATGAACTCCAAAATCCCACATCAAATGTTTGATAATAGTCCTTTATTAACTACTCGGTGTTCAGAAATAATTTGACATTAATGCTGCTCCTACAGTCCGGATAAGTTTCTCCGGAAGATGCGGAGAGCTGAAAAGGAACCCACGATGGGCGTGATAAATAAACAGGTGCGCGCTCTACATTAGAAAGAAATGGAAACAGTCATGTTAGCGCGTCGCCTGAAATTTGTAAAATTGAAGAGAAGGCGATTTGCAGATGTTTTTTATCCCAATTCCTGACGCTTCATTTTTCAATATTTTTACATGAAATTTTCACATGATGTTTAGAAAGAAATTACCCAGAGTGATCTCGAAGCACTTTTTCATTTTTGCTTCTGGGCTTTTCTTAAAAAAATTACAAAGTTGACGAAGAAAATAGGCAACTTCAAGCGATCATATTTCATGTTCAATCAACATTTTTCAATAAATGCTTCGGTAGCCCCCTGTGTAATTTCCTTTTAAACTTCATGTAAAAATTTCATGCAAAAATATTGAAAACTAGAGCGTCAGGAATTGGGATGAAATCACTTGAAAATGACCGTTTATGCTCTCCGTAGGAGCCGCCTTAATCTGATTTTCGTTTCACAATTTAGTTGGATAAAGCACTGTACTCATATTTTTTCAAGGTAGATATCGGTAATGATCCATGTCATTCATTTTTGTGGATCTAACGCTCTATCTCCCACCACTTTGTCATCGGATAGCGCTATTTAATGCCACCGTAATCTCAGTAACCGCTGCACGGATTGTGATGAAATTTGGGTAGCGATATGCTATACTTCGACGCACGTAGTAGATAGTGTTTCGATAATTTTGAGAATCATTGTACGAGGGGTGGAGTAATAAGCAAAAAACGAAAAATTTCAAATATTCCTCAAACTTCGTTTTTAGGCGTTTTAGGGGTTCCTGATCATTTTCTACATTGTTTTTGGGAGGGGGTAAAATTGGGGTGGTTAGGGGGTGGGGGGTTGTTAAACTCAAAAATTTGTTCGATGCATAATAGGCGTCCATTGACCTGTGAAAGAAAGTCCTAGCAGCATAATACCCTTTTTTAGATCATTCCGAACATTACTTTGCTTATTATAGAAACCAAGGGACTTAGAATTTGTGATGTACATACATACGAGTGTTGGTTTAGATCATTCTATATTGCATAACGCGAAAATTATCGAATTGATTTTAATTAAATTTTGAAACAGTGTTACTGCCGCGGCGAGAATGGAAAACGCCTATGTTTTGGAAAAATCGGGTCAGTGGCGGCGCAGCAATCATAAAAAAACTAAAAATATAAAAATGCTTAAACTTTGCTTTTAGGCGTTTTAAGAGTTCCTGATCATTTTTTACTTTTTTTTGGGTGGGGCTGAAATTGGGGTAGTTAGGGGGTGGGGGGTTGTAAAACTCAAAAATTTGTTCTACTTATAGTAGGCTGTCCATGTACCTATGAAAGAGAGACCTAGCGGCATAATACCCTTTTTTAGGTCCATCCGAACATTGCCTTGGCTATTACAGAAATCAAGGGACTTAGAATTGTCTGATGCATACATACGAGTAGTGCTTTAGATAGTTCTGAATTGAGTAACATGGAAATTACGCGAAAATTATCGAATCGATTTTAATGAAATTTAGACACAGTATTATTACCGTGGCGAGGATGAAAAATGCGTATGGTTTTCAAAAATCGTGTTATTGGCGGCGCAGCGATAATAAAAAAACTAAACATATAAAAATAGCTCAAACATCGTCTTTAAGTAATTTGGGGTTCCTGATTATTTCGTTTCGTCCAGTTGAAGCTGGCAGAATAAAAATTGTGTCGCTTTAATTCTTACGGAGAGACTTGGGAAACTATTTACTAGTTTTTGTGTCTGATGTTTTTTGAGGACATGCGACGATTACTTGGTTGCAAGGGGTCTCAGACTATAGCTTCATGCAAAAGGAATATACTAAAATGATATCACTTGTGTGTGGGAAGTACTGAGTCAATCAACTTGACTCCATTTTTTCAAATGGGAATGCCTATTTTTATTTATTATTTTATATGGTTAGATGTAGAATTTGATACCTTCCTAATGATCTAAGATATAAGGTTGTGAATATCAATCTCTGGTAGTTTTCATTTAATTTTCAAACAAATCGGGGTTTCTCAATTTTCCTACCTATAAGCAACCTAGCAGGCCATAATATATAAACAAAAACATGTTCAGATGGAAGAAAACAAGTAACTAAGAAAAAAGATGCAGACGAATTAGAATAAAGAGACAAGATTATAAAAATTCCTTACAACAAATCAACTCTCCCAGAAATAACGGCGATAACATCTCTAAGAAGCTGGAGTATGACAGAAATAGATATTTTTTACAGTCTACTGGCTACCGCAATTTACTAGAGGTTAAAAATTTTCAAGACAATTAAAAACCCTGAAATGAAACAAAAATAACCAGCGATTGTTGCTCCAGCACGCAATTATCAATCACATGTAAGGGTGTAAAAAGTAGTAATTTGCGTCAAACGAACGGTACCTCAGACTGGAGCCCTTCTATTTTTTCAATATCTATTAGCAGTATTGCAAAGAAGGAATACTGACAAATCAGATTTAAATTTTCTGCCATTTAAGTTATGTCTTATAATTTGAACCAGAGATTGGTATTCCCAATCTTACATAATTAGAAAGGTTATCAAATTCTACATTTAACCGTATAAAAAAAATTAGGCATTCCCATTTGAAAAAATCAAGTTATCTCTGATCGAAGCTTCCTTAATTAATCGACCGATTTCTCCAAGCATAAACGTAATTTAAATTTGACAGTCTCATCAAAGCTGACGCTTTTTATGCTTAGTAATATGGCAAAGTCTTCCAAATTTTATAATCTCTGCGATATTCAATTTTTTTCCAGATATCTGCTGATACCAAAAATGGTGGTTTACACCTAAACGGTTGGCTTTAAGTCCCATATGTGATACATAAGTCCCATATGTGATACATAAAGTCACACTAGAATTCATCGAGGAATCTGAATATGCAATAATATAAGTGTTCCATTTAAAAAAATACAACTTTGATACGTTTCGTGTTTTGGGGCACCCTGTATAACATGAAAATATTCTTAAAATGTAGCCTTAATGGTCCCTATCCATCCGAAATTATTATTTTCTTTTTTATCAAATACTTTAGCCGTAATGCTCCGTGTCGAGTAACGTGAATAACCCGGTATATAGAGGGTGAGTTTTTAGTATCGAATCGACCAATAGCTCCACTACTACAGAATATATCGAAAAAAGTTGTATATAAAAGTTGTGCCAAGGATATGCTCCTAGCTCGGAAAATATTTTGATTTATACAGGGTGATCCGTAACCACGTGGTGATGCAAACATACATTTTTTTAAATAATATACCCTATATGGTATTCCATATTAGATTCTACTAATAATTCACGTTCTTAAAATATAAAGTATTCTAACATTATACCGGGTATTTCAAAAGTTTTGACCATTTTTATATCCAAATCGCTGCCAAATGAACGTAGTGTATATTGAAAATTTATTTTTTATTTACTTTTTGTATCCTGACCGTTATAATCCAATATTTTTGTAATAAAATCCTGGGATACGGTCAATAATATATTTAAAAAATATATATGTATATGATGGCCAACGTTTCGACGCTAGAAGTGCGTCATCTTCAGGGCGTGTGTGATATATGTATAACTAAAATTAAAAATTGGTCTTGTAAGGATCCAACTACACTTCGTGCAATGAGTATAACAATATTACCATAGAACACCACGCCGTGACATGTCGATCTCTATTTGTCTATTTGGGTGTTCTATGGTAATATTGTTATACTCATTGCACGAAGTGTAGTTGGATCCTTACAAGACCAATTTTTAATTTTAGTTATACATATATCACACACGCCCTGAAGATGACGCACTTATAGCGTCGAAACGTTGGCCATCATATACATATATATTTTTTAAATATATTATTGACCGTATCCCAGGATTTTATTACAAAAAGATTGAAAATTTATTAATCAAAAATTATTTTGTTTTACACTACTTTTAAAACAGGCTATGAAAAAATTCGCATATGCATATACAGGGTGAGGCTGGTGAGGTGGAATGCTAAAACTAGATTTTATCTTTTTTTATTAAACCAAAAAATTGATTTTAATATGCTCTTTCATATTTGTATCGCATTTCATATTTTTACATTCATCAGTTTCTGAGATATTTCGATTTTTCTGCAAATTTTTAATATGCCCTCTATTTGTGTACTGAAATATATTTATTTTGATAAAGCGCTAGATTTTTATTTATATTCAACGAACACCTAAAATGAAAGGCTATAATTATATTTGATGAAGTCAAGACCCTGAATTATCGAGATAATATAAGTCAAGTATGATGAGGAAACAATTTTATAGACATGATCCATGATTTATCAGGTATAGGCTTCGAAATATTGGCAGTTTTCATAAGCTGCTCAATAATTTCATACTATTGTACTTATTATCTCTGTGTAAACACTGTAATGGGTGAAAATTAACATTATGATGCCACAGGCGCTTTGTTCTGTTCCAGAGCTGTCGGCAAAAAAAATACACAAGATAGTGTTGTTTTTAAACTTAAATATGATTTTTCCATTTATCACAATTTGTTTTCAAAAAATGAACTAAAATTGTGACTAGTACTAGTAACTAGTAAATATTTCATGTGGTTGGTGGATGGAGTGCGAGAGATTTTCCATTGAACTAGAAATACTTGGTTGTATTAATAAATTACATAACGTTTTAATATCGCCTTATTTGACACATGTTACTTATACCTTTGATAGTCCAAAGCAATTAGTTTAGTTCACTTATGCTTTGGGCTGCGTGCAATCAGCCCAAAACATAACATAGAAAAATATTACATACTAATATCTCTCATAACAGCACTGACTACAGTACCTCTCAGCGTAGTGCCGTTCTCATTTTAAATATCAAATATTATACTATAATACTATAACCTCATTGTTCTAAATATGTGAGCACACAGACGTCACCCACAGTTGCAAAAACCATTTTTTACTACGTCTTTTGTGGACAATGACATAGCTATAGTAAGATCTCACACAATCTAATATTTGCCACCCACCTTATCTTTGAAATAATAGAAAAAAATCGAAATCGCCGTGACATGTCGATCTCTATTTCGAGTGCGAAATCTTCCACTGAATACGTTATCATTGTGTCATCAACTCCCTCAACTCTAGCAACCCCTACTTCAAAATCTTAAATGAGGCTACCATACTTTTGATACATCAATTTGAAGGAAATTTATTGACAAATACAACAATGCAACTGGTTTGAAAATTGATTTACTATTATGGTTAATAAAGAATATGGTGATTATCAAAATGAAGTATTACCTTAAATATTATTGTAATAAAGGTTCCAAATTGGGGCCATTTTGTTCCATACAGACGTACAGGCAGTATTCAGAAACTCTTCGCATATTTCCCAACATCCCCGAAGTCACTGCACGATACTCGTATATAATTTCAGAATCGGGCCGCGTAATATAAACTTTGAGAAATGTGCGAAGAGATTTTGGATATCGCGTGGCTCACATTTAGAACCTTTTTTAATAATAATAGTGTTCCAGGTAATGAAAATAATACTTAACTTTGAACATCGCCATATTTTTTCTAACTTATATAATATTGAATCAACCTTCCATCCAATCAAACTGTTGTATTTGTCAATGCATTCGCTTCAAAATGTTATATAACAAATACGGTGGGCTCATTTATGATTTTGAAGTATGGGTTGCTGGGTTAAGAGGGCTGATGGAATGATGGGACAGCGATGACGTATTAGGTGGAAGAGGTCCCCGTCGAAATAAAAATCAACGTGTCACGGCGATTTTAATTTTTTTACATAATGTCGGAGATAAGGTGGGTGGCAAATTTGAGCTGAGACATACGCTATATATGCATTCTACCTTACAATGACAATACCAGTGTATAAGCGAAAACGATATCCAGATACGTTATGCAAAACCATGAATGTATGGAAAGTACTGAGTAATACTTGACTTCAAGTCTTGTTTTTTTGTAACCGCTGCAACTGCAGAGTAGGTACTAGCTTTGCGGAATTAGCTAGTTATTTCACAGAACAGACTGGGAATTATAATATTGCTTTTTTTCTGCTTAACAATAACATGAAAGCGATAACTTATTTCCACTGATAGCACTTCACTTCCCTGTGAATAAAATCAGATTTTAGTTATCCATGGTTTCAAATTGAAATAGTTTTTCTCGCAGACTGTCATGAGAAATGAGTAAAAATATATCACAATACATGGACTAGCCTATCAAATTATAAAACATGATTTGTTTACGATATATTCCTCATTCATAAAAGAAAGGATGATCTACGAACTAACAAACAATAAAAACCAAATTAAGCGACAATGTAATAGTGACGTTTTACCTGTATGTATATCATTATGTATACATATACTTATAATGTTTAAAGAGGTAACTATGAAAATGCTGCTATGGCCACAGAATTACGAAAGATTTCTTACTTCATCAAATGACATTTATTAATTAGTTAAACCTGGTAACGAGACACGCATTAGTTTTAATGAAAATAGTTTTTTCAGAAACTGGGTCAGTCAGTGCACTAAGAGTGATAGAAAATAAAAAAAATTCAAAATAAATGTCATGAATCAGATTAATTTTACAAAGTGATGGAGCTACAATGTAGTGGTATAATAATTTTAAATGGTTGACAACAGTGTTCTGTCATTGTTAGCGAAAATTCATTACAAAAGTATTGAGTGAATCATCTACCATACACATAATATGCGCATATTATCATGTTAAAACTAGAACTACGATACAAAAAATTATACATCTAAAGCAAAACAGGACAACGGTATTTATTATACCATCAACATGAAAAACGCTAATGTGCAAATTGTACAAGAGGCGTAAATAGTCATACCTGCCAATGTTTCTCCAAATCGAACACACAAATCTAGAAGTAAGAGGATGTTCCAATTTCTTTATACATTTTCATAGTTACAAAAAGTGCTGGCAAACAAAACGCCAGCGTCGGATCTGCGAGGCGGTTGTTTAGCAGGAATTGCTACCTGAACATTACATTATGAATTTCTCGATTTTCGAAGTTACATCAAGGGGCTGACATATTTGCAAAGGCGTAGAAGGGAGTTGTTCATATTCTCCGTTGCGTACAATGATTCTCGGTAGCAATCATACAGTAGATCTTCCTCTATTTAGATTAAACAAACGTCAAATAAATAGTAAAAATATCAGGAAATGCAATCAAGTTGATTGCCTCTCCATTGTCGCTTTTCATAACGTGCGGCGATACCGTTTCGGTTTCATAAGACATTATTGTACCACTGCATGAAGCTATGCATATGATGAGACCTTTTCTATCTTAGTTTATACTCCTACCAAAAAAGATAGTGATCGGGAACCTGTTAACACTCATAAAATCCCATATTTGGGAGAGTTCGTGTTTTCAAAGGTATTAAAAAACGTCAACGGCCAGATCATCATAGGTTATCTGTGGTTATCAAGGTAATTAACAAATCGAGTCAAGTGATTGACTTAGTACTTCCCACACATTACGGTATATAATTATTTTATTATTTTCCCCTACAAGAAAGCGTCTAACACAATTATGATATAGTACAGGCGTCTTAGTCATAGAGAATAGTAGTTCATTGACTCAGTACTTCCCACACATTACCGTGTTATCACTTTATTATTTTCCCATAGCATGAAGCTATAGTCTGAGATCCCCTTGCAACCAAATCATCGCTCGCCCGCCCGCAAAAAAAACATTCAACTCAAAAACTCTCGTTAATAGTTTCTTGCATCTCTCTCCGTAGTGCGTAGGAACTAAGATGACACAGTTTTTGTGCTGCCATCTGCAAAAGATATCCTAATCATATGGCATGCCAATTTTCTGATATTAAAAGCAGATTATAACGAGTGTATCGCTATCCTTTTCAATTTCACGGACACATGACATGCGCACTCTCTTTCATTCAATGGCCGAGCCACACGCAGCTGCTAAGCTGCGTCCTTTGTTAATACACGGGATAGTTCGCTCGGACCTCTCTGGCGCACGTATTCACTGGCAGCAATATTTTGATCTTTAAAATTCGACAACCGGAATTCCAGACTGTTTTTTGCAGGCAACCCTATATCGACGTGTTTGCAGTAAAATTATCTTCATTTTGATATAAGTTTCATGCATTAACCACACCGTGCAAATTACTATTATTGATGTACCTGTTTATACCTGCCTACCCTATAGTTGGGACGAGAAAAACGTAGCCAACCTAACGTTTGCATATTCTATGGGCTTCATACTTTCGATTGGTATGTGATTTGTCTATTAACCAAACCAGTGGAATGTTTAAAAAAATTAATTTTTCGATATTTAATTAATCATATCCTGGACTGAAATTTTTCAGCCAACCCACTCGCGATATGTTTTTTAACATATTAAATTTAATATAAAATGGTTTTCATCCATTAACCAGTTCCGTGAAGGTCGTCTTATATTCGGATCTTCTACTAGTGTATGAAAATTCTGTACTGCAAGCGATGAACACTTGAATATTTTCTTTTTTGGTCTAACACCAACACATTTCCAATCGAACCAAGTGTGGCAGTGCAGGCACTGAATCATTTCAACTTGGTCTTCAGTCTTGCGTTCAATACAGAGTCCCGAAAGTTCAGGTTCAGGTGCGTTAGAAAATTAGAATGGCCTTAATTGAACCGGGATTCAATTACAGGTTTCTTAAGTAGTTCAATATGATCAGTTAGCCCCAAAATCAATAAACAAATAATAAAATTGAAAGAACAAACCTACATTGTTTTAGTTAGATTTGAAGCCTTCGTCAAGCGTCAGCGGCTTGTAAAAAAGCCGGCTAGTAGCTAGTAAACTCGCCGCGTGTACTAGAGGCTTTACCTAGTAAGACGCCACAGCATATCACTACCCATTTTCACCACAATCCATGCAACAGTTACTAAGATTGCTAGGTCGGAAAAACACCTACATACCTACATACAGACAGACACATAGGTAGACAGGCACATAGACTGACAGACAGACAGACCGACGGAGAAAGTGACATGGATTTTCGTTATGTTGATGCTATAAAACGCTCAAAGAGAGTATTATCTCGAAGGCAAAAATGTTCGCGATCACAATACTCTATGGGAAGGAAAAAATGGAGTCAAGTTGATTGACTCAGTACTTCCCACACATTACTGTGATATCAGTTTATTATTTTCCCATATCGTGAAGCTTTAGTCTGATATCCCCTTGCAACCAAATCATCGGCAGCCTCCCCCCTCCCCCAAAAATTCTCTTATGCCACTAGGTCTTTCCTTCGCAGGTCAATGGACAGCCTATTATCAAACTTTTCAGTTTTACAACGCCCCGCCGCTCAATCACCCCAATTTCACCCCCACCCAAAAAAAAGGTAGGAAATGATCAGGAACCCCTAAAACATCTAAAAACGAATTGAGTTGTTTTCATACTTTTAGTTTTTTGATTATTGCTACGCTACAGACAGACAGACGGACAGACAGACAGACCGACAGACAGACCGAAGGAAATGAGTGACGTGGATTTTCGTTATGTAAACATCATAAAACGCCCAAAAAGCGTATTATCTCAAAATCGAAAATTTTCGCGATCACAATACTCCCCTCACCTATCGGTGTGGGAAGTAAAATGTTCAATCCTATAGCCCTCTATCCTGCCCTCGTCAAAATTTGGCCCTTCAAAAAAAGTGGAAAGCTATGAGGGATATTTAAAATACCTAAAAGCAAGGTTTAAGCGGTTTTAATAATCTTCGCAACTTGATGATTTGTCTGCCGCAACTGGCACTGTTTTCGAATGGATTTCCATATATGTACAAGACTTGTACACTTAGTGTACATACCTAAGCGTTACACTTGGTAATCTTATAACTCGTAATTTGGAGGCTACTACCATAATTTTAATAAAACATTGACAACGTATCAGTACCGCGACAAGGATGGTAAAATTGTGTGTCATCCAAAAACGGAAAACATTAAAACCGCCAAAAAACTGTTTCCAGGGGTTCTCTACTTTTTGGAGCGGGGTCTAATTGGAGCGAAATAGGATAAGGAATTAAAAGAAATTCAATACTTTTTAGATCTGTTAGCCTTGTTGTTCCTATAACCTGTAACTTCAAACTGGATTGTAATATATCCAAATGCTGAAAATAACAAACTAGAAAGCACGTTAATTTGTGTAAATGTCTTCTGGTCTGCACATTATGCATATGTATAGTTTGTAAGATAGCTGGATAGTATAAAAGCCAACCAATATTCGTAGCTATTTGAGTTAAAAGATGATTTTCCATTACAATAGCCAGGCCTATGGAAATCTTGTATACTATCTGACCGACAGACAGATCGAGGGATGGATAGACCAATATACAGTACTGCAGGCGGACCAGCCGTAACATAAATATGTAATAAAATTGAAAGATTTCGTTTCAAGGTTGACCTTAAACATTGAACATCAAGTGTAAGCCCCAAGTAAACGATCCAATAACCACAGAAAAGTTCCTAACGCTGAATTAATTGCTGTCACTCCACCACTCTACCACCACCACTACCAAGCAATTTGGGGCATCTGCCTTTATTGTAGTTGATATTTTGAAGGTTGCTAACAGTCATGATTAGATTACAAGTTTCTACTATTTTCGACTCCAGACTGGAAAATATGGTTATGTACTATTTAAAAAATCCACTCTTTTAAAAACACTTAAATATTTCCCTCATGGTCAAATCTAAGAAGGCAGAAATTGTTTTTCTATAACTTATCAGTACATTAAAATGGATCGGCCTAACAGTATAGAGGCACTTCTAATAGTATCTTTCATGATATTCTCTGTCTATTCGGCATCAGAAACCTTAGAATCCATACCCATCACCTCTGTTTCAACTAGCTCCAAAATTAATTTGATAACAAAGTCTGCCCAAACAGTTCACACAACATAATTATTAATAGATATATGTTTGATGCCTGGATGTCTGATAAAATGTTTTCGATCGCATAAAAAAAATATTTGTTAAATCATTTCAATTTTCGCCCTCTTTGTCTCTGGAAAATGCCGAATAGTACGCTATTTGTATTCTAAAATTTCGGATCGGAGGTGAAAGCATAAAACTGTTTCAATTTCAACAGCTGGCAACTAGTAATTTTTTACAAAGTATACATGTATTACACCGGATGTGTTACAGAATTAAAACTAAAATTACTATGTTTTCAAAAGGGTTTATTATCGATTAACAAATAATGTCTCAACTGAACTGATGGCTATAGAAGCATTTAATCCGTTTCTAAAACCTGAAATAATAAATAGCGCACAATAAAAGTCGAGACTTTCTTTGGCAGCACTCTCAGAACGTAGCAAAATTTGTTATTTTGGAAATCTTAGTGAAATAGAGAAACGGCATCAAGTGGTTCGACTCAGTACCTCTGACACATACTCGGTATACGCTAACAACCTCTGGTGTCTTTGTTTTTGCTGATTTGGAAATTTTTAAAAATATATTAGCCTTGCCTGTTACTACTATTGTGTGGTGATGGTCGGTGATGGTGACGAAGCAGGCGCTAGACAAGGAGGTAGATAATCAAAATAAGGAAAGTGGCTGCAAATCATGAAAATGATCAGAATAGCTCTTACCTACGTTTCTCGGCGTTTGAGGGATTCCTGATTATTAATTTGTGAACTCGTCCACAAGGAGTAGTGGAGAGGGTTGAGCTAAGGGAAGCTCCAAAAATGTTTAATATTGATGCAGAACGTTCCTAAATCTAAAAAAACCTGGGTGGTATTTTGCATTTTGGAACGTATTTGAGCAAAGATGTAATATCTGCAGATTAGGAATTGTTTAGGGGTTATCGTGTCTTCATGAAACGTCGTAATTTCAGTAACTGCTGCAGCGATTTCGATGACATTCGAGGCGTGACATGATGTAGGACCATAATAGTTAAAGCTGCCACATTTGAGTAGAGGATAGCTAGAATCTAAAGTTTTGTATATTTATAAAGGAATCTGTATTGCTTTAAAATATGATGTTTGTGATTATCTATACTTTAACAGACAAATCCAAAAATAGCCTTTAGAGACATATCTGTGGAGCACTTTAACTTTTAACTTGAATACCACTAGCTTGTTAGTTTAGAATTTAGACAACCTTGTCTTGTATCATTGCAAATAATGTTGGTGTACACCAATTTATTACATCAGTGCTGCACAAAATCCTATATTCTTGTATGCCTATTTAACTTTCCTTTTTTGGTTACCTCGGTTACTCGATCTTGAACATATTTACAACTCTGGTCGTGGTCATGGTAGGCCTTGAGAGCTATAACGTAGAAATATTTTCAATTAAATTTTGACGTTGTTACAGGGTGATTAATATCAATCTGACATTTTTTTAAATATGTATATTATTGCATATTCGCATTCCTTGGTGAATTATAGTGTGACTCTATGTATCATATACAGGGTGGGCCAACAGTGCGTTGGCGAAGGATTGTGGGCTTACCAAAGAATATTCCAAAAATCTGTCACTTGATCATCGTAGGGACCCTTGAGGGCTATAACGTAAAAATATTTTCACTTAAATTTTGACGTTTATACAGGGTGATTCATAACAAACTTACATTTTTTTGAATGGAACTCCTATATATTATTGTATATTTGGATTCCTTGGTCAGTTCTAGTGTGACTCTATGTATCACACATGGAATTTTAAACGAACCGTTTAGGCGCAAATCACCATTTTTGGTATAAGTAGGTATCAGAAAAAAATTGAATATCGCAGCGATTATAAAACTTGGAAGGCCGTGACTTTGCGGTACGACAAAGCATGAAATGCGTCACCTTAGGTCAGACGGCTAAAATTGAGTTCTTTTTGTACTTGGAGAAATCAGTAGATTAATTAAGGAAACTTCAATCACAGATAACTTGATTTTTTCAAATGGGAATGCCTACTTTGTTTTAAAAAATCAAATGTGAAGTTTGAGTACTTTTCTAACGATATAGCATTCTCGATCCCAATCTTTTTTAGTTTTCATTGTATTTCAAATTTTCAGTCAAATCGGTGTTTTACTTCCCACACCGATAGGTGAGGGGAGTATTGTGATCGCGAAAATTTTCGATTTTGAGATAATACGCTTTTTGGGCGTTTTATGATGTCTACATAACGAAAAACCACGTCACTCATTTCCGTCGGTCTGTCTGTCGGTCTGTCTGTCTGTCTATCTGTCGGTCTGTCTGTTGGCGTTTTTCTAACGTCGTAATCTCAGTAACCGCTGCATGGATTGTGATGAAATTTGGGCAGCGGTATGCTGTGGGGTCGTAGTAGGTAATGTTCGTATAATTTTGAAGATTGGTGTATAGGCGGCGGAGTAATTAGCAAAAAACAAAAAAAAATAAATATTGCTGAAACTTCGTTTTTAGGCGTTTTAAGGGTCCCTGATCATTTTCTACTTTTTTTTGGGTGGGGGTGAAATTGGGGTGGTTGGGGGGTGGGAGGTTGTAAAATTGAAAAATTGGTTGCTTTCATAATAGACTGTCCACTGACCTGTGAAGGAAGATCTGGCGACATAAATAACTTTTTTAGGCCCATCCGAACATTGCCTTGCCTATTACAGAAAACAGGACTTTTTTCTGATGTAAACATACGAGAGTATTGCTTTAGATCGTTGTAACGAGGAAACTGTTGAATTGATTTTAATGAAATTTTGAACCAGTATTACTACCATGGCGAAGATGGAAAACACGTATGGTTTTGATAAATCGTGCCAGTGGCGGCGCAGAAATAATAAAAAAACTAAAAATATAAAAACAGCTCAAACTTCGTTTTTGATCATTTTAGAGGTTCCTGATCATTTTCTGCGTTTTTTGGGTGGGGGTGAAATTGGGGTGGTTGGGGGGTTGGGGGTTGAAAAATTAAAAAATTTCTTGTACTTATAATAGTCTGTCCACTAACCTGTGAAGGAAGATCTAGCGACACAAATCACCTTTTTAGGTCCATCCGAACATTGCCTAGCCTATTACGGAAACTAAGGGACTTAGAATTTTCTGCATATTATACGAGAATTTATTGGTTTAAATCGTTATGTATTTTGTAACGTGGACACTATTAAATTGATTTTAATGAAATTTTAACACAGTATATTGTTAGCGTGGTGAGAATGGAAAACACGCATGTTTGTTAAAAATCGTGTCAGTGGCAGCGTAGCAATAATCAAAGAACGAAAAGTATGAAAACAACTCAAATTCGGTTTTTAGAAGTTTTAGGGGTTCCTGGTCATTTCCTACCAGTTTTTTGGGTGGGGGTGAAAGTGAGGCGGTTGAGGGGTGGGGGGTTTGTAAAACAGAGAATTTTGTAGTATCGATAATAGGCTGTCCATTGACCTGTGAAGGAAAGACCTAGCGGCATAAGACAATTTTAGGAGGGGGGGGGGCTGGCGATTATTTGGTTGCAAAGCTTCATGCTATGGAAAAATAATAAACTGGTATCAGCGTAACGTGTGGGAAGTACTGAGTCAATCAACTTGACTTCGTTTTTTCAATTTTCCTGCATGCAAGTAACCTAAGCAGGCCATGAAAAATAAATAAGAGCTCGTTAATATGGAAGAAACCAACTAAATTAGTAGACAGATGCAAACTAACCAGAGCACGAGGCAAGATTATGAAAATTCCTTCCAACATATCAGCTCTAACCAGAAACAATGGCGGTAACATTCACAGCCTATTATCTATTAGCCAATTTCCAAAGTCAGTAGAAAAATATTTAATCAAAGGAAAACTACTAGTGATTGTTGCTGGCAGTATAATATCTATGTCTTCTGAATAAATTTCCACATTTAATGCTATAAAAAAGTAGCCATTTCCATAAGTCAAAGGTAATGATACCTCTGACTGGAACCCTCCAAATTCTTCAGTAGGTACTTCTACTTATTAGCAAAATAGCGGAAAATGAAACTTGAATTGCAGTCTGTTTGAAACTGTAAACCATAATTTAGTTTGCAGAAAACTTCATGAAATAAACACAATTACAACATAGCGTAATTAGAAATTCTAGCAATTATTTCAATAGATGTTCAGAGTGCTCCAGTTGGAGATATCTTCACTTTTGACTTAACTAAACGGAAATGACTAATTTTTTATCCCATTAAATGTGAAATATCATTATAAACATGTTAGACTGTAAGCAGAAATCGCTGGTAGTTTTCCTTTTGTTTCAAAATTTTTAATCATTTTGGGAAGATGTCAAGCTCTAGTAGACGTCAACAGCTAGAAGGCTGTGTAAAACAAACACTTCTGTCATAGCCCAGCTACTCTTTGACATTGAATATCTTGCGGCTGTTGTATCCAATTAGAGCTAATATGTTGTAAGGAATTTTCATAATCTTGCCTCGTTGCTCTAGTTAGTTTGCATCTTTCTACTAAGTTAGTTGGTTTCTTCCATATTAACGAGCTTTTGTTTATTTTTCATTGCCTGCTAGGTTGCTTGCACGCAGGATAATTGAAAAACACCGATTTGACTGAAAATTTGAAATAAAATGAAAACTAAAAGAAATTGATATCGAGAATGCTATACCGTTAGAAAGGTAATCGAATTTTACACTTGATTCCTTGAACCGAAGTAGGCATTCCTATTTGAAAAAATCAAGTTATCTGTGATTGAAGTCTCCTTAATAATTCTACTGATTTATCCAAGTGCAAAAAGAACTTAAATTTAGCTTTCTGACCTAAGGTGGCGCATTTCATGCTTAGTCGTACCGCAAAGTCACGGCCTTCTGAGTTTTATAATCGCTGCGATATTCAATTTTTTTCTGATACCTACTTATACCAAAAATGGTGATTTGCACCTAAACGGTTCGTTTAAAGTTCCATGTGTGATACATAGAGTCATACTAGAATTAACCAAGGAATTCAAATATGTAATAATATATAGGGGGTTCCATTAAAAGAATGTAAGTTTGATATGAATCACCTTCTATAAACATCAAAATTTGAGTGAAAATATTTTTACGTTATAGCCCTCAAGGGTCCCTACCATAATCAAGTGACAAATTTTTGAAATATTTTTTATTAAGCCCACAATCCTCCGTCCACGCACTATATTGGCCCACCCTGTATAAGGCTTTAAACGAACCGTAAATCACCATTTTTGGTGTAAGTAGATATCAGAAAAAATTGAATATAGCAGCAACTATAGAAGGTTGTGGCTTTGCGGTGCGACTAATCATGAATTTTGCAAATGTTAATTATTTTTGTACTTGGAGAAATTGGTAGATTAACTAAGGGAAAATCCAATCACAGGTAATACGATTTTTTCAAGTGGAACAATGCGTTTAGGATCAAATGCAAAATTTGATAACCTTTTTAGCGATATAGGATTATCAATATCAATCTCTTTTATTTTTATTTTATTTAAAATTTTCAGTAAGATCAGTATTTTTTAATTTTCCTACGCACAAGCAATCCAGCAGGCCATAAAAAATAAAAAACGCGTTATGATGGAAGAAACCAACTAGCAGACAGCAGTTAGAAGGAAGATACAAACAAACTAAAGTAACGAGACAAGTTTATGAAGATTCCCTACAACACATCAACTTTTACCGGAGACAACAGCGGTAAGATGTCTAATGTCACAGCCTACTAGCTATTAAGATCTACTAAAGCTTGACAACTTCCAAAAACCATTAGTAATTTTAATAACTATCTTCAGAACGAAATTCCACATTGATAGCTGTATAAAAAAGTAGTCATTTCTGTCACCGTCAAAAGTAACCATACCTCTAACTGGAGCACTCTGTGCATCTATTGAAATAGTAGTTAGAATGTGTTACTATTCCATGTTGTAATTGTGTTTATTTCATGCATATTTCTGGTAAGTAAGTTATGTTTTATGATTTAAACAGACTGCATCTCAGTTTTCATTTTTTGCGATTTTGCAGAAGCATCTGAAGTGCTCCAGTCGTAATTGACCTGAAATGACTACTTTTTATGGCATTAAATATGAAAATACTACTATACTAATATTCTGCTAACAACAACAATGGCTGGTAGTTTTCCTTCCATTTACAAGTTCTTACCTGACTTTTGAAAATTGTGAAAAATGAGCATACTTGTTACCGCTGTGGTTTCTTATTGGAGCTGATATGTTGTAAGGCATTTTTACAATCTTACAATCTTACCTAGTTACTTTAGTTCTTTTTAATCTTTCCAGTGAGCTAGTTGGTTTGTCTCATCTGAACACGTTGCTTATAGGGTGGAAAAATTATGGACACCTATTTGACTGAAAATTTGAATTAAAATAAAACATTTACATTTGGTGTAATAAAAAATTGGCACTCCCATTTGAAAAAATCAAGTTACCTGTGATTGAAATTTCCTTAATTAATCTACTGATTTCTCGAAGTACAAAAAGAATTAAAAGTGATAGATTTTTGAAATATGTTTTAGGAAGCCCACAATATTCCGTCCACTCACTGTTGTCCCACCCTGTATATCTATAATTTATTCGAAAGAAGACACATCCAAATAGATTAGTAACTTCTAGAGATATGATAAAAAAGTACAAATTGATATTTAGCATTTTTAGCGCACGAATCTGAGGGTTCCCCAACACCTACCCTAAGCCAAGTCCATTTGAGCTTCACTCTAGAAGCTTTATTTTACATATAAAAATTATAGCGTAAACTTAATTGCAAAAAATGTGTACTTTTTTATTGTAATAAAGGTTTAGTGCATTTTTGTTAAATAAAAAATTTCAAGTCTTCTTTGAGATTAGTTCAACTAAAATTTTTATAAGACACCACTCACAATGTTTGATTGTAGTGTACTTCAGGTAAATAAAATAGCATGTTCGTTATAGTACCATCGCTAACAAACACCTAATAAAAAACCTATTGAATATAATAGTCTGAATCTCAATAGAACATCTGCAGGGTCATTAAAAACAGAACTCTTACTTAGGTACGATTCTAGGTAAATGTTTAAATAATCACTTAATATCAATTTGTAAAACATACTAGCATAGTATGCTACAGCAGTTTAAATAAAAAAATGAAGTCAAGTTGATTGACTCAGTACTTCCCACACTTAATGCTAATGTCATTATTTTCCCATTGCATGAAGCTATAGTCTGAGATCCCCTTGTAACCAAATTATCGCCCGTCTGACCAAGAAGAGTGTAATATGCCGCTAGGTCTCCTATTCACAGGACAATGGATAGCCTATTACGAATACAAAACCAGAATTCAGTTTTATGACCCCCACCCCCCAACTACCCAATTTCACCCTCACCCAAGAAAAGTAGAAAATGATCCCGAAACCCCTAAAACGCCTAAAAACGAAGTTTGAGCTGTACCTACATTTTTAATTTTTTTATTATTGCCGCCCCTGGCACGACTTCTAAAATTCATAAACGTTTTCCATCCTCGCCCCAGTAATAATACCACAATATTATTTCATTTCATTAAAATCAATCCAATAGTTTCTACTTTACACAGCACAGAACGAGCTAAAACAATATTCGTATGTATATGTCAGAAAATTTTAAGTCCCCCGGTTTATATAATAGGCAAGCCAATGATCCGATTGACCGAAAAGAGTCTATTATAACGATAGGACTTTCTTCCACAGGTCGACGAATAGCCTATTATTACGAATACAGCATATTTTTGAGTTTTACGATCCCCTACCGCTCAACCACCCCAATTTCACCCCTACCCAAAAAATGTTGAAAATGATCAGGAACCCCCAAAATGTTACAAAACAAAGTTTGAGGAATATTTAAAATTATTGGTTTTTTGCTAATTACTCCGCCGCCCATGCACCGATTTCCAAAATCATAGGAACACTACCTACTACAACCCCACAGCATATCGCTGCCCAAATTTCATCACGATCCATGCAGCGGTTACTGCGATTAGAAGGCTAGAAAAACGCCAACACATAGACAGACAGACCGACGGAAATGAGTGACGTGGATTTTCGTTATGTAGACATCATAAAACGTTCAAAAAGCGTATAATCTCAAAATCGAAAATTTTCGCGATCACAATACTCCACTCACCAGGCACGTATCCAGGATTTGGTTTTGGGGGGGTCCAGATTATAGGTGTCACTTGCTTGACCTTTCGGGGGGGGGGGGGGCAGATTAGAGTTGCCACTTTAAATTTGCTCTCGTGTGTGGGGGGGGGGGGGTGCAAATATTTGTGGATTCCATTTTTTGGACGGCATTATATACGTTTCGCGGGGGTCCGGACCCCTTGGACCCCCCTCTAAATACGCGCCTGCCCCTCACCATATTGGTGTGGGAAGTAAAAGGAAATTAATGTGTAACAGTACTTGCCTTGTCTCGTCTCACTTCTCCAAGAGATTATTTTTCATTATTCTTAAAGAAGTTTGCCACAATAAATATGTACCCAAGCGATGTTATCCTACTGGCCTTTAATATAAACCTTCATCGATGATCAACAACCGCAATATTGTATAATAAAATTTTAATAAAATCGTGCTGGTTACACAGAGAACAAACACGAACGAACAAAACTGCAACTGCATCGATGAAGAAAACAGAGGAATCAAGTGATCCACGACGCCTGCGCCTGAGACCTGAACACTGTTGGCGTATCGTGCGCTATGACGTCACGATCAAGAATCAAGGACAGCGCACTCTAGGGATAATTTGAATTTCGCCCCATATTTAAACTTTTCTAAGCGGCGATTGGAATGAAAATATAATATAAGGTACATTTTCCCAAATTTAAATGTTTGTCAAGTTCCCTATTATGAAAGGTCCTTTAAAACAGAAAACCCTGAAGGTACGGGGTTAAAATTAGGGTGATGGGGAGGGGAGTGGAGAGTTTTTTAGGTTAAAAACTTTCGCATGTGTGGGAAGTATTGCATCAAGCTACTTGATAACACTTTCAGATTTGGTTTAATATCAATAAAATGCAAATATAATCGGTACGCTCTTTATGTTTCGTACCCGGTTTGGCGACGCCAGGAAGTAGCAATTTCTGTCAGGACGTCAAGAGTGAGCACGCGTGCGAGTGCGGATCTCATAAGCATCGCATTACATCAGACAGCGACAACCAACCCACGGCGATGCGTCAGTAATCAGTAATCACAAATTACACGTTGCTGCTGGTTGATTTTTCGTGAAGCTTAGGTGAAAGCCGCAATTTACCCAAACTGTATACGGTAGTTAACTGGAGTAACAGCGAAGCGGTTTGAATTTTCTGATGGCTGCATTCGCCTAGGTCATTATCTTACCACTTGTCGACTTGTCACCAGTACCGTGCGGTATGTTAAGCCACCAGGCCAAGTAACCATTCGTAACGGCGATGCATCATCTACAGGTGTCTTTCAAAAGTACCACTTATAAATTTTGCGGAAAATATAGTTGGATAGTCTGATTTGGGTGCTTTCACATGGTGGCGCTAAACTCATAGCATACTCCATACCAAATTGTGATACCTTTATCTTCCCACACCATAGGTGACCTTGTTGATATTCTGTACTCTTCATCTCTCTTTCTGTAACTTTGTATTCGTATGTGTGGATCTTTTTTGATGCATATTACACTTCTATGATATGATACTAAGAAACAGTTAGTTTGGTAATATTGGAACTTTGACCAAATTACTTACTACTACGACAAACTAGGAAATATTCAACAGTTTCTAAAAATCGTGCCAGTCGACGTTGCGAGCTAACACAATAAAAACGAACAATTTTTAAACCAAATTTTGTTTTTAGGTGTTGTTGAAAACAGTTCATCTCCTTTGAAAGCATCAAACGGAGGAGGATAGGGGTTAGAAAGATGCCAATATTTGTTACTATCGAAACAGAAAGATAAAAAGGGTATTTATTATTTATGCAATTCATGTTCATGGTAGCGGACATCAAAATCCAGATAATATTATGAGAACTGCTGACAAGCTCCAGTCCCTGATATTTTGATTTGATAATATGCTTCTAGCATAATATTATTACGTTATCATCACAGAACCTCGAAAATAAAATGGCTAGATTACCGCAGACATCCGAGGAGAAAAACATCCTCCTCAACATCTTCAACTCTTTTTCGGGATGAGATGAGTTTGGGGTGGTAGGAATGGCGGTGGATAAGGACTTCAATTTGTTTGGATTCATAAAGGACTATTTGTTGCCTTAAAAATTATCTTGGTTATATTATGTACTTAGCAGCGTGGTTAACTTGAGAACCGTTGCTATACTACTTAGGACATGGTTTTCTTTGCTTCTCTAAGGGCGGCAAAGTCGGAGGTGAAGACAAATGATGATACAGTACATACAGTAGAGGCGACCTAATAATAAAAAATAGACAACAAAGAAAACGCTTTAATTTTGTTTGTAGATTTTGATGGAAAAGATTCTTCCTTCATAACCCTGACCACTTATACTTCTTTTCAAAAGTTGGTGGGCCTAAGGGCCCAATATATGAAATTTACATTTCAGAGTTATTTTCTTAAATATTACTGTATCATTGGGAACACTCTGTCTATAAGAAGAGGTTTACGATTATCGTTAAGGGTAGTCGAGGATAACATACCTTATAAATTGTTCATGCAGACCGAGAGAGAATAAATAATAAGTAAGCCTAGAATTCAGATATTGCACAGTGATCAGTTCCAAGATGTATCGAACCAGTACCTATCACCTCTTTAAAACCAAATAGATTATAGCTGTTTTAGCCTGTATGTATAACAGCTTACTAGACAACTATCACAGACCACGGCTATATGGAACTGCCGTTTAAGATTTCGTGTACTAAGGCAGGTGAAGATTACATGGTAAAATTCATAGAATTTTATCTAATCGTGCGAATCCCGATCTATCATATAATAGGCACAAACACACTTTTTCTGACAAGATAAAAGAAGGGAATAGATTTTTTTGTGCTTATCAGTAGTACGTGGAAGGGGGGACCTGATTATGTTCTACGTAACCACATTACACAATATTTCAATAAACACACAGCGCTATCGCCGAGGGAAACAAAAAATCTGGAATTCTAAAGAAAATGCACTTATTTTTTTATTCCATGTTCTTAATTAGCTCCAGTTACTACTTGTTTTGCCTTTGATGCTTCGACTTTACGATAGTAAGCTTTCTGAAGGTTTTGTGATCATGCAAAATGCGTTTAATGTATTTCAGTTATTTCGTCGGTATGTCTGGTGGCCGGTGGTAATCATTTCAATAATTGTTCCATCGGTTTTGATGTAATTTGGGGTTTGATAATTATGTTGTTGGGGAACAACAGGTGATGATACTGTATCTTTACAAATCATTGACGCAGTCTGCAATTAGTATGGACAAATATCCAGAACCGCTTCAAAGTTAGTTATGGCATTTTACGGGTTCCTAACCGTGTTCCGTCCCCCTTCTAACAATAATTAGTAATATTCTCTAGTTTACAAACTCATTCGAAGATTGACTTTGATATATCTGTGGACTTGAATCTCGAAGCTGTAATTTGGAAACTACTCGCTCGGTTGTAATGAAATGTTGAGACTCTAGTACTACTGGGATGGACCTAAATATTTAAATCACGCATTTTGAAAATTGCATCAGAAGTAGCGGAGAACTATAAGCATCAAGAGGAGACGGATATAATAACCGCACAAACTTAGTTTTTAGATATTTTATGCAACAATGCATGCTTTACTTGTTCTGATTGAATTAAGGAGATAATCGAGATCTATCAACGATGTGTGGGTCGACGATAGATGCTTCCCTATTTCAGATAGAAAGAATGTCTCAAATCAAATATGTAGAGGGCAATAAAATCTATGTTTCAAAAATATTTACCATTATATTTGCCAATAAATTTAATGTATGTATATCTTATCAAATTTACTTTTTTTAAAATAGAAGCCTCTGCATATTGTTGCATATTTGGATTCCTTGATCGATTTTAGTGTGACTTAAAACTTAAAACGAACCGTTTAGGCGCAAATCATTACTTTTTGTATAAGTAGATATTAGAAAAAAAAATATCGCAGTGTCTATAAAAAATAGAAGGCTGACACTTTGTGATCTGACTAAGCATGAAATTTGAGGTTTTATTTAAATTGGTTAAATCGATAGATGAATCAAGGAAACTTCAATTACAAGTAACTTGACTTATTTAAACGGAAATGCCTCTCTTTTTTGCAGGATTAAATGTAAAATTTGACAAATTCATTTCTTGTAGTTCTTCTTTTATTTCAAATTTTTCTAGTTGTAAGCAACCAAGCAGGCCATGAAAAATAAACAAAAATCTCCTCAGAAGGAAGAAAACTAACAGAAAACTGATATATGCAAACAGACTAGACAAGGTAATGAACATTCCTTACAACACATCCGCTATAACCAGAAACAACAGTGATAACGTATCTAAGGTCAATGAGAAACAAGACTATGACAAAAATCGATAGGTACGCGCAAAACGCCCGTAGATTTCGGATGACGATTTTTTGGAACATTAGTTGGTAGGCTGTGCTACCGCATTTTCATTCGGTTACTTAACTGTTTTTTTTTCACGTTTTAACACCTTCCCCCTCTATCCCCGATGACGAAAAAGTTGCCTCTAGAACTCAAATACCGAGCGCCATCTGGTTTTTTTCTGGACACTAAAACTACGCGTCATTGCTCTGGAGTTGGAGTGGTTGGAGTGACGCCAATACTTCTTACCATAACGACGGAATCGCAAAAATTGCATTATTTTTGCAAATCGTGCCAGTAGCGACGTATTAGTCATCAAAACATGCATAATTTGTGATGTTTACAGCTAATGAACCCCATAGTCGATGCTGAGAAACTAAAAAAAAAAGAGATAATGTACACTTAAATTTATTTAGATATTTTGGAGATCCTGATTTCCTAAAATGATTGTATCACTTTCCAACATATTATTAAGTACATTGCTTTCATGTAGTAACGAAAGAATAGGCTAGGTTGCGACATAATCTCAGTAAGGGAAATATTTTGGATGTAATGTTGATTGATTTCGAAACAAACAAATGGAAGCTGTGCGTTATCTAGACTGATTTGTTTCAACTAGGGTATAATAAGCTATCTTTAACTTTACCAGACCTATGGACGGTCACATTTTTTGCAAAGCTTGTTGTCTCCACAAACAGAGTGCTGACTCGCACGTTTTTAAAATTTTAAAACGCTTTTATTTAATTTGCAATGTAGGTATGTATTATGTCTGTTCGGGTGGAATCTTGCTACTCAATTTAGAAGCAGATATCTTCAACCGAATGAGCTGAAATTTTGTATACACGTTTAGTTTGGATGACAATAAAAATGATGAGGCATCTATGGCATCATTCTAAATCCAATATGGCGGACCATCCAAGATGGCGAAATAGTGATTTTTAACGCATTTCTACAATATGGGTATCAACTGAAAGGGCTTGTTGAGAATAACTCGAAAGATAATGAGATGTCATTCTAAATCCGATATGGCGGAACATCCACCATGGCGGAATAGTTATTTTTTATGCACTTCTGCTATATGGGTATCAAATGAAAGGGCTTGCCGAGAATAATTAGAGAAATATGCTGACATCACCTTTAATCCAATATGGCGGACTTTTGAAGACTTTTATGCTTTCCGTATGAGTATTAAGGATCAAGCGATTCGCTGAAAATAAAAATTCAGGTTAATACCAAAATGCTAAAAATAAATGAAAAGCATAAAAACATTTTTTAAAAAAAGATTTTATTAAAATGCTCTAAAAAGACAAATAAATTTTCCTTAAAAATTGTAACTATCAATTTATAGCCTCATTACAATACACAATGTACGTGATCATAAAAGCCTGTCGCGAGGTTTGCGTAACTAGGTACCTATAAGTATTCAATTAAACTGAAATTAAAGAAAATTAAATTTAGCGGATTAGGTTACTCAATGAAATAGGTACCTACTTATTTGCAAGGAGCTTTTAGGATCATAAAAAAAATGTGTATAATGAGGCTACAGGTAATAGTTAAAATTTCAAGGGAACATATTATTTTCTTCTTTTTAGAGTGGCTAAATAAAACTTTTGGGAAAAAAGTTTTTACTTCCCACACCGATAGCTGAGGGGAGTATTGTGATCGCGAAAATTTCCGATTTTGAGGTAATACGCTTTTTGGGCGTTTTATGATGTGTACATAACGAAAATCCACGTCACTCACTTCCGTCGGTCTGTCTGTCGGTCTATCTGTCTGTCGGTCTGTCTGTCTGTCTGTCGCGTTTTCTACCCTCGTAATAATTTGGGCCGCGTTATGCTGTGGGGTCGTAGTAGGTAATGTTCCTACAATTTAGAAAATCCTTATACAGGGGGGGGCGGAGTAATTAGCAAAAAACGAAAAATTTCAAATATGCCTCAAGCTTCGTTTTTAGGCGTTTTAGGGGCTCCTGATCATTTTCTACTTTTTCTTGGGTGGGGTGAATTTGGGGTGGTTGGAGCGTGGGGGGTTGTAATACTGAAAAATTTGTTGTATTCGTAATGGGCTGTCCATTGATATGTGAATGAAAAACCTAGCGGCATGATACACTTTTTTAGGTCCATCCGAACGTTGCATGCTTATTATAGAAACCACGGGACTTAGAATTTGTGATGTATACATACGAGTATTGTTTTAGATCGTTCGATATCGCTATACGCAAAAATTGTTCAATTGATTTTAATGAAATTTTGACATAGTAGTAGTAGGTAATGTTCCCATGATTTTGAAAAACGGTGCATGGGCGACGGACTAATTAGCAAAAAAAAAATATTAAATATTCCTCAAATTTCGTTTTTAGGTGTTTTAGGGATTCCTGATCATTTTCTACTTTTTTTGGATGTGGGTGAGATTGGGGTGGTTGGGGGGTGGGGGTTGTGAATTTCAAAAATGTGTTTTATTCACAAATTGGCTATGTATTGACCTGTGAAAGAAAGACCTAGCTGCATAATACCCTTTTTTAGGCCCATCCGAACTTTGCCTTGCCTATTCCAGAAACCAAGGGACTTAGAATTTTCTGATAAATAGATAGGAATATTGTTTTAGATCGTTCTATATTGCGTAACGCGAAAATTATTGAATTGATTTTACTTAAATTTTGACACGGTATTACTACCGCAGCGAGGATGGAAAACGCGCATGTTTTGGGAAAATAGTGTCAGTGGCAGCGCAGCAATAATCAAAAAAACCAAAAACATAAAATCAAGCATCAAATCAAAATCATCAATTCAAGCATGCAGAAAAAAAACTGTGGCGCCCAAGTTCCTAAGGAGGGAGATGCAAGAAACTATTTACGAGGGTTTTTGTGTTTCATGTTGTTTTTGCGGGCGGATGGGCGATAATTTAGTTGTAAGGGGATTTTTGACTATAGCTTCATGCAACGGGAAATAATAAATTGGTATCATCATTATGTGTGGGAAGTACTGAGTCAATCAACTTGACTCCATGTTTTGCTTTTAATTTATTTCTACTCAAGTGTCGTTACACGACAGTCGTTAATATCAGGACCCCCTTCCGAATATCATTTCAAATAATGCTTCACTACAGAAATCTATAATGTATAGCATAACAATTTATACTTCTTTACCATTTTTTTTTTTTTTGGTCACTGTCGAATGTCATTACAATTATTTCGAAAAAGAATTTTCATCACATCACACATAAACCTAGTAACCCATTTGAGGATGGTGGAGGGTCTGAAGTGAGAAGTATGGGGTGTTTGGTAACAGCAAAATTTAACTCCGGATATGATAGTAACAAGTAACTGACAAGAAGCGACAGCTGGCGGCGATTTGATCTTCTTTTGATGTCGAAGGCGCCATGCTATGTTCGATGAACTTGAATGCTCTGGTTTGACGTTGAAATAGCATATTATGCTGCTGACAACTGTAGTACGGGAGCTTGATATGAAACGAATATCGATACCCTTGACTAACAAATATTCTCGGCTGACAACGGACTATCAGTAACTGACTGCAAAGCAGCATGTTTGGCACATGCGCATATAGGATTGAAATTATGCTATCGCTTGTCGTCAGTTTGTTATTCTCGGCTTCCGATTGTGTGGGAGTCGACCTGACGCTATGTGTTACATTCTTTTGGCAGTTTGGAAGATGGCCACCGTTTTAAAAGTCTGATCAATAACTATAATAAAAGGTCAAATCAAGAGGAGAAAAAAAAAACTAAAGACACGTTACTCTCGAGTCTGCAATTCTGCAAGATTCCACATCAAAATTAGGTACCTTCTGTTTTATACAGACCTTCAACGGTAACCAAAGCAATACTGTAATTTATACCTGCTAAGGGAGAGGTTTACTGGATTACAACCACAGTGATATAACAATAAACAAATCCCTGGTATCTGCATGCTAGTTTTAGGACACCAAAATTAAACTTCAGGTAGCTGAGTCAAGCAGTTAGTATATATTTAGATTTATGGCAGATTCTACGTTTGTAAATGGAAATTATTTAGTACCTAATAAAAGTGTTTGGTATAGTGGTTTGACTAAGGATTTAGTAAGATAGTTATAAACCTTGACTGCAATTAACGTCAGTGGTCTGACCTATATATTCATTAGGTTTAAAGTATTGTGACTTTTCGCTTTAGGTATATGATTACTTTGAATATTAGGTTTGTTTGTAAGGCGTTTTACTACCATTGACTATCATCGCTTAGAAAACAAATCTCATCACAAAATTGCGGTTTTAGTATGAACGTTGTGCTTGGGAACATTTTGTTGATAGATTCGATTATGTAGAATATAGCAATATTAGTACGGAATGATATTTGTAATAGAGGATAATGTTGTCCTGGTGTACTTTTCAGCATTTTTGTGGCTGTTGCGGACAACTGTCTGGCAATTCAGGTTCTCACCTCATATAGGAAAGAAATGATTTATCATATTTCTCATTTAGTTCCAGTTCTTCGTATTGAGGAAGTCTGTCTGAAATTCGGTCAAAAAATCAAAATTATGCAGAAGGAAAAAGTAGGACGATCATTATTTTGACATTTTAGAGTACCAAAAAGATTTCTAGTTATTGATGTACGATTTTAACCGAGGTTTACTACATACCGCAGAGTTGTTGGTAACAAAAATTACATGATTCATCACAATCTAGTTTTCGAAATATCCGACCGCATATGTTAGCTTTTTGAAGAACAAGTTCGACAGGAATCATCGTACCTTCGAATAAAAAAAATAATTAGCTAATTTTTAAGCGACCTTTGGAAAGATGTTGTGGCATAGTTACCTGATAATGAAAAATACGTTATTGAGGGAGAGGAATGAGGCTTTTTTGGTTTCGTTGGCGTAACGATGAGTCCCATGTCAAAAATGTATAAGCCCCCTGGAGACGCTATAGCGACTGGTCAAATTACAAATCAACATTTATTTCCTTTAGGAAGACTTCAAAACTGAAGCAGCTGTACATCAGTTCCTCGAATTTTGTTGAATGAAAGCTAACGTCTGCCCACCTACTGTTCCACCTTTACCAATGTCCCTTCCCCGAAATTAAGTTATGGAGTCGTCCTTGAGTCTAGTCTCACAGTATGTAGGGCACTTAAGGGTCTAGCGTATAGCGCACGAACTTGAGAGTCCTTGATAATACATATTCCCGTGTTAGCGTGGAGGCGTGGCTGCCTATTCCCTTTTTCCAGTATGTGTATCTAAAATGAAGGAAGGTAAGTCCAAAGGTCCAAAAGTAAGGTCCAAAGGTCCAAAGGTCGCCATAAAAATGCATTTAGCGTGTCGAAGCTCTTGATGTTACCTCTAAACTTACAGCAATGATTCAAAAAGCAAATTGAACAATGAAGAATGCGCTAAGAAACACAGTGGTCTTGTTTTGATGTCATGTTTGGTTGTTAAATTACAGTCATTTGATGAATGTATTATTTTGCACTGCCAATTTTTTTGCACACTAAAAAACTTTTTGGAAAAAATCGCTGTGTTGCCCTTTATTAAGATCTGAACTATCACCTCCTATAGTTTTGCGTATGTAGTTTTAAAAACAAGTGAGTTCTGTTCTACATACGAATCCATATTTTACATGGCAAATTATAATAATAATTATTATTAGTTTGCACAACAGGTCATGAAAGCCTAGGGCAGAAATTAGTACAGTCTGACCTTACCGCTAAAATTTATATAACTTAAAATTGTCTTTGGATACTTTCACCACCTATTTCTGAGTATTTTCTGCACTATTCCACGCCACCTATCTATGTTTGCCGTCTTCTCTTTCCGGTGTTTAATATTAATTTTCTTTAAATCATCTTCCCTTCCTTTTTTTCCTATTGGTCTCCGGTTGAGAACTATTTATAGTTTTGCAGTTCTGGTCCCATTCAGCCTCTACACATGTCCCAGTCACCTTATTCTCTGCGCTTTGATGACTGCTATAACATTGGGGTTCGCATATTATATGTCTTCCAGTTCCTGGTTTGTTCTTATGCTCCATCCCTCGTTTGCCCTTAAGCCTCCATAAATAACTCTCAACACTTTTCTTTCCCATCTTATAATTTTTTCTTCCTCCTCGTTGTTCATAGTCCACGTCTCACAAGCATATGTCGCTGTTGGTCTTATAACAGTTGTATAAATTCTCCCTTTGGTCTTTCTGGATACATAATATTTGTATTTCATAATATTTTTCAGGGCTCCATACTTCTGGTTTCCTTTGATGATCCTTGCCTGTATTTCTTGCTTCTCCTGTCCCTTTTGCTCTATGAGTACCCCTAGGTACATAAATTCCGTAGTCCTTTCAAAAGTATATTTCATGTTGTTGGCCATAAAAGTTAGGTTCGGTTGATCATCGGTTTTTTCCATTTGTCCCATGACCATATATTTTGTCTTACTTTGATTTATCTCTATCCCAAATCTCCTTGCTTCCGCTGCTATAGTTGCCTTTTACATAAAAAAGGTATTCTTAGTAATATTCGCTATCCGTCACTGTTTCCTCGGAAAATGGCTAAATCCAATCAATAATAAACTATTGGTTTTAAACAAAGTATTACGTTGAAATATGAAAACGAAGGTTAGGACAGATAGTGAGCATTAAAAGTTAGTCAAGTTCTTTAATGAAAATAAATTAGATTAGAGACATTTATTGCCTTTTCGGGGTTGGGGGTATAAAAAGTAAAAAGGAACGTATACAAAATATTCCAAAAAAAAAACAATTAAACCTACACAATCAAAACTAATAATAAATTTGCAATAAATCATTCACGAGCACCAATGAAAAACTTAAAGTTTAGAAGTTTCAAAAGTACAAAATAAACAAGTTACACAAACAGGTTTAACGAGTGAGTCAAGGAGAAGGCAAAGTAAATTTTTGTCCTGTAGATGAATTTACTAACGCTGTCGTTGACTGACCCTGTACGTACGTAATTCAAAATAACAATTGCTGAAAATGCCTGCCATCACGTTCAATACATTTATTGTACTACGTAGCGTATTTAAATTGACGCCAGTGAAAACATCAAACAGGGTTTGGATCATTTCAGCCGCAACAGAAATCCTAGCCACCAAATCTTCCTCCGACTGAACTGGAGGTTCATACACAAGGCTTTTCATATATCCCCAAAGAAAGAAATCCAGAGGAGTTAAATCTGGGGACCGGGCTGGCCAGTTGATATCGCTTCCACGTCCAATCCAACGTCCTCTAAAACGATCATATCATGCTGGAACCACAGATCCCGACGGATGTCGAGAGGCAGCTGATCCAATAGCTCAGGTAAGGTGTATCTTAAAAAATTAGAGATACACTGTCCCAGTTAGTCGAGGAGGCAACATGATTGGTCCAATTAGACGTCCTCCAACAATTTCGGCCCACATGTTCACCGGGAATCGATGTTGGTCGATAGAGAATTAGGGTTTTCCTCCGCTTACACATGGCTATTCCGTGAACTAAAAATACCTTCTCTCGTAAAAACAGCCTCGTCAGAGAAAAGCACAAATTTCGGAAATTGGGGCTCTTGCGTACACTGTTGAAGAAACCACTCGCAAAACTCTACGCGGGTACGTAATCATCTGGTCCCAATTCCTGTAATTTTTGGCGATGGTTAAGGATGAAAAAGTTGTTCGTTAATAATCTCCCATACACGTACATGTGTGCTCTGCAACAGCTCGGGTACTAACACCACGATTTTTCTCGAATTGTCGAAGTACCTCTTCCTCAAGTTCTGGAGTTCGTACAGTTCTTTGAGCACCATTATCTGGCCTCGTTATTTTCACGGAGCCAATTTCCCTTATGCGCCGATTTACCCTCTCGAAAAGCGTGTGAGCAGATACACATGAACTTCGCCATAAATTAATAGCATATCTGCATATTCGGCGAAAGTATAATCCATGATTCACTGTCGACACATTATAAAACAAAGAATAGTTTTTGAAGGTCATCTTTGAAGGGCCCTAGCTCCCCGAGGAAGCGTTTCGGACCCATGTTCATATGAACTTTTTTCCTATTTTCTTGTGTTTTGTCTACCCTAGAAGTTTGTAACATGATCACCAGAACATCCTGTATATAGAATAGTTATTATTAGGTATTGTTATGCTTTTTCAAGCTGCTCTCGCATGACTGTGGTAGCAACAAATGCTGACGGGCTGTGCCAAGTCAAGACCTGAACTATTACTGGCCGGAACTCAAGACAGATCCAATGGAAAGATCGTACTATATTACAGGTCTTACGGATTACAAACATAATGAGGGGGACAATAATAACTTTATCTTGTTTCCAGAGTCGCTTCACTTCTATGGGAAGGTCAGTGTATTTAGATATTTTCCCAGCGTAGGTATATTATTCTGATTTGCTAAGTTCATCTCGCATGATAGCGGTAGCAACAAGTGGCGACGGGCTGTGCCAAGTCAACACCTGAAGTATTACTGATCTGAATTTAGGAATGATCTCACAATACTACAGGTCTTCAGGATCACAGATTTTTTAAATGCTTTGTGTAACTTTTCGTCCAGGCCTAGCTGGTGCAGGTGTGGTGTGAATGTATTAGGTGTAAGGCCTGAGACCGACATAATTAGGGGGACAATAACAAATTTGTTTTGTTTCCAGAGTCGTTTTACTTCTATGGCAAGGTCTGTGTATTTAGATATCTTCCCAGCGTAGGTGGTTTGAACGTTCGTATCATTAGAGAGCAATATCTATTAAATAGGTAACTTTGTCTGCCTTCGACTGAAAAACTGTATCTGGTCTATTGGCTGGGATAGTTTTGTCTGTGTGTATTTCGACATCCCAGTATAATTTGTACTGATTCTGGTCGAGTACTGATGTCGGTGTATAATAATTATAATATGGATCTGTGTTTTCGATTAATTTGTTAGTTGTGGCTAGGGCTTGGTGTATGATTTTTGCTCCAGAGTTAAGTAGTGTGCAAGTACTATAAACTCAAATATACAAGAATAAGAGTGTATGGACAAGACAAATTGAATGAAAGACTGAATTACAAAGAAAATACTCACAAGGCGCTGCACTAATTGTCATAATTGTTTTTAAAATTATTGATAGAAGCTGAGTTCACCACGTAGGAAGGCAGGTTGTTCCATGCGTCGGAAATGCGGTTGGACAGGAAACACTGACGAACTGAAGTGCGGAAAGCTTCTTTCTGCAACTTGAAGTTGTGGCCTCTGAGGTTGCTTTGCGACAAGCGGTATAGATGAGATAGGTTTACAGTAAACATGTTGTTTATGACCTATATGTTATAATGAGGTCTCCCCGTAGTCGGGCAGCAAACGTTGATAGGTCAAATAACACACGACGTTCATCATAGCTTGGCCTTTGGATACCAAAGGGAATCCGCGTCGCACGTCGTTGTACAGTTACTAACAAGTTCCTGTCGCGCATGAGAACTGGATCCCAAATACACCGGCAAATTCCAAGATGGGTCCTAAGTAAGTTTTATATCACAAAGAACAGGTACTAATGTCACATCCATGGAAAGATCTCTCCATCATGTAAAAGCAGCCTCTTGGCTTTAGACGTAACGCTATGAATGTGTTCAGATCAAGATAACCCATCATCTGTGACTACTACTCCTAGATCGGTGTGACTGCAAACCGTTTCGATGGTTTTGGTTTCGATTTTATATGGCAATCTTGAATTGTTCTTACCCATTTAAGTCGTACAAATACTCACGTATGTATCACAATCCAGTCCGTTTTGAGATTTCAGCTGGATGTATGTTGATAGCAGAAGACATTTTCCACAAAAATCGATGAGCTCTATAGATTTTAAGAAGTGTCTAACCGTTCATTAATTCTTTCAAATTATTAATTTTCTATTTATGTTTTGGGTTTTGAAATTTGTGTTACTCCTTTACTGTACAGATTAGACGACATCTGATATACAGGGTGTTTTCGTCATAGGACATACAGTACTCGCCAAAAGGAGAGAGTTTAAAACATTCTGTATAGTAGAGCGAGATCTCATAGAAAAGAAGATCTGGATAGGGGTGAGTGTATTGGAAACTTCTGAATACATTTAAAAAAATTTGAAATTGGTAGGTATTATCATGAAGAAATTTTCCTGTTATTATGATACTATGATAGCTAAACAGTTACTGACATGCCGACTGCGTGTAATGCTATCGTGACACTATGTCCATATTTGTCGCTAACGTCGGTCTACGATGTTTCCAACGAAAAAAAAAACACAAATGCAAAAAATTTTAATATAACACAAACACGATGCAATTTCTGTTTTCCTTAACGGCCGTCTAAAACGAAAATGGAACTTGAAGAAGCCGCAGTGCGAGCTCAGGGTCAAGCCTCAGAAGCAATTTAAACCAGTAGATGCGAGATATGAGGACACGTTAAAAATTCTTTCAAGCATTCATTGAAAATGTATTAAAACCAAACACGGTGGCCGGGTAGCTCGGTGGAGTAGTCGTCGGTAATCTACCCTGCGTTCATGCATCTTTGATGCCCTTTCCGACACAATGAGTGGTGCATGCACAATTTGCCAGTGTTGACATAGTTTTAAGCGTGCGGAGAGCGAGAGCCGAGTACCGTGTTTGAACTGCTCCGAGCCGGCCGAGGCATGGAGCACTGCCACGTGATTACCGTCTGCAAATTTACAGACCGCGAATTTCTAATGACCTTCGATCATCCCACGGGAGTACACGTCAACGGAATATTGCTACCTACGTTGTGCCTGGGTTTCATGCAATATTGTTATGTATTTTGGTCATTCAGTGTCTTAGTTTACCTATTTCCATGTTAGAGGCTTGTTAAAGGCTATTATGTCAAGTATGAGTATGAGTCCTATTCCACAGTACCTATTTTATAGTGACCCGGTACAGGGGCGGCGCGTGCCTCAAAAAAGTGGAGGGGCCAAAAAACAACTAATATACAGGGTGTCCCTGAATTGCCCTAACACGTGATATTTTCGTAACAAAACAATGTCTAAACGAAAACTAAGAGGAATGCCTGAAAATACTACAGGCTCAATCATACCATGCGTTCAAAAAAAATTTTTTTTTGTACTTCAACCCTTCACCCCCAACATTGTTTTTCCAAATAGCACCTAATAGTTTTTCCTACACAAATTAAGTCATTTTATTTAAAATCTTGTGGTACCTTCGATTTTATACAAACACTATTTTTTCTTAAATTCATAGGTATAAGATAAAAGTTTGAGGCGTCACTTTTTCTTACGAAAAAGAGATAAAAAATGGAGTCAAGTTGATTGACTCAGTACTTCCCACACATAACGATGATACCATTTTACTATTTTCCATTGCATGAAGCTATAGTCTGAAATCCCCTTGCAACTAAGTCATCGCCCACCCGCCCGCAAAACAAACATCCAACACAACAACCCTCGTAAATAGTTTCTTGCGTCTCCCTCTTCAGGAAATATGCATTAAAAATCAATTAAACAATTTTCACGTTACGCAATCTAGATCGAACTAAAACAATACTTGTATGTATACATCACAAATTCTATTTCTATTTTTAGTTTTTTTAATATTGTTGCGCCGCCACTGAGGCGATTTCTAAAAATCATACGCGTTTTCCATCCTTGCCAAAGTAGTAATACTGTGCCAATTCAGTAGTATCCACATTATAAAATACAGAACGATCTAAAGCAATACTCGTGTGTCATACATACATCGGAAAAAATTCTAAGTCCTTTGTTTTCTGTAATATGCATAAGGCAATGTTCAGATAGACCTAAAAAAGTGATTTATGTCGCTAGGTCTTCCTTTACAGGTCAGTGGGCAGTCTATTATGAATACAACAAATTTTTCAATTTTACAACCCTCAACCACCCCAATTTTCACCCCCACACAAAAAAAGTAGAGAGTAAGAAATCTACCGTGAACGAGTGAACACCACTGTCTGCTGTGCTCTGTAAAAATTGTATATTTTTAGTGGTTGCAGTGACACAAAAATCTTGGGATTTTGACTACACATAAAACAAGGTGTCGTTAATGCATTGGTGAAAATAGAATGGCCTAGTTGCATTAAGTCAGTGAATAGACAGTTTAATACGCAACATCGTGTTACAAATTTGTGGACCACCAGCTAAATTGGGCAAATGTTAATTCCGCCTAGTAAATATGAGTGGCATAGAAGATAAACGACTGAATGAACTTAGCGTATCCGAGTTGATGAATCTCATGCAATTGGCTAATACCAAGCAAACAGGTGAGATTAAACATGAACTAAATTCGAGTATAAGTCAAATCACTCGAGTATTAGACACTGTGCAGGAGAAAATTGAACAACTGGAATCGAAAGCAAATTCTATTGACAGAAAACTTAGAAAAAACAATATAGTTATATTTGGCTTGGAAATAAAAGACAAAAGTCAACTTATTGAGTTAACAACCAAGAAAATCAAGGATTTACTGGAAGTCACCATTCAGATAGGAGATATCAATGATATTTATAAAATATCTAAAGATGATGTGAAATCCCCGATCATCTTGGAATTTGTCTCGTTTCTCAAAAAACAAGAAGTATTACAGAATGTTCGAAAATTAAAGGGAACTGGCTTAGCTATAGCTAATGATGCGTCGTACGAGGATCGGCAACTTCAAAAAGTACTAGTTCATCATTTGAAGTTGGCTAAGGACCAAAACTTAACTGCCAGGATTAGAGGGACCCGCTTAGAGATAGACAATAAAATCTTCAGTGTAGAGGAACTTAAGAGATTGGAGCAGACGCAGGAAAGTGAATCAGAGGAGGAAGAAGAGGAACAGGCAAAGGCAGAACGCAGTAAGAAAGTACCACACAAAAGGAAACGGTCGAAGATAGCCTACAGCCCAAAAACTAGAAGTGAAAGAATGAACGTGGCAAAAGGTACGGAAAAGTGATGCATTTTCTGTTGAGATCAGTCCAGTTTGCCACTGTCCTGTTCTTTGACTATTAAAAATATTGTATTGCTTTGTTTTACTTGCGGGCTGAGATATTTTTCTATTTGTTTTCTTTTTCTGTTTGTTTTTCTGCGATTAAACATACGCTGTTTGTTTTAAGGGAATAATAATTACTATATTCTATTTTCTTTCACGTTAGATATATGATTTTTAAATAGGGCATACATATAAGATCACTTATACCTTCCTTTCATGAATTACAGAGACTTTGCTATTCTGTATATTCTTTAGTTATATATTTTTTGTAGTTACTTAGCGTAGGCATATAAACATGTATTTAACATTTTGTCATATTAACACTAGATCGATTCAGTCGAATTTTAATCGTTTTAGGGACATATTTGAGGGAAAATATGATTTCATAACTGTTTCGGAGACATGGCTTAAGCCTAACATCCCGAATTCTGTTATAAACTTAAATAATTACAAGTTGTATAGAAAGGACCGACCTATTAAGAGGGGTGGAGGGCTAGCCGTTTATCTAAAAACTAAATTCAACGGAACTATCATAACGTTACCACAAACTCAAAGCGAACATTTCTGGCTCTGTGTTACTATCAAGAATAAGAAAATTGCCCTTGGTACCTTTTATCGTCCGCCAGACATATCTGAGCATATATTCTTAGATGAATTTGAAAATATAATGGGATTCATTGCACCAAAATTTGACTTTGTGGTCTGTGGAGGTGATGGCAATATAGATTTTCTTGACCTGAGTAAAAAAGGTAACGAGCGATTTAATGATATAATAGAATCATTTGGATTATTGCAAATAATTGATCAACCAACTAGGTACACTTCAACTTCTAATAAACTTATAGATGTCATTATTCTTAGTGAAAACTTCTGCTACAGAAATGGAAAAGTTGATGACTGTTCTGCTATATCTGATCACTGTATGGTTTCATGCGAAATAAAATCTAAAGTAGAAATTCTAAAGCCATTTGAATATACCTACAGGGACTTTAAATTGTTTGACTACAAAGCCTTCTATGATGATTTGCTGTGTTCTGATTTAAATACAATTTACTCATTGCCCGATATAGATGATAAAGTAATATACCTAAATCATATCATCTTAAACATTTTCAATCTACATGCACCAGTTCGAACAGTTAGAATTACTAAAAAAAAGGCTCCCTGGCTTACAGATACGATTAAAATGATGCAAAAAGATAGAGACAGAGCATTAGCTAAATATAAATCTACTAAACAAATACAACACTTCAACGCCTATAAACAGCATCGCAATGAGGTTAATTATGCCATTGATAGAGAAAAAAAAGCATACTTAGAGTATAAACTAAACAATAATGGAAATATGTGGAAGGAGTTAAAAGATCTGGGAGTTAGCGATAATAAGACTACAATGTTACCAGAAGCGTTAGCCGATGTTGATACTATTAACAATTATTTTGTTAACTGTTCTACAGCTTCTAGCAATAATATTAATATTGAAACTTTCAACAAATACTCAGACAATGTTTTGGATAACGTTAATGTCTTCAATTTCTCACTAATTGACGAGTTAGATGTATACAAAAATATTCTCTCTATCAAGAGCAACGCTGTAGGTACAGATGGCATAAGTATTAAGATGGTTTTATACTGCTGTCCTTATATATTACCATACATTACTCATATATACAACTTTTGTATTTCACATAATGTTTATCCAAAAATGTGGAAAAAAGCCATTATCATTCCACGTCCTAAGAAAAGTAAACCAGAAAAGCATGATGATCTTAGACCTATTAGTATCTTATGCGTCCTGTCGAAGGTATTTGAGAAAATGGTTGAAAAACAGATTCGGGAACATGTAAATGATAATAACGTATTACCTATCCATCAGTCGGGTTTTAGATCTAAGTACAGTTGCACAACTGCTTTAATAAAGGTAACGGATGATATTTATAAGATGATTGATGAAAATAAACTGTGTGTACTCGTACTCTTGGATTATACAAAAGCCTTTGACAGGATTAATCATCAACTACTTAGCGCATTGCTTCATTATATTGGGTTTTCGGATTCTTCAGCAAGCTTCGTGTCAAACTATTTAAGAGAACGTATGCAGTGTGTTACTTTGAATGGCCATATGTCAAATGAATTAGCATTAACTTCGGGTGTTCCGCAAGGTTCTGTGCTAGGACCTCTGTTATTCTCAATATACACCTCTCAATTACATAAGTCTCTTAAATATTCAATAAGTCATTTTTATGCAGATGACACTCAGTTATATATTGCTTTTGAGGAACGTGATTTAAATGTCGCTAATGCTTTGTTAAATAGTGATTTGTCTAACTTGCAGAAGACATCTGAAGATTTTGGTCTTATTATCAACCCTGCTAAATCGAAGGCACTGCTATTCGGACGGAAGGTAATCAAGGAGAGGAACAAGCATCATCTTAATATTTTAGTTAAAAATCAAAAGCTTTCGATAACGGACTGTGAGAGGAATTTAGGTTTACATTTAGACGATAAACTGAGGTTCAGTCAGCATGTATCCCATACCACCAAAAAAGCCTTCGCTAACTTAAAATTAGTTTATTCACTCAGAAAGGTGCTAAATAAGAAATGTAAAATCGCGCTTTGTGATGCACTGGTATTGTCACACTTTAATTATGCTGACTGCATTTACGGACCAGGCCTGTTACAAAGCGACTGCAGGCGCATTCAGTTAATGCAGAATAATTGTATAAGGCTAATATGTGGAATAAGAAAATATCAACATATTTCGCATGCATTTCAACAACTAGGCTGGCTTGATATGAAAACTAGAAGACTGTTACATTTCTGTGTGTTTTCACATAAATTAATAAATTCAAAAGTACCTCCGTACCTGTATGACAAATTAAAGTTCCGTCAAGACATGCATGACGTAAATATTAGAGGAAAACATTTGTTAACCATACCGACACACAAAACTTCTCTTTTTAGGTCGTCCTTTTCATATAATATTGCTAGTATTTATAACAGAATTCCAATAGGCATGAAAAAGCTGGGACAGGTAATGTTTAAGAAAACCTTGAAAAACGCACTTCTGGACGGAACACTTGTAATTAGCTAAGATGCTTATGTGATTATGTGTGTGTTTTTTCTTGTGATATGTGCAATTAAGTTTTTCATGTGAATTAAATTTTTCTTATTTCTTAAAATTAAGGTAGATAGTGGCTATGAATAATGTTTAAGTTCAGGTTGAGTGGAAGAGCACATTTCAGTTGTCAGCGAAAGCTGACATACTGAAACGTGAACTCTGCCTTTTGCAAAGGTAATTAGGGGATGTTTGGAGACATATTTATTTGTATGGTATACTGCCTTTTGCAATAAAATCGATTATTATTATTATTATTATTAAAATGATCAGGAACACCTAAAATGCCTAAAAACGAAGTTTGGGGAATATTTGAAATTTTTTGTTTTTTGCTAGTTGCTCCGCCGCCAATGCACCAATTTTCAAAATTGTAGCAGGATTACCTACTACGACCTCACAGCATATTGCTGCCCAAATTTCATCAAAATCCATGCAGCGGTTACTGAGATTACGAGGCTAGAAAAACGCGCACAGACAGACAGACCGACAGACAGACAGACAGACCGACGGAAATGTGTGACGTGGATTTTCGTTATGTAGACATCACAAAATGCCCAAAAAGCATATTATCTCAAAATCGAAAATTTTCGCGATTACAATACTCCCCTCACCTATCGGTGTGGGAAGTAAAAAGGAAAACTAAGTGGGCCTTTCAAGTGTACCGAATGACCTACCATACCATGCTTTCGAAAGAGTTTTCTTACCTCAATTCCTAAAACTTACCTCCTACTTTTTTTCCAAATAGTCGCACCCCACATATTTTCGTACATTAATGAGGTCATTATTTTATTTAATATTCTGTAGTGCCTTTGACTTCATATACAAATAAATTTTTTTTTGTAGTCATTAACCTAAGATAAATAAAATGAGGATTTTTTTGAGGTGTAATGTTTTCGTAATAAAAAAGCTTGAAAAAGACATTTGTTTCCGAGAGCATGTTTTAAAGATTATTCACTACCCTTAAGAATCTCGTTAGTTTTATTTTAGTCCGTTTCTTGCGTCAAGCAAGTTCTTGTTTTATTCATGTTATGCTTGTGATTTTACGACAAAAATAAGTTTGCGTATAAAATCAAAGGTGGTGCAAGATTTTAGATAATATAAGGACTTAATTTGCGTAGAAAAAACTATTTGGTGTTATTTTAAAAACGACAGTTGGGGGTGAGTTTCAAGGGTTGAAGTACAAAAAAAAGGTTTTCAAAGCATGGTATGATAGATTTTATAGTACTAGCAAAAATTCCACTCAAAAGCATGCAAAAAAAGAAAACATTCCGGCACTCGACGCATGACCGCGAAGATTTGGTGGGAGTGCGTATGACTGGGTACGTTTCCAGGTGTATAGTATGAAAAAAATACTCGATCGTGTCATTTGTATTAGCCAAACCTTTGGCGGTACGCATCATATGATTTTGAAAGAGAGAGAAAGAAGAAAGAGCAGAGAGAGCGAAATGATAAGAATGAAAGATGCAGAGTGCTGGAAATTGGAAAATAATGTAGTTATAATCTACTTATAATAATAAAAGGATAGGTATGTATAGATAATAATAAAGTTAAAAAATGGACGCGTAGAAAATAATTTCCTATTAATTTTTTAACTCCTCATAAAAAGTGGGGGGGGGGGCTCGGCCCCCCATGCCCCCCCGACGCGCCTCCGCTGACCCGGTATCATTCATCCTTTAAACAGAATACGTTAATTTAATAATGACACCGTATACGTGCTTCAGAATTCAATAAATTTCCTTGAGGAATCATCTATTTTATGTCGATAATACATATCGATCTATTGTACAATAAATGAATCGCTGTTTGCTCGCACCACTGGACCATGTTATTTATATCAATATAATTATTAAGCTTCGACGCAGTATCTTTGTCAGCCTGAATGTTAGAAGAAAGTAAAATTAAAAATCATCTTCGGTTTATATTATCAATGTCAAGGTTGGTCTATCTAAGTGAAGCTCATAGATAAACTTCACTGCTTGTGACCAATTAAGGAAATAGAGCATGTTGAGGGTGTCATCTCCAGAACTACACATATATTATGTTGAAGCTCAAAGCACAGTTCAATTCAAATATTGGAGTACAGTTCAGGGAAGTGGAGCAGTACCCCACGGAAATAAGGTGAAAAACAAGGCCGTCTGCGGAATGGGGCCGACCAAGCTCAATTATTGCAGAGACCTTCGCTCTGATATTCCAATGAAGCACAAAAAGGTCTCATATGCCTGCTCTTGTGCATCTTGAGGCCAAAGGTCATGAAAAACGGTTTTCGCAAGAAAAATCTCTCCTCCAAGGCACTCACGTTCGCAAGAAGATAATTTACGTATATACAACCAACGTAAGAAAAGCATTCTCTTCAAAAATTGTGTACATATGTACAACCAACCATTTTCGAGATGTGCACATAACTATATAAAAAGAAACTCTCAATTCAAGAATTCTGGTAATCTTGGTAGTAATATATTTGCGACAAGAACATCTGTTCTTGCTCTAAGAACATTCACTTGATGATAAAATTATGGTTAATTTGAACCTAAAAAAGCATATTTTTGGTTTTCTGAAGAAATATGCTCTGATCAAGAATATATTTTACTTCACATCTAAAATTTTTATACTGTTTAACAAAGTATTTCATGAGGTTTTAGTTAGGATATTATTTTTTCCAACTGAGCCCCTATTACTTAAGAATACAAACAGCTTGAGAGTTGTGGAGTAAATAATAAATTTATCTGTGACTGTGTTTTATATTGTTATATTCTCATGAAAAGATTGTGGCGCAGTTCTGGTTGATAGAGATATTTGTATGTAAGTATAGTTGTGAATGGAATTTACAGAGTGAGTCGGGAGAAACGCACCAATCTCTAGGAGCTATAATGTAAAAAAATTCTATGTGTTCCTACAGGATTCTTATTTGTTTTTAGGGTATAGCTAGAAAAAAAGAAACAAACAAATTTCAAACATTAACATTTTCTTAGTCATAGCGTTTTATTTAAATAAATGGTCAAAAATACCGCCAGAGACCTGCGAAGATCACTTGTTACTCTCCCAATTAGTATACTTAATTCATCGAATTGGTGCATCCGTGTATCTAGCTTTTTGCAACACATAATCACATACACATTCAATTACGGTCACTGTAAACCAGTACAAAAACAAGTACAAGTTATCAAATGCTTTGAGCCTCAAACATGGCATACTTTGATTACGACAAAATTCAGATACAAGTAGAAAGATAGATAAACATTTTCAAGCACGCTATAACTCGAAAACAAATGAGAATCGGATAAGAACATATGAGTTTTTCTATTATTATTTATTATTTTCATGCGTATAATATAATCTTAGAGTTTGGCGCGTGCCTCCCGACTCACCCTGTATACAATTGTAGTGTTCTCAAGATTATTATATGTTTGATTTAAGATTTCGGTATTATTACTTTTAAGACTTTCTCAGTTTCGAATTGGAAATATTTACTTAATATAACATTATATAATAAAAAAAATAGCATTCTCGGTTTAAGATTATTACAGATTTGTGTAAGACGTCTCATCGCATATCAAAGTACAAATATACAGTTTCCAATGGATTTGGTTAATTTTACAGATTGTAAACTGTATTTCCTATGACTTAGCATGATGGGATGTTGCAACATCTCTCGAGGCAGAGTATGTTATTTACACTTAATTTATTTCGGATCTGAATGACCGACTGACTTAAAATGCTTTATAAATCTCTAATTTCGTTACTAATCCACATAGGATAAAAATGAGACTAGCTACACAAAGATCCTGATTTTGGGGTTGGCTTAACATCCTTAATCGATTTTGAGGAAAACGTGACTTAACATAGATTGCTTCTGAGGTACAGACTATAGTCTATGCAGGTATGAGCATAAAATTGAAGTGGTGAAAAGAAAAGTGAAAAAACAGTAACCACGAAGTGTCTTCACCCGACTAACTAGTTAAAGAAACATAATTAGAAAATGATACTTTCTGGGTATAAAATGAAAAATGTCTATACTTATCCGTCTTATTTATCGGACATTTTTTTTGTATACGAGGATACCAACATTTATTGTGTGTCGTGCGTATGTGCCACCGACGCGCAACGTACGCATATGGACTATTACCTTTAGTAATATTATTAGAATACATTTTCTGACGTGCTTTATATAAAATGAGATAACTTAAATAATAAAGTATAGAAAATGACAGTTTCGTATTGAGTGTAACATGGATTATATTATCTAAGTTCTTTGCTTTTTGTTACCTGCTACTATATACTGCTAGTATATATTACAATGGCGTTCTTGTAGTGGTAATAAATTCGGATAAAGGGTATGTTTAGGGGAAATAAAAAAAACCTTGCTGTTCAAATAAACAAATTTGTGATGTACTTAGGTGATGTCTTCACATTGTGTATACTTGTAATTACAAAATCAAAACTGAAAGTATAACCTAAAAACTTTGCCTCCTCAGACGCGAGAGACACACAAACCACTCGAAATATAACTTCTATGCCAATATTTTGCACGAAAATCCGAGTGGACGTGCATTGGTAATCGCGTCGATCGCATCACTGATCGCTCCGTGTGCGGAGGCGCTTAGAGTGGTACAAACAAATTAGCGCCAACATGGCCGCTTGACTGTGCCTGGCGCGCTAAAGAACTATTATATTACTATAGAATTAATTTGGTCAGCCTACAGAAACTTCAGAACCGTAAATACAATGTGTTATTTCACAAAAAAATAATTCTTCTTCTCCCAGATTACCAAGAGTAGACAACTGAAAAAGTCTGAATACCCACTCAATAGAGTAACTATACACATCTTAATACATTTATTTATAGTCGTATAAACTTTTACAATGTATTTGTGACTACACTGTGTAAAGTTCTGAGGTTCATTCAAGAGAACTTGATACAGAAAGCTTGCGTTTAAATTTAAGTGAAGTAAACAATGTTCCCGGTTTATGTGCCTTGTGCCTAGTAGGTATAGATGAAGTCAGATATATATGAGTTGTTTACATTTTTTGTGCCCCTACCGAGTGCCGATACTACAAAGTATGCATTATGCCTTCACAGGACGCCCGACGTGTCCGATGACCGCAATAACTTTCGTCATTTTTTGCTGGGCTGGCCAGGGGGCTGGCGCGATCATTAGTGTAGTCAAAATTGTATACTGTCTGTGTATAATCAGATGTCAATCAATAAATAAATGAATTTATTTTGTTTTGTCTATTGTAAATTGTTATTTGCGATTATTTTGATCTCCTACCATTCAGATCTGTCATTACTTCAAGTAAAGTACTTGAAAAATGTATTTCAATTACTTTCTGGTATGTGAAGTGCTGTACTTCAAATACATTGTTTTTGTGACATTTGTACTTGATTCCCCAAATACTCTCTAAGAAGTATTTGTATTTGGTACTTGTAGCACAAAAAATATATTTCAAATACCTGGCATTTTTATTTGAAATACTATTTACTAGTACTTGTGACAGCTCTGCTACCATTTTTGAATTATTGTAATATATATTTTGTATAGATAATTACGTTTTCATCATTACTCAGGTCTACATAATAACGTAATTTCACTATAGATCTGTCGGTACTGATTGAGACCTGAATGAAATGTAAACAACTCATATACATAACAGAACTCACATATATTATAAAACATATATTCCTAATGCTAATGTGAACGTGCTAAGATACCAACAACAGTATATTGTGCAATGATGCGGTAATGCCGGTAATAACTCACGCAATTGACGTTTGTCGCACGAGAGGTAGGCGAGTGCTGTAAATCAACAAGTGAGTTATTACCATTACCGCGGGCTGAGTGCTATACTTTATCTACGACCGAAGCAATTAATAGTACGACTCAAACACATAATAATTACGAATTATTGACAACTTCACCTCACTTCCGTGAAATAATTACTGTACACCGTCGAATTAGCGTTTGACGTTTCATGGCATGGCCACCTTTCCAGTTATTATATAGCGTGTATTTAATCATCTGCGTTTCCAAGAGAACGGTATTGGAGCGTGAGTTATGAAAAATAATTCACGCTGTTTGTAGGTAGTATTACCTGTTCAAAATAGTTTGACGATCGCTGTATAACTTATTGGGAGTAGATAATAATATATTTATTGTTCAAAGAGCGATAATGACTGTAATAAATCACGCAGTTGACGTTAGCACGAATGAATAAGTGAGTTATTACCATTATCGCGAGTTGAATACTATACTTTATCGAAGTTATGAATAAGTATGATTTAAATACATAATGATTACATAATATTGACAACTTAACCTCACTTCTCTGTCACTTAAATAAATACTGTCACGCACTTCGAATTGGCGTTTGATGTATCATAGTGACATTCGCAGTTGTTTTAGCGTCTATTTAAACCTATACATTTGCAAGATATCAGTACTGGTATCCAGTAGGCGGTGTTCATAACCCACGGCTGGTCCGTGAGTTATGAAAAACAATTCACGCTGTTTGTTTATAGGATAGATAGCATAACCTGTTCTGAAGTAGTTTGGTAATGAATGTAGATTCTTGCTGTGACATTTTTTTCTTCCATATCGAGATGCCAACTACCTAATGATTTTTGCCTCGGAAAATAAATAGCGGGGCAATGATCGTAGTGCAAGCATTTTCACCCTTAGTCGAGATACGTGGGGCGTCCCTGACTGCCCCCATATCGGGCTACGGTGCGTCTCAAAGGCCTGTCAATCACGGACCGGTCCCCTACCCTTCTCTTCCCCCCTGCGTCCTACGCCCCGGTCTGATGTGAGACCGTCCCGCATCGACCGATAGATACACAGGGTGGACTATATGTATATAGATACATTCCATGACGTAGGTGAGGTGAGGCAAATATTTTTGCATTATGAGATAATTTGATTTTTGAACTACTTCAGCTCCACTCGTATTGATGAGACCGCACAGACTTCGTTTTTAGATGTTTCAGATATCAGAAGGGGGGTAGTCATTGCCGAAACAAAAATCAGTTAGGTAACAAACGGTTAATAATTGGGAATGCGGCAAATAAACGCAAAAGTGGACTCTTTTAACTTTATTCCAAGCTTTCGGAAACTTCAGGGCTACAATAGAATTTTGAGCATAAGTCACAATCTCAAAAAGGATGTTAAATACTTACAAGAGTTAGTGAGATTGATGCGAAATGATGTTGAATGGGACAATCTTCACAATAATAGCACAATTTGTGTAAAACACAAAATCGTTGTCACAAAACATTGGAAAAGTAACACAAAGGACTTTAAACATTTAAAACACATTAAAATCAGATATCTGTAGTAAAATCGGTTATTTCTTTCTTGAATAAACCACGTGGAAATGTCGTTTTAAAATGAATGACATTCAGAAACAATGACACTTGTCACTTGTCTATCACTCTTGATCAGATATCTCTGTACATTTTTTTGCTTCTTTGATAATGTGGGAATATAGGGAAGGGTGGTTGGAAAAACGCAAATATTTTCTATTACTATGACAGAGACGGAGAAAATGTATTGCTCCTGCAAATTATGCTAGTAGAGGCGGACTAACCATAGAAAAACAGATAATATAAGCTACGTTCCATTTCTTCTCTGCCCCCGCCATAGGCAATAGGAGTATGAATAATTGTAGGTAATCAAGAAAATTCTCGTTTTTTGGTAACCTGTGTTTGGCCGTTTTAAAATGTCTACGTGATGAAAACATATATGTCAATCATTTCCTTTTTTCTGTCTATTTATTTGTCCGTTTGTTACTCTTCTACCTGTTGCCATTTCTCTAACTGTGTGATATTAGTAATCGCTTCACCAATTTTAATGAAATTTGGGGCCATAGTAAGTAAATATTTTCAAAGAAGTCGGAATCGTCGGTGTAATTAACAAAAATCGAAATTCGCATAAATACCGCAAACGCCTATCTTAGCCTTGTTCGGTTCCTGACTATGGTCTATTTTTCAATATAATTGGGCGGTCGTAAGGGTGGACTAGGGACCCCAAAATTAGACTGTCCATTACACAAATAAATAACAACATAGCGCTTTGCATTTTACATACGTTTATCCCAACATTGAATTTCAAGGTATATTTATGAAATTCTTCTTCCCGAGCCAACGGTCAGGGGTGCATTATTGCAATCGCGTAATCCCAGTAACTGCTTCACCGATGTATGCTTGTATTTCCCGCAATGTAATTATGTCCCTTGCAAATGCTGCTTCCGCACCCGCAGCCCCACGTTAGTTTGAGGAAACCTTTAAATTGATTGCTTGGTTCAAATCGCACTCAATACCTAAAAACCTTCTTCGTACTCGAGAACGTCAAAAACTTGATCATCCTACTTTTTTATTCTGCATTACTTTGATTTTTTAACTGAGCTTCAGGCAGACTTCCTGCTCATTGCGGAGAACAAGTACTAAATGAGGAATATCACAAATCATTTCTTTTCGATGGACAAGTAGCTGCAACGTAAACTGAAGAGCGTTAAAATTTAAAGCGATTCAAAGAGAAACGCCAAATTCAAATAATTTTTCGAATAATACAAGTGCACATGTCCAAAACTTCAAATGCTGGTAGAAAGAATGAGAACTGTATTGTATAGTACAAATAAATGATGATGGAGGAGCGTCCAGCTATAGAAGACGAGAGATCTTCTAGTCTCTTACAATGGCTAAACTATGAATATAGTTTCATTAATCGAAGCATAAAGATTTTACCTGGAGGAGGAAGGGTATGGCGGCCATGGTCGCCTCTGTGGTATGGCCCTTGAATGGTTACAAAGCAAGATGCAAGACAAAGTCCCGTATGCATCGTCCTCTTCCTCCTGCCTTTGGTAGTCGCGGAGAGATGAGATCACTAGATGAATTATGATACGTGTTTAAAATGTATATGATTGATAAAACATTCATTTTTGCATAGCATTGCAAAACATATTTTACTTCACGGCTATTGGATGTTTGTAGATCAAGAGACATTGGTCAAAAAGTTGTACGTATACGTACTTCCTCATTTTTTTTTATTTAGCTGCCACAACGTAGTGGGTTATTAGCAGCGGAGTTGGTTGGTTACAATTTGTTTACAAAGCCAGATATTTTAAGAAAGTTAATCAAATCTGGAACATTACATAATGGACCTAAGATTCTAATATGGTGTTTTTAATATTACAATTAATTCTGTAAGTCTCTAGCATAGGGCATTCCAGGAGGATGTGCTTCACTGTTAGGGCGACATTGCAGATTTCACAGGAGGGTGCTGGTTCTTGGGCTAGGAGATGTCCGTGGGTGCCTTTCGTGTGTCCAAGCCGAAGGCGCGTGATGATCACTTGGTTTCTTCTGTTGTCGGTCACGGTGTGCCATGGTCCCAGTTCTTGCTTCACTTCAAGTAGTTTTGAACATTTTTGTTTCCAATGATTGTTCCACTTATCCATCTTTTTTGTTTGACGAATGTGTACACGTTGGTGGTTGGTATATCGATAGTGTGTTCTACTTCCATGTGTGTAGCTTCTTTTGCGTAACAATCTGCTCTTTCATTTCCGGGTATCCCTATGTGGGATGGTACCCATAAAAATATAAGTTTCTTGAATATCAGCATCTGGTGTAGTGCCTGCGTTATCCTGTTTGCCAGCGGGTTTTTTACATACAGCGATGATAGGTATGTAAGTGCATTGAGTGAATCGGATATGATTATTCAGTTTTCTTTGTAATCTTCTTTAATATATCTGAGAGCCTCCAATATGGCATAGAGTTCCCCTGTGAGTACTGTAGCGGATTGTGGTAGCTTACGTTTTATGATTGTATCTGGTATCAGTCATATTCTTGCCAAGTAGGTGCATATTTCCATCAAAGAATCTTAATTTAGATAATTTTTTAGGTTCTTTGATCGAAACAAGGTTACAAGCGCGTTACGTACAAAATGGCGCTAATTCATCCATACCGTTCAGGTTCAGGCCTTTAGCGCATGCTAATATGTGCTGCATATTAAGATATTGGCCCGTCAAGGTATATACCGAAACAGATGGGATAAATCAACTCTTCAGTGGCTTCAGCCATTACCTACAATACTGGTGAGCTATTGCCTGTACCGAATATCGTGAAATTTAGGTAGTTCTGTTATGAACCGGTTATAAGTCATCCTTAGCTTAACTGTGGCATGAGAAAAACAGTGATTACTCCATGAAGCAATTTGATTGCCACAAATCCTATGTTCGTTGGGTATGTCAAAATCGGACAGGTTAATGGCTTCTGGTAAATTGGTGAGTACGTAAGATATTTATTTTATTTTAATAACGGCTAATATTTTTAAATATAACGATTACATTTTCAAGGGTTGCTTAATCGTAAGGTTTGGAATAATCTCACAAAATGCATTCTGTTTGCCGGCACTCCGGCAGGGTCTGCTTATACAAATTTCGGGCTATGCACTACTGCACTAGGTTTATTCACACTGCGATAAAGAATGAAGTCAAGTTGATTGACCCAGTACTTCCCACACATTACGGCGATACCAGTTTATACTTTTCCCATAGAACGATGCTATAATCTGAGATGCCCCTGCAACCAAATCATCGCCAGAAAAATTGTGTTTTGTGTTATGCCGCTAGGTCTTTCCTTCCCATGTCAATGGGCAGCCTATTATCAATACAACAATTTTTTTCAGTTTCGCAATCCTCCCCCCACCAACCGCAATTTCACCACCATCCAAAGAAACTAAGAACATGATCCAGGACCCCTAAGACGTCTAAAATCGAAGTTCGATCTGTTTTAATATTTTTAGAAAATAGAAAATCCGTAGCACATCACAAGCCGCATTTTCAATTCCATACTTAGATCCCGATTGGGGCAATGTTCGGATGGACCTAAAAAAGTTATTGATGTCTCTAGGTTAGTGGACAGTTTATTATGAGTATTGAGTGCAACAAATTTTTCGATCCTACAACCCCCCAACCACCCCAAATTTCACCACCACCCTAAAAAAATGTAGAAAAGGATCAGGAACATCTAAAACGCCTAAAAACGAAGGTTAGGGCATATTTGATTTTTTTTATATTTTTTTTTAAATTACTCCGCCACCCATGCACCGATTTTCAAAATTATAGCAGCATTACCTACTACGGCCCCACAGTATATTGCTGCCCAAATTTCGTCACAATCCATGCTGCAGTTACTGAGATTGCAAGACTAGAAGAACGCCAACAAACAGACAGACGGAAATGAGTAGTGACGTCGATTTTTGTCATTTATTAGACATCATAAAACGCCCACAAGAGTATTATCTCAAAATCGAAAATTTTCGCGATCACAATACGCCCCTCACCTATCGGTGTGGGAAGTAAAAATGTGTAAGGTGGTATCGTTCTAAGTTTGGCCACACTGTATGGAGCAAGGCATCAGCATCAGGAGCACGGAGCGCTTGCCCTCGTCCCTGTCCCCTTTTGCACGGCCCGGCTGCCAAGGCACGCCATGCAGCGTCGCGTCGCACCGCTAGCGCTGACGGCACGCTGTGATTTCAGCACACCTGGCCGACCGAATCCAAACTATGCCGCCGTACAGCACACCACGCCGCGCCGCTTCGCTACCAAGCTACGACCCTTCTCGTCTTGGACTTCCGATGGATGAGGTACGACCCGTAACATAGGCGCCGACTAGAATGGGCTGAGTGCACTAACAATTATTACGTTTCCACAGGCCTTCAAAGCGTTTTGAGTATTTAAATATATCATGGAAACTTGGGAAATCCTCATCTCTATGGGAGTTCCTTATAACCTAGTGTTTCTCATACAGCAACTGTACGAGTCTAATTCGGCTCGTGTAAGAATTGGTGGTAATCTGTCTGGTAAAACTGCAACCAGAAAAGGAGTTCGTCAGGGATGCGTATTATCTCCGATGTTATTTAACATTTATTCTGAATTTGCGATGAGACCGGTATTGGACAACTGGAATGGCGGCATAACTATTGGCAGAAGCAAAATATCCAACTTAAGATTTGCTGACGATACAACCCTTATTGCTGCTTCTCAGGAAGAACTAGTAGCTCTATTAAACATCTTAGAACAACACAGTGCAACGTATTGTCTTGGTACTAACTACAACAAGACCAAGGTTATGATCGTAGATAGAAGGCACGATAATCATCGAGCAACAAAGTCAGTAGGCCGCAGTGGCGTATATAGAAATCGATTTCGGGGGGGGGGGGCATCGGAAGAATTAAAGTTTATCTTATATGTTATAATATTAACGAAAATAATTATACAGGGTGAGTTTTTAGTACCGGCTTGGTGGATGATTCCACTACTGTAGAAGATAGCGAAAAAAGTTATACATAAAAGTTGTAGCCAGAGACATGCTCCTTGCTCAGAAAATATTTTGATGTATACAGGGTGATCCATAACTACGTGGTGATGCAAACATGCATTTTTTTAAAAGAAACGCCCTATATATTATCCCATTTTTAGATTCTACTAATAATTTCTATTCTCACGATATAAGGTGTTATAACATTATACAGGGTATTTCAAAAGTTATAACCATTTTTATATTCAATTCGGTGTCAAACGAACGTACTGTATATCAAAAAGTAATGAATCAAAAATTATTTTTTTACACGGAAAGATTAAAAATACCCTCTAGTTTTAAAATCCGCTATAAAAAGAGCCCGCGACGCATACTCGCATACAGGGTGATGTAGAATGCAAAATCCGGATTTTCTCCTTTTTTTAAATGTAACCCCCAATATTTTATTATACCAAAGAATTGCTTTTGATATGCTCTTTCATCTTTGTATAGCACTTGTTATACCTACGTCTGCCAGTTTCCGAGGTATTTCGATTTTTCGGTAAATTTAAAATATAGCTTCTAATTGTGTACTGAAATTTATTTATTTTGAGAAAGTACTATCGAATTTGTTTTTTATTTAACGAGCAACTAAATTATAAGGCCATGATAGTATTTGATGAAGTCAAAACCCTGAATCATCGAGATCATAAAGTCAGGTATGCTGAGGAAACAATTTTGTAGGCGTGATGCATAATTATCAAGCAGATTTATCAGGTAGACTTTGAAAAATTGACAGTTTTTATAACCTACTCAATAATTCCGTACTGTGTGAAAAACGAGCTTTTAAAACGAATTTTTGCTTTAAAGATATTTAGGAGAATCTTTGAGAAATTGCCTACTTGACTCTAGAATATATCAACTATAAACAGCAATATCCAGAGCGGATGCACTCTAAAACTAATGCGATTGAAAGATTGCAGAATCGTTTTATTTCAGATGTGTCGCTTAATATTTCATAACCTACCTGATAGATCTGCTTGATAGTTAAGCATGACGTCTATAAAATTGTTTCCTCAGCACACTTGACATATAATATCTCGTTAAATCAGTGGTTTGACTTGATCAAGTACTATTATGGCCTTATATTTTAGTTGTTTGTTAAGCAAAAATAAGATTTGATAGTATTTTCTCAAAATAAATATGTTTTAGTAAGCAAATAGAAGGTATATTTAAAATTTGTAGAAAAATCGAAATATATAAGAAACTAATGAATGCAGCCATAACAAGTGTTATGCAAAGATGAAAGAGCATATTAAGAGCAATTCTTTGGTATAATAAAATATTGGGGGTTATATTTAAAAGAAGAGAGAAGAGATTTTTTATAGCAGATTTTAAAACTAGAGAATATTTTTTATTCATCCGTGTAAAAAGAATGATTTTTGTTTCTACACTTTTTGATATACAGTCAGGGCCGTAGCTAGGCGTTGACTATGGGAGGGGTTCATGCTGACTTTGGAGGGGGGGTCATGTATAAAAGAAAAGACTTGACTTTGTAATGTCTCAATTTGCTTAAAAACTATATAGATTGTATCGCTGCTAATGTGTCATGAGGGCCGAGCGATTGACTAGTAGTAGAATAAATCACTAAGCTTGGAGAAAGCAACTTGATTATTGTTATTTTCTATTATATTAGTAGTTACATATTTCATACATGGCAATACTCATGGGGGGGGGTTTGAACCACCTAAACCCCCCTTATTTACGGCCCTGTATATACTACGTTAATTTGACAGCGATTTGGATATAAAAATGGTCATAACTTTTTAAATACCCTGTATAATGTAACAATACCCTATATTGGAAGAACGGAAATCATTAGTAGAATTTGAATATGGAATAATATATAGGGTATCTCATTTAAAAAAATGCATGTTTGCATCACCACGCAGTTACGGATCACCCTGTATAAATCTAAATATTTTCTAAACAAGGAGCATATCCGTGGCTACAAGTTTTATATATAACTTTTTTCGCCATCTTCTACAGCAGTGGAGTTATCGACAGAGCCGGTACTAAAAACTCAGCCTGTATATAACACATATGCATATTAGAAATATAAACTTCTAATTTTATAGATAATAAACCTAAATTGAAGCAAAGAAACCAAGGTGTACTTCCTAATCGGACATATATGATCGTTAAAGTTGCCCTATTTGCTTTATTATTAGATTACATTTTGATGTCGCTGCTAATTTTATTCAGTACTATATTTTTTGAAAACTACGTCAGCCTCTTCCCAGACGTCAAAACTGAATGCGTGGCTGGTTTCGGGGGGGGGGGGGGGGCGGCTCCCCCTTATATACACCACTGGTAGGCCGTTGTGAAGTAGTTCAAAGTTTTGTGTACTTCGATTCTTTGATCGACAATTCGGGTAGCTGTGAAAATGAGACTCGACGGCGCATTCAACAGGCACGTGTGGCCATGTCATCAAAGCTTGCCAAAAATGTGGCGTGACCATAACATCACTGAAGCTACCAAAATGTCGCTGGTTCAGTCTCTTGTGTTCTCCATATTTTTGTATGCCTCGGAAACTTGGACTGTTAAAAACGCAGATCAAGCTCGCATATAGATGCTTTTGAAATGTGGACGTGGAGGAGAATGCTGAGAGTTCCTTATATCGCCCATTGAACCAACGTTTCCATACTGGATGAGCTCGGTAATCCAAGGAGACTATACTCCATTGTGTCGATGAGACTTACTTTCATCGGACATATACACAGAAGCGATAATATGGAGAAACTTGCAGTTCAGGGTCATACCCTGAGTGGGCGGCGCCGTGGCCTTCCCCTACACCCTGGGTGGATTCGACAAAACAGTTGCTGGATATGAGTATCAAGAGCGCCACTGAACTGACAGTAAATCGCGAACGACGGAGATCTACGGTTCTCAAAACTACTGATAATATTCGTGTCGGCAATACTCTAACTCCGACTTGCATTGCATTTTACGAGTTCAGAACATGTCTGTTAAGACATTGTAACTATGATGATGGAAATGTCAATTGGATGCGTTTTCAAAACGTTTCCTGTTCAATGCCGATTCTCTAATTTTTGGGATCGTATCGAGATCCAAATGTAGAGGAAACAACAGCTGTCACTTTTTAAACATTTTGAAATGAACTATGCGTAGTGCGTTGCTGTCTAATGTCACCATTATCAGTTTATTGAAGTGCTGACCCGACAGGCGCTGTTGTGTCTTAACTATGAATATTGAAATTGAACTTGAATCTGGAATAAACAATAATTATCTGAAAAGCATAGTGTTTATTGAAATGGTGTTTGGTATCCAACATCTTTTGTTTTGGTTTCGGGTGCGTAAATACATCATCATGATGATTTTGTCAATACGGAACAGGCCATTTGGAAAACATGGATTATCAAGATTGATCCCACAAACGCTCAACGAATGGCCCTTGTGATTTAGTTATCGTCATTGCATTGAAATTGCAACCATTTAACGTCGAACTGTATGTTGATTGGAATCATAGAGATACGTGGACTCAGGCCGTCTTTGCTCTTGTATTTCCCTATATTTTTTAATGAATTTTAATGTTTCCTTAATTGAGCTGAACTGAACGTTATTATCGACCGTTAATTAATGATAGGCCGTCATTTCGAGGGAGCATTTCTGACCCAAATTCAAGTAGAAAAGTTCACTTAAACACGTGTCCTAAAGAGTCTGAGCTTCAAGATATGTCAAGGTTTGGAAACTATTGAATGTATGCCACTGACCATGAAAAAATTAAATATTGTTTGTGAGATGAAACAGATGAAAACTCATTTTTGTCTTTCGATGTCTCTTCATATCCCACTTTGGTTTGGAGGAAAAAAAAATAACCACTTCATAGCCCGTAGAAAAAGTGGGGCTATGAAATGAAGTGGTTTTTATTTTTTTTTTTTTTAAATGAGATGCGCCACTGAAAACGATAATTATCTTCTAGTCAGTGGTGACTTTCGATGCAGTGAAAACAGTGACAAATTAAAAAAACGGCACTAATGTTTAAGACATTATAAAAAATAAATTTTATTTCCAATCTTTGACACCCTGCATCTTGAAAACCAGACTCTTCAAGACAATCGTCATTGATGAACACCCTGTATACGTATACACCCAGTCCACCCGTTTCCAAAATTGATTTTTAACATCGTCGCGCTTATAATTAGCTCATACACCGAAATAATAGTAGTAGCTGAGGGGCGGCCGCGCCTGGCAAGTAGACCCCAGTAGGCTCTTTTTGCCATCCCCAAATATAACCCCTCAGCCACCACTACCTGGCTCCCCCTCCCTGCTAAACCTTCCCGACCTCTTAACAAAGGCCAGTATGTCGGCCCAGGACGATAATTCCTCTGGCTGGAGTCTATAAAATCCAAAGATCTCATATCTCAGCCCACCTGGCAACTCACATTCCTCAAGGAAGTGGTAGGCCGTTTTATAGGCCTCTCCACAGTCCATACATGGGGAGCCGTCTCCAATTCCTAGTAGTGATAGATGCCGCCTGAGGCTACAGCGCCCCGTCAGAACACCCAAGAGGCCCATCGGCCTTGGTTCCGTTGCCATGCTGACCTAGATGTGTTCAGCCCGACTATAAAATCCTTAGCTTATTTGTATCCCTCACTTTGCCTCCATTGTTCATCTATGGCATCGTTTACCCACTTCTTGAGGGCTGACATTACCTGCTGCTTACATAATTTTATAGCGGGCTCCGGTCCAACAAATGGCCTCCCAGTGCCGAGTCTGGCCAGTCTATCGGCTTCCTCATTACCAAGAGCGCCCGTATGACCCGGGGCTCACATCAAGGTACCTTGTATCCCATATCAATGTAACTTCCTTCAGTCTCACCAGCTCTTCCAGTCTCTCCGCGCACTCCTGAACCAGGGGTGCCCTAGTTCTGGGTCCGTAGGTGACTTGAGCTGCCTGACTGTCAGAGCAGATGTAAACCTTTTACTCTGTACCCTTTCTCATCTCGTCATTGCATGCAACAGCGAGTATTGCATATACTTCAGCTTCGAAAATCGTGGTATACGTACATAAAGAGTAACTGTCTCGTACTCCTCGACTTTCCACATACAACCCGGCTCCTGAGGCCTGTGCGCTACGTAGACGAGAGCCGTCCGTGTAGCATACCAATGCCTGTTCGAGAAACTGAATCTTCCCCCTTTTCCACTCCCCAATACTGGGAGTAGTAAGAGTGAAAGATTTATCCAACCTTGGTGGGCGGTTTGCCCCAACAACCCTGTAGGCAGATATACGCAATGCTTACTCCGCCAGCTTGGCTACCTTTGCGTGGCCAACCATCTCTTCCTTTATCTTCCAGTTCCCAGAGTCCACCATTCTCAGACGCGCAGCCACAGTCGGCAGTCCGAGAAAGACCTCCAGTGCTGCAGTTGGGGTCGTCCTCATTGCACCTGTGATGCCCATGCAGGCAAGCCTTTGTATCCGTCCTAGACTTCGGACCACTGTGGATTTCTGCACACAGCGCCTCCTGACCATCGAGCTGTATTGTATTCAGGGTCTTATGATGGCAGCGTATATCCACTACAGGATGGTGGGGTTCAATCGCCATGTCCTCTCTACTGCCCGCCGCAGCTGCCAGAAGGTCGCTGTTGATCTTGACATAAGTCTGTCAACGTGCGACCTCCACGTCAGCTTCGAGTGAAGAATCACCCCAAGTATGTAACCTCCCGCGAAGGTGCTAATCGTTTTCCATACATGGTAGTCACTCTAAAACCTTCTAACTTCCCTCGTCTACAGAACAGTACTAGCTCCGTTTTGGTTGGACTTACCGAGAGTCCTGAATCCGTAAACCATCCTTGAGTTATTCTACAGGCCATCTGCGCTCTATCTAGGAATCGTCCAGAGATGATTACTACCCCGTCGTCCGCCTATGCCTGTGCCTGGAAGTCTTGTTGCGCCAGGCCTTCCAAAGGACTGTCCATGACAAGACACCATAGAAGAGGAGACAAATAGCTGCCCTGCTGGCAGCCCCCCCCCCTTATATCGATGTCCCGCTGGAAGTCTTCCAGGATTGCCCGAACTGTCCGACTCAGGTCACTAATGTCCCTCTAGTTTGCAGGACGTTGCAGATGGTGACCGTTTTAGCCTTATCGAAGGCCCCTTCGATATCGAAAAATACCACTAGGCCGACTTCTGACCATTATTATTTTCAATATCTGCATTAGGAAGGATGTCAGACTAATACCTGAAGGATTTGGCAGCTGTGTAGTCTTTTTTACCCGGTTTGGGGATGAAGATCACCCTTGCTTCTCTCCATATGGCTGGCACATGTACCAGCGCCAGTCTGGCTCTGAACATCACTCTTACTCACGGTAGGATGACTTCTAAGCCCTTTTGTAAAAGCGCCGGAAAAATGCCATCTTGGCCGGCTGCCTTATAGGGGCTGAACCTACTCATGGCCCAAGTGATAGCGCCATTTGTCACCACGTCCTCCGCCACCTGGTAGTCCATTTCCTGGACCGCCTGGTCGGCATCTGGACCGGTGGTGGTGTGTCCGGCCACCAGCTGGTTCTTTTCCTTTGGCGCAATTCCTTCTTAAAATCCTTCCTAGCTTCCTTATAGCCATTCCATGCAGCTTCCGTTTTACTTATTGCTGCTTTTTCCAACTCTTCCTTTGTCGGTATATTTGGAGATAAGATGAATTATTGAATCTCTTTAGACTTACCTGGAGATCCCACTCAGATTTTAGCTGAACATTTTTCGCCATCATGTTTGACCCCTTCTTTTTCTCTTGACCTCTGAGACATCACCTCGTTCACTGATTATAGATATCTTGTCATAAGAACATATTTTTATGTACTTTTACTATAAAGGCGTACTTACATCGTTAAATATTTTTCCATTCATATTTTGGCTTGCAAGATTATTATCATTTTAAAGTCATTTTCTCCATATGTATAATCTTTTTAATTTCTAAGGATATGCTGTCGAATATTATTCTGTTAATGCAGATGCTTTTATCATTTCAATGATTATCTTTCACCCTTCATACAGGAATTATTTGATTCGTGTGGCTATGAAACTACTTAGAGAAGACTCTCTGAAAGCAATTTTGGGGCTAAACTGTCAGGAACCTCATGTGCATTATTGTTTCACTTGAAAAAGCAAGTTGTTTCTAAAATGAATACATAATTATTTTCAAGTTATTCTGTAAACCAGACATAACATAAAGCCTAATACCTAATTCATATAACGTTGCGTAGTCATTATGCTACGAATGACAAGTAAAGGTGACTTGCTGTTGAATGCAATGGGACCCCAAATCATCAAATCAATAGAACGGTGTACATGGTGCAAACTGGAGATCACGTCGTTCACCCCGTCGTCCTCTTACGCGTTGGCGTCGGCTATGTGCCCCCAGACAAAATCTGGACTCAGCTTGCTATTGTCGGTGTTCCAGTCTAACCATTGGCGACGATGAGCTGCAGTGAGTAGAAACACTAGATGCGGACGATATGATCCTAAGCTGTGGTACACCGTGCGGATTCGAATGGGCCTCCCTATAGCTGCATACCAAGCGTCAACAACACCTCGAGTGGATCGCATTATGTCTCGAAGGACCAGTAGTCGAAGATGACGATCTTGCCGAACTGTAGTTCTTCTACATGCTCCAGAACCTCTAGCTCGTTGCATTCGCCCTTCTGCGATCTATGCGCACCATGCTGCGCTACGCCCCATGGTTACAGCAATTGCTCTGAAAGAAACACCACGTTCTCGTTGGCCTACAATCCGACCCCGTTCAAAGGGGCTTTACTGCGTAAACTGGGGCAGTCGTCTTCTAGAGGGCATCTTTACAACCAATTCATCACTTTCACACAGCCAACTGGTCTCTCGCCACATTTGCAAAAGATATCATCGTTTTTTAATCGAGAAAAGACATGCATTGTTTTTACACGTCTAGAGTTTTTTAGAGGTACCATGTAGGTAAATAGCGTCTAAATGAATAAAAAGTGTTACATGTGTACTAGAGATGGTACTGCCAAGCTGTGTACATATTTTCAATGCAAATTTTTTAAATAGCCAAAGTGATCATGACGTCTAGTGGTGGAATTTAGAACCCAATGATGTGTATGTGCCCGTGATAACCAGATTCTTTTAGCATGCATGTGTACCAACTCAGAGAGAATGAAATCAAAACACAGAAATGTTATGATATTGCTTTTTATTATTTGTCTCTTAATATTTGTTTTGTATTTATTAATCACGAGTGCTGAGTGTTTATGATATGATTTTAATACTTGATTCTTGTATTTATCAAATCGTGAGTGCTTTATATTCCATATATTTTACTGGTGAAGTATTCATATTGATATGTTGAAACATACGATTCAAAAATGTCTTAATAATAGTGGTAAACTGGCTTTTATTATTGATATTTGTATAATAAAGAAATGGTTATAAACATTCACAGTCTAAATGATAAATAAAAATAATACATGGAAGGCTAGGTCTCCGTTCAACGCCAGGGAGAGAAATATGGATAGGAAGTGGAAAAATGTAAAATATCAACATATATAAATAAATAAATATAACCAACACATAAAGGGGTAAATAAAGGATGTAATTGAAATAGAATATCTAAAATATAAGCATAGGATAGCAAGCATAGCAGCATAGGAGGCATGGCATATAAGCATACAAACAGATCAATAAATAAATATAAACAATAAACAACATACAAAAGGGCTGGTTAGAGGAAACCGTATAGTTCGTGATACGTGGTTCATCCCACTTATCTCTATTGATAAGATGATTAGGCTGTCCCGGCTCGTCGCCACGGTTTCCATAACCATAAAATAAATAACGTATATAAATAAAGAGGATCAGTGAAGGTTGAAATAGATACACCTAAATACCACAAAGTTGTCTCTGCTCACCACCAGCCTGCAATCCCTCAGGACCTAATACCTAGAGTAGACGTAAATCAGAGATCCAACGCCATATAAAGTCGTCTTAAAAGCCGGATGTATAGTATACGCTGTGAAACACTTTAAATATTGTAGCCAGACCACATTAGTTAATAATACAAAGTCAAAAATCAACACACCTGCAGACATTCGTGAAAAAGGCTCAAAAGTGCATTGTCTAAATTTTGGTGTCTGAACTCTTCCTGTTGTCAAAAACAATCTCCGCCCGTAATCCCTCAACAAAACTATGGCAACGAATTTCCAAGGACTCCCAAGTGGAAAAGAAAAATAAAAGGCATCACAGAACACTATCTTTTGCTTGGACTCACAGAATGAAAGGCACTGTTACGGAATTGCTTGCTCTATGAAAAGTCACTCGGTGCCGTCAATGTCAACTTCGGCCGCCTGATAGCTAAAGATGCGTTCTAACGTGTGGCAGCCGGGAGCGCGTTCTGGATCACCACAAAAATTTTGAAATTTGTCACAGCTTTTCAATAATGTAATACGATAAACTTCTCAAGATTGTTCTTTCAACTTACGTCTGTCCTTTCTCACAAATATGCCATCGCTTATTATTGGTTGGCACAAATATTCATTTTATTTCAGTGCTTTGAATATTTGGGCAAATACAGTGACGATGATGCCTCTAGAATAATACGCTACGCTAAGTCAGGGGCGTATCCAGACCACAGTCTTCGGGGGGGGGTAGCGGGGCATGAAGTTGTGTGTGCTTTCACCATTTTTTGTAATACCTTCGTGAAGGACGTTGATGTAAGAGAAAAGGAAAATGTTAATCGTATTAAAATGCAAAGAAGATATAAACAGCAAGTGAAACAGTGGAACATTTTATTGGCACAGCATACAAAAGTAAACGATCATGAACACTCAACAGTCAGGTACCCTAGTAGCGACAACACCTACTCCATTTATTTTAATTAGTGTTTTAACTTTTTTAATCGGTGTAATTTTCAAAACAGATAATTAATTAGTTAGGTAAATTTTTGTGAGAAGCTACCACGTTGTATAAGACATTAGAGAGATTTTGAGCCACTAAAAATTGGGACGACGCTATCCGTAAAACATTATTCTTAGCATGAGCAGTGTGTTTCGAGTATTGGATTGCCTTGAGTACAGTTTTTGTAACCGAAATCTGTGACGTGTATCGATGCGTTATTTGACAATTGACATTAACGATTATTGGACCTATTTGATTTTAACTTAACCTCACATTATGATCGATTTGGTCGGAAATGTCCAAGGAATGTTACGTGCAACAAGTAAACACCACAAGCAGAAAATAGATCACAAGTAAAATAAAACATAGGTTATGAAGGAAGCATGACATTTCAGATTTCACTACCATGGTTCAGTCCCGTGATGATCGCACGCTGTTGCCGGAGACGCCTAACTTTGTAGCTTTTATTGGATAATACTGTCAAATAGTAAAATTGACGGAAGAAAACCTGATCCTTTTGTACAATAAACCACAAAATAAGTATTGTTGCTATAAAAATCATCACGGTTCTTTTTTCATTGCCGCATAGTGGTTTAGACCTGGCAATCCAGCACGTAATCATATCGTACCGTAAACTTCCGTAGCTAACGTACAACTTTATCGGTTATTCGCCGATTTGGTTATTTCTGGACAACTGCGCATGCTAGAAATAGCCGATAACGTGCAATAATGTCAGAAAACGGACGTCCAAAAACTCTCTATTCAACTGATTATGTAACAATGGGAATATATCAAATATGCATCACTGTAGTGCAAAACAAATCATTTTCTAATTTAGTTACTAGTTTTTTATTCAATGCGACAATTGTCTAAATAAATAAGTCAAATAAAATAAGTCAAAGTTGAATCGAGTTTTTTTTTCGAAAATCTTGGGAGGGGAAAAATGAATATGATTATCGTTACCCCCCACTTGTATACGCCTGTGCGCTAAGTGAAGGGCTGGCATTACAGGATATGATATATCGTGTGACTACGCAAGAAAATGACTAATCACTTGCTCAGATTCGATATTTTCATTTTGATTTACGTAACTACGCATCACTGGTGAATCCTCAAATGCAACGATATCAACTGTAAGTCCTGAAATAAAGAGCGCACCTGGCAAAATGTGACTGTTCGCGTCATGCATATAGCGTACATCAGTGACGATATGTGTTGCCTCGGCATACAGGCTTCATTTAAAGTCCCTGTGTTTCTACACCTTAAATAGTGAGACGACAAGTACTTGCTTCTTAGTAATCCGTAATCAGCAATAATTCATGGTGCTTATGACCCGGATATAAACCATACGTTCTATAATAAAGCATTCTTTGCAAAATGCGGCTAAACCAAAATAATACGCCAGAGAATATATAAGGTGGGACCGGTGGGACGGCAGCATTGTGTTTTTTATCAGGCGACCGTAAACCGCCCCGGACTATTTCCGGACTTTGACAGCTCGACCTCCGGATATGACGTTATCTAGGGACACCTTTGTCGCGACGCGAAAAGAGTCGCTTTTGTCCCGATGCCGGAGAAGTGCCGACGATAGGTGTTCTGGTGCGGTGTTTTTAAAATGGGACTGACGCCAACATGGCCGCTACAGAGAGAGATGGCCTACACCTGGCGGGCGTGCTAGATAAATAACTGCTAAACGGACTCCTGTAGTACGTAGCAGCTGTACATGTTGACTATTTTGAAAACTGCGTAGTTTAGGTTTCAAGGGCACAGTTTTAAATTGCAAGTCTAATTTTTTGGCAACATTTGCCAATATTTCCTAAACAACAAAGACTGCCCTCTCAACTCTTCAAACAAATTTTGGAATTTCCAACAATTATCATGGGCATCGTTTGGGTGAGGCGCTTGCTCCCGGCCTGGAAGTTGCATAATATATTGTAACATATTATTATTATGGTATTCGTGTATTGTGTATTAGTTGCCATCACGTTGTCATGCATGATGTAAAGTCAAAGTGTTAGGTTAGATCTTTGAAGTGTAAACGTCATCGAATCGTCTAGAGTTTTCTAAAATGATGAATTGGCATTCTCAAATGTCATCGAAATCTCTAGATGGTTCGATGAAGTATATATAAGGCGCCACGGGTAGCGTGGTAGTTCAGTTCAGTTCAGTTAAGTTTTAGTTGAGATAAGGTTAAGAGATATTGTATTGAGTTGTGAAGTAAAACGGTGAAAGTTACGTCCAGTCTGATTCTGAAGTGTGGGATTATCCATCGAATCAAACCAGGAAAAGGAAATAAGAAGTGAGTACAGAGTGTGTTAATGCCAGTAACCAGAGCTATGGCTTCCGAAATGACTGCATTGATGAATATGGTGCAAGAAATGAAGGCCCAGCAAGACAACCAGGCAGCTGTTATGCAAGCAACAGTCGTGAACCTTAAAGAAAAGCTAAAGCACCACCAGGACGAGGCAGTCGTGAACCTTGAACAAAAACTAAAGCACCACCAAGAGGACCTTGGGCAAAAGTTGAAGCGGCATCAGGACGAGGCAGTCACAGATTTGAAAAGTGGACAGGAACTTGTGATGACTAGGCTGGAGGAGCAGAAGCAAGTGATAAGCCAAGCATTAGAAGATCAAGACCAACGCATTAGTGCAATAGAGACAGAGCTGCAGCGAGTAAATGACCAAGTCAGGGAAATTGTGAGAGACGAAGTGCGAGAACTTAGTGGAGGTGAGCGTGAACAACTACAGCAGGTGAAAGATCAGGTCAAGGAAATGATCAGAGAGGAGCTGCGAGAATTTAGTGCAGGTGAGCGTAGTTTAGCAGCTACAGCATCCAATTTACCTGATAGACACAGTGGCGTAGTTGCAAAGCCATATCCATACAATGGGAAAACGTCATGGGACATTTATCATGTGCAGTTTGAAAACAACGCACGTATGAATGACTGGTCGAATGAAGAAAAAGCTTGTGTGCTGACATCCATGCTAAGAGACTCTGCCGCAGCTATTTTGGAAAATCTCTGCTCATCAGATCTACGTGACTATGATAAGATAACATCTGCACTAAAGTTACGTTTTGGAGATGCGAACTTAACAGAGCTGTTACATGGTCAACTGCACAACCGTACACAGCAAGCCAAGGAGGATCTGATCACGTTTGCATATGAAGTCCAAAGCTTAGCTAAACGCGCATTCGTCAACAGCCCCGTCGAGACACAGGAATACGTTGCTGCTCGTCAGTTTGTCGAAGGCATTGCGGACCTGGTGGTTCAGCGAATCGTAAGACTGTCCAGTCCCAGGACCTTACAAGATGCTTTGGTCAAGGCTCTAGAAATTGAAGCTGCCACAAAAGCCACGCGAATGACACGAAGGGTGCGCTCTGTAGAACAAGACGATGAAGCGGAAGTCAGGGCCACATCGTTCGTTCCAACAAGAAGAGGTGGTACCTTCCAAAGAAACCCAGTTCGCAGAAATCTAGAAGGAGCTGAGAAGTTTACGTGCTGGAGATGTGGGCAGAAGAGGCACCTTAGAGTAGGCTGCCGGATACAGGTCGATAAGATGCAGGTGGATGTAGAAAAAGCAGATGAATATGCACGCAAAATGAATTCTATGCAAGGCACGTAATGAAGGAGCAGTTTGACAGAGACACGAAGAATTTGCTGAATAAGAACGAGGAAACTATCGCTAAGCTTCAAGGACAACACAGAGTAGCCATGAGGGACCTTACAGCAGACCGGAATAGGCTAAAGCAGTTGCTTGACTCTCAGAAACGAGAATGTATGGGTATTAAGAGCAAGTTTGAAAGGGACAAAAAGAGTCTGTTGAAAAAAAATGACCAACGCGAGGCAGCCATGAGAAAGCTCAACGAAAAACACGACACAGAAGCTTCTGCTTTGAAAAATGAAATCAAGAGATCGAAGGATTTTGATCAGATGAAGAAAGCGGAGGATAGATGTGACCAAGTTAAGGAGAAAAATGCAATGCTGAAGCTGAAGATCACCCAGCTGGAGATTGAGAACGCATCCTTAAAGAAATACCTGGACCACGCGATTGTGCAAGCCAAAAAGACCTGGGTCAAGGAAGACGAGTCAAGGTTGGTGCATCATGAAGCAAAAATCAAGAAAATGAAATCAGATATGTCAGATGCGCCTGACAGTATGAGGAAGGTCATGGAAGACTTGTATAAAGCAAGAGACGTTGACAATAAGATGAAAGAGCAACTGGCGAATTTGGAAGATGAGAACGTTCGACTAAAAAAGGAGCTGGAAGACGCTTTGGCTGCAGCACATGCTGATAAATCTCGGATGAAACAATTGAAGTACGGGCATAATAAGATAAAGCGGAAGATTGTGCAGATGGAAAGCGAGGGCGATAGCGATAGGCTAAAGAGGAATTCGAACAAAGTCATTGAAAATGCAAGCAAAGGTATGTACGAGGTATCAGCGATGCAAAATGACGATGTAGATTTGAAGCAAATATTGGCGCAGCTGGAGAGGGAAAACGCGAAGATAGGAACAGAGCTTAACGTTGCGCTCAAGGACGTGTCATGGGGCTCTGATCAAGCCGCGCAACTAAGGAGCGAGAATGGTAAGCAGAACAACAGGATTGCGGAACAGGAAGACAAACTGAGCAGACTCACAGAGGAACTGGAGAGCAACCTCAGTGACGACAAGGGAGTGTCGAGAGTTGAGAGCCGACAAGACGAAAAGGTCCAACTGAAGAGGATGATAGCAGAGTTAGGAAAAGAGAACGCTGCTGGAGCTGAAAATGAGAATCACAAGTTGAGCAAAGGGTATCGCAGGTACAAGGTGATCTGGTATGGTCTTACAACACACGACAGAAAGAAGGGTAGATGTCCGAAGCTTCAACACCAGGACCCTACTTGGAGACGAATCGCCTCAATGACTTGGTCTACAGGTTATGTACGGGAAGTGGAAAACCGAAGGTCGACAATACTGATGTCTGTGGTGATACAAGAATCGAAGTTGTTCGTCGAGGACGCCGAACGCTAAGGGAGGAAGAATGTAACATACGGTATATTATGGTATTCGTGTATTGTGTATTAGTTGTCATGCATGATGTAAAGTCAAAGTGTTAGGTTAGATCTTTGAAGTGTAAACGTCATCGAATCGTCTAGAGTTTTCTAGAATGACGGATTGGCATTCTCGAATGTCATCGAAATCTCTAGATGGTTCGATGAAGTATATACAGGGTGGGCCAATAGTGCGTGGACAGAGGATTGTGGGCTTACTGAAAAATATTCCAAAAATCTGTGACTTGATCATGGTAGGGACCCTTGAGCGCTATTACGTAAAAATATTTCCACCTAAATTCTGACGTTTATACAGGGTGATTCATATCAAACTTACATTTTTTTGAATGGAACCCTCTATATATTATTGCACATTTGGATTCCTTGGTCAATTCTAGTTTGACTTTATGTATCACACATGGAACTTTAAACGAACCGTTTAGGCGCAAATCACCATTTTTGGTATAAGTAGGTATCAGAAAAAAATTAACTATCGCAGCGATTATAAAACTTAGAGGGCCTTGACTTTGCAGTACTACTAAGCATGAAATGCGTCACCTTAAGTCACACGGCTAAATTCGAATTCTTTTTGTACTTGAAGAAATCAGAGGATAAATTAAGGAAACTTCAATCGCAGATAACTTGATTTTTTCGAATGGGAATGCCTTTTGTAGTTTAAAGAATCAAATGTAAAATTTAATTACCTTTCTAACGATATAGCATTCTTGATATCAATCTTTTTTGGTTTTCATTTTATTTCAAATTTTCAGTCAAATCGGCGTTTTTCAAATTTCCTGCATGCAAGGAACCTAGCAGGCCATGAAAAATAAACAAAAGCTCGTTAATATGGAAGAAAGCAACTAACTTAGTAGAAAGATGCAAACTAACCTGAGCAACGAGGCAAGATTATCAAAATTCCTTATAACATAATAGCTCTAACCAGAAACAATAGTGGTAACAAGAACGCTCATTTTTCACAGCCTACTAGCTATTATCCAATTTCGAAAGTCAGTAAAAAAATATTTAATCAAAGGAAAACTACTAGTGATTGTTGCTGGCAGTAGAATATCTATGTCTTCTGAATAAATTTTCACATTTAATGCTATGAAAAAGTAGCCATTTCCATAAGTCAAAAGTAATGATACCTCTGACTGGAACCCTTCAAATTATTTTTCTACTTATTAGAAAAATCGTGGAAAATGAAACTTGATTTGCAGTCTGTTTGAATTGTAAAACATAATTTAGTTTGTATAAAACTACATGAAATAATCGCAATTACAACATAGCGTAATTAAAAAATTCTAGCAATTATTTCAATAGATGTTCAGAATGCTCCAGTTGGAGATATCTTCACCTTTGACTTAACTAAACGGAAATGACTAATTTTTTTATCTCATTAAATGTGAAATTTCATTCTGAACATGTTAGACTGTAAGCAAAAATCGCTGGTAGTTTTCCTTTTGTTTCAAAATTTTTAATCCTTTTGGAAAGTTGTCAAGCTCTAGTAGATCTCAATAGCTAGTAGGCTGTGAAAAACAAACACTTCTGTCATACCCCAGCTACTCATTGACATTAGATATCTTGCCGCTGCTGTATCCGGTTAGAGCTAATATGTTGTAAGCAATTTTCATAATCTTGCCGTTTCTCTAGTTAGTTTGCATCTTTCTACTAAGTTAGTTGGTTTCTTCCATATTAACGAGCTTTTGTTTATTTTTCATGGCCTGCTGGGTTGCTTGCACGCAGGAAAATTGAAAAACACCGATTTGACTAAAAATTTGAAATAAAATGGAAACCAAGAAAGATTGATATCAAGAATGCTATATCGTTAGAAAGGTAATCAAATTTTACATTTAATTCTTTAAACCAAACTAGGCATTCCCATTTGAAAAAATCAAGTTATCTGTGATTGAAGTTTCTTTAATTAATCTATCGATTTCTCCAAGTACAAAAAGAATTCAAATTTAGCCGTCTGACCTTAGGTGACGCATTTCATGCTTAGTCGTACCGCACAGTGACGGCCTTCTAAGTTTTACAGTCGCTGCGATATTCAATTTTTTTTCTGATACCTACTTCTACCAAAAATGGTGATTTGCTCCTAAACGGTTCGTTTAAAGTTTCATGTGTGATACATAAAGTCACACTAGAATTGACCAAGGAATCCAAATATGCAATAATATATAGGGGGTTCTATTCAATAAAATGTAAGTTTGATATGAATCACCCTGTATAAACGTCAAAATCTAAGTGAAAATATTTTTACGTTGTAGCCCTTAAGGGTGCCTACCATGGTCAAGTGACAGATTTTTGATATATTTTTCAGTAAGCCCACAGTCCTCCGTCCACGCACTATTGGCCCACCCTGTATATAAGGCGCCACGGGTAGCGTGGTAGTTCAGTTCAGTTGAGTTCTAATTGAGATAAGGTTAAGAGATATTGTATTGAGTTGTGAAAGTTACGTCCAGTTTGATTCTTTGGTGAAGAAAAAGAGGCCGTCGTGACAATATTTTTGGTATTTGTGAAATCGATTGCCTTTTCTCTTTAACTATGTACGTTCTCCCAAATTCCTAAACTGTTTCTAAAGCTGTGGGTATTTTTTTACGAAATGTGAAGGCTCCGGATAGGGTATCAATAATCCGTCATCATCAATGACAAAAAAAATGTAGTCAAGTTGATTGACTCAGTACTTCCCACACATAACAGTGATATCATTTTATTATATTCCCTTTGCATGAAGCTATAGTCTAAGACCCCTTGCAACTTGCAACCAAGTAATCGTTCGCATGTCCTCAAAAAACGTCAAACACAAAGACTGTAAATAGTTTCCTAAGTCTCTCCGTAGGAGTTAACACGACACAATGTTTATTCTGCCAGCTTCAACTGGACGAAACGAAACAATCAGGAACCCCCAAATTGCTTAAAAACGAAGTTTGAGCTAGTTTCATATTTTTAGTTTTTTTATTATTGCTGCGCCGCCAATAACACGATTTTTGAAAACCATACGCATTCTTCATCCTCACCACGGTAATAATACTGTGTCTTAATTTCATTAAAATCGATTCCATAATTTCCATGTTACTAAATTCAGAACGATTTAAAGCAATACTCGTATGTATACATCAGACAATTCTAAGTCCCTTGATTTCTATAAAAGCCAAGGCAATGTTCTGATGGACCTAAAAAAGGGTATTATGCCGCTAGGTCTTTCTTTCACAGCTCAATGGACATAGCCTATTATGAATAGAACAAATTTTCGAGTTTTACAACCCCCCACCCCCTAACCACCCCAATTTCACCCCCACCCAAAAAAAGTAGAAAATGATCAGGAACCCCTAAAACGCCTAAAGCGAAGTTTGAGGAATATTTGAAATTTCTCGTTTTTTACTAATTACTCCACCCCCCGTACAACGATTTCCAAAATTATCGGAACATTGCCTACTACGACACCACAGCATATCGTTACCCAAACTTCATCACAATCCATGCAGCGGTTACTGAGATTACGACGTTAGAAAAACGCCAACAGACAGACAGACAGACCGACCGACAGACCGACAGACAGACCGAAAGACAGACCGACGGAAATGAGTGACGTGGATTTTCGTTATGTAGACATCATGAAACGCCCAAAAAGCGTATTATCTCGAAATCGAAAATTTTCGCGACCACAATACTCCCCTCACCTACCGGTGTGGGAAGTAAAAGTAGCAAACATACATCCTTACTGAAGTTCAGTCTTCATCAGTGGAACCTCTCAACAGATACTTCCCTTTGACTCATTTGACTGCAGTGGCGGATCCAGGGAGGTGCCATGGGGGCTATGGCCCCCCGAGAAAGTAAATATATGTCCTAGGCCTTGATTCTAAGTCGCAGGATTTGGCGGATTAGACTAATTGGGCTAAGTATTTACGCGGCCGCCGACAACTCTTACCAACGGTCGCGTAAATACTTAGCTCCCATTGGTCGATTCTGCCAAATTACGCGACGGTCGCCACGAGCAAGCATCCATATGTTCCCGATACTCACTACAACTTTAAAAAGTATGTTGCACCAAGTTCTAGTCGATGTTTCAAATTGTCATGGCTTAATGATTATGACTGGATGGTATATAGTTTAAAACTTAAAATTGCCCTGCGAAAATTTTGTGTAATATTTAAACCTACGGTTAAAAGAACCTTTTAAAAATTAACTAAGGGGGTATAAGAAAACATGGATATCTGTGCATTATTTTCAAATCACTCTAGTTTTACCCGAGCTTTCAGAAATGCTTAAAGGTATTTTTGACAATTCCACCGTCCACATGTTTGACCAAACGAACGTTTATTACATTTAAGACGGGTAATAACATAGCTACGGCAAAGACTGCTACGGTCTACAAAAACTGGGACTTGGCTAACCGGCCTATGCATGATAAGCGTACACCGCAGAGTGGTGCAAAACAGCCAAGAAGAAATTACTTCTTCGATCATAGACCTTTTTATGGTTCTGAGAGACGTAAGTTAAAATTTGCACTTTAGTAGAAAATGTTCACTTTTTGATCTTGAATCTCCATTTGTTCATATATAAAAAACACTTTCATTTCAAGCTTTACGTGTAACGTTTCCCTTTTGTATAGGTTATTATGTCTTGTTTTGAGGTGTTTTAATTTTTGTATGCATAATTTGATCTCGTAAAAGAAGGAATGCTGGAGAAGACTAGTTCGGGGAGTAGGGACCTCGACCTGGTAAGGATAAGCTCGCAGAGCTTCTCCAGTGTTCCTCATTCAGACATCCTTTGGTGTTGTTATCTGGGAGAGCTCACTCGAACATATTCCGTGATAGAATCTGTAAAACAGGGATAGGCCAGCCACCCTTCTTCGTTGTTCCAGGTTGTGGAGGTCCTTTTTGAGGTTAGGCGTACCGATTAATCTAATTGCTCTCTTCTGGATAGTGTCCAGAAGCTTTATAGAGTGCTTCGGAGCGCATCCCCACACATGGAGCAATGCTCCAGCGATGGTCGGATATGTGCCTTGTAGAGCAGCAGTAGCTGCTCTGATGTATAGAGCTTCCTACAGTGGAACAAAACTTCAAGCTTCTGAGATGCCGTTTTAGCAATACCGACGACGTGGTCGTGCTAGGACATGTTATTGTTTATGTTGATCCCCAAAAGATTGACGGAAGATGACTCGACTATGGGGTGACCCTCCATTTTCACAGTTGGTAAGCCAACGTGATACTTCTTTGTAAGTGTTGTTGCCTCAGTTTTCTGTACATTGAACTTTGTTTGCTAATCCCCACTCCACAATTGTTCTGATATCTAGGATGATCTGTGAGGCATGCTGCTGTCTCCGCCGTACCGTGTCCTGGGATGATAGTGGCTTGCCTGGTTCCATGCACAATATTAATGTATTGTCGTCTGCAAAGCTGTAGATTGAATTGGATGTTATTTCCAGCAGCTCGTCGATGTACAGCAGAACTAGTGAAGGAGATAGGACAGATGCCTAAGGAACATCGGTGTTTATTGAAAATACGTCTGATGAACAGACTTTGTAACGATAAAATTGTTCATAGCAACCAGCAGCTCAATTGGTTAGCATGAGACAAGGGTATGTGGGTGCGTGCGTGTGTGTGTGAGTCTAGCTAGCCGCCAAGAAATGAAAAATTGGACAACAGTGGTTTTAATAAAGATTTATTTCGGTATATATGAATGCAGTACATTTTTTTTTTTAAACAAGAACTTAACTTCGGAGGGAAGTCCTCATGGTGCCCTTCCGAAGAGAAGGTGGTGCTCCAAAGGGCTGGCTTCTTCAGAAGGAGTTCAGGTGGTGTCACCCTGAAAAAGTGTTCATAATGGTGGCATGGAAGAGGTGTGGTGCCCTTCCAAAGAAGTGTGGTTTTCCCTGGTGGCATCCCGCAGAAAGTGATCTTGATGGTGGCACCCCGAGAAAAAAGGTGTCTTGATGTTGGCACCCCGAAAAAAAAGGTGGTCTTGACGGTGGCACCCCGAGAAAAGAAGTTGATGGTGGCACCCCGAAAAAAAGATGTTGATGAGAGAAAAGGGTGGTTTTCCTGTGAATGAGTTATGGCTGGTATTAGCACCTTGTGGAGAACTTCACAGGACTTCACGATCTGTTTCTGAAGTATGGATCTTCATGCGTTCTTACATTTTGATAAATTGCATTCATATATACTTCAGAAACAAATCTATGAAGTAGCATGGTCACATTAAAAAGCCAAAAAGCAGATAACTTTCAAATGTTCACATGGTAAAGATTAAAAAAAATATATAGATATATACAAGAGCGATTAGATAGAACAATAGTTAAAAAAAAATTCATAAATGTCACAGTCCTACCGGATCTTTTCAGATATATAGTGATAAATAAAAAAAATGTATAAAAATGTATGTTCAAAAATTTACAACCTTTTTCCTCACGCCTTGTAAAACAAAATTACAAAAATGTCCAACAGATCTTTTCTTTGCGTTCTCAATTAGCAAATCTGAGTGCTAGGTACTTTTACGTAAGGAATGTCATAAAAAAAAAATGTGAAACATTAAATACACACAAGATAAGGCATCTTAACACAAAAATATATGGCTAGGAACAAACAATAATGTTCAGCGACTCTTTTGTTAGATAATTAATAAATATACAGTGTATGATTGACTTGATATTTAAAGATTAAAATGTTCGCCATCACATGAAAAAAAATGTATAAATCGGAAAAATCACATTCCTACACATAGCTGTAAAATAAATATGCGAAACCATAGCAATCAAATTGTTATGATTTTGTATTGGGGATATGAATCCCTTACCTTGGCTATCACATTATGGCACAGACACAAAAATTATCTTAGAGAGACATAGCTACTCTATGTGTCTTTACTGTTTAAATTCAGAAAGCAAAAGGAATAAACCATTACATTTCATCTAGAAGCTAACGTCGGTAGAGAGAGAGCATACCCCCCACTCATTAGATTTTTCCAAAATTTGTGCGCACTTGCGCAGTGTGTACAATTAACAATATTTGCAGCTCAGGGGAGTAGAGATGGGAAAAAGGTAGAGGTGAGAAGCAAAATAGTTATAAAAATGTACTAGTATAATGAGGAAGCAGTTGCTAAAAATGGAAGTTGTAAACTATTTGTATATGGTAGCCAAGTAAATAATATAAAAATAATTTTGAAAACGGGTGAACCGTTACAACTTCGACTACAACAAACAGAGATCGGTCGTCCAAAAAGCTATTCAGCCACTGGTGCAGGCTAGGTGGTAGTCCATAAGCAGCAGGCTTGACCAGATGTCCCTTATGTCACACTCTGTCGAAGGCTTTCGATATGTCAAGAGCAACAACACGGGATTCCCCATGATTTTTTATTGCTCTGTTCCACAAGTGAGTGACGTAGGCGAGGAGGTCACCCGTAGACCTGTGCCTACGAAAGCCATACGGGCGATCATTTATGATGTTATTGTTGTTCAGGTGTTTCAGGAGCTGTGCGTTAATGACAGTGTCTTCATAACCTTAGACACGATGCTGAGAAGAGTCACAGGTCCATAATTGGCCCACGATATCATATAGATAAGTGTTTGAATTTCGATATCATTTTTTTGCTAAGTTGTTAGGTATGTCCTCAGAGTCGGTCGGCAACATCAGTCCCTTTGCGTTATTAGTTCGTTTTTTGATACACATACATCTTAGAAGGATTTTATGTAGTTAGCAAATGTTCTGTCATCGAATACTTGAAGAATTCCTATAAAATTTTCTTAAAAACTTGAAGAAACTACTGAAAAACGCGGTGGTGTTAGTTGAGCCTACACTCAGCAAAACAAATTGGTTGCGGTTTGGTACAATCTCTTCCAAAAAGGGTAAACAGTAAACAATAACCTAGCTCTGGACGTCATGTCAACAACAGATAAAAACATTGACGCAGTGAATAAAACTGTTCCTGAAAATTATAAAATAACTATTATTGTTTCAGTTATTTTTGCGCACAGATGTCCACAGTAACTGCCGACAGCATCACTCCGTTTGCGTTTTTTATTGGCTTCTCAAACACAAATAAAGGCTTAAAGTGTTTGGTGTGCTTCGTTCTTCACTGCTATCGATTAAAATACATCACATCTCCTGTTTTTTTTATTATACAGGGTTTAGGAAATCGGCTTGATCGCAAGGACAGAAAACCCTCACACACCTCCGATGCTATATCTCCATCTGCACCGTGCATCATCGATATTCTTCGCAGTGCAAGATGAGGTAATGATTAAAACCCATTTATGAATAACCTCAAATCCTCATTTATCTTTAAAGGCGCCCCTCTTTCTCCTTTACAGAGAGTATTTTGTTGACCATCTCATGTATGATGTTCCATCCCTCTACGCGGGACAACATCAGCGGGACCATAGTCTCTGGGGTCAGCTCCCCATCCAATTTTTGACTTGACTCCTGTCTGTACGCCACCCATCGGTCGCACAGAAACAGGGCATGCTCGGCCGTATCTTCCGCCTCGCAGTGCAAGCACTTTTCGTCCATCACCCGTCCTATCCGTTTCATATACACTCGAAAAGGCCCGTGCCCAGACAGTGTCTGCGTTAGGAAATAGGACGTCTGCCGATGACCGTAGTCCGCCCATTCTTTTATCGACAGTATTAATCGTTTCGTCGACTGTCCGACATCAGTGGTCTCGTTCCATATGCTTTGCCACTTGCTGTCAGCCTTTTAGCTCCAGCGCGGTTTATTGCATTGCCTGCTTCACCATGGCGAATTAGTGTCTTCTATTCGGCCAGCAAGTGTAATGGTGGTATCGCCCTTATAACTTGCAAGATACCATACGATAAGCACTGGCCACCCTTAGCAGATACCTTCTCTGCAAGCTGTCTAAGACCTTCTGATACCTGTTCCTTTTCGTGGCCTTACACCACACAAGAGCTCCGTATAGAATGACCGACTGTACAACTTGGCACAGTAGTGCCCTTTTGTTGCTATTCGGCTCTCCTACATTTGGCATCAGTCGCGACAGTATTGGCGCCTTCTTCTCAGCATTTGCCACTACTCTTTTAAGGTGTTCTCCATAACACCTCTGGTTGCCTGCAGGCAGAGGGCGTACATCTGTAATGCTCTCTAGACAGATAGATAGTTAACTATAAGACTGGTGGATCTTTCGACTTGCCATAATAGCAGCATGTAATAGGAGTTGTTAGTGACCCGACTCTGTGCCAATGTGAGGTAATAAGATGCCACCAAGAAGATTACTTTGAGGTCTGAAGCTCTGGCAAGACTTAAGAAGGGAAAGTCAGTGCTAACTTCTCTTAAGGAAAGCTAGCGCGATTAGAGGTGAAAAATATTGGTGCCAATTTCACAGGAGCACTTTTTTCTTCTCCAGTCCTTTGATTCATACAGATACAATGGATCAAATACTTGTTTTCTAGTACTTCAAAGGTCAGGTCTTACCTATATATCACCGAGCATTAATTAATAATTCTATGGTGCCCTCTTGATATATATACTCTACTTTCTTATTCTTATTAGATGATGTGTCCTGAAACTAGCTAAGCCGACCGATCGACAGAACTAAGTAGCAAAATCGCAAGGAACTATAAATTACATTGAAGAATGATGATGTAAGTTTATGATTTTGTCGTGTTCATAAATTGCAAATTCTCCTTTTAAGTAAACATGCCTTTACCTAGCAAAGTAACAGAGTTGATAGCATCAGTACAGAAACCGTTCGTCATTGCTGCTACATATCTGGTAGGTACGCTGAAAGGGTGAAGTGTCGGAATTGAAATGTAATTTTGTAAATTCGAATAGATCGAAGCCCGTTGCGCATTTAAAAGTTGTTTTACACACACCCATATCCACGGCTACCTCCTCCTGCTCTCGGACAGTTTTCGCATCCGGCCGACGACGACGACAGCGTTTATCGCGCCACCACCGGACACACCGGAAACGCCGTGCCGGAATCAACGCGACACACGTCATTTCCGGTAGTGTCAGATCTGGACCGTCCGCTGGACTACGCCATAGCTACGCTAACGAAGCTACACTCGCTGTCTCAAAGTAGTTCAGTCGACGGCGACGTGCTCCGACGGTGGGCATGGTGAGGAGAACTATGACATATCTCGACTAGACACGAGCATCCGCAGCAACTTTTGATGGGACAAGTGATAGTAATGGATGAACGAGGGTACTAATGGCCCATATCCCTCTGAAAATGAGTAGGATGACTATTAGCATTCGAATATCCATAATTTAAAATATAAAGATCCATCGAATTCTACTATTATCCATTCAAAATTCACTTGCGCCGCGTCAAAGCAAACTCCGGGTCCCGAATTGTAAATAGTTCATAATTTTCAGAAGCATTATAAAGAAAGCTAATTTTTATAATCATTTGTTGTTTTTTATTTTTGAATACGCATTGCTATTCACATTTCATCTGCGCCGCATCAAAACAAAATCGGGTTGTCGGTAACAGAGGAATGACTTACGAATCGCCGTGTTTCTATTGGCCTACAACCAGGTCAGGGCATTAATCAGCCGACAGTGATATGTCATTATATAAATAGGGTCCCATCAACCTAAAGAGCACTTTTTCACTTTTGGGTGATATATTTTTCAACTATAACGGACTATAGCTACCGCTATGTCTTCGACTGACACGCCGGCCTTTGACGGTGCGAACACTTGAATCTTCAAGCTAAAGAGATCGTGTTGAATGTCTTCAAAAGTGAATTTTTGGAAAATCCTGCGGTGCCTCTATCCATGAAATACAGAAAATAGTTGCGAAGAAGACAGGTGTTTCCGCCAGGACCGTGTTTAGTATAAGAAAAAAGTACAATCTCATCGTTTTTTTTTTTCGGAATGAGTTACCACCATTCGACAAGTTATTGAAAGAAGTGAACGATGATCCCGATTTGCCAGGTTTTAAGCGACCTGCATTTTATAAATTACTGAAGCTACTCAAATTTGAACTTAAAACCCGCGAAAGAAATAGTGTATTGATAGAAGAAGAAGAAATCATTTTATGGAGCAGAAATTACCTGAAAATGATAAAAAATACGGGAATGAAGGCAGGAAAATCTATTATCTAGACGAAATGTGGATCAATGCAGGTCACACGAAATCAAAGGTGTAGAGTGATATGTCGATTGCATCCTCAAGACAAGCTTTTTTGCACGGACTGCGCTGGAATAAAAAATCCGTCAGGTATGTACAACCTCGTTTATTGAAAAAAATGTGTTTCGTTTGAAAAAAGTATGACCAGGTTTCACATAAATTACGTCAAATTAATTGGTTGAATATGTCTCATTTCCATATAATCTTTCTGTTTTCATCAAAAAAAATTAATATGTCAGCACTACCGTATTCCCAAAACAAACTTATTTTCGGATAAAATTTACATCAAGTCAATGCCGGATCAAACCATTTTTTATCTATGGCTAAAGGCAACACCTTACTTTTCCAGGGCATATTTCTTTCCATAATAAATCAAGCATCAATCTTTGAAAAGCGCACTGAACCTTTGTTTATTGATATCGCAGTGTAGGTACAAAGACAATCCGGAAGTGATTATTAGAACTAAGGGAATTTCAGACCAACTGGTCTAGGAAAGGAAATATCCGATCCAAAATGTACATGTAGTTCTTAGTATTTATTCCTAATTTTGATTTAGCACCTGGATGCACGATATGTTATACACTACTAATAACCATATTGATTTAAACCAAGCCCTTATTCAATTTACCCAGATAGTTCGTAGCCAAAATTTTTCTGTAATCCCTTTCCTTCTCCTAATAACTTACCTTTGTTGGACCTACCGCGATTTCTGCATATACCTATTATATATCAAGCATAAATTGTATACATCTGTAACTGCCAACTCCATCAAATAATTACATTCAATCTTTCAGGGAACGGCAAACGGCTTATCATATGCCATATTGGAAGCGAAGGTGGTTTTGTACCAGATGCTTTATGGGCCTCCAATTCGAATTTTTAACACTTCAAAATCATAAAGGGCAGTGCGACCCTGGACAATTTGAGCGTTCGGAATCCTGTGTTTTGACGCTGCGCAAGTAAAATCGGAATGGACTCTAGAAGCGGATGAAAATGTATAATGCAAACAATTTATTATAGAAATTATGATAAAACTAATGCTTCACTACTTTCAATAAATCAATCTTTCATGGAACGGCAAACGGCTTATCATATACCATATTGGAAGCGAAGGTGGTTTTGTACCAGATGCTTTATGGGCCTCCAATTCGAATTTTTAACACTTCAAAATCATAAAGGACAGTGCGACCCTAGACAACTTGAGCGTTCGGAATCCTATGTTTTGACGCGGCGCAAGTAAAATCTGAATGGACTTTAGAAGCGGATGAAAATGTATAATGCAAACAATTTATAGAAATTATGATAATAATAATAATAATAATACAAAGTTACATACCTTATAGACATTGCTATTCCCAATGATGTGAATATACAAAACACCTACGCTGGGAAAATATCTAAGTACACGGACCTTGCCCTGGAAATAAAACGCCTTTGGAAGCAGGACAAAGTTACTATTGTTCCCCTCATTATGTCAGTCTCAGGCCTTACACCAAACACATTTACACCACACCTACAACAGTTAGGCCTGGACGAAAAGTTACACAAAACATTCCAAAAGTCTGTAATTCTGAAGACCTGTAACATCGTACGATCCTTCCTAAATTCCGATCAATAATAGTCCGGGTGTTGACTTGGCTCAGCCCGTCAACACTTGTTGCTACCGCAATTATGCGAGAGGAACTTAGAAAGATGAATAATAATAATAATAATAACCGCGAGGGGTTGCTAGATCCTGTCAGTGGCGCCTCCCCAAGGTGGCGGATAGGGGAATGCCTCCCAGATATGGGTGGTACCGGGGAAATGAAATACCCGGGGCGGACCAAAACTAGCACAGTGGAATAGCGTCTGCATCCAGAGGATCGGCTATTCCACAATTAATAGGACACGATGGATCTCCATGTGAGGAGCGGTACTCCGACAGCGTCTGTTCTTCATGTTAGAAGCGGCTGTTTTCATAAACCCCCAGGAAGCCGCCCAACATCAACAGGCTATTCGGTGCGTGGCGACACCGAGGGGTATACCGAAGCCAAAGGATGTAAGTCGGTCGGCAACCTTCACAGGTCCATCCTCTGGAGGCAATTTGGACGGCTGCCTCCGGAAATGTCGGCTGCGGGCCCTAAGGCTAACCACCTGACGGGCCCTATCTTCGGGTTCGACCACCTCGAAAGAAAAGCACCCACACCGAGCCGGTTTCGGAAGCCGGCGTTGGGCAAGGTGGCGGTGCTTCGAATCGCCCTGATGACGACCCCCGCAATGATATGGACCGTTTTAGGTGGACGACGGAGCTCAGGGATGACCTGCTGAGCTGCTACGAGAGCAGTAGCCCGCGCCGTAGGGGATACATGTCCCGCATGTATGAGAGGTGGTGTGAAATGCACCCAGAGCATAGCACGCTTACCTCTCAGAATTTGCGAGATTATGTATCGTACCTCCGGAGGCAGGGATATGTTCGTGCTCCAGCTCAGCCTGCCCCTTCGGCGGACGGAAGGCCTGTTAACCAGGCTGAAAGTTCGCCGGTAAGGCCCGCTGAGAGGGAAATCGACCAAGTCGTCTCACCTGGGGATTTCAGGGACCGAAGGGCCTTGCACAACAACGGAAGGTCCTCGAAGCTGGCAGATTTAAAGAGAGAGGATGAGGTTGTTGGTGAACGTCTATCGGAGGCCTCTGACATTTGGAGCATCAATTGCGAAATTTACGCTGCGGCTCTGAGGCTAGCTAGACAGGGGAGAGTGAGAGACTCTCCTGTTGAGAGAGCACAGAGACGGGTGCGCCAAATGGAAGCGAAAATCCAGTTGGCTCGCCAGGAAGCATCCCGTATCCAGTGTGTGATGGAATATAGAGCGGCTGGGAAGCTTTTACGCGCCGAGTGCGCCAGATAGCCTACGGGTTGAGGCGCGACCATCATACACTCAGTCAAGCGGTACTGGTTGTTGTCAAGCAACACTGTCTTGACAGGATACGGATGCTAATCGTTGCTAAGCGATCGTTGGTGGCGCGGGCGATAGGTCTGGAGCAGAACAGAATGTTCTACGAAAGACCTTCTCGCCTTTTCCAACAGCCGCCTCCAGCCATAGAGCAGCCGCCAACTGCTGATCGCGTGGAGGCCTTTTGGAGGGACATTTACGAACAACCCAAACCTCTCTCAGCAGACACTCCGGCCTTGGCGCAGTTCGAGTCCGTTTGTAGGAGGACTCCTAACTTGAATGTACTGCGTCACCCGATAAACACGGAAGAAATTCTTGACGCCTTACGAGGCGCAAAGAATTTCGCAGCTCCTGGCCCGGATGGCATAAACACCTACTGGTGCAAAAAATTCCCCAGTTGCCACCGGCATTTAGCTAGAGTTTTTACCTCGTGGCTAAATCAGGAGCAGCCAATTCCGGCTTGGTTTGTCGAGGGTCGAACCGTGCTTCTCCCGAAGACCGGAGATTTGTCTGATCCCAAAAACTACAGGCCAATAACATGTCTGAACGCGTGTTACAAGCTCTTCACCAGAATCCTGTACATGCGTATCCTTCAAGCTGTGAATCCTGTATTTCTCGACGTGTATGAACAGAGAGGGTCAAAGAAAGGAGTAGCTGGCTGCAAGGAGAACCTGTTGATTGACCGATGTGTCACGCAGGACTCTGTGCAGTACAAGCGAAACCTTTCTATGGCCTGGATTGACTATCGCAAGGCATTCGACAGCACGTCTCATGACCTCATTGTGCGGCTGTTGGAATGTCTTTCGGTGGATAATCAGATAGTGGGATGCATCAAACAACTGATGCCGCTCTGGAAGACCCGGTTTACCATAACATCAGGTGAAACTCGGGTTCAGACAGAGTTGGTGTCATTGAAAAGAGGTGTCTTCCAAGGAGACTCCTTGAGTCCCTTGCTCTTTTGCATCTCACTTTTGCCTCTGTCCATAGCGCTGAGAAATACTAAAGGATACAGCTGTGGCACGCCCAATAACCGGAGGCACAAGGTCACCCATCTGTTTTATATGGATGACCTAAAACTTTATGCCTCCGGCCAACGCGAACTACAACAATCGCTGAGGGTGGTGCAGGAGTACAGTCATGCTATCGGAATGGAGTTCGGGACAGACAAATGTGCATTGGTTCATCTCAAGAAAGGACGAAGCGGAGATAGTGGAGATGAGGAACAGCTCGTTGATGGGAGCATCTTGCGACAACTGCATGCCGGAGATACTTATACATACCTTGGAGTGGCGCAGCGTCATGTCCAAGAGGCAGCATTGGTTAAAGAGTGTCTCCGCCGCAAGTATTTGCACCGACTCCGGCAGATCTGGTCGTCAGAACTGTCCGGCAAGAACAAAGTCGCTGCCACAAACATGCTTGCGGTCCCATTGTTATTATACACCTTTGGTGCTATACACTGGAAAGTGAACGAGCTGAAGGAAATCGACACGAAGACCCGCAAAAGGATGAATATGGAGAGAAGCCTGCATCCTAAGTCCTCTGTCCCGCGAATATACCTCCCGCGACACCTGGGAGGGCGTGGACTATTGAGTTTGGAGCGTCTGCACAATAGAGTAGTACTGGCCACTGCCTGCTATGTAGCGAACAGCACCGATCCCCTGATCCGCTTTGTGCGAGAGCACGAGAATGCGGGAAAAGGAGCCTTTCTTTTTAGCGCAGCGAAACGAGCAGCCGAGGAGCTCAGCCTCACACTCGACTTCAAGCGGAGGTGTCAGCAGTCCATTACGGAACTTGCTCCCGCAGAATTAAAATCCCACCTTAAAACTGCCGAAGTCGACTTCCTTTTAAGACTTCATAAAGATAAGCCAATGCATGGAATCTTCTACAAACATCTGGAAGAGCATGGCTTGTCTGAGCAGTTGACCTTCTCTTTCCTAAGGTCTAGTGGGTTGAAGTCGGAGACTGAGGGCTTTATAATGGCTTGTCAAGACGGTGTCTTCAACACCTTGGTGTACCGTAAAAGGGTTATGGGTGTAGATGTACCCGACACCCTTTGTAGAGCTTGCCGACAGGCGCCAGAGACGCTTATGCATCTCTTGTCGGCGTGTAAGACGTACGCTGGGACGGCTTACGTCCATCGGCACAACGCGGCTCTACGAGTGCTCTACTATCATTTGAGGCACTCATACGGTATCGATGAGACACCGGTGCTGCCATACGCTCCAGGGGATATAGAGTCCGTTGTGGAGAACGAGAGATGCCGGATTTACTGGAACTACTCGTTCCCCACGCTCGAGCTTGTACAGGCAAACAAGCCCGACATAGTCCTTCTCGACCACCAACAGAAGACGATGTTCGTTATTGAGTTTTCGGCGCCTGCCGAGGTGAACATCGTCTCTAAGGAGGAGGAAAAGCGGACCAAATATCAGGAGTTGCTCGGACAACTTCGCAGGCTCTGGCCAGACTACACTGTAAGTCTGCTGGTTATGGTCATTGGATCCCTAGGTGGAATGAGGAATACGCTGCTCTCTGCACTGCGCAAAATACCGGTGTGCCGTGCGGCGGCGCACATCTTAGCCGCCAGAATGCAGAAGGCAGTCATCCTTGGGTCCCTTCGTCTACTTAGGGCGCACGATTCGCGGACCCAGTGATTGCTCACCTCACGGTGTGAGGAGTAGTCATTGGGTAATGGAACAGCAGCCCGGTGTGTCGGAGCCCGGGCTGCACTTTTTTGTTTTAAACAATAATAATAACCCCCATCAGGTGCTAGAACGTTGACGCTCGTTTGGGGGCTTAGAAAGTGACCTTTTGATGGTCAAGCTATGTCGGTTGATGGTTCATCGGAGGCTTTGATACCACCCGGAGTTGTCATGCCGGCAGGGCTCGGGATTAAAAGGTCATTTCAACCAAGGCTAGCACACTCAGCAAGCTGTGGGCTTGGTAGTTTTACATACCCCACCAAGCACAAAGCTCCTTCCCCCAAGCTATCCTGGCCTCGGTCAGATAGGGATGTGGCGAATCCGGGGAGAAATGCCACAGAGGGCTGAGCGCCGGTCCTTCTGTCACACACCGTTATTGCGCCCCACACTTCAACGACCTCCGCAAGGCGTGGCTGGGGAACGTTGTGAGGGATACGCAACCGGGGGGCTTGCCTTAACCGGCCGGCCCGTGAGGAGAAAGCCTCAACAAAACCCGACAGTAAAGTCGCAAATCCTCCGGAGCACCTTGGGCCAACTTCGGAGTAAATATAAGTCCCCTCTCTCCTGGAATGGGCGTCACCCGGGAGAGCGATATTTAGATCGTCCCTACTCGTGGGAACGCGATGGATAAAGTTAGTTTTTCAAACAACCAACGACGGCCTAGGGTACGTCGATTAAACTCACCTGAACCCCAAAGCCAAAAACAACAACCAATAGCACACAATCCAACTGCGGATGTTTTGCCGGTACAGCCGGCAACCACCAAAGCTGGTAAACCAAGACAGCGCTTACAGTGGACTACTGAGATGAACAAATCTGTAATGCACTGTTACTATACCGCCACAAGACTTGAAACCATCTCTACAGGCTACAGACATGAGCTGTATAGGCTGTTTACAGCACAATACCCACACCTCTCAACACGTGTAACCGAACAAAGACTTATTGATCAAAAACGAGTCATAACAAAAAACAACCGTCTTACCCCACAAGAACTACAAGCTATAAAGAGCCTTGTATCCAACGAAATAAATACTGTCACACCAAATGATTCGTTAGCCGATGAATCGATCACAGAAAGACAGAATAATCATACCGGAAGTAACCAGGCTGCAAACACAGATACAACCAATAACACCAGCATACACTTAGATGTGGAGTCAGAACATGAGCACATACCAGATACACCAGACCAAACATCCATTAACTTACCTGCCACAGCCACACAAAGCCAAAACATTACGCCACCACCTTGTATCACACAATCTACAGAACAAGTGATGAACACACAATATAACAAATGGTGTGGCACAAATCCTACACTACGAGATCCCTTGCCTAGACTGATTTTTAAAAACAACACTCGACAAATATTACAGACAGTAAATTCCAACATAATACCACAATTCTTAATAAAGGACAGTAACCTAGAAGACATCCATACTGTTATATATGCTGCTGCAGCAACCACCCTCATAGTTAACGGCCAAAAACTTCCAAAACGATCGAAAGACCACACAAGCAAAAGATCTAAACCTAAATGGCAAATTAGAATCGAAAATAAAATTAGCACAATCAGAAAAGATCTCGCACACGTCAGTCAATATATCCACAAGAACAACCTCTCGAAACGCATCCAAACAACAATAAGTAGACTCAAATCTAGATCACCACAACAAACAATATCCGAAATATACGATACGCTGAAACAGAAACTTGCAGTCTACGCAGCTAGACTCCGCAGATATAATGAGTCCAACGACAGAAAGGATACTAACAACCTTTTTCAGAAAAGTGAGAGGCAGTTCTACCAAAAGATCACATCAAATAATCAGATAACAATAGAACCTCCAAGTAGAAAAGAGCTAACCGACTTCTGGGGAAGCTTATGGTCAGAGCCCAAAACCCATAATGAAAACGCTCCATGGATTAGACAAGAAGAGGAAAAACAACAACACATACCGGAACAGGGAGACGTAATTCTTACACCACAGGAAATAGCCGAAACAATAAAACACACCCACAATTGGAAGTGCCCGGGCGTAGACAACGTGCAAAATTTCTGGTACAAACAATTCAGTGCAACATATGAAATGCTCACAGACCAAATCAATAAAGCCATACTCCAACCCAACAGGCTACCCAAATTCCTCACACAAGGAGTAACATATATAAAACCAAAAAACGCAGACACCAAGAATCCTGCCAATTACCGTCCGATCACTTGTCTCCCCACCTTGTACAAGATCATCACCGCAACAATAGGCAAAAGGATTGAACAGCACCTTACTCAAAACAACATCCTGACCGAAGAACAGAAAGGATGTAGAAAACAAAGCCAAGGTTGCAAAGAACAACTAATAATTGATAGTGTGATCATGGAGCAAACTAGAAAAGAACACAGGAACCTCCATACCTGTTTCATCGATTATAAAAAAGCTTTTGACTCTGTACCCCATAGCTGGCTAACGAAAACTCTTCAAATATATAAAATTAATCCAACCCTTCGTCAGTTCCTTACAAGAATCATGGAGACATGGAGAACCAACATACATCTTAAAACTCAGGACGGTCATATCCAAACGGAGGAGCTATACATAAGACGCGGTATCTTCCAGGGTGATTCACTCAGTTCACTGTGGTTCTGCCTTTGTTTAAATCCACTCTCCAACGCACTTAACAACACAAATTATGGTTTCAACATCAGACACCAGAAAGTTAATCAACACAGAATCAGTCATCTTCTCTACATGGATGATATAAAACTGTACGCAGCCACTGGCAATTCGGAATGAGCAAATGCAAGGTGCTCCACATCCATAAGGGCCAATGGAAGAACCATTCCGAACAGGAAATATTAACTGGCGAGACTCTGGATAACATGGAGAAGGACGAAACGTACAAGTACCTAGGCTTCAATCAGAACATTAAGATTGACCACTCAGAGGTTAAGGCTCAACTAACACAAGAGTTTAGAGACCGTCTCATTACACTTCTGAAAACAAAATTGAACTCCAAAAATCTTACGAAAGCAATTAACACATTTGCGGTACCGGTTCTCACATACTCCTTTGGTATCATCAAGTGGTCGCACACTGATATTGAAAACATCAACATACTCATACGAACGGAACTCACAAAGCACAGAATGTCTCATCCGAAAGCGCGCAAGGAAAGGCTTACGATAGACAGGAAACATGGGGGCAGAGGAATTATAGACATACAGTCACTTCACACAAGACAAATAAAAACACTCAGAGACTTTTTCCAAAGCAAAGAGACAAACTTACATAGATCAATAGTAAAAGCAGACAAAAACTATACTCCACTCATCCTATTCCGCCCAGATCACCCAGCGAACGCACACAATCACATAGAATTACACCTGGTCACAAAAAGCACTTCATGGCAAGCACAGATACCGCGTTACACAAGACCACATTAATGAAAGACAATCATACACCTGGCTGCAGGATGGCCAACTGTTTCCAGAAACCGAGGGTTTTATGCTTGCTATCCAGGACCAAGTAATTGCGACAAGGAACTACATGAAATACATAATTAAAGATACATCCATAACCGACGACAATTGCAGAAAGTGCCACCGACAAAAAGAAACAATAGACCACATAACAAGCGCATGCAAAACTCTAGCTGGAACCGAGTACACAGCTAGACATAACTCTGCAGCCAAAGTCATTCACCAAGCACTAGCCACAACAAACAAGCTAATAGAAAACACAGATCCATATTACAATTACACACCGACATCAGTACTCGAAAACAATGAATATAAACTATACGGGGACGTTGAAATACATACCGATAAGACTATCCCGGCAAATCGGCCAGATATAGTTTTCCAGTCGAAGGCAGACAAAGTTACCTATTTGATAGATATTGCTATTCCCAACGATACGAATATCCAAAACGCCTACGCTGGGAAGATATCTAAATACACGGACCTTGCGATAGAAATAAAACGACTCTGGAAGCAAAACAAAGTTACCATTGTCCCCCTAATTATGTCTGTCTCAGGCCTCACACCAAACACATTTACACCACACCTACAACAGTTAGGCCTAGACGAAAGGTTACACAAAATATTTCAGAAGTCTGTAATCCTGAAAACCTGCAATATAGTTCGATCTTTCCTAAATTCCGATCCGTAATAGTTCAGGTGCTGACTTGGCACAGCCCGTCAACACCCGTTGCTACCGCAGTCATGCGAGAGAAACTTGGAAAATCAGAATAATAATAACGTTTATTCCCACTTTAAAGTTACAGAAAACAATGACAGTTGAGAAAAAATTAATAAACGATGGAATTCCGCAGAAAGGTGTACCCTTGTGATAAAACCAATGCTTCACTATTTTCAATAAATCCGTTTTACTTCCCACACCGATAGGTGAGGGGAGTATTGTGATCACGAAAATTTTCGATTTTGAGATAATACGCTTTTTGGGCGTTTTATGATGACTACATAACGAAAATCCATGTCACTCATTTCCGTCATTCTGTTGTTCTGTATGCCTGCGTGCCTGCCTGCCTGCCGCCTGCCCGCCTGCCACCCTGCCCGCCTTCGTTTTCAGGCGTTTTGGGGGTTCCTGATCATTTTCTACTTTTGTTTGTGTGGGGGTGAAGTTGGGGTGGTTGGGAGGTGGTGGGTCGTAAAACTGAAAAATTTGTTGTATTCATAATGGGCTGTCCATTGACCTTTGAATGAAAAACCTAGCGGCATAATACACTTTTAGGACCATTCGAACGTTGCGTTTAAGGGCAATGGCTGGAATTTGGTCAGGACCAGTAGCAATCTTCGTATTTCATTTTTGGAGGATGCTTTTAGATCTCGAAGTTGAAATAAAACGACAAAGTTAAGTGTTTAACCGACAACTTAATATAACTATTTGATATTCATGCACCATTAAGAACTGCTTGTATAACAAAACCAAATGACACATAGCTTACTGTCAAGATCTTCCAGTTGAGAGATAAGGCTCTTTCACCCTTCATGTTTCTTAAATCTACAGCACCTGCTAGCGATGTAATCACGCTCCATATGTTAAGTTTATTCCTGCCCGATGTAATAAATCATATTACTCATATCATTGACACTTGCTTGGCATTTTTCCATCAACTTGGAAAGAAGATATAGTCACTCCTCCCGCCAAAAATAATAATATAACTGAGCATAGTCACCTGAGGCCTATTAGTGGCTTATGTATTTTGTCAAAATCTTGGAAAATGTAGTATATTTACAACTTGTTGAGCATCTTGATAACAACAAATTATTTCTTGTACATCAGTCTGGTTTTAGCGCAGGTCATGGGACAACTACATCTCACTTAGAGATACTTTAGAGTCTTGATTATCGGTCTGGAGTACTGCTGATTTTACTCGATTTGTCTAAAGCTTTTGATTTCAGTAAACTGAAATATTATGGTATATTCGATGTTCCTTTAGTTTTTCATTTCATGTCTAAAAAACCGGGTGAAAAGGTCTAGAGGAATTTCTGATGAACCCTTTTGTGCCTTCAGGAGTTCCCTAGGGTTCCATAGTGGGACTGATACTATTTTTAATATATACATTCTATCTCCACAATACGTGGAACATTGTGTAATGCAAACATATGCGGACATATGCGGATAACACACAATTAAATAACTATCATTTTATTTCGACGAATCGAATTTACAGGAAGCTTCCTTTAAAGTCAACTTAGATCTGGCTAATGTATCAGATTATTATAAACGCCACTGCCTCCGTATAAATGCCTCCAAATGTACTGCAATCCTGTGTAGCTTAATATGGGAACTATAATGTTTGTGCCAAATTTCCTTAAGCATCGGTAGTACTAGAGTTTTTTTTTCAATGATAGTGTTAAAAACTCTGACATCATGTTTGACTGCAATCTTAGATTTGATTTACATTCAAATGAACTCCACCTACACCAAACGGAAGATTTTTTAACCTTAGAACTCGTTAAAAGCTATGCGAAATCCTTGTACTATCAATTTTATCTTACTCGTTAGTTTTTTATTATAGAGGGTTTAGGTATTCGGCTTGATCGCACACCCGGAAGCGTGAGAGAGAGAGTCTGCCCGCCCGACGTTGAATCAGCTTGAGTCCTCTGATCACATGTCCATCGGACGCAAACATGGCATCATGGCCCGACCGGCTAAAATCCGTTCCCTCTTACCCCTGATGCTATAATATCTCTATCTGCACCGGGCATCATCATTAACGATATTCTTCACAGTGCAAGATACTCATCTTGCACTGTGCGATACTAATGATTAAAAACCATTTAGGAATAACTTTCAATATTCATTAATCCTTCAAGTGGCTCCTCTTTCTCTTTTGCAGATGTTCCATGCCTCTACGCTGGACATCAGCGGGATCATAGTCTCTGGGCTAAGCTCACCCTTCAGTTTTTGACTTGCCTCCTCTCTGTATGGCCCCATCTGTCGCACAGATACAGGCCATGCTCGGCCGAATCTTCGGCCTCGCAATGCAGACATCTTTCGTCCATCACTCGTCCTATCCTTTTCCTATACACTCAAAAAGGCCCTTAGGACAATGCCTGACCCAAACAGCACAAAGACGTCCGAGAGACGTTCTAAGGAAGTCCGGCTTGGACTTTCACACGTCTATAGGACGTCCTGAATAAGTCGTTCGACGTTCCTCGGCCGTCTGTGGTAGGTCCGATGATGTCCAAATTATTGGTCCGAGGGACGTCCGATATAGGCTTCATTGTACCTGAATCGTACTTCGCTTGTACCTAAATAGGGCCTGCCTTGTACCCAGATAGAGCCTCCCTCGTACCTAAATAGGGTCTCCCTTTTACCTAAATAGAGCCTTCCTTTTACCTAAATATGGCTTCCCTTGTACCTAGGGCCTCACTTGTACCTAAATATGGCCTCCCTCGTACCTAAATAGAGCCTCTTGGTATCTAAATAGTACTTCTTTAGCAGGCTGATTTTTAAACCTTATTTTTGAGCAGTCTTGTGTTCTGTATGATACTAGGCAATGAAGGCTACCATACTCAGCAGGAGGTTTGAATCAATACTTCAGTATACTATATAGGGTGTGTATTAAACAAAAATTATATAAAAAACCGTATTTTGTACATATATTTTTGTTCAATACCAATTTCTCTTGAAGTTTTCTCAGCACCTCATATCAAGGAACATTGTATTTTTAAATATCTATTCAAAAAAGCATTTGAGATGATGGCGGTATTAAATAAAAACGTTTCTCTAACACCTTGATATAATCACTGTAATATTGCACGAGTTCACAACCACAGAATTGACTACTCTCCTGATCGACTTTAAGCAAGGAAAAATAGATCAAATAGATGCAAAATATTGTTATCCTTGAAAAATTTCAATGGCGAACCACAGAATGGCGAACACAAACAAACGGCAAAGTCGGCATGACATGATTGGCATGGACGAGTCACGTATCACAAGATCGAGATGTCGAGAAACGGCAGTTACCTGACTACAATTTGAATCATCCAATTAGAGATCGAGTGGGGAGAAAAAAGCAACCTGTGACGAAAGCAATGTTGCCATATTAACTCACGATTTGAGTTGGAATTGTACCATAAAGGAATCGCACCAATATCAATGCTGATTACTATTCAATAAATGTGGTGAAACAAAATTTTTAACTTTTTGCTTGCTATGTGAAAAGTTTCGAGAAGTGAGAAGTCAAAAAATTGTGTGCTAGATTAGCATAAATGGTACTAGCCCTGACAATCTGACAATGCTAAACGGTGCATACGCATGCGCCCGCAACTATGCAAGTTGGTCGCGAGCCCGCGAATTTCAAACGTCATAAATAGTAGAAGGCAATGAAGGTTGAGACTGGCAAATTTTACCGGGTAAATTTCAGTATATAACTGTTTGTTGATTCAGCATGATAGTCATATATCTTCTAAATGGTACAATTATATTTTCCGTAAACTGCCCGTAAGATGGTTACCATATAATAACAAAAAACTTGAGACAATGTTAGATAATAATTATTATTTATAGATGAATAGAAAAAAATGTTCGTACTTCTCAATCTGTCTAAACGACATCACTTTTGGAACTTGCTAGTACGTTCCTAATTGGGACTTACTTCGGATGCCCGATGGAAGTCTAAACTTTAAGTACAAAAGTGGTCCAGTGAAGGAAGTCTGACGGACGTACAATTTAGGTCCCAGCGGTACATACCTATTTGGGATCTGTTTCGGACGTCCAACAGAAGTCTGTGCTGTTTGGGGAGTTAAGAAATAGGACGTCTGTCGATGACTGCATTTCGCCCATTCTTTTATCGACGGTATTAGTCGCTTCGTCCACTGTGCGACATCAGTGAATTCGTTCTATACATAGGCTTGCTGTCAGTCCTCTAGCTTCAGGGTGGCATATCGCATTGCCTGTTTGACCATGACTGATCAGTGTACTCTGTTCGACCAGCAAGTATAATGGTGGTATCGCCGTTATAACTTGCAAGGCTCTTGTAGATACCGTGCGATAAGCACCGGCCACCCTCAGCAGAGACTTTCTCTGCAAGCTTACTTGTTAGTTATTTACTGACCATGTCTGGCCTCTGTTCTTAAATAGAAATGCAGAAGATTCAAAACAATTGTTGCAGATTCATATTTCGCTCAGGGTCTATGACTTATGCACATATGCCATGGTCACACTAGTACACAGTATCCAATTCAGTAAGGCATTTGCTAGACCAGTTGGTTCCTCGTCGGGAGCAGATTTTCATTACGCTTAGACATACTGACTTATTTGGAACGCCCTCTCATGACTCTACACTATATAAGAGAAGTTTTACTTATTAGTTACAGATGTTTAAGTCAGCACAGCTTCGAAAAAAAAGTCAAAAGTCGGTGGTTAGGTTCGGCACGTTGCGTGGCAAATTCTTTCTTGTTGTTTCATTTTATTGTTAAAATATATTCGTTGTTCTTGTTTTTGTTAGCTAGTATTTTTCTCTCACTCTCTCACTATTTATTTTTAATTCTATTGCTATGTTGTTTGTTGTTCTTGTGTCTGTAGCTATAAATATGTGATACTTTTCATCTTAAGAAGTATAATTCTGCAGTAACCCAATGATCCGCTGGAGCATTATAGTTTCAATTATTTTTTAAACAATATTTTATGCAATATTGCCTTCACCTTTATTAGCGTCTTCCAAATTATCGCATTAGATTGATTCTATGAATGGCAGTGACACTGTACTGAAAAAATTAACTATAGTGAGATCCTGCGTTCTTAAGCCTATTCAAATGTTTCCTTTGAATTTATATCTGTGGAATAATTTGATACATACCTACATGTAATCCTATAATGTGTCACTTGGAAACCATGAACATGATTGTGATGAAATTATGATACCATAATAATCACCACCGTGGAGGAAAAGGTAGGTAAGTTTATCGATGTTGGAACTCTTGCCAGTGGTGGAGGAGAAATCAACAAAATCAACAAAACATGAAAAGTTTCAAAACGGCCTATTCTTTTTTATTTTTTTAGATTTTGCAAAGGTCCTTGATCCTTGTCTACTTTTTTTATGAGGATGGTGTAGGGATAGAGGAACTCCAAATTTTTTTAGCATTGATGTTGTGTGATGGGAGGTACTGAAATAAGACATTTGACGCCCTTTATACTACTGCTTCTCAGAGCCTTTGGGTTCTAAGAGTTTAAATCAGAGTTAGACTTGAAAATGATCAGTTACTCTTTACTGCTCTAATCATCGTTCCTTCAAATATAAGTGTGTATGAAGCCAGATTTCATAATTATATACATATATATGTAGATTTTCAGAGCCTGCAACTACCAACATTATGCTTGTGCTTGCGTGATGGTATTCGTATTTAGTAATGACTGCGTTCCTACCTGCAGTACCTTTTAGGGAAGCTACTTATATTTCAAATAACTTGGTAATATATTATTTTATCAGCAGGTAGAGGAAATATTGAAGTCGTATTGGGCGTTTTATGACATGTACGTCACGAAAAACTGGGTCATGTTATTTCCATCGACCCATCTGCCCCTCTATAACTTGGAAAGTACCGCAAATTGTTCAAGGAACTTTCAAAGTATATTCCTAGGTACTACCAACATCATTATTACTAACTTCCTGGCTTCCTGTGGCGATTGATAACATTAATTTTAGGGTTCACTGTCTAGCTTTTGATCAAAAGAAACTAATTCTTAAGGATTTTTTATAATTTTTGTTTAAAAGATACCTATCGCTATAATGAATTTTTGGCAACTATAGGTACTAAAACCGGCATCATTAATTATAAATGAGAGTTTAAAAAATCGTTAAAAATATTTTTCACCAAATATAATAAAAACAAATTATTTATTGCTAACATTTATCAGATCTTATAAAGAAATCCACATCTCCTATAAAAATGATATAGGTCTTTTCAAGCTCGAAAAATATTAAAATCAAGCAAATCATATTAAATAATCGATTACTGTTTACCTGTTTTTCTCATAACTGGGAAGACCGTGTAGGCAGAGCCTAAATACCAGGGCAGCGAGGCTGCTGTGAAAAGGTTTGTTAGAAGAAGTTTGTTTGCGGGACTTGAATGGGCCAACATCCACAGGCCCAACGAATACATCTCTTGGCAGTCCATTCCAAGCCTCGGACACCCTGGAAATAAATGTACGGTCATACCGCTCGGTTCTTGATGTATGAAGAACGACCGCCTTAGGATGAGATGCAGCAGTTGCGCGGGTGCATCTGATAGGATCGGCGAACGGCGGAACTATAGAGGATAGCTCAGAGGAACAGACTTAGTTTGAATATCGGCAGAAGAGCGAAAGGTCACCAACCATACGCTGCGCTGGTGGGAAAGTGGCTGGAGGTGGCACGTCGAGACCGGGTCATCGTTTTGCCGAATTGCCGTTCCCTGGACGTCATCTAGTATAGACAGGTTAATAGGGGCATCAGCTCCCTAGACATGAGAGCAATACTCCAGGCCAGGCCATATCTATGCTTTATGTAGTGTGAGTAGATTAGATGGTGACAATTACTTTCTGGGTCTGAATAGGTATTCAAGCTTTTTAACGGCAGCTGTTGCAATTGACGTAACGTGTTTGTGCCCCATCAGATTTTCTGTAATGTTGACTCCTAAGAGCTTGAATGAGTGACTCCATAGCAGTGCCTGGCTGTTCATAAGAACCGGTTGCTGTCTTGGGTACTCCTTGTTTGATAGCGTGCAGTACTGGATCTTGGAAGCATCAAATTTTACCACATTCCTGGGCCCCCAAGAGGTTATAGTCTCCAGATCCTTTGAAAACGAAGCAGCCGCTGCCAGTCTTCTGCGTTCCAGCTCGATCACAGAGATCGGTCTATTGCTCATGATGCCTGCGTGCAAAGTACTGTCATCCGCAAAACTGTGGATTGGGTTTATAGTGCTAGAGAGTAGATTATTGATGTGAAGCAGAAACAATGTCTGAGCCAATACCGATCCCTGCGGAACCCCAGCATTGATGTTATGGAAGGAGGAGGAAAAGTCGTCTACTAGGAGAGAGATTTTCCGACATTCGAGGAAGTCTGCGAGCCAGGGAGGCCGTAAGACGGAAGCTTGTTTAGGAAAGTCGCATGCCATAGTTGATCGAATGCCTTTCAAATATCGAGAGCAATGACGTGAGCCTCGCCAAACGAATGGATGGGTTTGCTCCAGACATGTGTGACGTAAGCCAGGAGATCCCCAGTTGATCCGTCCACGGAATCTGTCTATCGTTGATTAAGCGATGGAGCTCAAGGAATTTCATGAGCTCTTGGTTGTCGCATTTCTCCGTCGCTTTACTGATCACAGCATCAAACCTTGAACTAAAACCTACGGAATCTAACATTCAGAAAATTTGGCGCGCTAGTAAATATATTTAAATAAATGTGTATGAAAAATGATATGTCATTCTATAAAATAAACAATAATACCCGTGAAAAGTGATACAGTTTTTTACTCACAAAAATATTATATCTGGCTTGACTCTACCGACGATAAATTTAGGTAAACACTTTTATTTACAAAATCTTCTGAACTCCGATTCTCGTAATTCACCTTCAAAACGACACGTCTTGAAAGTGCTAAGTGAAACGTATCGAATAGCACGTGCGCTCAGTGATCCGCCTTGGTATTGGTGTTGCTAATACGTGTGGCATATCTTGGCAACACAGTTCTTTGCTTTCAAGTTTTGAGTTTTGCGTCATAAAATTCATGTATTTGTGGTGTTGCACAAAAGTGTATGTCGTTTTGAGGTTTTGCGGTTCTTGGAAATGTGAAATGATTAATCCTAAGATCTGTTGTGACCTTTTTGTGTCAGTTAATCTAACTATGCAAATTTGCAAATAGTTGTGGTTTTGTCCAATAATATAGACTTTTTTCCTTGAACATCGTAAGCATGAATAGAAAAATGTTCTTTTCTCAACGGAGGGTTTTGTTTTTAAAAAACAAGAAAAGAAAAGAAAACGAGGAGCACCGAAACTTCAACAAAGAAGAAAATGTTGTTTTCACGAATATTTACTGGTATGTTTTCGCTTGGCTTTGCATCATTAACTAATGTTGTCTGGCTACAATATTCAATCTATGTTTTATAATATATGCGATAAATCTGGCAGGTAAGACAGCTACGTGGCACTGAGATCTTGATTTTGCCGTCTGCTCTAGGTATTAGGTCCTGGCATATTGCAGCCTGGTGGAGAGCAGAGACACCTTCATTGGTGTTTCTATTTTAACCCCTACTAATTCTCTTTATTTATATATGGTATTGTGCCAGTCCGGCCCTGGACGGCTGTGTATATTTACGTGAAGTCTAGAAAAGTTCCTTCTCGATTCGTGCTGTTATGATCGCGAGCTGCCGCGACAGTTGCAGAGATGGCGCGCCGCATAATATAAGGCGCCATCGCATGAGAGACGGGGGAAGTGACAGTCAATGCAGTGCAGCAGTCAGTGTAATACGCGGTAGTAATAAACGACGTTCCAGTGGTGCGCGCGAAATAAATGAACTGTGACATAAATTACTGAAGTGTAGGACCAATATAAATTAGTGTAGTGACTGTAGATAAATTAGACTGTTAGATATTAGGCTAGGCGTAGTCTAAATAGTTAGTGAAAATAAATAGTGAAATCCGTACCAAGTGTTTCCTTGCCCAATCGACTTGTAATAATACTTATTTTCTATTTGTGGAAATCGTGGGGAGCTCTGTGGACGGTTCTAGCATTTGGCAGTAACCAAATGGAGCCGAGGCCGATTACTCACGATACTGTTTTGTTTAATCACTCCTCTATGTGTTTTTTATCGTTTATATTTATTTATATGCTTGTATTTTACATCTTCTATATCCTAACCTTATTTCTATCCATGACGTTGAACAGAGTCCTAGCATTACATGTATCATTGTTATTTGGGCTGATAATATTTATGACCATTACTTTATTCATATATCAGCAATAAGAGCCAGTTAACCACTTTTAATCAGACATCTTTTGGTTTATTTCAAGATACAAATGTCAATTTTCTATTAATGAAATACATGAAATAGGCACTCATGATTAAACCAATGTAAGTATCAAGTAATAAAACAATATAACGTTGGTTCTGAGTTTCACTACCAGAAATCTTAATCACGTTAGATATTTCACAATATAGCATTCAATTTGAATGGTGACCTCTTGCTCACTACAACTTTACGCTAATTGATAATTTGTATATTCCTTTCTGGAATATTAGAATTTCAGTATACCTCGAGTACATGTATAACATTTAAATTATGAAATCCCTATGTAATGTATACGGTATACAATATTCATAAGTGTAAATATAAGGTGACTTAAATATAACGCGTCCATGAAAATGCAACCAAAGATATCGTCCTTATGTAGCCACCAATTCCTGGTGTTTGAAGTCCAACGTCAAGATAACGTAGGCAATTGGTACATGATGGTCGGATCTGTATTTCCCATTTAGGTGCAAGTACAGCTCGTCATGCCTCCGAGAAGTAGTCAGAGATGACGTCGCGTATGTTTGGAATGACGTATGCGCAATATAATATGACGTTCTTATGCTGCTTGGATGTGTTGATATACTTGCGAAATATTTTTTTATATATAGCAATTAATTCTATTATTTTAGGAAGCGGGTAATCGTTGCCGATTTGTTAGGAAACAAAACTGAAGCTAGATGGCTGGGTAGCGGCAAATAAACAGCGAAGTGCACTCTTAAAACTCTATTTCCAAGCTTTCGGGATCATTTGATCCCTTCTTCAGGGCTACAAAGACAATTTAGCAATCAGCAACATTAGAAAAATTTGAGAATGAAAAGTTTTTACTTACAAAAGTTTGTGAGGATGTTACTGGAAGATGTTATAAAACAAGCCAAAAGAGCAAGTAACAACACATATCTTGCATGAAGCACGTTATACAGACACAGAAATTTACGAAAAACAGTACACAATTTACTGTTATAAGTTAAAATCTTAATAAAATCGTAAAATGGCCGTTCGAAGAATATTTTGCGTGCACGGCAATTACGTCTCGAAACGGTCAAGCACACGTGTCTGAGCGGAAATAGGTTAGTGGAGGGAAATTCAAATTTTGTTCATTTGTCAAATGTCATTTGCTTAAATTTTGGCGCATGCGCGCACAATCTATGTTGAAATTATTTTTATGGAGGGGATTTATGTATAGGGTGATTCAAATTATCACTATACAGTGTCAAACAGAATGAAATGATGTCATAAAACGTTTAATGTGTGTAATATTATGCAATGTGCGTGGATAGCAATGAATATATCAAAAAGTAGAAAAAAGAGGAATTATATGTGCGTTTATAGCAAGAATTTTAGTGATAATGTGAAATTTTTTAAGTGGGGGGGAAATTTTTTTTCACAATATATGTGGTGTAAATTGATTTTATATGTATTACATTTGATTTGATGAAGTCTCCACAGAATTATCAATGCGATATTTTTCACAATTCATAAGATATGAATAGATTATGCTAAGGCTGTTAATATCAGTTCTTTTATTAATTCAGTTGTCACACTGAAAAATATGTGCCATTTCAAGGAAACATCTTTTCTTTAAATTTGACTCACTTGCCAAAACTTTAACAGAATTGTAGTCAATGATATGATTAGGAAGATTAGCATGTGATGCCAAAGTACACCTGTTAGGGTAAAGTCTGGCATCACTTTTATGAGAGGTAAGCCTCCCTTTAAGGGACCTGGAAGTTTGACCAATGTATACTGAGTTGCAAGTACTGCAAGGGATACTATAAACCACATTGGTTAAGCTAAGCAATGGTACTTTGTCCTTTAATTTGGAGAAAAGATTATTAATTGTTAGAACTGGTTTTGAGGCAATTTTACAGTTTACACTTCTGAAAATCCTGACCAATCCAGGAGTCAATTCTTTGATAAAAGGCAATTTTGCATATATAGTGATAGATTGAGTGGTAGGTTGAGAATTTTTAGCCTGTGAATCATTTGTATTAACAATGTTGTGGTTAATATTAGCAATTTGTGGTAAATTATTATTTTCTGAATTAAAAAGGATACTGTTAACCAAGTGTTTAGGGTAACCATTATTAATAAATAATTTAGACAGAAAATAATAATTTACCACAAATTGCTAATATTAACCACAACATTGTTAATACAAATGATTCACAGGCTGAAAATTCTCAACCTACCACTCAATCTATCACTATATATGCAAAATTGCCTTTTATCAAAGAATTAACTCCTGGATTGGTCAGGATTTTCAGAAGTGTAAACTGTAAAATTGCCTCAAGACCAGTTCTAACAATTAATAATCTTTTTTCCAAATTAGAGGACAAAGTACCATTGCTTAGCTTAACCAATGTGGTTTATAGTATCGCTTGTAGTACTTGCAACTCAGTATACATTGGTCAAACTTCCAGGTCCCTTAAAGGGAGGCTTACCTCTCATAAAAGTGATGCCAGACTTTACCCTAACAGGTGTACTTTGGCATCACATGCTAATCTTCCTAATCATATCACTGACTATAATTCTGTTAAAGTTTTGGCAAGTGAGTCAAATTTAAAGAAAAGATGTTTCCTTGAAATGGCACATATTTTTCAATGTGACAACTGTATTAATAAAAGAACAGCCTTAGCATAATCTATTCATATCTTTTGAATTGTGAAAAATATCGCATTGATAATTCTGTGGAGAATTCATCAATGCAAATGTAATACATATAAAATCAATTTACACCACATATATTGTGAAAAAAAATTTTCCCCCCCATTTAAAAAATTTCACATTATCACTAAAATTCTTGCTATAAACGCACATATAATTCCTCTTTTTTCTACTTTTTGATATATTCATTGCTATCCACGCACATTGCATAATATTACACACATTAAACATTTTATGACATCATTTCATTCTGTTTGACACTGTATAGTGATAATTTGAATCACCCTATACATAAATCCCCTCCATAAAAATAATTTCAACATAGACTGTGCGCGCATGCGCCAAAATTTAAGCAAATGACATTTGACAAATGAACAAAATTTGAATTTCCCTCCACGAACCTATTTCCGCTCAGACACGTGTGCTTGACCGTTTCGAGACGTAATTGCCGTGCAGGCAAAATATTCTTCGAACGGCCATTTTACGATTTTATTAAGATTTTAACTTTTAACAGTAAATTGTGTAATGTTTTTCGTAAATTTCTGTGTCTGTATAACGTGCTTCATGCAAGATATGTGTTGTTACTTGCTCTTTTGGCTTGTTTTATAACATCTTCCAGCAACATCCTCACAAACTTTTGTAAGTAAAAACTTTTCATTCTCAAATTTTTCTAATGTTGCTGATTGCTAAATTGTCTTTGTAGCCCTGAAGAAGGGATCAAATGGTCCCGAAAGCTTGGAAATAGAGTTTTAAGAGTACACTTCGCTGTTTATTTGCCGCTACCCAGCCATCTAGCTTGAGCAATTAATTCTATATAGGGTGCACCACTTTTTAATAGCAGGACACTCGATAGAAAATCGTATTTTAAAGTGAAAATTTCGTATAGTTCCGCGGCAGCTTCATTTTTGAGATACAGGGTGAAGTTGTCGAATAAAAGGTTTTCTTTCTACAGTGTTGTAGCAAGCTGAGATAATTGATCCAAATTTTGGTATATGCCTTTAAATTGTGAACTACTATAATATGTGATGATATCAACACCCACTAATAACCAGTGGCGGAGATGTGGGGTTTGACCCGAATAATTCTGAGGAAAAAAATTATACGCTACTGATATTTTTCGAAGTAAAAATCAGTTTCACAATCTTCATCAATTTCTGAGAGAATTTTGTTTCTTACATCTTTTCGACAGACGCATATTGCTCTGTTAAAAAAAGGCGTATACCAGATTTGGTTCAATTATCTCAGCTGGCTGCGATACTGAACATTTTTTTTTCGATAACTTCAACACCCCGTATCTCAAAAGCGAAGCCGTCCCAGAACCATGTCTATATGAAATTTTCACCCTAAAATAAGGTTCTCTATCAAGTGTTGAAGTCCTGCTACTAACAAGTGGTCTACCCTGTAGCTTTAGAGAAATGCCCATCTTAGTTGAAGTTTTCCAAATAATTAACTTTTAAACGCTTCTGAAATATGATTTCGATGTATTCACGATTCTGGGAATTACTTTTACAGTTCATAGTAGCGCATCGGTTCATTTTCTACATTCCGGAGTTCATAGTAATGTGTCTCAAAATTCCCTGAACCCGTCTCTGTTAAACGTTACGCGTGGTGCGATGCGCGAGCCCCTATATGTATATGATTTTAGAAGGTTGCACCACTGGTATATGTATATGCTGTTCCTGTACTGAGGGCTTGATATCGCCCTTAGTGCGGCACTGACTCTGCTTCCTTTATGGTTTCGTCATTGCAGCGCCACTCCATGGTAAGATAATTGAATTCCTTGCTCATTGCTCGCCATTGTGTATTCAAGAATACATCCTAATGATGCGGCCCGCTTAATGAGGTCGACAAACACAAATGTCATTTTTACGCAAACCTTATTAAAGGCCGTACAGCCTTTTTAAGGGGTTATCCCGACGCGCCATCCGACCTCACCTAACGACGTTATTAAATCATGTGCACAGCGCGTTCCTAGCACTTGTCTCCCTGTATCTGCGGACTCAGGATAATAGTAATTGCTCCAGAGCCATGAACGGGCCTCTCTCTAAATGCACCAGCTCTGTTTGCATACATGTCATTAGACGCGCATCGTCTTTTTCTGGCATTTTAGAGTGTGTATCAAGTGCGGCTGTGCTGCCGGTCGCTTCGCAGTTGGTTCGTTAAAATTTTAATATATATCCTCTTTTCTGATGCATACGCATTCCCATTAGACCCTTTTGTGTCACTGCTTTCTTGCAGAAATGGCGAATATAGTCATCATTAAATGTGGTCGATGAGATCTCTTCATGCTCCTTTTGAAGCTCCGTTTAGAATAACCTGGTGATCTTTTGCCAGTTTAAAATATATATTTTCCTTCTTATTGGTAGCATCATCTCATAAAACTCTTCTGAAAATAGCCGGAATATCTATCCGGATATTTAATAAGGTATTATGAACAACTCAAAATAATTATACTATTCTGCCGCAATCTCTTAACCTTAAAATTTATATTTCCGACGTTTTTACTTCCCACACCGATAGGTGAGGGGAGTATTGTGATCGCGAAAATTTTCGATTTTGAGATAATATACTTTTTGGGCGTTTTATGATGCCTACATAACGAAAATCCACGTCACTCATTTCCGTCGGTCTGTCTGTCGGTCTGTCGGTCTGTCTGTCGGTCTGTCGGTCTGTCGGTCTGTCGGTCTGTCGGTCTGTCGGTCTGTCGGTCTGTCGGTCTGTCTGCCTGTTGGCGTTTTTCTAGCCTCCTAATCTCAGTAACCGCTGCATAGATTTTGATGAAATTTGGGTAGTGATATGGTGTAGGGGCGTAGTAGGTAATGTTGCTACAATTTTGAAAATCGGTGCACGGGCGGCGGAGTAATTAGCAAGAAACGAAAAATTTCAAATACGCCTCAAACTTCGTTTTTAGGTGTTTTAGGGGTTCCTGATCATTTTCTACTTTTTTTTGGGTGGGGGTGAAATTGGGGTGGTTGGGGGGTGGGGGGTTGTAAAGCTAAAAAAAACTTGTTGTACTCATAATAGGCTGTCTACTGACCTGAAAGAGAAAGACCTAGAGGTATAATACACTTTTTTAGGTCCATCCGAACATTGCCTTGTTTATTACAGGAACCAAGGGACTAGAGAATTTTCCGATGTATACGTATTGCTTTAGATCGTTCTGTATTTTATAATGTTGAAATTACTGAATTGATGTTAATAAAATTTCGGCACAGTATTACTACTTTGGCGAGGATGGAAAACGCGTCTGACTTTTAGAAATCGTCTCAGTGGCGGCGCAGCAATATTAAAAAACCTAAAAATATGAAAACAGTTCAAACTTCGTTTTTATGCGTTTTAGAGATTCCTGATCTTTTTCTACTTTTTTTGGGGTGGGGGTTAAATTAGGGTGGTTGGCGGGGGGGGATTGTAAATCTGAAAAATTCGTTGTACTTGTCTACTGACCTGAGAGAGAAAGACCTAGCGGCATAATACACTTTTTTAGGTCCATCCGAACATTGCCTTGCCGATTACAGAAACCAAGGGACTTGAACTTTCTGATGCATACAAAATACATACGAGTATTACTTTGGATCGTTTTGTATTGTGTTACGTGGAAACATCTGAATTGACTTTAACGACATTTTGACCCAGATTTATTACCGCCACAAGTATGGAAAGCGCGTATGGTTTTTAGAAATCATTTCAGTGGCGGTGCGGCAATATTAAAAAAACTAAAAATATAAAAAACACCTCAAACTTCGTTTTAGACGTTTTAGGGGTTCCTGATCATTTTAAACATTTTTTATTGTTGGGTGGTGGAATTGGGGTGGTTCGGGGGTGGGGGTTTGTAAAACTCAAAAATTTGTTGTATTCGTAATATATTGTCCATTGACCTGTGAAAGAAGCACCTAGTAGAATAAAACACTTTTTTTGCGGTCGGGCGAGCGATGATTTGATTGCAGGGGCATCTAGTCTATAGTTTCATGCTGTGGGAAAATAATAAAACTGGTATCATCGGAATGTGTGGGAAGTACTGAGTCAATCAACTTGACTACATTTTTACTTCCCACACCGATAGGTGAGGGGAGTATTGTGATCGCGAAAATTTTCGATTTTGAGATATACGTTTTTTGGGCGTTTTATGATGTGTACAGAACGAAAATCCACGTCACTCATTTCCGTCGGTTTGTCTGTCGGTCTGTCTGTCTGTCTGTCTGTCTGTCTGTCTGTCGCGTTTTTCTACCCTCGTAATCTCAGTAACCGCTGCATGGATTGTGATGAAATTTGGGCAGCGGTATGCTGTGGGGTCGTAGTAGGTAATGTCCCTATAATTTTGAAAATCGGTGCATAGGCGGCGGAGTAATTAGCAAAAAACAAAAAAAATTAAATATTGCTGAAACTTCGTTTTTAGGCGTTTTAGGGGTCCTTGATCATATTCTACTTTTTTTTGGTGGGGGTGAAATTGGGGTGGTTGGGGGGTGGGGGGTTGTAAAATTGAAAAAATTGTTGCTTTCATGAGAGACTGTCCACTGACCTGTGAAGGAAGACCTGGCGACATAAATAACATTTTTAGGTCCATCCGAACATTGCCTTTGCCTATTACAGAAAGCAAAGGACTTAGAATTTTTTTGATGTAAACATACGAGAGTATTGCGTCAGATCGTTGTAACGAGGAAACTGTTGAATTGATTTTAATGAAATTTTGAAACGGCATTACTACCATGGCGAAGATGGAAAACGCGTATGGTTTTGATAAATCGTGCCAGTGGCGCCGCAGAAATAATAAAAAACTAAAAATATAAAAACAGCTCAAACTTCGTTTTTAAGCGTTTTAGCGGTTCCTGATCATTTTCTGCGTTTTTTTTGGGTGGGGGTGAAATTGGGGTGGTTGGGGGGTTGGGGGTTGAAAAATAAAAAAAATTCTTGTACTCATAATAGGCTGTTCACTAACCTGTGAAGGAAGATCTAGCGACACAAATCACCTTTTTAGGTGCATCCGAACATTGCCTAGCCTATTACAGAAACTAAGGGACTTAGAATTTTCTGTATAGTATACGAGAATTTATTGGTCTAAATCGTTTTGTATTTTGTAACGTGGACACTATTAAATTGATTCTAATGAAATTTTGACACAGTATATTGTTACCGTGGTGAAAATGGAAAACGCGTATGTTTGTAAAAATCTTGTCAGTGGCAGAGTAGCAATAATCAAAGAACGCGAAGTATGAAAGCAACTCAAATTCGGTTTTTAGATGTTTTAGGGGTTCCTGATCATTTCCTACCAGTTTTTTAGGTGGGGGTGAAAGTGAGGTTGGGGGGGTGGGGTTGTAAAACTGAGAAGTTTGTAGTATCGATAATAGGCTGTCCATTGACCTGTGAAGGAAAGACCTAGCGGCATAAGACAATTTTAGGAGGGGGGGGGGGGGGGTGGCAATTATTTGGTTGCAAGGGGATTTCAGACTATAGCTTGATGCTATGGGAAAATAATAAACTGGTATCAGCGTAATGTGTGGGGAGTACTGAGTCAATCAACTTGACTTCATTTTTTTAGTTGGATAATACCCTGAACGCTGATGTAATATATCTTCTAATGAATAAAAGAGATACTATAGCAATATACTCGTATAATTACATCTTATCACACTATCTGCCATTAGAAGTGTTACACCCACAAGCAATAATTAGTTGGTTTGTTCAATAGAATTTTTTGTGTCTCTGCTTTCTGCAGAAATAGCTTCTATTGAAACTCCGCTTTTGAACAATCTCGTCATCTTTTCCCGAATTCTGCTAGGCGGTTCTCGAAAAAATATAACAAAATAAAAAACCCTTTTGTCGACAACTGAAACAGCTATCAACGTAGTGACAAATTACAGTGTGGACCACACAACACAGACAACTGTGTCATATAATGCATAACCTGTCAAACCTGGCATTAATATTTTAGATCTTTTTCTTAGGCCAATGGCACACACGGCGGATTTTACCGCGGCGGCCAATTAACCGTCGCCGTCCATAGAATTTCCTCGGCTTGCACACACGGCGGTCGTCGCCGCTGCACTCGCCGTTGTCGCTAGATTCGCGACATGACCGCAGTTGGAGTACGTTTATATGAAAATAGTAATTCCAACTGATTTTCAACTTATAACAGATTCCAGCAGCTGATATGAGCAAAAAAGGATTCGACAGAGGTATTTTGATTTTTTGGTTTATTGAGGAGCCCAGGGCCCGGTGGCATATTTGATTACTGACCTCAGTTTTTTTGGGTTTAATTCATGAAGCATCTACACAGCTTTCACGCGCTATGGCGTCTTGATTGAATCACATTCAGCCTACCCTAATGATCAAGTCGACGCAAAAGTTTTAGGTCTTTGAATATGTCAAGAGCTTTTCTCACAAGGCAGGTCTTTCTTGGATTGAAGAAATTAAAATATCATTATCAATATCCAGGTCATTCATGGTGCTATTTTAACTAATAACGATCTGTTTATTTTTCACCATTCAAATCTTCTAACCACAGCAAAAGAAACTAAGCCGATGGTAGAATAAACGCTGTGTGTGCAATCGTTCAATTGACCACGTGGGCCACTATGTGGACATCGACGGTAAAATAACGTCGGCTCCAGTGGCAGTCGGCGGTTGCACCGCCACCGCCAACGGCAAATTTACCGATCGTTTTTTTTCGTCTAATGTGTAAGCTCTCATCTACTTCAAAGCGCCACTGCAGAATTGGCGTCGACAGTCACTCGTCCGCCGCGGTAAAATCCGCCGTGTGTGCAACCGACCTTAGATAGTATGAATGAATAAGAACCAGAGGCTATCCAGCACGGCATGTGGCTGGTGCATAGGCCACACGATGGGCCCTTTTGCGCCTCTATCCGCGCCAGTTCCTAAGACCTGCTCTTTTGGCAAAGGCAAGTACATTCTTAGGTCCTATCCGTTTTATCTCTATTGGTTCCAAGGTTCTTGAGCCCAGCATAGTCTGCCTGTGATAACCCAGGGTTTCACAGCGACACAAGATGTGTGCCGAGGATTCTTCCTCTTCACCACACCACGTGCACGTTGGGTCGTTGACCACCCTCATCACAAACAAGTGACGCCTGAAGGTGTTGTGACCCGTTAATAGGCCCACTAGCAATCTCAAGTTACTCCTATCCAGAGAGAGACAAAATCGTCCTATTCTCTCTGCAGGCCCTGCTAATAGCTCCAGAGCCTGACGGAGATGACCAGAGATGTTATTCCATCTCAGAGAGTGTTGATTCTGGATCCACTCTCCAGTTGTTTTCCTAATCAAGTTTGCAGACAGTCCTAAGGCTGGTTCCGGGCCCACAAAACTGTTGCCGGATCCCATCCTAGCCAGATGATCTGCCATTTCGTTACCCTTTACCCCAGCGTGCCCAGGTACCCACATCAGTGATACCTTGTGTTTAGCTGAGATGTCGTCAAGAGCCCTCCTGCATTCCAGGACCAGTCCCGACGTTACTTTCCAAGCACTCAGTGCCTTAGATAGTACTCGGAACATTATAATATGACTTCTAAACAATACATATTTTTTTTAAATAAGCTTAAAACAATAATGGATGAAAAATACTAGTATCATTGTGAAAAAAGCTTCGGGCGCTTAATATGGCACAAAGCGCCCGCGTTTTTTTTCACCAGCATACTAGGATTTTTCGTTCATCATTATTATTTTAAGCTTATTTTGAAATTTTCTTTTACTTTTTAGTCCGATGTTTTAAATGCGTGTTTTTTAATTTTTATACTACATATACATTTCATTTTATTCAGGGTGTCCCAAAAGCACGAAATGTATCAAAGTTATGTTTTTTTAAAAGGAACACCACGTATATTATTGCATATTCAGATTCCTTGGTGAATTCTAGTGTGACTTTATGTATCATACATGGGACCTAAAGCGAACCGTTTAGGTGTAAATCACCATTTTTGATATAAGTAGATATCAGGAAAAAATTGAATATCGCAGAGATTATAAAATATGGAAGGCTGTGGGTTTGCCGTATCACTAACAATAAAATGCGTCAGCTTTGATGAGACTGTCAAATTAAAATTACGTTTATGCTTGGAGAAATCGGTCGATTAATTAAGGAAACTTCGATCAGCGATAACTTGATTTTTTCAAATGGGAATGCGTAATTTTTTTATACGGTTTAACGTAGAATTTCATAACCTTTCTAATGATATAAGGTTGTGAATCTCAATCTCTGGTAGTTTTCATTTAGTTTTAAATTTTCAAACAAATCGGCGTTTTTCAATTTTCCTACCTATAAGCAACGTAGCAGGCCATGAAATATAAACAAAAACTTGTTCAGGTAGAAGAAAACAACTAACTTAGCAGAAAAATACACACGAACTGGACTAAAGGGACAAGATTATAAAAATTACGCACAACAAACGAAGTCTAATCAGAAATAACGGCGGTAACACATCTTTGATCAAAGGGAAGCTGGAATTTGGCAGAAATGGATTTTTTCACGGCCTACTAGCTACTGCAATGTACTAGAGATTGGCAATTTCCTAAACCATTAAAAATTTTGAAATGAAACGAAAACTAAATGTTTTAGGCAGTTTATTATTTTCATAATAAAATTTCACATCTAATGATATAAAAAAGTATGCAATACTGTCAAAACTCAAGTCAAAAGTACCTCTGACTAGAGTTCTGAAAATTCTTCAGTACCTATTAGCAAGATCGCAGAAAATGAAGAAATAAAATTTGATCAAATTATAAAACATAACTCAAATGGCAGAAAATTTAAATCTGATTTGTCAGTTTTGCTTTTTTGCAATATTGCCAATAGATATTGGAAAATAGAAGGGCTCCAGTCAGAGGTATCGACTTCGATGCAAATTAGTACTTTTTTACACCATTAGGTACATATGATTGATAGTTGCGTGCTGGAGCAACATATCATAATTGTCTTGGAAATTTTTAACCTCTAGTAAATTGCGGTAGCCAGTAGACTGAAAAAAATATCTATTACTGCCATACTCCCTCTTCTCTTTGACCTTAGAAATGTTATTGCAGTTGTTTCTGGGAGAGTTGATTTGTTGTAAGGATTTTTTATAATCTTGTCCCTTTAGTCTAGTTAGTGTGTATTTTTCAGCTAAGTTGGTTGTTTTCTTCTACCTGAACAGGTTTTTGTTTATATTTCATGGCCTGCCACGTTGCTTATACGTAGGAAAATTGAAAATCGCCGATTTGTTTGAAAATTCAAAAGTAAACGAAAACTACCAGAGATTGATATTCATAACCTAATATCATTAGAAAGCTTATCAAATTCTACGTTTAACCGTATACAAAAAATTAGGTATTCCCATTTGAAAAAATCAAGTTATCGCTGATCGAAGTTTTCTTAATTAATCGACCGATTTCTCCAAGCGTAAACGTAATTTAAATTTGGTAGTCTCATCAAAGCTGACGCATTTTATGCTTAGTAATACGGCAAAGTCATAGCCTTCCATATTTTATAATCTCTGCGATATTCAATTTTTTCCTGATATCTACTTATACCGAAAATGGTGATTTACACCTAAACGGTTCGCTTTAGGTCTCATGTATGATACATCAAGTTACACTAGAATTCAACAAGAAATCTGAATATGCAATAATATACGGGGTGTTCCATTTAAAAAAACATAACTTTGATACATTTTGTGTTTTTGGGACACCCTGTATAGCATGAAAATATTTTTAAAATGTAGCCTTTATGGGTCTCTATCCATCCGAAATTATTATTTTCTTTTTTATCAAATACTTTAGCCATAATGCTCCGTGTCGAATAACGTGAATAACCCTGTATATTTTTGATTTTTTTAGTTAACTTTATCATTAAAGCATTTTTTTTTAATTTCTAAACTGTATTTATTAGTACCCTACATAATGAAGATGAACAATAATTAATAAATGTTCTTAGCATAATCATTACCGTTACCGCATAAACGATAATTAAAACTGTCGACTTCCCTGAATAATTCTAACAAACTTTAAGGTGTCTGCATCATCCCTTAAGTATCACTTATAGTTCCGTAACGTAGCACATGAGACATAACGTATAAAAATAAACCCATGGAATCAGATGAGAGTGTTTATAGTTCCGTATGCCGTAACGTAAGACCTCAGAGTAACAACTGAACATAGAGATAGTAAACAACTAATTCTAATAGGCCAACATCTTTTCTTACGTTGTCATATCGACCACCAGATATGGCAATCATAATTGTTTACTATCGTCTTAATTGTATAGTATCCAGAAATATTCCATTCTGTGTTAAAAAAGACGGTATTTTGATGGTTTAGAAATGATTACAGCAAAATCAATAGATATGTTGACCTCTACTGCGTTACTGCATGTTTCTTCATCATTAACGCAAATTCTGTTTAACATAAATTTTGAGGAGTTGGCAACGCCTATGTAATTTTCCTGCGATTTGTTTACGGTAACCTCCGACTGTCAAACGTTTGTTTTGTTTGTGCGTCTTTTATGCTTGGTCAGTAAACTCGAGTTGGTAACTGTTGTGAAGCCTTACGGACTTGCTGTGCTATATTCGAGTGTAGTTTAACAGTTTTTCGAGATGGGACAGTGCAGAGCAGTGTTTGTAACATGGGTTGCATTGGAAGAATTTTCAGGTTAGTTGGCAATGTTTGGGTCTGAAGTGTCAAAAGATGATGGCTTTGAGCACGCCATGCTGAAGTGGTTTGTTTACTACCTCTATGTTCAGTTGTTACTCTGAGCGTAAGACTTAACGCAAGACCTAAGAAATTCATTTCTTAAGTAACGGGACATCAAATTAGAAGCGATTTCGGGTGGGACGTCGTCCCGGTTCGCTAGACATCGTGGAGAAAATACGCGGGAAGTTAGAAATATGCCATCTATTTGATGGAATGGATGAACATTGGCTTGCCTATTACAGTATCCAATCTAACCTAACCTAACCTAACCTAACCTAACCTAACCTAACGTAACTGTATACTGGTGTTGCTTAATTTCGTTCTATGTATATTGCGTAAACCGAAATCTATTGAATTGATTTTAATGAAATTTCGACACAGGATTATTTACTATCGCGGCGAGAATGGAAAATGCGCCAGTTTCTGAAAAATCGTATCACTGGTGACGCAACAATAATAAAAAACACTAAAAATATAAAAACAGCTTATACTTCGTTTATAGACGGTTTGGAGGCTCCTGATCGTTTGGCTTCGTCCAGATGAAACATGCAGAATAAAAACCGTAAGGTCCTAGTTCCTACGGAGGGGGACGCAGGAAAGTATTTACGAGAGCTTTTGTGTTGGATGTTTTTTTTTGCGGGCATCAAAATATAATCTAATAATAATAAAGCAAATAGGACAACTTTAACGATCATAGATGTCTGATTAGGAAGTACACCTTGGTTTCTTTGCTTCAATTTAGAATTATTATCTATAAAAATAGAAATTTATATTTGTAATATGCATATGTGTTATACAAGGTGTCCCAAAACTCAACGTTAAGCCGCAACAAGGTGACAGGATTGATAGTAACCATCATGAGAAAAATCAGAAAAAAAATCTATCCCATGCGGTTTGAAAAGTATGGACATTTAAAGAAAACCTAGAAATTTGGTCAAATTATAATGATTTTTCGGTTATTGTAGTTAACTTTTATTATTTTTGTTCATTTAAACTTTGGAACCGTAACCCTAAATAACATTTCTAGAAGCAAAGTCAAAAATAACGACACAATTGCCCCAAGTTTTCTAGAATGAAGACTATCTGTTAAACTATGAAATTTGTCGACCTTGAAAGACCCTCCCTTAAAAAAAATTACTAAAGTACCTTGGCAGGTGTCACTAAAAGTTGGCGCATTTAACCAGGATTGTAAAATGGTACAATACTTGTTAGTTTCATGCAAAGTAAAAAAAAAACGAGTAAAAAATAAAAACCTCAAGTAACCCGATTTTTGCTAACCCATTTCGCGCAGGTCAGATGTTCTTTATTCGCACAAGCTTTTGGTAAGATTAGATTCTTAATTTTACGGCAAAGTGATGAGGGAGGTGGATAGTAGACATGTTTGCCATGAGTGAGCAAGAGAGATAGTGACGCCACTGTTACCAAAGTCAACAAAAATAAGTAAAATTAATAAAATAATATTGACCTAGATTAGTTTAGGCTTATTGAAATAAAAGTCAGGCAACAAATGTTCAAATTGTTCACCATCAGCCTCAATACACGCCCTAGAAAGGAAATCGCTGCTAAACAGAAGCAGACTTCTTGGTGGAACGCCACGGCGCGTCCGCTTTAGGCATCAGAGAGCACGGTTCTATATGCTACTGCATATAAGTATAAGTATTGTACCATTTTACAATCCTAGTTAAATCGCCAACTTTTAATGGAACTTGCCAAGACGCTTTAGTGCATTTTTTCAAATGAGGGTCTTTCAAAGTTGACAAACCTTAAAAATTTTAAATTCATAGTATAACAAATAGTCTTCATTCTAGAAAACTTGGGGCAATTGTCACTATTTTTGACTGTGCTTCTAGAAATGTTATTTAGGGTTACGGTTCCAAAGTTTAGATGAAAAAATAATAAAAGTTAATCACAATAACCGAAATATTGTTGTAATTTGACCAAATTTCTAGGTTTTTTTAAATGCCCATAATTTTCAAACTGCATGGGATAGATTTTTTTCTGATTTTTCTCATGATAGTTACAATCAATCCTGTCTCCCCGTTGCGGCTTGAGGTTGAATTTTGGGACACCCTGTATATAATTATTTTCGTTAATATTAGTACATTGTTATTTTATATTTAGGTTAGGATTATAATATGCCAATATTATAACGTATGAAATAAACTTTAATTTTTCCGGTGCCCCCCCCCCCCGAAATCAATTTCTATATACGCCACTGAGAGTAAGAATATGTTTCTTGTGATCTTTAATAGAACTGTACCTTTTGTTACGATATTTTTGCATTTTTATCATTGTAATGTTACTAAAATTGAGGTTTAATCTTGAGGTTAATCCCAAACAACACTCCTGCATATCTACCTACAAATATGGAGGCTGAAAAATACTTTTCATCGGCGGTTTCATCTGCAAACAAACATTATTGGGGTTAATCCAAAGGTTACTCCCGAAATCCCGGAATCCCGTGATCCCCCGATCTAGATTTTCATCCCGGGATCTCGAAACGGCATCCCGATTCCCAAAATTGGAAACGCTAAAATCGCACCGTGTGTGGAGACATTAAAGGTTTCTTTTAGCTTACGTGGTTTTATTTATGGACCAGTAAAGCACCATGGATTACCAGGCAATAGATTCTGTTTTCAGGAAAATCCAACAGCGCGTGGCGTCGAAGTCATATACCGAATTCTTGATGACTATAATTCAAAACTTCGGTTTAAAAAAATAGAATTTCGAATTGCAATGCATTACATCCTTTTACTACTTGAGAATGTACTCAAGCAATGGCCTTTTCAGCCTGTGCTCACAGGTTACCGCAGAAGGCCCCAGAAAAATAGATTAATTTCTTTTTCCGTTTGCGTAACATCAGTCTCGTGCTGTCAAGCGCAGGGGAAGTGCCGAGATTTAGATATCTGGGCGAGTAGACGAGAATGAAGTGTGCTGACACGTCATCGTACGATCCATACAAACGATTGTTTGATGCGGTAAATGACGTGAGCGTGAGACAATGACACTATCTGCAGAAGAATAATGGCGAAAGGCGGCTCCACCAGCGACAGGACGTCCGCATTCGGCGGTGTAATCCTGTCCTTAACAGGGTTGCCGTATTTGTTTTGTTATCGAATCAAAACCATTCATAGCTTTACTAATTACTAAAATATGTGAGAAAATAAATGTGAATTTGAACATTAATTGGGCGGTGTACATGTGTACTACGGTCGTAATCAGTCCTCATTGGAGAAGAAAAATATTTGTATGGTTAGTAGCTCTTTGTCTCAAAATAACAAAGGCTAAGTTTAAATTCGTACCAGAAAATGTCTGAAAAAGTCCACGGCCGGCGGAACTCCAACCCACGACCTCTAGATTGGTACTCCGACACTCTCACCCCCAGCAAACAAATACATCTGTAATTCCCAATTCTTTGTAGAAAATAATCTAATGAGGTAATAAACTACTACATTTTGCGGTACGAAAACGCCTTGATAATTAATATTCCCTATTAGTCTTTTTAGTATATGTAAATTGGTGTTTTCTAATTTACTTGATTTTGACATGATTTTTACTTTTATATGCCAAGAAAATATTTGGTGAAAACCTCTACCATAATTTTAATCCATTGTAACATTAAAAAATCTTTCAAATTCCAGTGACAAAGTAAGGAGCCATTCAGGTTATTAAAAGGTAATTTTTTACCCAACTCTTTGCTCAATAGTTAAAACACAGGGAAGGGGAATTGTGGGTTTAAGATAGTAAATTTATTACTAACATTTGACTTACTGAGTCCTTTATAGTCAATGTTCATATTTGTTATGTTATTTAATCTGAGAGGGCCGCTTGTGAAGAAAAACTAAATTAATTTTAACTCTAGAAACATCGGCTTGCGTGCAATCAAAACCTAGGTATATGACAGTAACAAAGATGCCCCTCATTTTTTTCATAACAGCGACTACTTTAAACGTATCCATTTTTTTAAATGGGACCTAGATATTCTTACAGCAAAAGCAAAACCAAAACACAAGGCACTCAAAGCGCCAAAAGCAAAAATATATGAGGATTGTGAGCTTAGTTTCTCGGAATAGAGTTGGTAGTGTTAATACAAATAGATCGAATGTCGATAGTTGCGTTTCGATATTCAACGATAGTTTGACTTCAGCTTCAAGGCTAATAAATAACTAAAGTAGAATATTTGCTTTGAAATGAGTCAATAGTTATTTAAAGATAAAGGAAACTTCATTACAATCTATTTATAATAAAATATGCGATCACTGCGTGTGTCTCTAAAATTCGCATCGAACATCCATCGTTTAGGAATGATGTCAGCATCGCTGAAGCGTTTTTTTACCTTTTTGTTACCAAATTTCTACCTAATTCTAACTAGGTATTATTCACTGAGCTTTCTGACCAAAAACAAAATTATGTTGTCGATTATCACTTGCTTAAGAAAAAGTGACCTGAAAGTAAAGAAATAGCTGAATTTGAACTTTAAAGTTGATAAATATTTCCTCGTCACTTTTTATTTATGGGAGCTATTGACACCAAAAATGTTCATAAACATTCAATATTTACACTAAACAAAATCAAAATGGTTCATAAATTTTTAGTGTTTCGGTATTTTAAATGTATCCAAGTTATGTCACCGAGCTGAGAAAAATTGAAATAATGGAATTCAAGGCCATCATTTATAATGTTGTTGTAATTTTGTATTATTAATAAATATGCCGATTTTTAAGGCCCGCTTGTTTTTTCGTAGTATCGTATCCAATATTCACAATAAATTTTGAGGTGCAACGAAATTTTGGTTTGTAGAACGGGTATGGAGATCTCGTTATTGTTTATACCTAGGTGTGTATCAGGCATATTGTCGACCATGTTGGAAACTTCATAGTACGAGCATCGTTGATATTCATTTCACGCTTTATTGATGACCTATGACCTATTATCAACCACATTCAGTATACGTTCCATTATTATATGTTTACATTTAGGCCTATTTAGGGCATTAACGACCACATTTTTACCAATTATTTACGTCTGTCTAGACAATTAGTACCAAAATAGGCTTTGTCTTTATGATCAAGAAAACTATCATTACCTATTCTTGACCTCTAAATTACGTTGATTTCATCCCCCACTTTGGGAAAAACAACGCCGAAAAGAGGTAAATTTGACTTGATGCAACAGGATATAGGTCTAGCTTGGAAGTAAAAAAGAGGTAAATTTAACTTTAAATGCTTGTTGAGCCAGTTGAGCTACGGTCACCTTGTCAACTCAACTGTGAAAGCATCGTCTAGAACTACGCGGGAACGGGCTCGCCCGCCGACGACTCTGTCGTGCCATCTCCTGGTACCACCAGCGTTGCATTTTCATTAAAATGCAGACCGCCAAACGAAAACCCTAATAAAACAAAAGTTATTGTCGCATTTTGGAATTTTTGGTATTACTCCTTAGAAAATATGCTATCACATCAGTTCGCATAGTTCTAGATGACGCTTTCGAAGTTGAGTTGACAAGGCGACCGTAGCTCAACTGGTGAGAGCGCCGGAGTACCAACCTAGAGGTCGTAGGTTCGAGTCCCGCCGACATTTTCTGGTACGAATTTAAACTGAGAAATCCACATGCAAACTTCGAAAATAGGCTTCGTAGGCTTCGTAGACATAAACTATGGTCAACAAACTGGACCTAAAAATCAATGATGAAATCAAAACCGTAATAATATACAGGGTGTTGTATTTAAAATAAGGGAGTTGATACCTACTTTCGGTGTGTCCGGATGTGCGCAACTTTTGTACCTAATTATTTTCTTCCAGTAGACCATTTGAAAAGAAAAATTTTTTATCCGAGCTATTTTCTTCTAGTTTGAACAGTAAAGCCGCTAGACAGCAGCGCGCGCTTATTGGGTATAATGCGCCACGAGTAGCGTGAGTAGTAGTTGTTGAGAAAAGTTAAGTTGAGATAAGGTTAAGTGTTTGTGTATTGAATTGTAAAGTGAAGAAGTTTGGTTCCCTGGAGAGCAGAGAAAGCGGCCGTCGCGACAATATTGACATGTTCTTCATTTTTTAGATAATTCTTAACGTTAATCTCAAATAATGAATTTGCAATAAAGTAATTTGTTTAGTCTGGTGGCACAGAATCGCAATTTATGTATATATAAATATTCTTTAACAAAATTTCAAAAGATTTAGTTTGTTAAAAACTAGGGCAATTACTGATATGGTTATGTCCCTATATCAATATGTTGTGAAACTTTAAAAAAAATTTAATGCAAATTATGTAATTATAGCATATAATAATAAAAATAACAATTCTGTTGCAAAAAACTTCGTCATTGTTCCAAATACATATTTATGAAGAAGTAGTAAGCCGTATATTAATAAGACTCTTCAAATCAAAAATCATTTTCCATTGATTTTATTTCATTTATCTGCTTAGTCAATTATAGCTTAGAGTGTAAATAAGTTTAGATTTTACACAGCATCTACTTATTATTTTGACATTTATGAGTTACGATTAATTTGGTAGCAGATGATGTTACTACAATAATTACAAAAGCGTAGTACATTCAAATATCATGAGTCATCCAAACATTTTGTTTTAATAAATAGTGTGTTTTAATCAAAAGTATTTTTTATAACACACCCGTTCGATTGAATGAAAGGCTGTAATTGAATCTCATCTCATCGAAATGCGATGACACCTTGTCATTGGGTCGACAACAGGATATGATTTTATTAATTACCAAATATACCCTCCCCTTTGGATGAAACATAGCTGTAACTGAAGAATACTGAATGTAAGATCTCATAGAACAAAGGGTTAAAGTGTGAGAATTTGATGATACAACAGATTTTTCTGTGTGAATCGTCAATGATACACCGTTTGTTTTATAGATACAAACTATTTCGGCAAATGTTTACAAAAGAGTACGGATGCGCCAGCAAAACCCACAAGATATTGCATTTGATTTATGATTTCTAAATATGTAAATTATAAATCAATAAATATCTCAATACTTTTCTATGGAAGACTATATTTTATTGAACCTCACAGTCTTGCCCACTTATTGAAACAACTTTTAGATCCAAAGTCGAAGGTAAGTGCACGACCTGAACTGTACCATAATAATTCATGTCTCTTCACCATGTGTGAAAAGGTGTTATTCAGTTTGGGCGTAAAAACTAAAATAAGTAACATATGGAATATACACACACATATATTACGAGAGCTATGCAGGAGGTAAAACCCTGTGAGCGAAATAGCCCGGTCCTGCCGGTGGTACCCCGAAATTATTTTTGCATTCTTCGCTGTCACTCTGCGTTAGCCAAGGGCTCTTTCAGTGTATTCCTCTTCAGTAAGAAAAAAGAAACTCGCTCTCCCACAAGATTCCCACGGCCTACTTACGCGGGGCCTTTTCATCCTTTTCTCAGGTATATATATTCGTTCTACATATACTAACTACCTAGGTCCTAGGTCAGTCATTTTAAGAAAGTGCTTAGTACAAAAGCAAAGAGAAAGACTAGTATTAAACTAGATTCTGTTGGTTGGGAAATGGAATTTCGTGTAAAGTATACAAATCTATGCTTTTTATTAACTTCGTAGAGATTTTAGATAAGGCCGGAAAAAGGAAACCTACAATGCATTTTTCATTATGATTATACCAATTCTGACAAATGAATTAAATGCCGACAAATCAAGATCGCACGAATGTATATCACGTTCTTACTGATTGACCAAAGGCTTTGTACACTGTCCCAAAAATTCTATTACATAAAATAATACAATTTTCACAGTAAGCCTAACAATCCTTCTCTTTAAGAAAACAAATATGTAGTAGCAAACCATGATATAAAAATATAAGTTTCAACTTTATTATACTTACCTATAAAACTAAGTACAGAAATAACTAGACGTATTGTTCGTACAAATAAATGTACAATGTATAATAGGCCTGTAGTGCCAAACTATATACAGGGTGAGTTTTTAGCGCCGGATCGGTCGATAACTCCACTACTGTAAAAGATAGCAAGAAAAGTTATATATAAAAGCTGTATCCAAGGATATGCTCCTTGCTCAGATAATATTCTGATTTATACAGGGTGATCCATACCTACGTGGTGATGCAAACATACATTTTTTTTAAATAAGACACCGTATAGCATATTATTCCATATTTACAAAAATAGATTCTAATAATAATCCCTCTTCTTACAATATAAGGTATTGTAACATTATACAGGGTATTTTAAAATTTACGACGATTTTTATATTCAAATCACTGTCAAATGAACGTACTGTACATCAAAAAGTAATGAACCACAAATTATATTTTTATATGGAAAGATAAAAGATATCCTCTAGTTTTAAAATCGGCTGTAAAAAAAGTCGACGACACATATTCATATACAGGGTGATGTAGAATGCAAAATCTAGATTTACTCTTTTTTCCAAACGTAACCCCCAATATTTTATTACACCAAAAAAATCCTTTTAATATGCTCTTTTATCTTTGTATAGCACTTATTATAGCTACATTCACTAGTTTCGGAGATATTTCGATTTTTCTACAAATTTTAAATATACCTTCTATTTGTTTACTAAAATTTATTTATTTTGAGAAAATACCATCAAATTTTATTTCTGCTTAACGAACAACTAAAATATAAAGTCATAATGGTATATAATCAAGTCAAAACACTGAATTAACGAGATAATATAGGTCAAGTATGCAGAGGAAACAATTTTATAGAAGTCGTGCATAATTATCAGGCAAATCTATCAAATAGGCTATGAAATATTAAACGACACAGTCCGAATAAAATGATTCTTCAATCTTTCAAATGCATTAGTTTTAGAGTGCCTGCGTTCTGGATCTTGCTTTTGATAGTTGATATATTCTAGAGGCACATCTAGGCAATTTCTCAAAGATTCTCCTAAATACCCTCAATGCAAAAATTAATTTTTAGAGCTCGTTTTTCACACAGTACCCAATTATTGAGCAGGTTATGAAAACTGCCAATTTTTCAAAGCCTACTTGATGAATCTGCTTATGCATCTCGTCTACAAAATTATTTCCTCAGCATACTTGACCTTATTAACTCGCTGATTCAGGGTTTTGACTTCATCAAATACTATTATGACCTTATAATTTAGTTGTTTGTTAAATAAAAAACAAATTCGATAGTACTTTCTCAAAATAAACAAATTTTAGTACACAAATAGAAGGTATATTTTAAAATTACAGAAAAATCGAAATATCTCGGAAAATGATGGATATGGGTACAACAAGTGCTATATAAAGATGAAAGAGCATAATAAAAGCAATTATTTGGTATAATAAAGTATTGGGGATTACATTTAAAAAAAAGAGAAAATTTAGACTTTGCATTCTACATCACCCTGTATATGAGTATGCGTAGTCGGCTTTTTTTATAGCCGATTTTAAAACTAGAGGATATATTTTATTTTTTCGTGTAAAAACAATTATTTTTGATTCATATACAGTACGTTCGTTTCACAGCGATTTGGATATACGCTGTATAATGTTACATTACCTTATACAGGGTGTCCCAAAAAATAGTGTCAAGCGGAAGTCCAGAGATAGAGCACACCTAGTGGTATCTGAATCACCCCCATATATGTTATGCAATTTTTTGTAGTTTCCGAGTTATGAATTTTTTTCTGAACTTTAGAGAATTCTCTACCTCGACAACTTAAAACTGTTCCAAAAGAAAAATTAATTAATTAATAGACTTTTTCAAATTCTCTTTTTTGCTAATTAATCTGTAAGAGCTTACTGTTCATTACATAAAGGAATCGGCTTAGTACATCTCATGAAAATTATAGTGTGAAGTGAAAAATTTACGTTCTGGTAATTATGACTGAGATTTTCGACTCGCAATTAAAAATCTAAAGAGGTGATTTCATGATTTCTATGCAAGTCTAAAAACTTCTTCAGACTCTCAGCTATCATAATCATTAAAAAAAAGGAGTACTTAATGGGGCTACTTTGTCTCCAATCGACCTTCAACGACAAGAGGTGGAGATTTCTTGAAATTAGCGATGGGATTTTAAATGAAACAATAAGGACGCTAATAGCCAAATGATTGTCAGTGCCGCAATAAAACACATTCAGTACGAACCAACGTACGAACAGAATATCGATAGATGACCGCCTGTGTAAATTTTTTTTACATGTACGACTTCTTTTTTGTAAGTGGGAAATTGTAAAATGAAACGAAATTACCAAATTTCTTCACTAAGTTCATTAAATTTCACAAGAAAATTTCAAAATGTCTACCTTCTTGTTCGATGCATAATCTACATCATCTGAAAAAAATGGTTTTCAAATTAACAAAAGCTCTTTGATTGTTTTTTACTAATTCTTCAGCCTGTGTTAATTTGTTGCGTAATTCGCTGATGTTTCGACACTCTTTAGCATAAACTAATTTTTTGTAGTAGTCCCAAACAAAAAACTCTATCGGATTTAAGTCAGGTGACCGTGGCGGCCATTCAGTAGGTCTACCACAACCTATTCATTTGTTGCATAGTCTCTTGGAGAAAACAGCATCGTTAAATTCAGCTATCGTGCACTTAAGGTCCGCAGGAGTAGCCAAGTAGTCAGACAACAGAAACAACACCAATCCAAACAAAAGCGTATCGTTTTAAAGCCGCAAAGACAGACAGACGACTGAATAAAGACAACGAAAATAACTTATGCAATGACATATTTTGAAAAGACGTCACAACAATATCATAGCTATCTCTTTCTAACATCGTCATCGTTTACTGCGTTAGCGTTAGCCCTTTTTGTTGGCGCTCAGGTAAAAACCGGTTTTGAAGAATGCGCCTTGTGGTTTTTTAGCAAGAAATAGGACCTTTTTTTAATAAATGTTTAATTTATGCAACGTTTTTAACGTTTATTATTGCGGTACTGACAATCAATCTGCTATTAACGCGTTAACATAAGTTATTCATGAATTGAAAAACACATCGCTAACTCCAAGAAATCTTCGCCTCTTGTCTTTGAAGGTCAATTGGAGCGAAAGTAGCCCCATTAAGTACTAGTTTTTTTCAATGATTGTGATAGCTGAGAGTCTGAAGAAGTTTTCAGACCTGCTAAGAAATTATGAAATCATCTCTTTAGATTTTTAATTGCGAGTCGAAGATTTAAGTCATAATTATCAGATCGTAAATTTTTCACTTTACGCTAGTTACGCCACTGCATCCACGAGAGGAAGCAGCCGAGACAGCAGATTCAGCATATTCCTTGTTTATTGTATTGCTTATCTGAAATGTATTATATATTCATTGTTTCAATTATAATTTTTCAGATTCACTTTGCACGGCTAACAATCAACATTGTACTTCTTAAAAATAAATTTTATTAGTTCGGTCAATCGAATTGTAGTTTTTTAAAAAACTCCGGTTCGTAAGCTCCCGAGTTAATTGGCGCAGCAAGCAGTAGGATTCGGTCGAGAAGTTTCGCCGCCGCCGTGATAACTTCTCTGAGTGAAACTCTTAACGGCCAGACGATCCTGCAGAAGAAGAAGCTACGTGGAACCAGACAGGGGTTGAAGAAGAAGCTTGGACCTCGTCAAGTGCATATTGGTGAGCCATCCTTTTATCCAAAATCCTTGTTTTCCGTGTTGGTGTTAGGGCAAAGTGGTCTCACTAGGATATCAGCGTATATGATATCCCTAGTTTAGTTTTAAGAGGGTCAATGCATATGATCACGTCTGGAAATTAGTGAATATAATCTTTCAGACATAGAAAGTAAGGCAAACACAAAGAAAAGCAAAAAGCAAGCAAACAAAACACCAAGATTGAGGATTTACTAGAAATTTTCAACAACTTAAGCTTAGATAGTGATAGTACTAGTAGTAATAATATTAGCACGATGAGTACCGAAACCCAAGTAAATTACCAACTTTTACGATTGTATATTGATACTATTCCAAATTTTAATGGAGACAGCAATACTTTAGAAATTTTTATTGAACACTGTGATCATCTAATCAGAACTTATACAAATTCGAATAATCAAAATGATCCCCTTAACAGTTTTTTGATTAGAGCTGTAGTAGGTAAACTAACAGGAAATGCTTTAGCTTTAGTTGGTAGCAGACCAGAAATTAGAAATTGGAATGATTTAAAAATACTTTTAAGACTTAGTTTTGGCGATCAAAGGAATTTAGATTGCTTAGTGCAAGAACTAATCATAATGAGCCCTCAGAAATCTGAATCATTTTTCAATTTTGGACAAAGAATTCAAAAAGCGAGAAGTGCAATAGCTTCAAAGTTAATTTCGATGAATTTATCAATAGCAGAGAGAACTTTACAAACAAAAAATTATGATGAGCTATGTTTAAAATTCATTCATTCGTGGATTGACAGGTAGAATACAAGATATGGTTAGACTAAGAAATCCCGATAGTCTTGAACTAGCTATTTCGTATGTATTAGAAGAAGAAAATTTTATTCTTCACCAGAGACAATCAGGACAAAATCAAAATACTAATTCAACCCAGAATTTCCAAAATCGTGCACAGCCTCAGTTACCTCTTCAATTTTCTCATAATTCTAATAATTTCGCAAGATATCCAAATACGTTGCCACAACCTCGGAATACTTTTCCATCGCAACCCATTAATATTCAACCTAGACAAAATATGCCACCTCCTAGATATTTTACAAACCAACAAGTGTTTGGAAAACAAAATTTTCCTTCTAAAAATGTCAATGTATTTAAACCTACTGGGCAAGTTCCCCAAACAAAACCTGAACCCATGTCTACGAGTACAAGAAATGCAAATTTTCCAAAAGGAAATCAAAATAGGAATTTCTTCCAAAATTCAGGCCCTAGAAATTTTACTAGCCAGGAATTGCATAATTTACAAGACAATTATGATTTTAATTACGAACAAAATGAAAATTATGAACAGTGTAGTGATAGTGCTTATTCCTATGACGAAAGTTTTGTACAAGCGCAAGAAAGCCTTGACCTAGATCAAGAAACTCAACAAAACAATTTCGAACAAAATTTTACTCAAGCCCAGCCTCCGAAGAATCAACCTTGATAGAAATTAATTTTTCACAAAATAATTTACCTTGTATTTATATACCAGAGTTAGATGCAAAATTTTTAGTAGATACAGGGAGCACAAGAAGTTTAATTTCTCCGAATCTTGCATACACTTATTTTCAAAACTATATTCAAAATGAACCATTTAATATTCAAACTTCTCATGATATAAGTTATCATAATGAAGTAGCAGTGATACCAATTTTCGAAATTTTTGAATGTGAACAATGGCACAAATTTTATATTTTTAATTTTAATCCAAAATATGACGGACTTATTGGTATAGATTTATTACAAAAGTTACAAGCTACTATAAATATTCAAAATAAAATTTTGGTTACACCTTCTAGCCAAATTCCTTTAATATTGGATGAAGAAAACAAGTTAAAAAAGAACTTTCAGCCTTGCAATTATAATATTATTGTAAATCCAGAGTCAGAACAAGTCATAAGAATTCCTGTGTGTTACGAAAAAGGTTTAGGAATCTTAAAAGAAATAGATTTTGGTAATAATTTGATTTCGCCAGAAGCCCTAGTGAACATAGAAAATTATTTTGCAATTACCACAGTATATAATCCGAATTCCAAAGCATTCAGTCTTAGAATCACAAAACCTTTTGACATTGAACTTATTAATCCTTTAGAAACAAACTTTATGTCTGACATTCATGAAAATGCTGACATCACAAAAAAGTATGATAATATTCTGAAAGCCAATTTAAAAAATATTAACTTATCACATTGTAATAAAGAAGAAAATAGAGCAATTAGGAAATTGATTTTTGAATATCGAGATATTTTCTATAATGAACAAATTCCTTTGAGTTTTACAAACGAAATTAAACATAAAATCAGATTAACCGATGAAACCCCAATTTATACAAAGTCTTATAGATTTCCTGAGGTTCATAAACCAGAAGTAAAAAATCAAATTGAAAAGATGTTACAACAAGGTATAATAAAACCTTCGAATAGTCCCTTCAACAGCCCTATATGGATTGTTTCAAAGAAAATGGACCAGTCAGGTAAACAGAAATGGAGAATTGTTATTGACTACCGAAAATTAAATTTGCGAACAGTTGATGACCGCTATCATATTCCTTGTATTACAGATATTCTAGATAAATTAGGAAGATCAAACTATTTCACAACTTCAGATTTAGCCTCTGGATATCATCAAATTGAAATGGATGAAAATGATATTCCAAAAACTGCCTTTTCTGCATTAAACGGTAAATGGGAATTCACTAGAATGCCATTTGGTTTAAAAAATAGTCCATCTACCTTCCAAAGAGTTATGGATAATGTGCTAAGAGGATTAATCAATGAAGTTTGTTTTTGTTATCTTGATGATATTATCATCTTTAGTACAAGCCTCCAAGACCATATTGTAAAATTGAAAAAAGTCTTTGATAGATTGAGGAAAGCCAATTTCAAAGTTCAATTAGATAAGTCAAACTTCTTACAAAAATCTGTAGAGTATTTAGGTCATATAGTCACACCGGAAGGTATCAAGCCTAACCCTACAAAAGTGAAAGCCGTAAAGAATTTTCCCATTCCAAGAACACAAAAAGAAGTCAAATCATTTTTAGGATTAGTTGGATATTACCGAAAGTTTATACCAGATTTTGCTGAAATCACGAAACCGCTAACGTCTTGTTTAAAAAAGAATGCTAAAGTTGTCCACACTTCAAGTTTTATTGAAAGTTTTAATACTTGCAAAGAAATGCTATGTAATGATCCAATTCTTATCTATCCTGATTTCACAAAAGAGTTTATATTAACTACTGATGCAAGTGCAGTAGCAATTAGTGCAATTTTAAGTCAAGGACCGATAGGTCAAGATAAACCCATAGCATATGCCTCTCGTACATTAAATGAAACCGAGCAAAAATATCATACAGCCGAAAGAGAAATGTTAGCTATATTATTTGGTTGTCAATACTTTAGACCTTATCTTTTTGGTCGCAAATTCACAATTGTTACGGATTGCCGTGCTCTTACCTGGTTATTCAACGTGAAAGAACCAAGTTCAAAATTAGTAAGATGGAGACTCAAATTAGAAGAGTTTGATTATAAAGTAGTATACAAAAAGGGAAAGTTAAATTCAAATGCAGACGCCTTGTCTCGTATACAACTCAATATTCATGAAACAGAATCAACAGTAGCCAACCCTGGAGATGTAGACGAAGCTATTTTAAAATTCTTAGAAGATATCGCTAATAATACTGCAAATTATGATCAAAATCCGGAAAATGTCGAAAAAGAATCACCCCCGAGAATAAATATACTTCAAGGTGTGCAGGTTAGACGTCCTGACCCATCCGATGATCAAACTCCCCGTTCGTTATCAAAAGAAGTAGAAAATAGTGGTATCCCTATCCAAGATACTATAATCAATAATAAATTCAATCAAATTCATGTCTCTAAAAGCAGGCAAAATAAAATAATAGTACAAAAAGAAAATTATGGAAATCATAGAATTCTTAAAGTTAGCATACCTTTAGAAGAAAGCGAAAAATTAATATTTGATTTCATGAGAGACTATCTAACAGACGCCACCTATTACATGTATTTTGAGAATGAAGAATTACTTACAAATTTTACGAATGTTTATTCCGAATATTTTAGTAACAAAATGCTAAGACTAATTAGATGCACACGTCGTGTCAATACTATTTCCGATATAGAGGAACAGGTCATGTTAATGAAAAATCATCATGAAGGAAAAAAGAATCATCGTGGAATTGACGAAACACTCCAATCATTAAAGAAAAATTATTATTGGTTAAATATGAAACAAAGTATTACAAAATATATCAATTCATGCGATATTTGTCAAAGAGCTAAATATTCTAGACAAAATCCGTATGTTCCCTTAGTACTTACGGAAACGCCCACGAAACCCTTCGAAGTAATACATGTTGATACATTCTTTTATAATGGAAAACAGTATATTACAATAGTAGATGCATTTTCTAAATTTGGACAAGCATTTTTCATTACTGGCAAAACAGCTATTAATGTATGTAAAACACTTACACAATATTTTGGTTCTTTTGGAACACCTAATAAAGTTGTAGTAGACTCAGGTAAAGAATTCAATAATCAAACTGTTACAGAAATGTTAAAATTACATAAAATTAAAATTCATGTCTGTACCCCTCAGCATCATGAATCAAATAGCATAGTTGAAAGATTTCATTCAACCCTTATTGAACACTTAAGGATTTTAAAGGAAGAATATCCCAATGAGGATGATCTTATTGATTACGCCATTATAGGTTATAACAGTTCAATTCACAGCGCAACAGGTTTTACTCCTTTTGAATTGGTATTTGGTCATACTAATTCAAGACATGCCGATGAAATTCTTACACCAAAAGAAATTTTTACAGACTATGTTCAGAATCATAAACAAAAAATTAGTCAAGTATATGATACGGTTCAAAATAAACTAATTAAGGATAAAGAAAAGGTTTTAGAAAAAAGGAACATAAAAGGTGATCAATGTGTAGAGTTTACAGTGAATCAAACAGTTTATAAAAAGAGTCCAAAAATCAGGAATAAAAAACATAATAAATTTATAGGACCTTATACTATCGTAAAGATCTTAGAACATAATAAAGCTGAAATAAGAAATAGTAAAGGAAAAATAGAAATTGTTCATATGAAGGAATTAAGGAAGCCTCATTTGTTACAGGACGAAAATGAAAGCCACGAAAATCTTCCTGGTCCTTCTCGTAGTAACCAAACTGATAGCGAGTGAAGTTAAGGTTACAGAGTTATCCAATACCCCCGGTATTTTACCCTTTCAGTTAGGTAAAGCGAATATAATTGATAGAAAACATATATTTTTACATGATATTAATTCAAAATACTTAGATAAGCATATATATAACTTAGTAAAGACGTATACAAAGCTGAACTCCTCTTTAGAGAAAATTACTCCTATGTATTATACAGTACTGAAGAATAAATACGATCAATTATTACCCATGATAACTGAAATGGAAAGTAAATTTCAAAATATGTTTTTCAAGAAAAACAAACAAAAGCGAGGATTAATAAACCTAGGTGGATCCATAAGCAAGTGGTTATTTGGAACTTTAGATGATTCAGATGGCCAACGTTATGATAATGCTATACAAAAACTGAATTCTAATCAAGAAAAAATTGTTAAGGAAGTAAATTGTCAAATCTCAATTGCAAAAAGCCTTGTTGAAAAATATTCGAAAACAATTGATTCAATTAGTGAAAATCAACAGAAGATTTCTAAATATATTGCTGATTATAAAAAATATATTGATAATGTCACTGATCAAATGCATATTTATACCATTTATGTAAGTACATTAGACCAGATTTTTATCAGTGCTAATGTTATTATTTCATTTTTGGATAACCTAGAAAATGCAATTACATTTGCTCAGCTGAACATAGTACATCCAGACATTTTAACAAATAAAGATTTAATACAAATTTTGGCAGATATAAAAAGATATTATAAACCTAATGAGATTTTAAATATTAGTTTGCAATCTTGGTATTCGATAATTAGTGTTAAATGTTATTATCGTGAGGAGAGAATCATTTTTGCCATCGAAATACCAATTGCCTATCCACAAACCTTGGAATATTTCCAATTATTCCCAGTTCCTACCAACCAAAGTACCATAATTATACCCCAAAAACCTTATCTGGCTCTTGAAGAAGAAGTTTACCAATATATGGAGCAACCCTGTATCCAAGTAGAAAATTCGTATATTTGCCGACAAGAAGAAATCAAGTTCCACCCTGAGGAAGATTGTGTATCAAGTCTAATCCTAAATAAGAAGCCACTGTGCCAGCCGATACCAGTTCAACCTCCAAAGCTGATATTCAACCGAATCAATGAAGAGTATCTAATTATAGTTACAGAAGAAAGAATTAATTTGAAAGCCAGATGTCCAGACCTTGAATACCTCGCCATAAAGGGAAGTGCCCTAATCCAAGTCCCGATGAATTGCAGCTTAGAATACCAAGAATACCACTTTGGGAGTTCGAAACAAGAAGTATTTGGAAAGCCCTTAATACTACCTGGAGTAATCAGTAACATATCAGTGGACTTAGCAGTCAAATTAAGACCACTGAAATTAGGGAAGATTCCGTTAAAAGAACTTCACAAAATTCAAGAAAACGTTGAAACTATGAATCAGTTGGTGATAGAAGAATCAAGCTCAAATCCAGTAAATTGGTTCCTATGGTCAATCATTATTTTAACAATGGTTACCATTGCTACCTATATGTCAATGAAGTTTTTGAAAAAGAAATCAAGAAATCAAGAAAGGCCGAGAGAAGTCAAGGGAGTTCAAGAAAATTCGCCTTCAGTGCTTTTCCAGCCCGAAGTCTCTGTTTAAGAAGGGGAGAGTTACGCCACTGCATCCACGAGAGGAAGCAGCCGAGACAGCAGATTCAGCATATTCCTTGTTTATTGTATTGCTTATCTGAAATGTATTATATATTCATTGTTTCAATTATAATTTTTCAGATTCACTTTGCACGGCTAACAATCAACATTGTACTTCTTAAAAATAAATTTTATTAGTTCGGTCAATCGAATTGTAGTTTTTTAAAAAACTCCGGTTCGTAAGCTCCCGAGTTAATTCGCTAAAATTTTTTAAACCTTCATCAAAGTTACGAAGCCGATTATTTTATGTATGAACACTAAACTCTTGGAGATTAATTACCAAAAAAGATAATTTGTAAAAGTCTTTTAGTTTTTCTTTTGGAACAGTTTCAAGTTGTTGAGGTAGAGGATTCTCTGAAATTCAGAAAAAAATTCATAACTCGGAAACTACAAAAAATTGCATAACATATATGGGGGTGATTCAGATACTTCTAGGTGTGCTCTATCTCTGGACTTCCGCTTGACACTATTTTTTGGGACACCCTGTATTGTAAGAAGAGGGATTATCGGTATAATCTAATACTTGCGGCGGAGACACTCTTTGACCAATTCTGCCTCTTGGACATGACGCTGCGCCACTTCAAGGTAGGTATAGGTATGACCGGCATGCAGTTCTCGCAAGGTGCTCCCATCAACGAGCTGTTCCTCATCTCCACCATATCCGCTTCGTCCTTTCTTGAGATGAGCCAATGCACATTTGTCTGTCCCGGACTCCATTCCGATAGCATGACTGTACTCCTGCACCACCCTCAGCGATTGTTGTAGTTCGCGTTGGCCGGAGGCATAAAGTTTTAGGTCATCCATATAAAACAGATGGGTAACCTTGTGCCTCCGGTTATTGGACGCGCCACAGCTGTATCCTTTAGTATTTCTCAGCGCTATGGCCAGTGGCAAATGTGAGATGCAAAAGAGCAAGGGACTCAATGAGTCTCCTTGGGAGACACCTCTTTTGAATGACACCAATTCTTTGGCCTTAGGGCCCCTCAGACGACATTTTCGGAGGCAGCCGTCCAAATTGCCCACTGAGGATGCACCAGTGAAGGTTGCCGGCTGTCTTACATCCTTAGGCTTTGGTATACCCTGCGGTATTGCTACTCACCGAATAGCCTTTTAATATTGGGCAGCTTCCTGGGGGTGCATTTCATACCTGTCTGCCAGGTTTATGGAAACAGCCGCTTCTGGCATGAAGAACAGACGCTGTCGGAGTACCGCTCCTCACATAGAGATCCATCGTGTCCTATAGTTATTGAAGAATAGCCGTTACTCTGGATGCAGATGCTATTCCACTGTGCTAGTTTTGGTCCGCCCCGGGTGTTTCATTTCCCCGGTACCACCCATATCGGGGAGGCATTCCCCTATCTGCCACCCTGAGGAGGCGCCATAAGTATTATTATGCCTACGTTATGGAGTAAAAACAGATAGATAAAATTTATTTGATCATTTTTTCGTATTAATACCCAACTTATGTAATTGTATTTTTAGAACTAAAAACTTTTATGATTGAAAAATTATTAAATTATGAAATTTTATCGTTAAATCTGAAAAAAACACTAGTAAATAATAATAAGTATCAGTATAATAGAGGTGTTTTTGAATTATCTGATAACTACATTATTCTTTCTTCTATATCTCTGGTTAGGAATACGATATCGAAATACGGTTTTCACTCACCTATTTAGGTATCATTTGGATAGATTTCTATGAAAAAAGTCACATCATTGCTTTTGATTTTTTAAAGAAATTTGTAGTTTTCTGTTATTATCTCAAAAAACGCGCTCTAGAGATATCACTAGGAATTGGGCATATAATAGGTTTGATGGAGTTTATGAAGTAATGATTTCTTTTTGCAATAAGATCAAGTTTGTAGAAACCCGTTCAGTTATCTAGAAGCTTTATTAAATAGACATTTATTTACCCACCACCACTTTACCTTAACAGATACGTCAAAAAGTGTTGAACAGAAATTACTTCAGTAAATCCTAACTTCAAAAAGCACATATTTCTTGTAATATTTACTATAGGTGGATTGCGGTGAAAAATTACTTTAAATGTTTAAGGCGGCGGAAATTTGAAAAGATTTTTCACGGTCCTCTTTTAGCTACTTGCGTTTCACCGCAAGCTTCTAGGGTGAATAGTTTCCGAGTTACAGCACTTTGCATTCTTGTCTGACCACGTGATACTTACAAAGGCTCTAGAGGTACCCGAAACGTTAATAGATATTTCAGTATACAATGCGGTTATAAATTAGTTATCATGCGAAGTCAAATAAATTAGGGACCAACTAGAACAGAGGATAAGAGATATAGTTGAGTACAAATTATTATAGAAGTCAACAGAACGAACAAAAGCGACTGTTTTAAAACATAATATGTACCTATGCCTCAAATACCGTACCGTACGAAAACACCGATAGAGCCGCAAGCGTATACCTTACATACTATTATAATTTTCGGTAGAAAGGATCGTAGCAAGACAACGTTTTGTTTCTTACCTGACACACACGAGACGAGAAGAAACATTATCTGGCCTCAGGATATACCCCGATAAAATCGCAGGAGTCGGCGAAAACAAGTGAGGAGTTACGTTTCACTTAATAGCGTAAACGTAGGGTGGTTAGTCTATTAGGGACGTTGTTGCATCTCCCAGAGAACAAGCAGCAAAGTATTTAGTTACACAAAATATATAGGTTGGCATCATTTATGGTAATGTGACGTTATACTACTTTAAGTTAATAGATTTATGCATTACGTTCCAACAATCTGATTAATGACTGGCTAATAATATATAATCACATCCGTTGAATTCAAACAAGCAGCTTGCCAGTTTGGGATAGTCTACAGTCTACACCATTAGACAATGTAATTTCTGAAATCAATCCGGCCTCTGTTCATCACATTTGATTGACCCATCGTTAAAATCACATATTTTGAATAATAAACTCTTTACTGACATTCCTGCGATCTCTGTAGTTCACACTGGATCAATTTTCGCCAAACCAGTAAGCCATATTTTCTTCAGATGTTTTAGTTTCTTGGAGGATCTTAAATGAGCTGCGATTTTGTCATGTATTGTGATTCCAGTACTATCATATTATTGTAAATTCAAAATTATTTTGCTTAAGATATCAGAACCGCCGAGTTAGTAAGTTAGTATGCAATAAACGCAGACCGAAGAAACATTTCGTTGATAATCTAAATTTGGAAATTTCAATATCTTACTTAACATAATCTAACCAAATCGGTTGAGGTAAAAAGAGGTGTCAATGGACTCGGTCTGTTGTTCTGACTGCAGAAAAAATTGTATAGTGAACTGAATAAATGTTTATTTTTATTCTCAATAATAAATTACGCCAAAAAATGTGTTTTGGAGGCTACGCGAATGCGCTATGTAAAACACTGAGCAGGTGAGATCCCTATCTGGTGAGGCTGTCTGTTGCTTAAATTCCAAGTTAAAGTTTTTAGACTTAAAAATGTAATCATAAGTTTATTATTTTCTGTTTCCATATTTCCGTTTCCCGGTATTGCGTCTAGTGTCATTGTACCCTTGACTACATCTCTATATATAAAAATGAGTCCCGATTTCCCTTGGTCACGGCATCACGTGAGAACGGCTTTACCAATTTCGTCCATCTTTTTTTTATAAGTTTGCCATTACTTCGTAGAAGGTTCTTACGGGAAGAAATCCAAGGAAAATTATACGGAACATTAGAAAATTTTAAAAAATCCGAGAAAACTTGACAACTACGAAGGGTGTGTGGTGTTAGTGATTTGTTTGTTATTGTTGTCATGTATGACGTTGCTGTCAAAAAGACCGGTTAGGTTTTAGATGTTTAATGATCTGTAAATTTCTTGCCCGTCCAGTGTGCGTCGTAGAAATAATGACAAATGCGTATACAGAGTGCTAATTATTAATAGACCGCAATTCAAAGGGCATATTTATGACTCAAATTCAAATAAAAAAAGCTCATACAGGGTGTCCGTATAATCGACCGATAACGCTTGACAAGTGATAGACCTCACGTTTCTATGAACGTTGAGATAGGAACATGAAGCCTTGCAATGCTTAATTTTCAAGATACAGGGTGTCAAAATGTTTTCTTTTATTTTCGCTTTTTCTCAATCCTTTCGCAATAAAATGGCAGAACTATATAAAATTACATATCGGAGGGTTTTTTTAAGGCAAAAAATTCAAATTCAGCCATAGTTTTGCTATCATGAATAGAGGGCGCCACCCAAGGAACATTGAACGGATTTAAATTACCAAAACCTTTTTCCGGTTTGCTGCATCAATGTATCAACAAAATGCTCAATATGTTTTACATGAAAAAGGTATGATTTGTTTGAGTCTCTAGAGGTAACTGTTTTCGACATAATCTTCATTTAAATTTACAATGAGACTGAATTGTAAATTGCGATCGAAAGAACTATCGGTATTTCCACACGGATAAATATTAGGCTTAGGCTCATACTTTTAAATCCCATTTACGAAGTATTCTCAAATTTCAACACCATCTATTGTAAAAATTAGATATATTTGAAACATGTTTTTTGATCTACCTAATATTAATTCGTGCCAGAAAACCGATAATTCTTTTGATCACATTTTACAAGTAATTGGGCTGCCTTGGATATTTTAATAAAGGTTATCTCGAAAACGGTTACCTCTAGGGACTTAAAAAAAGTAAACTTTTTTTTCGTAACGCATATTGAGGAAACAATGTTTTTAATATTCAGGTTGATGCTCCAAAACGCAAAAAATTTTTGTTAATTTAAAAGGGTTCGATGTGCCGTAGGTGGCGCCCTCTATTCATGTTAGCAAAACTGTGGTTGAATTCCCAATACATAATTTTAGATACGTTGTGCCATTTTATTGCGAGATAATTGAGAAAAAACCAAAATAATAGGAAACTTTGACACCCTGTATCTTGAAAATTAAGCATATTAAGGCTTCATGTTCCTATCTGAGTGTCCATAATAATGTGAGGTCACCCTGAATAAACAATGGATCGACATGTATCTTGAAAGTTCTGGATTTCAAGATACAGATTGGAAATAAAATTGGTTTTTTATCAATGACTTAAACACTAATGAGTCGTTTTATTAATCTGTAGTCTTTCACTGCATTAAGAATCTAAGTCACCACTGACTAGAAGATAATTATCCTTTCCAGTGGCGTGTCGGGGGTAGGGTGGCACTCCCATGAGAATACTAGCAAAAAGATGTACGTCACTAAATTTGAAAAAATTAAATGCTGTTTTTCAGATTAAACAGATAATACCTTTTCTTTTCTTTTGATGTCTCTTCGTATTTCATAGCCCACTTTTTCAACGGGCTATAAAGTGGTCTTTATTTTTTTCCTTCAAAACAAAGTGGGATACGAAGGGACATCAAAAGATAAAAAAGTTGGATTTTCATCTGTTTCGTCTGAAAAACTATTTAATTTTTTTAAGGTCAGTGGCATACATTCCATATTTTCCAAACTTTGACACCATGTAACTTGAGGACCAGACTTTAGGCACATGTTTTAGAGAACTTTTCTACTTGAATTTGGGTCAGAAATACGTTCAGAGAAAAAACGTAAAATTGATTAAAAATACAGGGCAATACAGAAGCGAAGACGTCTGGATCCCACGCATCATCCCTATGATTTTAAACAACATGCCATTCGATTTTAAGCGGTTGCAATTTTCAGTGCAGCTTGCATTTGCATGACGATAATTAAATAGCAAGGACAGTCGTTGAACGTTTGTGGGATCAATCTTGATAATGCATGTTTTCCACATGGTCATGTGGCCTCTTTCGTGTTGACAAAATCATCATTATTTATTTATGGGCCCGAAAATGAAACAAAACATGTTGGATATCAAAAAGTATTTCATTGGTCACTATGCTCTTCAGATAGGTAATTATTATTTATTGCAGATTTAAGTTCAATTTCAATATTCATAGCTAAGGCAGGACAGCGTCTGTCGGGTCAGCTAGTATAACATAATATCATGAAGCCATATTTAGGTTAGGTTTGAAATTTCAGTGTGGCGCAGATTTTCATCGGAGCAATTCCTCAATCTAGCGGTGATCTATTTCGGCTCAACCTCAACAATTTAACCGGTCAAGTTAGGTTCGTTAGGACACTGAAGCTTTAAAATGTCGTAGTTTCTCAGCAGAACGTTTCCTTGGTCTGGGAGTAGTCTCTTTAGCCTCAGGACATCAAATCGAGAAATTCTTCACTTCCGGATGGAACCTTCATCTGATTTGCACTAAACGCCTAGTTTTCGTCCATATTTCGACGGGCATCCTCAAAGCACTACGACTATATATGTTACGCCGAATCGGCGTAATTTCCGATTTCACGTAATAGGCAGTTTTTTGCCGAATACGTGAATTAGGCAGCAGCGTTGCTCATTTCATGTAATAGGCAAAATAGTAACCCAATACACGAAATAGGCACAAAATCTTTTGCCGATTACATGAAATAGGCATACAGTATAACAACACAAATTCAACCGTATTCTTCTCTTATTATAGGTTATGTTTTTGTTTACTTAGTAGTTGCTTGGCTATCAGGAATGCAAAGTATTTAATTTTATGATAAATTTGGAATAGTTTTGGTAGAAAAAAAATGAAAATTTAAAGTCGATACAAAGCATGGAATTGTAGATACCTGGTTAGAAAGAAATTCTCTGCAGTCAACAAAATTCAAAAAATTAAACGACGGCGACGTGCCTAATTATGAAACAAATATTCGAACGCTTGTTCGTAAAGGTTTAGTTGATTTTGGACAAGGATATAAACGCTGTAATTATTCAAGAATGTACAATTCAAAAAGGGGGAAATGTATAAAAACTAACCGTTTATGCAATTCAGCTTGTCATTCTGGAAGAAGCTGTAATAATCATTAATTTTTTTATATAAAAGTGTGCCTATATGTGTAGACAAAATACGTGTTTTATTTTATTTTTTCAATAAAATTTTGAAAACTATAGGCTTTTATCTTTTATTAAATAGTTTTTTTACGACTCTATCTTCTGAAAGGAATAGAAAGTTCTTTACAGTACATGTCCGTAACTCGGTATACCGGTTTTAACCGGCTGCTAAGGCTAAAAGCTAAGCTTCTGCTAAGACTTCTACTTATTCCTTGAAATAGGTAAAATAAAATTACAGAATTGCCCATTACATGAAATGTGCAAGTCCGCTGCCTATTTCATGAATTCGGCAAAAAATTTCTGAATACATGAAATCGTATAACAGGACAAATCCCGAAAACTTTATGTGATTATTTCTGACACCGATTCATGTTATAATATGTTTATATGATTATTCTTAATAGCTAAAAAATTAAAATGCCCTTAATTAGATAGATAGATATTGTCACGATGGCCTCTTTTTCTTCACCCAGGGAATCAAACTCGACGTAACTTTCACCGTTTTACTTCACAACTCGATACAATATCTCTTAACCTTATCTTAGGTACAACTCAACTCAACTGAACTCCTACGCTACCCGTAGCACCTTATATACAGGGTGGGCCAATAGTGCGTGGACGGAGGATTGTGGGCTTATTAAAAAGTATTTCAAAAATCTGTCACTTGACCAAGGTAGGGACCCTTGAGGGCTATAACGTAAAAATATGTTCACTTAAATCTTGACGTTTATACAGGGTGATTCATATCAAACTTGCATTTTTTTGAATGGAATCCCCTATATATTATTGCACATTTGGATTCCTTGGTCAATTCTAGTGTGACTTTATGTATCACACATGGAACTTTAAACGAACCGTTTAGGCGCAATTCACCATTTTTGGTATAAGTAGGTATCAGAAAAAAATCGAATATCGCAGCGATTATAAAACTTAGAAGGCCTTGACTTTGCGGTACGACTAAGCATGAAATACGTCACCTTAGGCTAAATTTGAATTCTTTTTGTACTTGGAGAAATCAGTAGATTAATTAAGGAAACTTCAATCACAGATAACTTGATTTTTTCAAATGGGAATGCCTATTTTGGTTTAAATAGTCAAATGTAAAATTTGATTACCTTTCTAACGATATAGCATTCTTGATATCAATATCTTTTGGTTTTCATTTTATTTCAAATTTTCAGTCAAATCGGTATTTTTCAACTTTCCTGCATGCAAGCAACCTAGCAGGCCATGAAAAATAAACAAAAGCTCGTTAATATGGAAGAAAGCAACTAACTTAGTAGAAAAATGCAAACTAACTAGAGCAGCCAGGCATGATTACGAAAATTCCTTACAACATATTAGCTCTAACCAGAAACAATAGCTATTTAGAGCGGCGGTTTCCAAAATTCGAATTGCCTTGATGATTGCCAACCTCCAGAATGGGGACGGCACCTAAAGAAGAAGAAGAAACAATAGCGGTACCAAGAACGCTCATTTTTCACAGCCTACTAGCTATTAGCCAATTTCCAAAGTCAGTAAAACAAATATCTAATCAAAGAAAAACTACTAGTGATTGTTGCTGGCAGCAGAATATCTATGTCTTCTGAATAAATTTGAATAAATTTTCACATTTAATGCTATAAAAAAGTAGCCATTTCCGTTAAGTCAAAAGTAATGATACCTCTGACCTGAACCCTTCAATTTCTTCAGTAGGTACTTCTACTTATTAGCAAAATCGCGGAAAATGAAAATGAATTGCAGTCTGTTTGAATTGTAAAACATAAGTTAGTTTGCAAAAAACTACATAAAATAATCACAATTACAACATAGCGTAATTAGAAAATTCTAGCAATTATTTCAATAGATGTTCAGAATGCTCCAGTTGGAGATATCTTTACTTTTGACTTAACTAAACGGAAATGAATATTTTTTATCCCATTAAATGTGAAATTTTATTCTAAACATGTTAAACTGTAAGCAAAAATCGCTGATAGTTTTCCTTTTGTTTCAAAATTTTTAATCGTTTTGGAAAGTTGTCAAGCTCTAGTAGACCTCAATAGCTAGTAGGCTGTGAAAACAAACGCTTCTCTCATACCCCAGCTACTCATTGACATTAGATATCTTGCCGCTGCTGTATCCGGTTAGAGCTAATATGTTGTAAGAAATTTTCATAATCTTGCCTCGTTGTTCTAGTTAGTTGGCATCTTTTTACTAAGTTAGTTGTTTTCTTCCATATTAACGAGCTTTTGTTTATTTTTCATGGCCTACTGGGTTGCTTGCATGCAGGAAAATTGAAAAACACCGATTTGACTGAAAATTTGAAATAAAATGGAAACCAATAAAGATTGATATCAAGAACGCTATATCGTTAGAAAGGTAATTAAATTTTACATTTGATCCTTTAAACCAAAATAGGCATTCCCATTTGAAAAAATCAAGTTATCTGTGATTGAAGTTTCCTTAATTAATCTACTGATTTCTCCAAGTACAAAAAGAATTCAAATTTAGCCGCCTGACCTTAGGTGGTGCATTTCATGCTTAGTCGTACCGCAAAGTCACGGCCTTCTAAGTTCTATAATCGCTGCGATATTCAATTTTTTTCTGACACCTACTTATACCAAAAATGGAGATTTGCGCCTAAACGGTTCGTTTAAAGTTCCATGTATGATGCATAAAGTCACATCAGAATTGACCAAGGAATCCAAATATGCAATAATATATAGGAAGTTCCATTCAAAAAAATGTAAGTTTGATGTGAATCACCCTGTATAAACGTCAAAATTTGAGTGAAAATATTTTTACGTTATAGCCCTCAAGGGTCCCTACCATGATCAAGTGACAGATTTTTGAAATATTCTTTAGTAAGCCCACAATCCTCCGTCCACGCACTATTGGCCCACCCTGTATACTTCATCGAACTATCTAGAGCATTCGATGACATTTCTAGAATCCATCCGTCATTCTCGAAAACTCTAGACGATTCGATGTCGTTTACACTTCAAAAGATCTAACCTAGCACTTTGATTTTACATCATGTATGACAACCAATGACAACTAATACAAATACATGAATACCATAATATACAGTATGTTACATTCTTCCCCCCTTAGCGTTCGGCGTCCTTGACGAACAACTTCGATTCTTGTATCACCACAGACAATCAGCATAGTCAACCTTCGGTTTTCCACTTTCCGTACATAACCTGTAGACTACGTCGTTGAGGCGCTTCATCACCACGTAGGGTTCCTCCCCATGGCGTTGTAGCTTCGGACATCTACCCTTCCTTCCGTCGTCTGTTGCAAGACCATACCAGATCACCTCTTAACTGCGATATTCTTTGCCAAACTTGCAATTCCCATTTTCAGCTCCAGCAGGATTCTCTTTTCCTAGCTCTGTTATCATTCTCTTCAGTTGCACCTTTTCGTCTTGTCGGTGTCCACTCTCGACACTCCCTTCTCGTCACTCAGGTTGCTCTCCAGTCCTTAGTGAGTCTGCTGAGTTTGTCTTCCAGTTGCGTAATCCTGGTCTTCTGCTTACCATTCTTGCTCCTGAGTTGAGCGGCTTGATCAGAGCCCCATGACACGTCCTTGAGCGCGACGTTAAGCTTGGTCCCTACCTTCGCGTTTTCTCTCTCCAGCTGCGCCAGTATCTGCTTCAAATCTACATCGTCATTTTGCATCGCAACGTTCTCATCTTCCAAATTCGCCAGTTGCTCTCTCATCTTATTGTCAACATCTCTTGCTTTATACAAGTCTTCCATGACCTTTCTCACACTATCAAGCGTATTTGTCATATCTGATTTCATCTTCTTGATTTCTGCTTCATGATGCACTAACCTTTCACTCAACCTTGACTCGTCTTCCTTGACCCCGGTCTTTTTGGATTGCACAATCGCGTGGTCCAGGTATTTCTTTAAGGATGCGTTCTCAGCCTCCAGCTGGGTGATCTTCAGTTTCAGCATTGCATTTTCGTCCTTAACTTCGTCACATCTATCCTCCGCTTTCATCAGCTGATCCAAATCCTTCAATCTCTTGATTTCATTTTTCAAAGCAGAAATTTCTCTGTCGTGTTTTACGTTGAGCTTTCTCAAGGCTGCCTCGTGTTGGTCACTCTTCTTCAACAGATTCTTTTTGTCCCTTTCAAACTTGCTCCTAATACCCATACATTCTCGTTTCTGAGAGTCAAGCAAATGCTTTAGCCTATCCCGGTCTGCTGTAAGTTCCCTCATGGCTACTCTGCGTTGTCTTTGAAGCTTAGCGATAGTTTCCTCGTTCTTCTTCAGCAAATTCTTCGTGTCTCTGTCAAACTGCTCCTTCATTCAGTTTATCGTGCCTTGCATAGAATTCATTTTGCTTGCATATTCATCTGCTTTTTCTACATCCACCTGCATCTTATCGACCTGTATCCGGCAGCCTACTCTTAGGTGCCCCTTCTGCCCACATCTCCAGCACGCAAACTTCTCAGCTCCTCCTAGATTTCTGTGAACTGGGTTTCTCTGGAAGGTACCACCTCTTCTTCTTGGAACGAACGATGTGGCCCCGACTTCTACTTTATCACCTTGTCCTACAGAGCGCACCCTGCGTGTCATTCGCGCGGCTTTTGTGGCAGCTTCAATTTCTAGAGCTTTGACCAAAGCGTCTTGTAAGGTTCTGGGTCTGGATAGTCTCACGATTCGCTGAACGTCCAGGTCCGCAATGCCTTCTACAAACTGACAAGCAGCAACGTATTCCTGTGTCTCGACGGGACTGCTGATAAATGCTCGTTTAGCTAAGCTTTGGACTTGGTATGCAATGTGGTTAAATCTTCCTTGGCTTGTTGTGTCCTGTTATGCAACTGGCCCTGCAATAGCTCTGTTAAGTGTGCATCTCCAAAACGTAACTTTAGTGCAGGTGTTATCTTATCATAGTCACGTAAGTCTGATGAGCAGAGATTTTCCAAAATAGCTGCTGCAGAGTCTCTGAGCATGGATGTCAGCACACAAGCTTTTTCCTCATTCGACCAGTTATTCATACGTGCGATGTTTTCAAACTGCATATGATAAATGTTCCAAGGTGTTTTTCCGTTGTATGGATAGGGTTTTTTTGCAACTACACCACTGTGTCTATCAGGTAAAGCGGGTGCTACTGCAGTTAAACTACTCTCACTGCACTAAGCTCTCCCAGCTTCTCTGTGACGATTTCTTTGCCACGATCTTCCACTTGCTGTAGCTGTTCCTCAACGCTCTTTTGGGACGCCACTACTGTCACTATTTGAGTCTCTATTGCACTAATACGTTGGTCTTGATCTTCTAATGGTATTGAGTATTTTCACGAATATCTGCAGGTATGTTGTCTTTTGAGTTTGTATTATTAAGTAATGTGGTCTGGCTACAATATTTAAAGTGTGTATAGTATACGTTGTGGCTTTTAAGACGACTTTATATGACGTTGGGTCTCTGATTTACGTCTACCCTCGGTATCAGGTTCTGAGGGATTGCAGGCTGGTGGTGAGCAGAGACAACTTTGTCTTATTTAGGTGCATCTATTTCAACCTTTATTGATCCTCTTTATTTATATACGATATTTATTTTATGGTTGTGGAAACCGTAGCGACTGGCCGGGACGACCAAATCATCTTATCAATAGAGATAAGTGGGTTGACTCACGTGTACCACGAACTATACGGTTTCCTCTAACCAGCCCTTTTATATGTTGTTTATTGTGTATATTTATTTATATGCTTATGTACCATGCTTGCTATGCTGCTATGCTTGCTATACTATGCTTAGATTTTAGATATCCTATTCCAATTACATCCTTTATTTACTTCCTTATGTGTTGGTTATATTTATTTATTTATATATTTTACATTTTTCCACATCCTATCCATATTTCTCTCACTGACGTTGAACAGAGACCTAACCCACCATGTATTATTATTATTATGTATCATTTAGACTGTGAATGTTTATAACAATTTCTTTATTATACAATATCAATAACAAGAGCCAGTTTACCACTATTGTTAAGACATTTTTGAATCATATATAACATACCAATATAAATACTTCATCAGCATATAAAATATATGAAATACAAAGCACTCATGATTTAATAAATACAAGAATCAAGTAATAAAAACATATCATAAACATTCAGCACTCATGATTAATAAATACAAAACAAATGTTAAGAAACAAATAATAAAAAACAATATAACATTTCTGTGTTTTGATTTCATTCTCTCCGAGTTTGGGTTCTAAATTCCACCACTAGACGTCTTGATCACTTTGGCTATTTCAAAATTTGGTATCGGTTTTGACAGTGACGAGTTGCTCACTACAACCTTCAAATGTTGATTTCTCTTTTTTTTTTGATGTCGGCTTCACATTTCGGAACCTGGGTGCGATTTTTTTTCGGGATTCGTCCTGGAGCACGGTGTATAATCTTATACTCGGTGTATCATATTATTCACTCACACGCTTACGTTCTCCCATTTCAGATTTATGACCACAAGTGTCCTTTAGAATTTCGGACTCATCAACTGACGAGGCTAGGAAGGTCCTGTGGCACAGTAAAGCTTATTTTCCAGCATTTATGTAATATACGAGGGGCAGATCTTTTCTGTCGCCTGCTCTCACATTTATGTAATATTTTATTACCGGGCCAGTGAAGCGCGATGGGACAGAGATACAGTGTCAGAAATTATATTGCTTTTGAATTTTTACAATCATTTCAGGCAGTGTTCTTAGTTAAGGTCCTAAAAAGATATGCAGATAACAAAGGACTCATATTTTTTTAAACTCTTCTACAAACTTCGTCCATGATGTAGTTTCTGCTACCAATCTTTTGTGAAGATTAGTTTGATAATTCCTGATTCTGTGCATTCTGAGATGGTATCTTCCGTTAGTGGAGTTCGCAAACTGCACTTAATCTTTTTTTTATTTGTTGATGCTTGTTCGCGATCCTGGAGCCGGTCTAATAATCCGTGAGGTGAGAGCCCTCGAGCAGCGGCCAGCCTTGCCCTGTGGGGGGCAAGAAGAGGAGTGAAGGGACTGAGGGCCTCACCTGAAGGGCGGTTTCCGGTGGCTGGGTTCACACGGGTGCGGCTGCACGGCTCTATCTACAGTGGCGTACATTACAGTGTATTGATTTTTCCAAAAATGTCCAGTGCGAATGTTAATAAAAGCGGAAAAGCAGCTGTGTGAATACTCATACCTTGGATGTTAGGACTGCGCCGATACCACTTTTCAAATACCGATACTCCAAAGCCCTTCAAATCCAATACCGATTCTTGATATGAGAGTATCTGAAAGTAATGTACTACTCAGAACCCCCCCCCACCCTACAGATACAGAACAGTTCACGTAGTTGGCCAAAACTAGCTACAAAAAAATTGTACTGAGAAGTAATTATGAAACTGTACGGATAATGAAGAAACTGGGGAAAAATATTTTTACAGAATAACTATAGACGCTTCACAGTGGCTTCAAAATCTTTATATCATTTGTTACACTGCACGTTTCCATAAGGGCAATCATCTTATTGTTGTTCATTTGCGTATTCAATTTCCACTCACTATATATTTATACTTAAATAAACAAGCAAACTGAAGTGTTGAAAGCTTTAAGAGAAGTATCGGGTAAAGCGATCTGCATAGAACATAGCTCAGAGAATACTGTGAGTTTTTACGTTCATCCTGCACAGCTGCAATTTTTTGAGAGTTTCTGTTGCTCGTGGCATGTTTTTGTAGGTGCTCATTACCTCCAAATATTTTTGGAATTTGACGCTATTATAATTGATAATAATTTGAAATCAATGAACTGAATTTGATGCTAGTATAATTGATAAGACGTTAAAATCAATGAACTGTATTTTTGAGTTAACACGTTCAAACAATAAAGCCGTAGCTAACACTAAACGTGTACTGCAGCTAACCGTTCGCTAAAAGTGCTTATACAAATGTACCAATTTTGATAAAATCTATGTTGAAGGTTTATTGTGGACAAACTGTATAATTATGCATCTCAGTAACCTTCCAAAATATTTAAGTCATCTGTAGTTGTTAGCACGTTTTCAGGGGAAAACCGCGAGAAGTTTTAGGTACCCACCCCTAAAAATCACGAACCAATATTCTTGGGTTAATGCAATCTTAAATCCTGCTTAGATTGCCAAAGGCAATATTTCAGTGCACCGGTTGGCAAAGGGCTGCTGAGTTCAAAAGCCTCAGACCCGAGCCTATTTGTGTCTTGCCCATTGAGGTTATGACAACACTAGTAAGGGAGACCATCCATTTTTAGGATCTCGTTAGATGATACTTCTAGCTGTTCAACTGATAAAGAACTCTTCAACTATTCAATTGATGAGCTAGATTACCTGTTCATGCCCAGGCAATACCTCAACATTGTGACCAGTGGTGCTACTGGACACTATCATCTAAGGAAACATCGCTACAATACAAAGTTAAGTACAATACAAAGTTCCTAGTCACATCCCCTGCACAGGGGATGTGAATGTGATGTGACGAAAGATTTGAGCTCTTACTGAGCAATTGCCCGGCTGTGTCATCAATGCGGCAATCGATTTTGTAGAACGCTTACCGTTAAGGGGCATGTTTCTGAGCTGCATCGTCACCTTCCTCACTAGGTCAGGATGGTTGGTTGGTTCTGAAGGATGTTTGGAAGGATTTACAAAGGGCTCAATGGGATCTAAATGCCGTGGTATCGGCAAATCCCCCCCCCCCCTCCACTACAGAATACAGAATGCAGCATAGGTCGATGATTATTATCACGTCCGAGACAACTGAGCTAGCATCACAATATTGTTTAGAATAAGGCCTAGTTCACAAATGCTATAATAAATAGTTGAAGCTAACGGTTCACCAGAACTAAATACGAAAATGTACTGATTTTGATGAAGTTTAGCTTAAAGCGCTGCGTAGATGTAACTTTATTTTTATGATCTTATTTCTGAGTACAAGTAAGCATTTCAAAAGCTAAAATGGTATACTACTTATTGCCGTAAGCACGATTTCAGAAAGACAATTTTCCAGTTTTTATAGTTTATCAAAGTTCATTGGGTAAATTAATCTACATAGAATATGGCGTGAGCTAAACTGTAAGTTTCCCTCATAATTTACATTTATATTCCCCACCCCACAATGGTAATTATTGGAGATCTTTAGCTATTAATGACATGTCTTTTAATCTTTGCAAATATTTTCAGGATATATACTGTTACGCAAGTGTCTAGATTCTCTAAGGATTCTCAAATTAAAAATCCTAAACGTAGCTTGTTGGTTTAATGGAATTTTCAAATCCTAAATACAACTTTGCTAGCTCAAGAGCTACAAGCGTAGCTGAAGACAATATGTACGAGTACGCCACTGGCGTTGCATACCTCTCACGTTCATTGCTACTGCCCTACTCTGTCAGATTTTTTTTCGGTAAACAAGCACTACTCGTTTGGTCAGCCTACCGAATAATTAGACGTTTATTCCAGTAGAACCTTTTTGCTTATATTAGTTTTTATCTTGTCAGAATTATCGCGATTCTGGATTTTCTATGAATAAGGGCTGACTAAACCATTCATACGCATACCTGATGAGCATTTATTAAAACACTTCACGTTAAATTTTGGTCAAGGGATATAAAGCAGTGATTTTACTAAAATCTAAAAGAGAGGGCTTTTGCTTCCAGAATGTTTGTCCTGAGTCAAAAAAGAATTGGCCTAAATTGGGGATGACAAGAAAACAATAAAAAAATGGCAACAATAAAGTTACTCTGTAGTCGCGATAATTTTAGGATGGAATTAATTTTTTTTTGATTGGTGATAACAGCGATTATTATCTCACACTATTAATGTTTCAGCCCCGTCTTAAGAAGTTATGATATTTAAATATAGCTACATAGCACATTTAGTCATCGCTGCTTGGTAGTACGTAAATCTTTCAGGCCTGGAGGATCCTGACAACGTCATAGATGAAAAGGGAAGAGAGAAACACGAAAGAAATATGGAGTGCAAAGGTGGAAAAGAAAAAATACTTTAGAACAGAAGCTGGTTACCGATATCCTTAGAACACTTTGGTAAGTTTAATACTATGAAAGGGAGGAAGGAAGTGTTTTTTTTATTTTGAGTATTCCAAACTCGACAAGTAATTCTTCTTCATAGTGCAAGCTGCAGCCTAGTTTGGTTCCTACTTACTCACTGCTCATTCGCGCAACAGTGGGTTGCTGTTTTTTGTGCTTGACTAACACCAACCCCGTACTATAGCAACTTTTGTTCGGCAACTGAAAAGTTACAATAAACATACGCGTTTTAATGTAGGGCGCTCATGAGTGACTTAGTTTTCTCGCCAACATTTTTTTTTTTTGGTGCAGTCTCCTCGTCGAAAATTTGACGGTACGCACAGTAACGCAACATTTTCGTAAAATTTTACCGCATTATACAGGTACACTTCCTTCAATCTTCAAAAGGACCAATATCGTAGCCATATTGAAGCCGGGCAAGGAAGGCAACCAAGCCTTTACAGACTTTGCAATCAACTTGAAGATGGTTTAAGGCAGCATAAACCGAAACCTCGTTGGTATGTACTAAAAAAAATGAAGTTATGTAGACATCATAAAACGCCCAAAAAGCGCATTATCTCAAAATCGATCATTTTCGCGATCACAATACTCCTCTCACCTATCGGTGTGGGAAGTAAAAAATGGAGTCAAGTTGATAGACTCAGTACTTCCCACACACTACTGTGATACAGGTTTATTATTTTCCCATAGCATGAAGTTTTCGTCCAAGATCCCCTTGCAACCAAATCATCGGCAGCCCCCCTCCCCTAAAACTGTCTTATGCCTTATGTCTTTCCATCGCAGGTCAATGGACAGCCTATTATCAATGCTATAGACTTTTCAGTTTTTCAACACCCCCCCCCCCCCCATCTAACCATCCCAATTTCATCTCCACCCAAAAAAAGGTAGAAAATGATCAGGAACCCCTAAGGCATCTAAAAACAAAGTTTGAGCTGTTTTCATATGTTTAGTTTTGATTATTGCTACGCTGCCACCGAAACGATTTCTAACAACCATACGCGTTTTCCATCCTCACCACGGTAGTAATACTGTGTCAAAATTTCATTAGAATTAATTTAGTAGTTTCCACATTACATAATACAAAACGATCTAAAGCAATAAATACTCGTATGTATATAGAAAATTCTAAGTTCCTTAGTTTTGGTAATAGGTTAGGCAATGTTCGGATGGACCTAAAAATGTGATCTGTGTTGCTAGGTCTTCCTTCACAGGTTAGCGGACAGCCTATTATGAATACAACAAATTTTTCAGTTTTTCAACCCCCACCCCCCAACCAACCCAATTTCACCCCCACCCAAAAAAACGCAGAAAATGACCAGGAACCTCTAAAACGCATAAAAACGAAGTTTGAGGTGTTTTTGTATTTTTTGTTTTTTTATTATTTCTGCGCCGCCACTGGCACGATTTATAAAAACCATACGCATTTTCCATCCTCGCCACGATGGTAATACAGTGTAGAAATTCCATTAAAACCAATTCAATAATTTCCTTCGTTACACAATATAGAACGATCTAAAGCATACTCGTATGTTTAACATTAGAAAAATTCTAAGTCCTTTGGTTTCTGTAATAGGCAAGGCAATATTCGGACGGACGTAAAAAAGTTATTTATGTCACTAGGTCTTCCTTCACAGGTCAGTGGACAGTCTATTATAAAAGCAGCAAGATTTTCAATTTTACTTGCTCCCACCCCCCAACCTAGGGATGGGACATCGAAAGTAAACATCGATGTTGGACATCGATATCAACATCGACGGTCTGCCATCAACAACTACGATATATCGTATTCAAAACATCGATGTTTGAACATCGCAAAAACATCGATATATTCGGGTATTGGTGTTCTTCAATTTAAATGTTAGAAATACTACTAAGTATTTCAAATTTCACAGCATAGTAAACAGGAAACAATAAAGACCAGAAACTAGCTAAACTAACAAATTGTATTAAATTTTAATAAAAATTAAAATTAATAAAAGAATAAAAATAAGTTGGTTGTCTATCTCCTTTTTCAAATTGCTTTGCAACTTTTGCGAATTTGAGAAGATGAAATCAATCAATGTCAAATGTTATCTCAAATAAATTTGAAATTGGACAAACAAAAAACAATTCACATAGAAAACTCCATTGTGAGGAAGTGAGCCGAGGTTTTTATCAACTTGCCAAATCTAGTAGCTTGTGACCATACCCCCCTCCCGTAAATTCGTAATGACGTCAATCAGTCACCATCGCGTCGGTATTGTTTTGGTACAGAATAGTAGTAACTAGTTCACTGAAAGGAAGTAGAATGCACACGTCTACAAAGGAACCCAAAGTTGTTTTCCAAACATCGATAATTATCGCCCACACCTAGTTTGGGGTTAATTACATGAACAAGTGTGTCTAAAACAAACTCATCTCTATGTATATTGATGTATTCTTTTGCAATTTTTATTAAAACTGCTTTAAATGCAATTGCCCAAAAACTTACTTTTATACCTATTGGCCTGAAATCAAGATTTTAACAATACCTATTGTAAATCAGGACTGTAATTTATGCTGTATACTCTGATGGAAGGGTTACGCAGCCTACCAACCATAAGCTGTACGTGTTTAATATACCTATCAAATAATTTTGTCCTTCATGTTCTATCTATAATTTTTGTAATGACAAGAACATTTATACAGGCTGATATTTCGTCAATTTGTAAAACAGTGTACTTCTCCGGGAACAATAAACCCTCTGCAACAGTTTTAATGTAAGGCATATTTTCTGTCAGGTGCAATTTTTAAGGAACTGCAAAGTTTTGAGGATTATTTAGGATGGTGGTAAAATTGCCAACTTATTCTCTCTCACAAAATTGTAAACTTTCTGTGGCTGGACATAGAAAAGATTTTAACATTAAATCAACAGAAAACCTATTTGAAAATAGTGTGCCAAAATATTTTCTATTTGAGACCAACAGGATATTCTTAATGACAGTGGTAAAATCTAACTCAAATCAACAAATTATGATTTATTGATTTAAGGAATGTCTATATTCATTGATACTAATACCACCTACATCTGATATCTGGTTCATCGTAGTCAAACACTACAAAATAAAAATAAATGCAACCTGTTTCCTGCTGCCACTTCCAGTTAAATGAACACTCAATTTACTTTGTGAATTTTCACTTAAGCTAGAAAAATTCACTACTAGGTCACTTTGAAGCCATTCTTGCTGGTCTTGATTCCCCTCACTATCAAATCTTTTCCTAAGTATGCCCAAATGTGTTCTATTAAAACTGTATCTTTCTGTGATATTTCGAAGGTCCAGAAAACATTGTAGGTACCACATTGTGCTTTAAAATAGGTCTTATCCTTGGAAATGTTTGTAAATTATTGTCTTTATTCTTATAAATATAACCAGTCCTTACGAGGAATACCTTTCACCCACTTCTGTTTGAAATGCTCGTCTTGAGGAAAATTGAATACCCTAAAACGTCCTTTTTCGGACGCACAATTGCTAGTGCAACCTGGTACTACACACTTTGCAGGCATCTTTATAGTTTCGTTTGTGCAGGTAAATAATTTAAAACACATAAAAAATCACCTTCCAATCTTCTTTTTTACTCTGGAAGATTACACTAATGACCTAAAAACAAATAAAGCTCGGCCCGCTATTCAGTGTTGCCATATTTAAATGCTCCGGCCTAGTGAGTCGAGTCGGCTATGCCTCTACACATTCACTGTCTATCTCTGTTTTTCCCCAACCACCCGAAATTCACCCCTACCCAAGAAAAAGTAGAAAATGATCAGGAACCCCTAAAACGCCTAAAAACGAAGATTGACGCATATTTGAAATTTTTTGTTTCTTGCCAATTACTCCGCCCCCCGTACAACGATTTTCAAAACCGACAGACAGACAGACGGACCGACGGAAACGAGTGATGTGGATTTTCATTATGTAGACATCATAAAATGCCCAAAAAGTGTATTATCTCATCTATCGGTGTGAAAAGTAAAAAGATTTTTTTTTAAATAACCTTTTTTTTATGGTCGGCCTCCCGCAAAGGCTGAAAGCCTATGGCGCTGTAGAAGCGCTGCGAGAGAATAAGTATCGGTTCACGTTAGATTTAAAATGCTGCAGGTTGTAGCCGTCGGGGAACAAATTCCCCGGCAGCTGATTCCACAGCGTCGAAGTTCTCCAAAAGAAGGAATGCTGGAGGAGACTGGTTCGGGGAGTAAGGACCTCGACCTGGTAAGGATGAGCTCGCAGAGCTTCTCTAGTGCTCCTGGTTCGGACGGCCTGTGGTGTTATTATCTGAGAGAGCTCAGTCGAACATCTTCCGTGATAGAATCTGTAAAACAGGGATAGGTCAGCCACCCTCCTTCGATGTTCCAGGCTGTGGAGGTCCTTTGTGAGGTTAGGCGTATCGATTAGTCTAATCGCTCTTTTCTGGATAGTGTCCAGAAGCTTTAGAGAGTGCTTCGGAGCGCATCCCCACACGTAGAGCAGCAGCAGTTGCTCTGGTGTATACAACTTCCTACAGCGGAACAAAACTCCAAGCTTCTGGGATGCCGTTTTAGCAATACTGACGACGTGGTCGTACCAGGACATATTATTGTTGATATTGATTCCCAAAAGCTTGATGGAAGATGATTCGACTATGGGGTGACCCTCCATTTCTACGGTTGGTAAGCCATCGTGAGACTTCTTTGTAAGTGTTGTTGCCTGAATTTTTTGTACGTTGAACTGTAGTTTATTTGCTAATGTCGACTCGACAATTGTTTTGATACCTGCGTTGATCTGTGAGGCATGCTGCTGTCGCCGGCGTACTGTCTCCTGGGATGATAGTGGCTTGCCTGGTTCCATGCACGACACTAATGTACTGTCATCTGCGAAGCTGTAGATTGGATTGGCTGTTATTTCCAGCAGCTCGTTGATGTACAGCAGAAACAGTGTAGGGGATAGGACAGATCCCTGAGGAACATCAGCGTTTATTGAAAATACGTCTGATGAACAGCCCTTGACTACAACGAACATAGATCGGTCGTTCAAAAAGCTACTCAGCCACTGGCGCAGGTCAGGTGGTAGTCCATAAGCAGCAAGCTTGACCAGAAGTCCGTCATGCCATACTCTGTCGAAAGCTTTCGATATATCAAGTGCAACAACATGGGATTCGCCATGATTGTCTATTGCTCTGTTCCTCAAGTGCGTGACGTAGGCAAGGAGGTCACCTGTAGACCTGTGCTTACGGAAGCCATACTGGCGATCATTTACGATGTTATTGTTGTCCAGGTATTTCAGGAGCTGTGTGTTAATGCCAGTCTCCATAACCTTAGACATGATGCTGAGAAGAGCCACAGGTCTATAATTAGTGGGATCAGTTTTTTTGCCTTTCTTAGGGATGGGTTGTATGCAGCCAATCTTCCACGAAGCGGGAAACACGCCTTGTTGATACGAAAGTTTGAAGAGCTTGCAAAGAATAGGTGCAAGCTCAGCGGCACAGCGTTTAAGGACAATGGCTGGAATTTGGTCAGGACCAGTAGCTTTATAGGTGTTCAGTTTTTGGAGGATGCTTTTTACATCTCGATGTTGAAATTTGACCTCTGCCGTTCTCGAGTTCAAGCTTATGGTGGTGGTCGGAGTACTTCCTTGGAAGTCTACAGTAGAATTGGCTGCGAAGAGTTAATCTTGCTTTCAAATCACTTGACCCCAAAAGTTTGCCACGTCGCCTTCAGATTATAGTTTCGCACCTTCCAGTCCAGTACGGCATCGTAACATTATACAAAAATATAGAGAATTCTGAACGTTGATAGACTAATTTATTTTATTTATTTACTGCATGACATTCGCATATTGTATTTGTGGATGGTTTTGTAACTGAGCAGGTAGTATTTACCTGAAGTAGAAAGCCGAAACTAACTAAAATATATCACCCTTAAAATATTTTTCATTTTTACTTCTCATATTTTTTTAGGTATTTGGGGGTCGATTATGCTGAGAGGGCACAGCAGGTGATGTTACTAAGCTATGTTTCTGAGAATGGGCGCATTTGCAGCGGATTATTGACATAGAATAGAGATTCTCAGTGGCGTTTCAAAATTTGGGAGTTCTCGAATAGGTCCTCGAATTTTTTGCTTCCAGAGGGTATTGATTCATAAAGGTCTTTTCACTGTACTAAAGATATGAACTTAGTGATATCCTGTACTTTACTATCTTATCTGGACATGTATTGTGCTATTGTTGAACTTTGCTTTCCGTCCCCATATGTTATGGAATAATTGTTTATTTTGGCGTTTTATGACTACATATCAAAGAACGTCTACGCACAACTTTCTTCCGATCTGTATCTGTGACTGTCTGTTATTCGTCATTTCCTTGACCACGTAAAGATGTACCTACTGCTACTATAATTTTGAAGAACATTGTATTGGCGCCGAAATGATTAGAAAAGGAGGAAGCCATATTGGAAATCCAAAAATGTTTGTATCCATAAAATAATCTCCTTTGTCTTGGTAATATCCTATCCTCTACAACTCTACAATCCCTAACCGATCATTAATATCGAAGAAATACAGGTGACACCGTCTTATTACTATGGTAGAAAGAATGAGTAGTTTTTAGGACTCGGTGCATGGCGGTGAAGTAATTAGCAGAGCACATGAAAGGACTCCTAGTTCTTCTATAGGTAGCTTAAGGGTTCTTTGTCATTTTTTATTTTTGTGTTAGGAGGTCAGTTAGGGGTGGTGAGAGGTTATAAGTAGGCAACTGAACTAGACCCATTCAATCGTGGTAATATCTAGAATATTTGAGCTTTCGCTTCTTCAACTGAGAACCATATAACTTATTTTACTGAGGCTTTAAGTTACAATAGTTCTAAATTACAAGTATATGTTACGGTCAAAGATGATATTTCGGTCTTTAACGATATTGGCCGGTCATTGTCGTGAATGTCCTATTACGGCCAATAGCGTGAATATCCATGTATACTGGGCACTGTTGATAAACTGGGAATGGATTTACGTTTTTACGACTTTGCCCGGGCAATCTCGTTAATGTCTGCTCAAGAGTGGGCTGTCAAGGTTTGAATAAAATATAGGTTATGTTATTCTCATTTTGCCATTTTTGTGTCTGTTTGTGTAAGTACAGTGTGAGTTTAACAGCTTTAAGCATATATTAGGTGATAAATATGAGTGTAATGCGTGAAAAATTCATTGAAAAGCTGAACTTATTAAATCAAAGCGAAATGATAATAAGGCGTTTTTGAGTGGAAGTGAATACGAACAGCAAATTATCAAATTAAAAGGCGCGAAAGAAGTGCTTTGTACCGAGAAGTCTAAGAAAACAACGAAACATTACAGAATAATACGATTAGGTATTTTAAGTTTTCTGCCAATTTTTTTGTGAAGCGATGAAGATATATATATATATATATATATATATATATATATATATATATATATATATATATATATATATATATATATATATATATATATATATATATATATATATATATATATATATATATATATATGTATACGAGGATCGTTGTTCCCTCCATGATAAAAGAAAGGCGGACCAACCTCCGGCCTTTTGGCTTAAGTTATACTGGCAGTATATGCATATATTGAAAGAGGGGAAGCTAACGATACCGTTTCTCAAGAGAGGGGTAAAGATTTCTCAAAAATAATTTATATATGTATGATAGGGGCAATTGCTTGTTACCTCCAATTTTTTATATTAGAGTATTAGAAAGACACAACTTAGTTACCTCCAATTGAAGGCCATGTGTTACGGTAATCCGTACAATATTAACTCAGGCAGTATATTCGCCAGCACTGAAATGTTGTAGGTGTTTGTCTAATTCAAACAATGTTTTCAGTTTTGGGCTTTTTTATAATGCTGCAGTTAAACTGCTGTTTAACGGTAGCCTAATGAAATGTCGATAACCGATGATGTGACGTCATTGAGTGGCGCATTTGGCGGCTTTGTGTTCTGTGTACTCAAACTACCGTCGAAAGGCCCATTGGAATGCAGCTAATCTTTCCAACAGCTTATTAGTATGTTGGCTTTTCCCGTTAAAGATTTTGCTATTGTCATGTCAATAAAATCTAAAATTTGGTGTCTAGTCTCAGACTGTTGAAATCTACCTATACACCGGGAAATAAAATATGCTGAGGATAGTATTTATTCTCTGGAAAACCACACCTTCGATTTAGGTCACCTGGACAGTCCTGCACAACGAATATGTCTCCATAGAAAGCACCCATTGCAACAAAGTGGTATATCATTTTCCCTATCTCTTAAATAATACTTTCAACAGACTCCAATAATATCCAGATTCTCACCTTATTTGATACTGCATTCAGCAAAACCTGACAAAACTATGATGCAAACCCGTGAAAAACAATATAATAATAATTATTATTATTATATTATTATAAGGGAGGTGAACATCGTCTCTAAGGAGGAGGAAAAGCGGACCAAATATCAGTAGTTGCTTGGACAACTTCGCAAGCTCTGGCCAGACTACACTGTAAGTCTGCTGGTTATGGTCATTGGATCCCTAGGTGGAATGAGGAATACCCTGCTCTCTGCACTGCGCAAAATACCGGTGTGCCGTGCGACGGCGCACATCTTAGCCGCCAGAATGCAGAAGGCAGTCATCCTTGGGTCCCTTCGTCTACTTAGGGCGCACGATTCGCGGACCCAGTGATTGCTCACCTCACGGTGTGAGGAGTAGTCATTGGGTAATGGAACAGCAGCTCGGTGTGTCGGAGCCCGGGCTGCACGGGCGAGAGGTCTGGAGCAGAACAGAATGTTCTACGAAAGACCTTCTCGCCTTTTCCAACAGCCGCCTCCAGCCATAGAGCAGCCGACAACTGCTGATCGCGTGGAGGCCTTTTGGAGGGACATTTACGAACAATCCAAACCTCTCTCAGCAGTCACTCCGGCCTTGGCGCAGTTCGAGACCGTCTGTAGGAGGACTCCTAACTTGAATGTACTGCATCACCCGATAAACACGGAAGAAATTCTTGACGCCTTACGAGGCGCAAAGAATTTCGCAGCTCCTGGCCCGGATGGCATAAACACCTACTGGTGGAAAAAATTCCCAAGTTGCCACCGGCATTTAGCTAGAGTTTTTAACTCGTGGCTAAATCAGGTGCAGCCAATTCCAGCTTGGTTTGTCGAGGGTCGAACCGTGCTTCTCCCGAAGACCGGAGATTTGTCTGATCCCAAAAACTACAGGCCAATAACATGTCTGAACGCATGTTACAAGCTCTTTACCAGAATCTTGTACATGCGTATCCCTCAAGCTGTGAATCCTGTATTTCTCGACGTGTATGAACAGAGAGGGTCAAAGAAAGGAGCAGCTGGCTGCAGGACTCCGTGCAGTACAAGTGAAAACCTTTCTATGGCCTGGACTGACTATCGCAAGGCATTCGACAGCACGTCTCATGAGCTCATTGTGCGGCTGTTGGAATGTCTTTCGGTGGATAATCAGATAGTGGGATGAATCAAACGACTGATGCCACTCTGGAAGACCCGGTTCACTATAACATCAGGTGAAATTCGGGTTCAGACAGAGTTGGTGTCATTGAAAAGAGGTGTCTTCCAAGGAGACTCCTTGAGTCCCTTGCTCTTTTGCATCTCACTTTTGCCTCTGTCCATAGCGCTGAGAAATACTAAAGGATACAGCTGTGGCACGCCCAATAACCGGAGGCACAAGGTCACCCATCTGTTTTATATGGATGACCTAAAACTTTATGCCTCCGGCCAACGCGAACTACAACAATCGCTGAGGGTGGTGCAAGAGTACAGTCATGCTATCGGAATCGAGTTCGGGACAGACAAATGTGCATTGGTTTATCTCAAGAAAGGACGAAGCAGATAGTGGAGATGAGGAACAGCTCGTTGATGGGAGCATTTTCCGACAACTGCATGCCGGACATAACTATAACTACCTTGGAGTGGCGCAGCGTCATGTCCAAGAGACAGAATTGGTCAAAGAGTGTCTCCGCCGCAAGTATTTGCACCGACTCCGGCAGATCTGGTCATCAGAACTGTCCGGCAAGAACAAAGTCGCTGCCACAAACATGCTTGCGGTCCCATTATTATTATACACCTTTGGTGCTATACACTGGAAAGTGAACGAGCTGAAGGAAATCGACACGAAGACCCGCAAAAGGATGAATATGGAGAGAAGTCTGCATCCTAAGTCCTCTGTCCCGCGAATATACCTCCCGCGGCACCTGGGAGGGCGTGGACTATTGAGTTTGGAGCGTCTGCACAACAGGGTAGTATTGGCCACTGCCTGCTATGTAACGAACAGCACCGATCCGCTAATCCGCTTTGTGCGAGAGCACGAGAACGCGGGTAAAGGAGCCTTGCTTTTTAGCGCAGCGATACGAGCCGAGGAGCTCAGCCTCACACTCGACTTCAAGCGGAGATGTCAGCAGTCCATTACGGAACTTGCTTCCGCAGAATTGAAATCCCACATTAAAACTGCCGAAGTCGACTTCCTTTTAAGACTTCATAAAGATAAGCCAATGCATGGAATCTTCTGCAAACATCTGGAAGAGCATGGCTTGTCTGAGCAGTTGACCTTCTCTTTCCTAAGGTCTAGTGGGTTGAAGTCGGAGACTGAGGGCTTTAAAATGGCTTGCCAAGACGGTGTCTTCAACACCTTGGTGTACCGTAAAAGGGTTATGAGTGTAGATGTACCCGACACCCTTTGCAGAGCTTGCCGACAGGCGCCAGAGACGCTTATGCATCTCTTGTCGGCGTGTAAGACGTACGCTGGGACGGCTTACGGCCATCGGCACAACGCGGCTCTACGAGTGCTCTACTATCATTTGAGGCACTCATACGGTATCGATGAGACACCGATGCTGCCATACGCTCCAGGGGATATAGAGTCCGTTGTGGAGAACGAGAGATGCCGGATTTACTGGAACTAGTCGTTCCCCAAGCTCGAGCTTCTACAGGCAAACAAGCCCGACATAGTCCTTCTCGACCACCAACAGAAGACGATGTTCGTTATTGAGTTTTCGGCGCCTGCCGAGGTGAACATCGGACCAAATATCAGGAGTTGCTCGGACAACTTCGCAGGCTCTGGCCAAACTACACTGTAAGTCTGCTGGTTATGGTCATTGGATCCCTAGGTGGAATGAGGAATACGCTGCTCTCTGCACTGCGCAAAATACCGGTGTGCCGTGCGGCGGCGCACATCTTAGCCGCCAGAATGCAGAAGGCAGTCATCCTTTGGTCCCTTCGTCTACTTAGGGCGCAGGATTCACGGACCCAGTGATTGCTCACCTCACGGTGTGAGGAGTGGTCATTGGGTAATGTAACAGCAGCTCGGTGTGTCGGAGCCCGGGCTGCACTTTTTGTTTTTTGAAATATAATAATAAACAATTGCGATTTCACCAAAAAGCGAATCTAATAGGTATCAGCAGCACTTCGGTGGGCTACCGTTTTAGGGCAGTTTAAATACAGCGCATACAAGCCGTCAAATACGTCACTTAAATGACGTTATACTTGGTAACGGCGTTCCATTACAGTTGAACGGCAGTTTAAGTACAGCGTTTTTATAACTAAATTTGGACGTGGGAGTTGAATGGGCCAACACTAGTAGGCTCAATAAAAGCTCATCTTGGCAGTCAATTCCAAGCCCTGGACATTCTGGTAACAAAGGTACGATCGTACCGCTCGGCTCTTGATGGACGATGAACGGCTGCCTTGGTGTGAGATGCAGAGCGGTCCAGTGGGTGCATCTAATGGTGTTGCTCTAATAGGCTTGATGAACTTATAGATAATAGGTCAGGGGAGCAGATTTCGTTTGAATACCGATAGAAAAGTGGGAAGTCACCAACAGCATGCCTGTGAGAAAGAGACTGGAGGGACGTGTTAATGTTAGGTCACCGATTAATCGAATTGCCCCTCTCTGGACTGCATCAAGTATAACCAAGGTAGTAAGGGCAGCAGTACCCCGGATATGACAGTAATACTCCAGGCCAGGTTTTATCTGAGCTTTATACAGCATGAAAAGGTTGGATGGTTAGAAGTACTTTCTGGCTCTGAAGAGTAGGTGTCCGCAGCTGTTGCAGTTGACAAAACGTGTTCATGTCAGATTATGTTTTCTGTAATGCTTGAATGAGTGACTCCTTGGCGTAGCCTGACTATTCTCTACAATAGGATGTTCGCTTGGACACTTTTTGATTGAGAGTGTATAGTACAGGGTCTTGGAAGCATTGAATTTCACCATATTCTTGAGTCCCAAGTGGTATTGGTCTCCAGGTCCTTTCGCAGCGAAGCAAGCGCTGCCAGCGTTCTGCATTCGAGCTCAACCACAGATATCAGCCTATTGCTTATGATGCTTGCGTGTAAAGTACTGCCATCCACGAAACTGTGGACTGGGTTTGCAGTGCTAGATATCATTGATATGGAGCAGTAACAATGTCGGAGCTAGTACCCATTCCCGCTTTGATGGAAGGAAAAAAGAAGCCGTGTACCACGACAGAAATTTTGCGACCAGAGAGGAAGTCTGCTAACCAACCGCACAGTTTAATGGGAAAACCATAGGATGGAAGCTTGTTTAGGAGAGCCGCATGTCACAGTCGATCGAATGCCTTTGAAGTATTGAAAGCAGCGACATGAGATCAGCTTTGGGTCCTTTTTTGGCACCGGATAGATACAAGCCGACTTCCGGTCTTTTGAGAAAATGAAGGAGTTGTAAGACATCCGAAAGAGGTGGGTTAGTATGGGAGCAAGCTCCGCTGCACACTTCTTCAAAACAACAGCAGGATAATGTTGGGCACCGTCGCCTTATTGATGTCAACCGACTATAGCACCTTTTGGACTGTTTTGGTTTTGAACGTTATCTCGCTCATAACTTGAGGAACTCTCGGTATCCATGATATCCGAACATTGGGAGAGACATTTATAATAGAACTTTTTGCAAATGCTTTGGCTACTACTTCACCTTTGTCCTTAGAAGCTGTGGCCACTGTTTCATCTGCACATGTGATAGGAAAAAAGCATCAACGGATGACAGCATCCAACCGTCTACCACTATCAAAGCTGTAGTCAGAAAAATAATTTATCCACAAATAACTGAAATCTATACAAGAAAAACTTAGCTGGGATCGTCACATGAAATGGAGGGAACTATGCACATTATATTTATGCAGCTGGAGGTATCTACGTATCTACGATCATTATATATGAAACCGGAGGGAACAATGCGCATTATATATAGTATGGAGGGAACTCTGTATGGGATTTACCGTCTTAACAAAACTACAGCAACGCCTGCGGTAAATCGTTGAACTAAATGAGCAAATCAGAGGTTATATATGCGCCGAAGGGGCCTCCTAGCAAATTTTCGTGTATGGGTAGGGATGGCCTTGGACAGGCTGATGGCAATGGATTTTATGGGTGTTCGTAGTTACCTCCGAAATCGGAGGTAAGTAGGTTATATATGAGGGAAGTACGTTCGGTATATATATACTTTGGAGGTAGCACCGTTAAGCGTCTACATATATATATATATATATATATATATATATATATATATATATATATATATATATATATATATATATATATATATATATTTTTTAAAAAATATATATATATATTTTTTAAAATGTTCCTCATATTTTATCAAACAGCTGCCCTAATCTGTAATATCAACTTTGGCCATGCATTGATGGTCGATGCCGTGAATGGCCGGACAAAGATGCAAAAACTAAAATACTTTCAACCTTGTCCACGACAGACGGGCATTCTCGTTATAGCCTGGGCAATAACGATATTGGCCTGCGTATTTGGCTTCTAACGTTAATGCCCGGCCAATGTCATCAATGCCCAATTTACAACAGTGGCCGTAACAACTTAGATGGCCAGTGTCGTTTAATCAGCTGATCAGCCACCGTCCATAAGTTGAAAGATGTGATGTGGATTTTTTCTTAAAAAAGCAAGTTTATTATTCAAATTTGGAAGAATAGAGCAAGTGTTGCGCCACTTGCCTTAAAGAATGTCATTCGTCGTGCTCTGTGACGGTACGTCATCAATTGTCTGACGTCACTAGCCATTTCTGAAAATGAATAGTTCTAATATTCATTCTGGGCGTATTCATACGAACAATTTTAATTTAGCATCGCGAAAAACGTATCGTGGTACGCTATGCAATACGAACATGTGTGTGGCAGACAAATCCATTTTACTTGATCAAAAGAAAAAAATAATTTTGGATGTGGGATCAAGTCGTATTCCATTTTCCACACATACGATATAAATGTCGAAGACATTTTCAGCAAATTTGCGGTCGACCAGACTGCAAAATGCTACACATGTACGGCCGCGTTTAGTGTAATAAGTAATAAGATTAAATCCTGTACATTCAATACAACATCTACATATTTTATGCTCTTTAATACCTAAGAAATATACAATCTATGATAGCTCCTCCACCTTGAAGTAGGTTTTGGATCATCGATTTACGTATACATCAAAGTACCCAGATACTCCGCAACCAAGCTAGTAGGTTCTAAGGGCCGCATTCGTAGTCGTCTTTTGAGTACCTAAGGTTCCCTCAAGTAATACTCAAGGGTTACTTGAGGAACCCTCAAGTGTGGCGTTCCTTGTGTAACTGTTTCCTAGACAATTTCTATGAGACGGCGGGAATCATTTGGCGACGTTGTCATATTTCAAATATAAGTCAATTTGTTATACTTTTCATCTCTTTTTGTTCTGTGTCAATAATTCGCGTTTTTTGCCGGACATTTTTCTAGATGTGACAGAGGTTGACAAGACCGTACTCCAAAATTAACCTACAAAATCGCCTTGACTGCAAAGAAAAAAATGTCATGTTGACATTAGTTGAGTATTGCTCAAGTTAGCCGTACGTGAAGGACCCTCTAGTAGCTGTCGAAACCTAAATTAAATTTATAATATCGACTATGAATACGACTCTAAGTTACAGTTATTGAAAGTAACAAGAAAGTTCATGCATACCTTCAAAGGGCACTTTCAGATAGGTCTATAGATTAGAGAATATTACCAACGTCACCTTTCAAAGGCAGTTCTTCAGGCAGTCCAGGCAGAAAGTCCTTAAAAAAATGATGTATTTACTGATAAACTACCCTTTCCAGCACCCCACTCCAACCCCCTTTCAGAAAAACGTGAAACTATTAGAAACCCCTAAAATCTTTAAAAAGGAAATTTTAAGCGGTTCTGAGAATTTTTATCTTTTGCTAATCACTCCACTGCCAATAATTAAAATATTTTCACAAATGAAGTAGGTTTTATTGATATTACGAGATTGCATTTTATCTTTGGCGTAGGAAGAAAAATTCAACAGAGATTTTAGGGTAATTAATGAGTACATACATTTTTAGAGTCACCCCCTCCACCACCCTCCACACCAATCCAATACTCTCTCCTGAAAAAAAAAATGGAAAATAAACTTGTGAAAATCCTAAAAACAAAGTTTAAAACAGTTCAGAGTAATATTTAATACTCGTTCTACATCGACATTTTCTTTGCGAATTTATCCATTGATTAATCCATGGTCGTCTTCAAGGTCAAACTGATTGTCTTTTACATCTGTGAATAAAACCATGCATTTTGTGATAGCATGCAGTACTGCCAACACTGTTGCTGTCATATGATTTCGCGGTTTTCGCAAGATTATTTAATTTGCATTTTTTGTGGCCTTTTGACAGTAAAACTTAATTTGATTGCGAATTTTTACTTAAAAAATGTTTAATAAGATACAGAGACGGGTATGCAACATGCACCACATGATTTTTAAGGTTGGCACTACCGAATTTTACGTCAAATTTGACCACAGATTAGAACAGGTTCTAAATCAGTGAAGAAATCCATTGACTTATTTGAAGACAAATTCCTGTTTTAGACTTGTCAATTTTGACCTCGAACTGAATCCACGAATTAAAATCATGGATTTATTGTTGATGTAAAACGGGTATAACTTTTACTCATTACTCCGACGAAATTGCACCGACTTTATGAAATATAACATTATTACCTACGATCACTCCATAGCGTATACATGCAACATATCATTTCAACAAAATAGCTGCAGCTGTTACTGAGATTTCGCGGGTAGAAGGATGGAAGGCAGAATTCGTTGGACAGACCTACACCATAGACGTCCAAAAAGCAGATTACCTCAAAATCCATAATTTTCTTAATTACGCAAGAAAGAGAATAATTTTTAATTTCTTTTAGATATGGATATAGTTAGTAACTTATGACTACAGTTATATTACTTACGTTATTTTCATTCATGATAAAAATATATACGATTTATACAGCCCTCTACTTCGTCACCTTTATTCGTTAGTGACAGATATCGTTGTGCGTTATAAGTATCCAGAATTCACATAATGGCACATATATCGGAGCACGTACAAGGGCAACCTGTTGCTGGTAAGTTCGTACATGATAGATGTGTGCATTTTTGCATAATAAAACCTCGAAATGCTCCCTCACGCTAAGAATGCTGAATACAAGGCGCTTTCACCCGGAGTCAGACGTTTCCGCTATACTGTATTTGTCATGATCAAGATGGGCTATTATGGATTTTTCTGTCTGCTAACAGTATCTCGCACCACAACGCTACTATGCACAGTTGCCAGATATATATTTGACAAACATTTAATTCATAATAAATTTGACAGCTGTACCAAGGAAACTCAAAAATTATCCCGATGTTTTGCTTTGTTCAACAAAATTTAGTACACAAAAAATTTAGGAAACAGGTTTTTCTTTTTTGCGCACTAACTCCCTACATTGATGATTATGAAATCTTGAAGAACACAGAGAATTGCATTTTGCATTGTTGCTAATCCAAAACGCGAGTTATACGAGATACGCCCGAAAAGAATCCGAAATGCATTCATGCAAATGCCCCCATACAAGGTACGAGGGCGGCTATATTTGTACTTAATTACAAATAAATAAATAAAAAAATGGAGTCAAGTTGATTGACTCAGTACTTCCCACACATAATGATGATACCATTTTATTATTCCACATTGCATGGAGCTATAGTCTAAAACCTCCTTGCAACTAAATTATCGCCCATCCGCCCGCAAAAACAACAAAAACAACAAAAACCCTCGTAAGTAGTTTCTTGCGTCTCCCCCCTTAGGAACTAGGGCGCCACAGTTTTTTTCTGCATGCTTGAACTGGACGATGCGAAACTGACACGGTTTTTCAAAAACAGAGTCGTTTTCCATTCTCGCAACGGTAATAAATTCTCTGTCAAAATGTCATTAAAATCAATTCAATAATTTTCGCTTTACGCATTAGAACGAAATAAAGCAAAACTCGTATGTACAGATCACAAAACTGGTTTCGGTAATAGGCAAGCCAATGTTCGGGTGGACCTAAAAAGTGTAATATGCCGCTAGGTATTTCTTCTACAGGTCAATAGACGGACTATTATGAGTACAACAAATTTTTCAGTTTTACAACCCCCCCACCCTCCAACCACCCCAAATTCACCCTCACCCAAAAAAACGCAGAAAATGATCAGAAACCGCTAAAACGCCTACAAAGTTTGAGCTGTTTTTATATTTTTAGTTTTTTTATTATTGCCGCGCCGCCACTGACCCGACTTTTCCTAAACATACGCGATTTCCATCCTCGCCTTGGGAGAAATACTATATCAAAATTTCATTAAAATCAATTGAACAATTTTCGCGTTACGCGATATCCGAACGATCTAAAACAATACTCGTATGTATACATCACAAATTCTAAGTCCCGTGGTTTCTATAATAAGCATGCAACGTTCGGGTGGACCTAAAAAAGTGTATCATGCCGCTAGGCTTTTCATTCACATATCAATGGACAGCCCATTACGAATACAACCAATTTTTCAGTATTACAACCCCCCACCCCCCAACCACCCCAAATTCACCCCCCACCCAAGAAAAAGTAGAAAATGATCAGGAACCCCTAAAACGCCTAAAAACGAAGTTTGAAGCATATTTGAAATTTTTTGTTTTTTGCTAATTACTCCGCCCCCCGTATAACGATTTTCAAAATTATAGGAACATTACCTACTTCGACCCCACAGCATAGCGCTGCCCAAATTTCATCGCAATCCATGTAGCGGTTACTGAGATTACGAGGGTAGAAAAACGCGACAGGCATCAGACAGTCGACAGACCGTCAGACAGGCAGACCGACAGACAGACCGACGGAAATGGGTGACGTGGATTTTGGTTATGTAGACATCATGAAACGCCCAAAAAGTGTGGGAAGTAAAATGAATAAAAATATCTTAACGCGAGTGACATCTGCGGGGTATAAGCGTAGCGCGCAGCGTATGTATACATTTATGTCCAACGTATTTTTTTCGTTCGTCGCATTTGTTTATGATGAACATGGCAGAAATGACAGATTAACGAATCTGCATCAAATTTTGCTTCAATCTCGGCAATAGTTGTACGGAGAAAATTGAAATGACACAGGTCTTTGGGGACGAAAGTATTAGTTAAGGCAATGACGTGTAACTTTAGTGTCGAAAAAAAAAATCGGATGTCGCTTGGTATTTGAGTTTTAGAGGCAGTTTGCAAACTTTTTTGTCAGTGCACCATACCCCTAAAATGGGAGAGATCGATGATGGAGGGGGGGAGGGGGTGTTGAAGCGTGAAAGAAATCGAAAATACGGTAGCCTTTTAGTACAACTAGCAACTAACGTTCCAAAAAATCGTCATTCGAAATCTACGAGCGGTTTGCGCCAACCGATATTTTTTTAAAATGAAAAATAGAATCGCTACGAAACCGGTCGGATCTTGATAGAAAGTTTTTTGTAATTTTTTTGTAGTATACTGTAATACTGTCATCCGTTTCTGCTCAGCAGTTTATGAGAAATTTGTGCTCAAAGTTCGATTTTTCACATCATTTTTGTTGATAATCGTTAAATAACTTTTAATATTGTTTAAAAGTAGAATTATCAGTTTGCATGTATTGGTAGACATTTGAGGCCAATTATTGTTTTATGTGCAGTCCTTTATTTATTTAGAATGTTTCGAAATACTTCACTCTATTACTATCGTTCTGATTTTGCATGCAAATTGACATCCCTACACTAACTTACCTATTTTCGTATAAAAGCGTAATAGCGAGGCTAGAAGCGGTTGTGGAAGGATACGGAAGGCGTTCAGTAATGTCACCTCCTATAGGGTTTGAAATATGGGGTTAGACATAATAAAAACGCATGACACTGATACGTATCATGGTTAGACCTCTCAAGAATAGGTATAAAAAGCGTCATGCGTTTTAAACAATATTAACAATTTTTTAACGATTTTTAACGAACATGACATGAAAAATCGAACTTTAACCTCAAATTTCTCATAAACTGCCCAGCAAAAATGGATAGCAGAAGACGGATAAAGCTTTAAAAGGTCGGAAAAAAATGAAATTTGGTGGGATGGTCCCTGAACCTACACCTTAGTTTACGACCTCGGAGGGTTGTCGCTCGAGGGGTAGGGGGATGAAGACTCTGCTTCGCGATGACTTTCCAAAAATAACGCGGTTTTGGTAACTGATATCGGAAAAAGCTTCAAATGACTTATAGAGAGAACAAATTTCTGCATAACTTTGGTCGTCACATTTTTTGTGTGCCACCAATATTTTTCGCTCTACAGTGCGCCAAATTTAAGGGTTGGCTTGTGGTTTTCACTAAAATCAGAATTTCATCGCGGATTAAGACGAAGAATCAAAATGTCGTGTAACATTTTGTTTCCCTAAAAGAATGATATCTTCTCATTTCATTGTAATCTGCAGCTGACGAAACGTACGCTTTTGGTTCAAAAAAATACATTTGGGAACACACCGCTAGCTTCTACCGGTATGTGCAGTTGCGAAAAATTATTTGTGCATACTTTAGTGGAAATGATACTACCTCGGCGTTGACCTCTGGGGGTTTCCGCTCGAGGCTGGCGGGGAGGCCAGGGGGCGACGCTCTTCGACAAATAGCGCCCTTGCGGTAAGTGCTATCAAAAATAAGTTCAAATAATATAATGGAGACAATAAAAGTTTCCACAATTTTTGTCTACATATTTCTTGTGCGACCAATAGTTTCCATTCTACAGTACCCCAAAGTTAGGAGGTGGTTTTTGATTTTCACGAAATTCAAAATTCTATCGCGCATTGAGTCATACGTTAAGTCATACAAAAGTGTTTTGAGCGCAAAAGGTCGCAAAGAAATGAAATTTGGTGGGATGGAGGACATTGGTTCCCTGAACCTACGTCTAAGTTTGCGACCTCGGGAAGTTGCCGCTCGAGGGATGAAAGGGTGAAAACTGTGACTCGTAAAGATTTTTTAAAAGTAGCTTCGATTTGGTAAATGCTATCGAAAAAAAGGTATAAATGAGAGAATTTCCGACCTCTGTTTTGCTCTCCGTAAATCGTTTGAACCTTTTTTTGATACCTCTTATCAAAACGACGCTATTTTTCGAAATTCTTCTCGAAGCAGAGTCTTCACCCTCCCACCCCACGAGCGGCAACCACCGAGGACGCAAATTGAATCTTATCTTAATTAAACAACACCGAGGCAGTATCGTTTCCACTGTTTCCAGTAAAAGTTTCCACAAATAAAGTATTTTTCGCAACAGCACATATCAGTGGTAGGTAGCGGTGTTTTCGTAAATGTCATATATTTTTTTTAAGTTCAAATGAGCGCGTATATGCAGCTGCAGATAATAAATAAAAATGAAGTCAAGTTGATTGACTCAGTACTTCCCACACATTACGCTGATACCAGTTTATTATTTTCCCATAGCATGAAGCTTTAGTCTAAGATCCCTTGCAACCAAATAATTGCCACCCCCCCCCCCCCCTAAAATTGTCTTATGCCGCTAGGTCTTTCCTTCACAGGTCAATGGACAGCCTATTATCGATACTACAAACTTCTCAGTTTCACAACCCCACCCCCCCCCCAACCACCTCACTTTCACCCGCACCCAAAAAATTGGTATGAAATGATCAGGAACCCATAAAACATCTAAAAACAGAATTTGAGTTGCTTTCATACTTGTCGCGTTCTTTGATTGCTACGCTGCCACTGACAAGATTTTTAACAAACATACGCGTTTTCCATTCTCACCACGGGAACAATATACTGTGTCAAAATTTCATTAGAATCAATCTAATAGTGTCCACGTTACAAAATACAAAACGAATTAGTCCAATAAATTCTCGTATAGTATACAGAAAATTCTAAGTCCCTTAGTTTTTGTAATAGGCTAGGCAATGTTCGGATGCACCTAAAAAGGTGATTTGTGTCGCTAGATCTTGCTTCACAGGTTAGTGGACAGCTTATTATGAGTACAATAATTTTTTTAATTTTTCAACCCCCAACCTCCCAACCACCCCAATTTCACCCCCACCCAAAAAAAAACGCAGAAAAAGATCAGGAACCTCTAAAACGCTTAAAAACGAAGTTTGAGCTGTTTTTTATATTTTTAGTTTTTTTATTATTTCTGCGCCGCCACTGGCACGATTTATCAGAACCATACGCGTTTTCCATCTTCGCCATGGTAGTAATGCCGTTTCAAAATTTCATTAAAATCAATTCAACAGTTTCCTCCTTACAACGATCTGACGCAATACTCTCGTATGTTTACATCAAAAAAAATTCCTTTGCTTTCTGTAGTAGGCAAAGGCAATGTTCGGATGGACCTAAAAAAGTTATTTATGTCGCCAGGTCTTCCTTCTCAGGTCAGTGGACAGTCTATTATGAAAGCAACAAATTTTTCAATTTTACAACCCCCCACCCCCCAACCACCCCAATTTCACCCCCACCCAAAAAAAGTAGAAAATGATTAGGGACCCCTAAAACGCCTAAAAACGAAGTTTCAGCAATATTTAATTTTTTCGTTTTTTTCTAATTACTCCGCCGCCTATGCACCGATTTTCAAAATTATACCTACCACGACCCCACAGCATACCGCTGCCCAAATTTCATCACAATCCATGCAGCGGTTACTGAGATTACGAGGGTAGAAAAACGCGACAGACAGACAGACAGACCGACAGACCGACAGACCGACAGACCGACAGACCGACAGACCGACAGACCGACAGACCGACAGACCGACAGACCGACAGACCGACAGACCGACAGACCGACAGACCGACAGACCGACAGACCGACAGACCGACAGACCGACAGACCGACAGACCGACAGACCGACAGACCGACAGACCGACAGACCGACAGACCGACAGACCGACAGACCGACAGACCGACAGACCGACAGACCGACAGACCGACAGACCGACAGACCGACAGACCGACAGACCGACAGACCGACAGACCGACAGACCGACAGACCGACAGACCGACAGACCGACAGACCGACAGACCGACAGACCGACAGACCGACAGACCGACAGACCGACAGACCGACAGACCGACAGACCGACAGACCGACAGACCGACAGACCGACAGACCGACAGACCGACAGACCGACAGACCGACAGACCGACAGACCGACAGACCGACAGACCGACAGACCGACAGACCGACAGACCGACAGACCGACAGACCGACAGACCGACAGACCGACAGACCGACAGACCGACAGACCGACAGACCGACAGACCGACAGACAGACCGACAGACAGACCGACAGACAGACCGACAGACAGACCGACAGACAGACCGACAGACAGACCGACAGACAGACCGACAGACAGACCGACAGACAGACCGACAGACCGACAGACCGACAGACAGACCGACAGACAGACCGACAGACAGACCGACAGACAGACCGACAGACAGACCGACAGACAGACCGACAGACAGACCGACAGACAGACCGACAGACAGACCGACAGACAGACCGACAGACAGACCGACCGACAGACCGACAGACAGACCGACAGACAGACCGACAGACAGACCGACAGACAGACCGACAGACAGACCGACAGACAGACCGACAGACAGACCGACAGACAGACCGACAGACAGACCGACAGACAGACCGACAGACAGACCGACAGACCGACAGACAGACCGACAGACAGACCGACAGACAGACCGACAGACAGACCGACAGACCGACAGACAGACCGACAGACAGACCGACAGACAGACCGACAGACAGACCGACAGACAGACCGACAGACAGACCGACAGACAGACCGACAGACAGACCGACAGACAGATTGACAGACAGACCGACAGACAGACCGACAGACAGACCGACAGACAGACCGACAGACAGACCGACAGACCGACCGACAGACCGACCGACAGACCGACCGACAGACAGACCGACAGACAGACCGACAGACAGACCGACAGACAGACCGACAGACAGACCGACAGACAGACCGACAGACAGACCGACAGACAGACCGACAGACAGACCGACAGACAGACCGACAGACAGACCGACAGACAGACCGACAGACAGACCGGCAGACAGACCGACAGACAGACCGACAGACAGACCGACAGACAGACCGACAGACAGACCGACAGACAGACCGACAGACAGACCGACAGACAGACCGACAGACAGACCGACAGACAGACCGACAGACAGACCGACAGACAGACCGACAGACAGACCGACAGACAGACCGACAGACAGACCGACAGACAGACCGACAGACAGACCGACAGACAGACCGACAGACAGACCGACAGACAGACCGACAGACAGACCGACAGACAGACCGACAGACAGACCGACAGACAGACCGACAGACAGACCGACAGACAGACCGACAGACAGACCGACAGACAGACCGACAGACAGACCGACAGACAGACCGACAGACAGACCGACAGACAGACCGACAGACAGACCGACAGACAGACCGACAGACAGACCGACAGACAGACCGACAGACAGACCGACAGACAGACCGACAGACAGACCGACAGACAGACCGACAGACAGACCGACAGACAGACCGACAGACAGACCGACAGACAGACCGACAGACAGACCGACGGAAATGAGTGACGTGGATTTTCGTTATGTACACATCATAAAACGCCCAAAAAACGTATTATCTCAAAATCGAAAATTTTCGCGATCACAATACTCCCCTCACCTATCGGTGTGGGAAGTAAAAGAGAATATATCGAAGTTTCGGCGAAAGAAATATGTAACATGACTTTTTGATAAAGTTCTTCGTCTTAATCCGCGATGAAACTCTGAACTCTAATGAAGATTACAAAACAACTCCGAACTTTGGCGCACTTTAGGATGAAAACTATTGCTCGCACACAAAAAATGTAAAGATCAAAATTATGCAGAATTTTGTTCTCTCCACAAATCAGTTGAAACTTTTTTTAATGTCACAAAACGGCGCTATTTTTCAAAAATCATCGCGGATCAGAGTTCTCACCCGTCCCCCCCTCGAGTGGCAACCCTCCGAGGTCCTAAACTAAGGTATTGCAAGATTATGTGTAGGTTCAGGGGACTAATGTCTACCATCCCACCAAATGTCATTTCTCTCCGACCTTTTGCTGTCAAAAGCCTTTTTGACGACGGCGACGCGAACGTAACGATTGGACTAGGTCTACATGCGGTTTGAAAATGGCCGCACATCTGTTGACAGTAAGCTTCTTTCTGACCGACCATCTTGGACATCAAATTAAAAAATTACTGTTTGAATAATTTTAAATAAGACTTTGAGAATGTGTGCGAAATTTATTCCGAAATGCTCAAGACAGAACAGAAGAAGCTTATTACTCGTAGTAAATCATGGATTTATGGTTACAATCCTGAAAGTAAGCAACAATGGGGAGCCTCAAGATGAGCCACGGCCTAACAAGTTCGTCAAAGTCAGTGCCGTATCAAGTCAATGCATATATTTTGCTTTGATGATGAGCGCACTACTAATTTGCCCAAAAGGTCAGACGATAAACAAAGAATATTATTCTGAGGTTATGATAAGATTCCTCGATGCCGTGAGAAGCAAACGACCGCGTTATGCAGCAACTCATTCATCGAACCTTCTGCAGCATTCTTTGGGAAACACAAGGTTGTACAGCTCCCCACAATGCTGACTTATCTCCTGCGACTTTTTTGATGTTTCCAAAATTGAAAATAGCGCTCAAAGGAAGGCGGTTCCATGACATCGAGACGATTCTAGTAATGCACGGCTAAGAACATGTGAATTAATCAAATGGAAATCTACTTCGAAAGATTCCATGGGGATTCCAAGCATGTGTCGTAGATCAGTGCCAACGCGTAGATAATATGAGCGCAGGTCGGATAGCTTTCGGACGAACCTCTTATACGTATCTTAGAATCTTTGATTTGAAGAAAAAACAGATTTTTCACTGAAGTATGTTCGTCCACACTGAGTCATAGTCCACTGATTAGAAATGAAATCGCAATACACCTTTATGTAGACACATTCCCTTTACTTTTCTGTTACAACTGCTACTGTTCTTGTATACTGTAGAACCATGATCCAATTTCACACTGTGTCCCGACGCCCAAACATAAAAATTATATAATCAAAGTCAGTCCCCACAACAGATGGAAACATACTATAAGGAAATAGGTTAGATATATTTTAGTGGCATTAAAAACAACTAAAAACAGTTAAGTAAATTAGAATACTCGTATATACATATATATCTTTTTAGACTAATGTATAATCCTTTGTGAATAGGTACACGAATTTCTGGAGTTAACATTTTCACAATAATACTTACACTTACACACTTACAGTGGAGGAAGAAAAGTTCAAACATGTGTATAAAAATACTGGGTCATCGTACTGGCCAAGTAAAGCTTGGCAATATATTCAGGAATAAATGTTATTCGAAAATTAGGGGCTTTTCCCCTTAGTAACGTTAGTGTGATGTCAAATTTGTTTCTCAAAAAACAAACCCCATTCACCTAATTTATTGGATGCACAAACAAACTGAGAGAAACCTCATCCCATCCATTTTAAAAACGCAAACACTCTGTCAAGATATAAAGTTGGCGACTTTGGAAAACAAACAGAAGTAACAGATGGAAAGATCTAAGGAGTTACATAGATTTCGTGACGGTAGACATCAAAAATGTCTAAAAACAGTTAAGCAAAATTAGAATACTCGTATATACATATATTTTTTTAGACTACTGTACAAGCCTTTATGAATACAAACACTTCTAGCATTTTCACAATAATACTCTCTGAGCTCGCGATGGAGGAAATAAAATTTGAACATGTGCAGCGAAGTACTGAGTCATCATACTTGCCAAGTAAAGCTTGTCCAAATATTCAAGAATGACTGTTATTCAAATAGTAGGGACTCTTAGGCCCGATTTTATCAACATGCATATTCTGACGAATGCTTTGACGAAGCTTTTCTATTGGACCTTGTTTGACGGTCACTTTCTATTGGGCATTGAGGTCTATAGTTAATAAGTATCATCCAATAGCATTTTGTCAATATTGAAAACAAAACTTCAAAGCTGGATGACACTTTTGTCAAAAATATTTTAGAATTCATGTATCAAAATCATAGCAGAAAATCAAAACATAACGATTGATCTGCAAACTAATGCCATATTTTTCATGTTTACCTTATAATTACTGTATAATTGCTAATTGCAATAGTTTGTGACACAATCATAAAAAGTAGTATTAATCACAGCCACCTTAATTAATAATCCCAGCCCAGTCAGTGAGAAATTGATTATAGATACATACCTACATACTTTTATGAAACTTCCATCTACTCGATGTATGCTTGTTATAGATCTTATAGATATATGTACAAAGTATGTAAAGGTGCTGCTGATATCATTCATTCCATATTTCAGGTTTATATTAAATTAAAAATTATTCCTCCTTCCATCTTGGGCATAATAGTTAATAAACCATTCAATTTCCTGTGTACTTTCTGTAATCATCTGTTCCCGTCAATCCAGGAACGGTTTTAAGCTTTATCCACACTTTCGTCTAGAAAAACTAGAAACGAAATTAATAACAATACTCAATAAAAAATTCACATTCACATCACATTCACATTGTTATTGTTTTCTTTTCTTGTTCTTGTCATTTCTGTTACTGTCTAGTCTAGGGATGGGCAAAAATAATCGTTTTTTGGAATATCGGTTATAGCATGTTAAATAACCGGTTATAAACAGGTTATTTTTACTGGCGGTTAAACCGAATAAGCTGTTTTCTTAGTGAATAACCGAAAGTCGGTTATTTTTATATTTTATACTTCCTGAATACCTCTAGCTGCAGTGGAATGTGGGATTGTATTTTACCGTAAGTCCTTTCCTATGCCTATTGTTTTGTTTCCTTTTATGGTTCTATGTGGGAGGAGGGGCAACAGATTACAGGCGGTGATTTACCGCTCTAGAACCGACCCAGAACCGTTCATGGCGTGCGCACTAGCTTTATGGCGTTCTGATTCTAACAGTACGCATGCCCTGCACGATTCCAGAATGATGAAGAGGAATACTAAAACAGTGATTCGTGTCATATGCGTCGCACTGTCATGTCTCATGCCACACGCATTTTATGGCAAAGGCACGTTTTCATCTCTTGTGTGCTCGAAAGAAATATTTCACAACCTTTACGCTGTATTCGCAGTGTAAGACAGAACCAGTTATTGGTGTAACCGTTTATTCGGACCAGCTTAACCGCCTCAGGTTATGCCAAATTTTGGTTTTTGTGTTGATGAGAATAAGGAAATTCTGAAACAGTTGAATTTATGTACACCCCCCAAAGTGAACTCCTTGCTACGAGCCTGTTTCAAACATATCTAATTTTTAAAATAGATGGTGTTGAAGTTTGAAAATACTTCGTGAATAGTACGTACAGGTCGCATTGGGAATTTCAATGAAGGCAGGTTAACCGATAACCGGTTATTTTTAAACAACCGCCCATCCCTAGTCTTGTCAAGAACAACTGTCAAGTGCCGTGACTGCCATGTGGCCAGATGAATAGTTTACTCGTAACGTAAGACAGTAGCAGTGCTACCGCGGTGCGTTTCTGTATTGAATGAAAGTAATAAAATAAAACTAAATTGTACTAAAACCAGTGACCCGTGAATTTCATTATGAGCTGGCAATTGACGCCACATGGACGCCCTGTAATTTTGTGAAGGGCTAAAAACAGAAACTCTCAAAATTCTGCATTCTTGCATTATAAATACATCCATTTGAGAAGCTACAACGTATGAAATGAATATTTTTATTTATTTTTTGAAAACTGAAAATATACTAGAATTCAGCCTTCGCGTTCGTGTACTTTTCTGCTTGGACGTTGAAAATGAACTAAAAATAGTACTAAACAGTGCAATACTGCAAAACAAGACACGTTAAAAAATTCCGCTGACGCGTTTACAGCAGCTTCATTTGAGAAAATAGGTATTCAATGTTAGCAAACGAATAAAGCAAGTGTGTAATAAAAAATCAGACAAATTTGGGATCATATGAGACTTGTTTGTTTTAAAAAGGTGAAAGGTGTAGAAGCATATAATGAAGACATATTTTAAATAGGTAGGTAGTTGCAACAAAGAATTTCTTTGCAAAAAGCTGGGTGCTAAAAATAGCAGATACCCCTTGAAACGGCATACCAGGCAACGCTGGGAGCAGTGCGAGTACTGAGCCGGGACTGAGCCGGCACAAAACGTTATGAGCCAGTGTTAGCAGTTCTGTGGTGGTGGTACAGTTTTGTGGTGGTAAGCTAAATTCAGATGCACACGACATCCGACGATACGACGGTACGAAACTGATCCTATTGGTTGAAAAAATGGTTGAAATATTCAAAATGATGTCAAATCAACATATTTCAACCAATAGGAACAGTTTCGTACCGTCGTATCGTCGGATGTCGTGTGCATCTGAATTTAGCTGTACACGATCACCCAGACACAGCTGATAGCAGATACGTACTGTAGTGATGGGCTTGAGAAATAAGTTCCTAATTGGTAGCATAATTATTCTTTCGTATTTTTTATTGTGCAACGATCTAGTTAGGTGAAACCAATATATACTTGTCATGCCATATCCATAGCGGAAGCATGGCTGCGTTAGTAATATTATTATGCAGATGTTCTAAATTTTATTTTCCTGGTTGCATTATTTACTTGCTTCAGAATAACTATTTTTCTTAGTAGTTATTTATGCCCTACTCACCTAATATAAACTATATTGTACATATAAAATAAATAATACAATAAACAACAAGTGCCCCAAAAAAGTTAAAAACTTGTGCTTGGATATAAGGCAATTATTATAAAATAGAAGCAACAAATAAGGGCTAATTCAGGAATATTTATATTTAAATATTATCTATTCCATAATGTGGGTCAAAATATATTTGTGTTCGTCGTGCCCTATTTGTGGTTCATGCTTTATATATAAAATATAGTTATGACTCAGTGTGATGATCGAAAAATATATGTATAGTAGGTACATGTTATATATAAGATTAAAATACGAAATTTATTTAGCACATACAACCATCACTACTAATTAAATTTTGTATCTACTAGGTCAGATCTGTAAATAAGTAACGTATATAATATATTCTTTAATTCTCTTCGGAATATTAATTACCAACTCTGTGATATATGAATTTGTTGTTTATGACAAATAATTTCGGTCATCACACTGAGCTATAATTATATTATTTCCATATATATAAAATATGAACCACAAATAGAGCACGACGAATCTTATACTCTGCCGACAAGATCCCATCTCTAGTAAAAAAACTTTTGTGATCTTAGCATTTTGTGGTGGCGCTGACGTATTCAATATTCATTTGTTTTGTTTACATTGAACATTGCATTGGGTTTTTTGTCTATTGTCTTGCTTGATTTTATATTTTTTCATTGAAATAGTTATTTATCAAATTAAAAGCAGCTATATAAGTTTTCAGCAGGGCTTTGCATATCCACGGATTACCTATTGAGATGTCAACACCCTCTAAACATAAATATTGTTTTGGGTAAACCAAACCAAATTGATGGTACAAAAGTAGGCCGTTAGATATAATACGAACAACGGAAATTGGTGAACTACCTCCATATATCCTTTTTTATTATAATACAAAGGTATATCACAGGTATTTATAATTATTTTTATAATTATTATAGATAGTAACAATCTTGTTTTTGTCAGGATGGTGCAGTAATTATTGTTCATATGAAAATTATATCAAATTGTACTACTTTTCTGGGCCGACAAACAGTTAAGTCATGTGTTTAGCTTTGTGAAGTGCAACAAAATGTTATTTTTTACCCCTTTCTACTATAATACAAGGGTATATTGCAAGTATTTATAACTATTATAGTTAGTAACATTTTTGTATCAAAATATTGGAGTAATTGAATGCCTTCTCTTCATTATTATTTGATTGATACCCTATCAAACCAGTGATCAAAAGTTCTGGTTTCCTGGATTCTGATTGGCTGTGCTAAATCGATCGTCAAAAGCATCGTCAGACACCAAAATGCAATTTTTCACCCATTTAGGATGGAAAATCAGACTAGAAAAGATACTAGATGGTTCATAATGGTCGATTGCATATAAAGCATGTTTTTTTTCACCTTTTTGCGGTAAATTTCTAGAGAAATCAATAATTTTCAGAGTACTTTGACAGATGCATGTTTTTGAATGGGCTGCTGTGATTGGTCAAAGCCTTTGTTAAAATGCGCCTGTTGATAAAATCGGCCCTTAGTGGCGTAAGTGTGTAGTTAAATCTATTTCACGAAAACAAACCCCATTCACCTAATTTATTGGGTACACAAACAAAAAGAAACCTCATCCCATCCATTTTAAAAACGCAAACACTCTGTCAAAATATGAAATTCGAGACTCTGGAAAACAAACAGAAGTATTTGTCAGGCGGTTGGATGTTCACATAGTGGGAAGACGCACGAGTCACTTTTCTCCCTCTTCCCAACAAATTGCAAATGAGCCGGTCAAATTATGTCTAGTGGAGATGAGGTATTAAACTGAACGTAACAGCGTCAACATTACGACGTACAGGGTGAGTTTTTAGTACCGGCTCGGTCCACTACTGTAGAAGATCGCGAAAAAAGTTTGTATATAAAAGTTGTGGCCACGGATATGCTCCTTGCTCAGAAAAATTTTTATTTATACAGGGCGATCCATAACTACGAGGTGATGCAAACATGCATTTCTTTTAAATGAGACACCCTATATATTATCCCATTTTTAGATTCTACTAATAATTTCGCTTCTCACAATATAAGGTATTATAAATTATATAGGGTGTATCAAAAGTTATGACTATTTTTATATCCAAATCGCTGTCAAACGAACGTACTGTATATCAATGAGTAATGACGCGACACATATACGTATACAGGGTGATGTAGAATGCAAAATCCAGATTTTCTCTTTTTTTTTAAAGTAACCCCTAATATTTTGTTATACCAAAGAATTGATTTTAATATGCTCTTTCATCTTTGTATAGAGATATTTCGATTTTTAGGTAAATTTAAAATATAGCTTCTATTTGTGTACTAAAATTTATTTATTTTGAGAAAGTACTATCGAATTTGTTTTTCATTTAAGGAACAACTAAGTTATAAGGACATGATAGTATTTAATGAAGTCAAAACCCTGAATCATCCAGATAATAAAATCAAGTATGCTGAGGAAACAATTTTGTAGGCGTGGTGCATAATTCATTATCAAGCAGATTTATCAGGTAGGCTTTGAAAAAGCGACAGTTTTCATAACCTGCTCAACAATTTTGTATTGTATTCTGTATTTAGAAGAATCTTTGAGAAATAGCCCACTTGCCTCTAGAATATATCAACTATGAACAGCAATATCCAGAACGGAGGCACTCTGAAACTAATGCGTTTGAAAGACTGAAGAATCGTTTTATTTGGACGTTTAATATTCCATAGCCTACCTGATAGATCTACTTGATAGTTATGCATGACGTCTATAAAATTGCTTCCTTAGCACACTTGACCTATAATATCTCGTTAATTCACTGTTTTGACTTGATCAAGTAAGTATGGTATGTGCATAGTAAACAAATAGAAGGTATATTTAAAATTTGTAGAAAAATCGAAATATCTCAGAAACTAATGAATGCAGCCATAACAAGTGCTGTACAAAGATGAAAGAGCATATTAAAAGCAATACTTTGGTATAACAAAATATTGGAGGTTACATTTAAAAAAAGAGAGAAAATCTAGATTTTGCATTCGACATCATCCTGTACACGAATATGCTTCGCAGGCTTTTTTATAGCCGATTTTAAAACTATAGAATATTTTTTATTCATCCTTGTAAAAAAAATGATTTTTGATTCATCACTTTTTGATATACAGTACGTTCATTTGACAGCGATTTGGATATAAAAATGGTCATAACTCTTGGAATACTCTGTATAATGTAACAATACCCTATACTGGAAGAACGGAAATCATTAGTAGAATTTGAATACGGAATAATCAAAAGAAATGCATGTTTGCATCACCACGTAGTTATGGATCACCCTGTATAAATCAAAATATTTTCTGAGCAAGGAGCATAACAGTGGCTTCAACTTTTGTTTACAACTTTCTTCGCTATCTTCTACAGTAGTGGAGTTATCGACCGAGCCGGTACAAAAAACTCACCCTGTATAAATAGTCAGTTGCCGAAAAGGTCCATAATTTCACTAACTTGATTAGTACGAAGAAAACAAGCCAATAAACAAGTAGAAGAAAGAGAGAAACAGAATCCACTAAGGTTATGCTGCTTTAAATTATTTTAGCATTTGGTAGTCATTATAACGTGATTACGTGATGGATCTAAAGTTGACATATGGGAGCTGATACTCAGGGAGCATTACATGATAATACACGTCCTGATTATTAAACATTGTTATCAAGATGTGTAAGTTTTATTGACACCATTTGTAAGGTGTGTTAAATACTCGGCGACATAATATCCTAATTCATCTACAATGAAAAGAATAATAAAAAAATTGGAAGTACTGATTCAGTTAGAGGTGCACTAGCGTAGATTTACGGGGGGTAATTAGGGTAATTACATGAACACTATGAACCTTCCTTGTGGATTTTCTTATATATATTTCTTTTGGCTCCCCAAAACTGCTGAGCATCCAGTTCAAAGCTGCAACCTAACCCCCTTCTTCCTCCTCATGGATAATTTCTGGATATGCCCATATTGTACTTTTTAAATGTTATCCCCTCTTCCCCTTGATCTAGTGCTAAATCCACCCTTGGTGATGCAAAGCCCACGATGCGCGATGCAGGCTCGTGGACGTCGGTTTTTAACAACTATCTAGTATTCTGTTTACAATTGACCGAGGAGATTCTATTTAAACAAATGTAGCTTTGATAAGTCACAGATTTATTGGACGGTAAATATTTTTGGAAGAAAAATTTTATTGCCCTCTACATTTTTTGTTTGAAATATCTTTTCTATTTTTTTTCTTATTTCCAACAGGCAAGCAGCTATTGAGTATTGAGCGAGTCGAGCAATTTAAATACCTCGGAAGCATAATCACGGAGAACTTGGACCCGGATCTCGAAATTAAACGTCTTATTAAGATGAATGGCGCTAGTTTCAACAGAATGCGATCTTTACTTCGTGACAACAACTTGAATTTGAAATTGAGACAACAAATGACTCGAAAGTATCAACTATGAATGCCTGGTAGTATTCGAGATGTGGCTACACAGAAGAATGGTTCGCATTCCATGGATAGACCATGTAATAAACACAGAAGTCTTACGTAGGGCGAATACAGTTGACCACCATTAAGTGTCGTAAAATTGCATATTTGGGCCACATACTAAGAGGTGAAACATATCATTTGTTACAACTAATATTGAAAAGCAAAATCGACGGTCGAAGGGGACCTGGGAGACGGCAACAATCTTGGCTCCGTAATATACGAGAATGGACGGAAATACGCAGTGCAACACAACTGTTCTGTATGGCAGAAGATAGATCCGCTCTAGCCATAGTGATCGCCAACGTCAGGAGGACCTGATACGGCACATGAAAGAAGTAGATGCAGCCATTATCCACCTACACATTGTTGATACACTCGCAGTGGTACAAAGTGCAGGCTCCCATAATGTAAATAAATAATCAGCAAATCAGCATCATTGTTACTGTTTACGATTGAGGATGGAAGATTAAATAATCTACTACAACCTTACTATAATTTTTCCTTCCTCATAAGGCATAACACGCGCGTTTGGTTTTCGGTTACTCGGCATTTCTCCTTCGGCTATTACCCGATGACAGGTCGACGTGTCGGGTTTCCTGTATTGGACCGGCACGAGTCAAGTGCAGCCGAAACATATGTCCTCGCGGTTACGGCTGACGACGATTGTTTTTGCTCCCACTTGACAAATGACTCCTACACGCCGTTAGAGGTGGAGAAGAAGGAATTCCTTGAGTGCTTGCGGTTTGCGAGATAACATGGATTTTATTGTCCCTTGACATGAGGATTACCCTTCATATAGTTTCAGCTGATGACGTGAAAGTTAAGTTAAAAGCCATCAATAATTACTGGTTACTGATTACTTCTTGAAAACGTAATCAATCACTGATTAAATATTAGTCTTTGAATTTACAATCGATCGCCCCTTACTTTTGTGAACAAAGGGCAGTCCAAATGCAAGTACTATATTATTGACACTTAGGCCCGATTTTATCAACACAGGCATTTTAACAAAGGCTTTGACCAATCAGAGCAGCCCATTCAAGAGCATGCATCTGTCAAAGCTCTCTGAAAATTATTGATTTCTCTTGAAGTTGACCTCAAAAAGGTAAGAAATCACATGCTTCACATACAGTCGATCATTATGAACCATCTAGTATCTTTTCAACTCTGATATTCCATCCTAAATGGGTGAAAATACCTGTAACATACCTCTGTATTACAGCAAAAAGTGGTAAATATAACATGTTATTGCATTCCACAAAGCTAGACTCACACGATTTAACCAGTGTGCATTACTATCCTTCTTAACAGCAAAGCTTGCGAGCTTTTCTTAAAGTTGTCAGAAAGTGAATAAGGTGCTTTATATAATGTTCAGAGAGAAGGGTGAACCAGCAGGAGGGATTTTTATTCATATGCATGCCTTACAATGTGTCGCTGACACGTTTTTTCCAAAACATACGCGTTTTCCATTCTTGCCGCTATTTGTAGGCTTTCCAATACTGAAAATCAAGGTTGTGTTTTCCATAACAGATAGACTGCGATTCCTTGTGCCTTCTCAGCTATTATTTTTACAGGTGGTCTTTTGAGGAAGGACGGCTAGTCTGGTACACAAGTGCCTCACTTACCGACGAAGGCTCCGTCGCTGGGCTCTGTGGGTCAAAACCGAAGCTCTCCCTCTATCTTGGGGGATATACCATGATATTCCAGACAAAGATGTATGCGATTTTAGCTTGTTCCTTTCGTATTTATAAAATTCAGGGGCCTAAGGGGCGGATTACTATCTGCTGTTATAACCAGGCAGCATTAAAAACATTGAGTGATAGTAGGTTTACATCAAGGCTCGTTCTACAATGCAGAAAGACCGTTGACGACATTTCGGCAATATATCTGGTGTCACCTATATAGGTGCCGAGTCATGTTGGAGTTTGCGGTAATGAAACGGCGGACGCACTCGCAAGGCGAGTGTCGAGGAATAATTCCATGGGTCCTGAGCCGGCTGTGAGGCTGGCAGCAGGTGCTATTAGAAGGAAAACAGAAAATCAGCATCTTATGAGATGGAGAGAAATCTAGTCATTTCCGATTGTAGCCTTATGCACTGGTGGTTCTGGTCAGCAGAAAGCCTCTCTCCTTCGTTAACTTCCTCATTCATTCATTCAAAGTCTTTTCTTAGGGCAATAGAGACAATTTCACCCCTTTCCGCAAAAGATGTAAAAGATCACGAACCACTAAATACCCAAAAATCACGTTTGGAACGGCTCCGAGAATTTTTGTTTTTTGCTAATTATTCAGCCTTCAATACTTTAAAAATGCAGCAGCGTTAGCTTCTGTGACACCACATCATACGACACCCGCCAAATGAAGCTGAGATTGTGAGATCGCAAAAATTAACAATTTGTAAAATAGAAGTAGAGGATATCAACAAGATAATCGTTTTCAAAAATAAAACGTCATTACCTACAAGAAGTACTTTGCATTTCACACACCAAATTTCATCCAAGTTACACGGGTATAAAAATCGCAACAGACCGGCGGCAATAAGTGACATAAATTTTAACGTTAACCATTAAATGAACGAGAAAAGTACAATCTCAAAATCGAAATTTTTCACTATTACAATACGGGTGAGGGATCACCTACAATCAAGGAAATAATAATATATTATATTTTAATAAAAATTTTAAATCATATCCACGCTATAAACAGTGTCCCAGGATGATGAATCCCGAAAAAAGAAATTGCACTTAGGTCCCGGAATGAGAAGTCGATATCAAAAGGAACTATTCTTAAGTCCGCATTAATTTGTTGCAAAGAAGTTAAAATTTGAGGTTATGTGGTACAGATAACTTAAGCGTGTGTGGCCCACCTTACTGACGTGGATTTCTTATCTACTTTACGGTGAAAAACGGAGAGGATTATTCAGTAGAGTATAGGTCCTTTTATTGTTTTTGTCGATTGTTTACTTCAATTATCGGATGTTAAGTACTTACATATATGATACTCTCGTGGTTAAAGTGACTACACACTAACTGAATCAGTGAGTCCAAGAACAGTACAAGTCCAAAAATTTGTGTTTTGACTTAAGGATCTAGGGTATAGCGCGGAAAATTGAGAATCAAAGAAAAGACGTATTCCCGTCTTACCGAGGAGGCGTGGCCGCCTGTTCCCTTTCTACAGTGTGTGCCTAAGATGAAGGGAGATAAGTCCAAAAATTTAAAGGTAAGGTCAAAAGGTCCAAGGGTCACTATAAAAATGAATTTCGCATTTCCAAGCTCCTGACGTTACATTTAAACTTACAGTAATGATTCAAATAGCAAATTGAAGAAGAAGGCTTGCGCTTTGTCACCTACTCTGCCTTTTTTGATATCGTGTTTGGTTGCTAAATTACAGACATTTGAAAAATGTATGATTTTGCATTGCGAGTTTTTTTGCACACTAAAAAATTTTTTTGAGAGAATCGCAAATAGTTGTCATTCATTAAGGTCTTAACTATCACCTTCTGAAAAACTGTGGATGTAGTTTGAAAAACAAGTGAGTTCTGTTCGAAATGGGAATCCGTATTTTAACATGGCAAATACATATGCATAACTGTGTATATCCGGGCCCCTTAAGATGGCCAAAACGTTTAAATTACGAAGATCCATTGGCTGCGCTCAAAAACATTACAAAGTATAATAATTAATTGTTGGCTGTTAGCATCACGGTTCGCTATATCGTTAATAATAATAAAACATTTTTCACTACTTAGCACCCTCTATTGGTGTTGTCATAAACTTATCGTATGCTAAAACTACAAACAGTACAAAAAAGCCTGTAAAAAGAAGACTGATTTCAACAACAGTACAAGGGCATAAACTATTTTTTTAATAGCTTGGGGAAGGGTGAGACTTTCGGAACTATTATGTTGTATTATCATTGCTCTAAAGAACAACTTTTATATGATAGCGAACACAGTTCAACTACTATTTCTCGATCTAATTATGGACATTTACACTTTTTAACCATTACGGATAAACATATAATTTAAACATATTATAACATAAGTCGGTGTCAGCTATCACTACATAAAGTTTTTGGGACTCATCCTGGGACATAGTGTATTTTTGTTATAAACATTTTTATCGTATAGGGTTCCAGTGGAGCAGCGTAGCACCAGCCAGTTGATAACGCACCCTGTTCTACATTGGACGAATGGCACTGTAATTTGGACAAAAGCATGAATATCACACTACCAAATACGAGGTTCCACTCACCCAGACCTGAATCTGTTAAAATAGCACCTTGCTTTATGACTACTGATAATAGAATACCTGTGCCTGTGCAACTTATTATTCGTGGCTTTAGATCAAGTGCATGGTTCGCGCACAAAGCGAAACGTTTATCCGTGAATATAATGAAATCTTGGGGTGCTTCTCAGCATTGTCATGAGGAATTGTTGCTTTGTGCTAAAAGGTAAATAACAGAAACCTAATATATTAATGCTAGGAGCTAGGACCTGTAGACGAGGAGCGAATAAAATTGGTGTCAAGTGACCTAACTCAATAGTTACTTCCCACGCCTTTTTGACAAAGGAAAAAATGTCTGTTACCAAATACCTTCCCACCTCCATTCCTGCGATCTTTTTAATTGATAAACAACACCGATATTTATTTTTCGAAGACAAAACATCGTTTGGAGTCCAATTACGTAACAAAAAGGTAGAGATAAGTTGTGAAGTGTCACTAATTCTATAAAGTTTTTCTTATAACTGAGCAGACCGCGTAGGCAGTGCCTAAATACCAGAGTACCGCGGCTGCTGTGAAAGGGTTATGTTAGAGGAAGTTTGTTAACGCCGGATTTGAATGGGCCAATACCGCCAGGCCCAATAAATACATCTCCTGTCAGTCCATTCCAAGCCTTGGACGCTACAAAGTATGCCTTATGCCTTCACAAAGACTCCCGACTATAGTCAGGTGACTGTAATCCATTTTGGCATTTTTGATGAGCTGGCGCAGTCATTAGTGTAGCCAAAGTATGTATATTTCCTGTACATAATCAGATGTCAATATATAAATAGATCAATTTATTTGGTTTTTAGCTATCGCAAATAGGTATTTGTGACTATTTTGATCTCCTACTACTTTCTTCATTATTAGGTATAATATATATTTTCGATAGATAATTATTATGTTTCAACATTACTCAGGTCTACATAATAACGTTACTGTACTATAGAAGTGTCGGCACTGATTGAGACCTGAAAGAAATATAAACAAATCTTATATTTCTGACTTCAATTATACCGATCGGTTCTTGATGTATGACGGTTAGGATGAGCAGTGGTCGCGCGGGTGCATCTGATAGGAGCGGTGAGCGACGGTACGATAGCGGATAGCTCAGAGGAGCAGATTGCGTTTGAATAGCGGTAGAAGAGTACGAGGTCACCAACAGCACGCCGGTGAGAAAGCGGCTGGAGGTGGCACGTTAAGACCGAGTCACCAATTAGTCGAATTTCCCTTCTCTGGATGCTATCTAGTATAGACGGGGTAGCAGCTCACCAGACATAAGAGCAATACTCTAGGCCATCAGGTCTTCTCTGGGCTTTATATAGCGTGAGGAGGTTACATGGTTAGAAGTACTTTCTGGCTCTAAATAGGTACCCAAGGTTTTCACCGGCAGCTGTTGCAATAATTGACGCAACTTGTTCGTGTCAGATCAGATTTTCTGTATTGTTTACCCCTAACAGCTTGAATGAGTGACCCTTTAGCAGATCCTGGTTGTTCATTAGAACCGGGTGATGGCTTGGGTACTTCTTGTTTGATCGCGTACAATACTGGGTCTTGGAAGCATTAAATTTTACCATATTCTTGAGCCCCCAAGCGGTAATGGTATTGAGATTCTTTGAAAGTAAATCTGCCACTGCAAGTCTTCTGCGTTCCAGCTCGACCACAGAGATCGGTCCATTGCTCATGATACCTGCATGCAGCGTACTGTAATCCGCAAAACTGTGGATTGGGAGAGTAGGTCATTGATGTGAAGCAGAAACAATGTCGGAGCCAGTGCCGATCCCTGCAGAACCCCAGCATTGGTGCTATGGAAAGAAGAGGGAAAGCCGTCTACCACGACAGAGATTTTCGGACCTAAGAGGAAGTCGAACCAACCGCTTAACAGGGAGCCGGAACGACGGGAGCCTGGTTAGGAGAGGTGCATGCCACAGTTGATGGAGTGCGAAGGCGAATCGAATTCAGCCTAGCCAAACGACTAGATGAGTTTGCTCCACACATCTGCGACGCAAGCCAGGATATCTCCAGTTGATCTTTGGTGTTGGAGTCCATATTGTCTGACGTTGATTTAAGTGATGGTAAGGTATTTCATGAGCTCTTGGTTGACGCATTTCTCCATCACTTTACTGATCACAGAGAGCAGACTTATAGGTCTGTAGTTGGTTGGATCAGCTTTGGATCCCTCTTTTGGCACCGGCTGGATGCTGTCTGTCGGTGGGACTGTCTGTCTGTACGCGTTTTTCTAGCCTGGTGATCTCAGTAACCGGTGCATGGATTGTGATGAAATTTTGACGGCGATATGCTGTGGGGTGGTAGTAGGTAATGTTCCTAAATTGGTGCATGGGGTCGGAGCAATTAGCAAAAAAATGAAGTCAAGTTGATTGACTCAGTACTTCCCACACATTACGCTGATACCAGTTTATTATTTTCCCATAGCATGAAGCTTTAGTCTAAGATCCCTTGCAACCAAATAATTACCACCCCCCCCCCCTAAAATTGTCTTATGCCGCTAGGTCTTTCCTTCACAGGTCAATTGACAGCCTATTATCGATACTACAAACTTCTCAGTTTACGCGTTTTCCATCTTCGCCATGGTAGTAATGCCGTTTCAAAATTTCATTAAAATCAATTCAACAGTTTCCTCGTTACAACGATCTGACGCAATACTCTCGTATGTTTACATCAAAAAAAATTCTAAGTCCTTTGCTTTCTGTAGTAGGCAAAGGCAATGTTCGGATGGACCTAAAAAAGTTATTTATGTCGCCAGGTCTTCCTTCTCAGGTCAGTGGACAGTCTATTATGAAAGCAACAAATTTTTCAATTTTACAACCCCCCACCCCCCAACCACCCCAATTTCACCCCCACCCAAAAAAAAGTAGAAAATGCAATATTTAATTTTTTTGTTTTTTGCTAATTACTCCGCCGCCTATGCACCGATTTTCAAAATTATAGGAACATTACCTACTACGACCCCACAGCATACCGCTGCCCTAATTTCATCACAATCCATGCAGCGGTTACTGAGATTACGAGGGTAGAAAAACGCGACAGACAGACAGACAGACAGACAGACAGACCGACAGACCGACAGACCGACAGACCGACAGACCGACAGACCGACAGACCGACAGACCGACAGACCGACAGACCGACAGACCGACAGACCGACAGACCGACAGACCGACAGACCGACAGACCGACAGACCGACAGACCGACAGACCGACAGACCGACAGACCGACAGACCGACAGACCGACAGACCGACAGACCGACAGACCGACAGACCGACAGACCGACAGACCGACAGACCGACAGACCGACAGACCGACAGACCGACAGACCGACAGACCGACAGACAGACCGACAGACAGACCGACAGACAGACCGACAGACAGACCGACAGACAGACCGACAGACAGACCGACAGACAGACCGACAGACGGACCGACAGACGGACCGACAGACGGACCGACAGACGGACCGACAGACGGACCGACAGACGGACCGACAGACAGACCGACAGACAGACCGACAGACAGACCGACAGACAGACCGACAGACAGACCGACAGACAGACCGACAGACAGACCGACGGAAATGAGTGACGTGGATTTTCGTTATGTACACATCATAAAACGCCCAAAAAACGTATTATCTCAAAATCGAAAATTTTCGCGATCACAATCCTCCCCTCACCTATCGGTGTGGGAACTAAAACGCAAAATTTACCTGAAAAATGTGTTGTATTTATTAATCGGCTATCCATTGACCTGTAAAAGAAACGCCATCCGAACATTGCATGTTTATTATAGAAACCACCGGACTTAGAATCTCTATCACCGAAACCATCAAGGGACTTTGAATTTTCTGTTGTATACTTACGAGGATGGAAAAAGGAATATGGTTTTTAGAACTCATGTCAGTGGCAGCGCAGAGATAACAAAAAAATTAAAAATATAGAAGCAGCTCAAACTTGGTTTTGATGCGTTTTAGAGGGTCGTGATCATTTTCTACTTTTTTGAATGAGGGTGAATTTGGAGTGGTTAGGGGTTTAAAACTGAAAAAAAATTAATCATAATAGGCTGTCCATTGACCTGTGAAAGAAAGACCTAGGGGCATAATTTACCTTTTTAGATCCGTCCGAGCATTGCCTTGCCTATTGCAGAAAGCACAGGGAAGTATTTTCTGATGTATACATATGACTATTGGATTTGATCGTTCTGTATTGTGTAACCTTGAATTGATTTTAATGACATTTTGACACAGTATTATTACCGTGGCGGGGATGGGAAACGCGTATGGTTTTTAGAAATTGGGTCCGTGGCAGCACAGCAATAATGAAAGGACAAAAAATATAAAACCTGCTCAAACTTCGTTTGTAGGCGATTTGGAAGCTCCTGATCGCTTCGATTCATCCAGTTGAAGGTTGCAGAATAAAAACTTCCTATGGAGCGAGATGAAAGAAACTAGCTAAGAGGGTTTTTGTATTGGATGTTTTTTTACGGAGAGCGGGCGATTATTTGATTGCAATGGGATCACAGACCATAACTTTGTACAATGAGAAACAATAAAACGGTGCCACCGTTAGGTATATGTGTGGGAAGCACTGAGTCAAGCAACTCGACTCCATTTCTAAATATCGGAAATACTTAGAGAGAATAGCCTTACCATGTGAATGGGATATCAGGTTAAGATTGCAGAATGAAAACTGTGTCGTCCTAGTTCCTACGAAGACAGGTGCAGAAACTTTTTACGAGAGTTGTGTTGGATGTTTTTTGCGGGTGGGCGGGTGATGATTCGGTTACAAGGAGATGTCAGATTATAGCTTTAGCCTACGTAAAAATAATAAATTGGTATCACCGTAATGTGTGGGAAGCACTGAGTCAATCAGCTTGATCCACTTTTTTTAACTTTACTGTCTGTGTACTGTGTCTCCGGTACTTGCTTTTTGCACTAGTGCAAGTAAAATGGCTAATAAAATTTAATTCAAAATCATGTTTAATTCGATTGGTAGAAAAAAATGTGTGTAACATTTCTGCAAAAGCATACCAATCAATTTTTGACAAAAAAAAAGTAAAAAAAGGTTTTCAAGTACTGGGCTCGAACCTGGACATTGTAAGGTGGAAGGGGGAACAAGTCTCTCGTGCGACTATAAACGCGCCGACCAGATCGCCCCACGTGCGGAGCCGTTAACAAGAAAGTGATTGGATTATGGTATGTTTATTGAAGGTCGTTGGTCGTCAGAGATGGTGTAGTCAGCTTTTTGTTTGTTCTAACAGTGCATTAACTTGGGAGTCATCAAAAGGTGGTGCAGTTTAGGTTTTATCATACATATTTTAAAACTTCATTAAAATTCCACTTTGCAGACCGTAAGTGGAGAAAAATTTTCGATTTTAAAGTAATCAGCTTTTGTATAATGTCTCCATCTCCATCGCGAAAATTTATCCCACTCATTTCCGTCGATACGTTTGCTCGCCTGTATGCCTGTCTGTCTGTTGACTGCTTTTATGCCTTTCTGCCTTTATGCTTTCTGTATGTGGCTATTCCTCTGCCCGTGTAATCTCACTAACGGCTGTTCAGATTTTGATGAAGTTTAATTGCCTATGTCGTGAGTTCATAGTAGGTAATTACGCTAGATCAGTGGATCAGTAGGGGAGTAATTTGTAAAAAAACCGTTTTCTTCAAAATCGCTCCAAACATTGTTTTTCGGCCTTATGCCTTCGTGATACTCTGTACTTCACAGAACTATCGAACGTTGCCTTTAAATACATTATTACTACTTATTGCCACTCATAGGTAAGTTGAGTATTGTGATCGCGAACATTTTCTATATTAAGAATGATAATAGTTTTTTAGGCATTTTTATATTATATAAAATACAGCATATCATAAAAAACTATGCTTGTTATCTTCGATCCGTCGCGTCTGTCTTGTTCTGTAGTTACTGCACCGCTGTTGATGAAATTTGGGTACAATATCCTGTGGTACATTTTTGACTCTCAGGGTCTCAGGGGCTACACTCTCCAATTTTGTTGAGAGGGGTTGGAATTATGGTGTTTGACGATTCATAAAGGACTTTCTATTACCCTAAATCATTTTCATTGGTGATATTCTGTATATTGCACTCTTAACCGAACACCGAATTTGAGCAGGTACATACATAAATATTGTGGTCTTACTTCTAGCACAGATAGTTTACCAGGGATATCTTGTTGAATACAGTTAAGGATTGCGTAATAAGTGTTTTTTCTATAACTATATGAGTGATGTGAATACTCTTTTACTTTCATAACTGCTTCTTTCGGAATAGATAATAAAAGGGGACTGATGTAGCTTCATTCTGCGGATTGATCGTAACTTAGCAGGGCGACAACAGTATCACTGTATGCTATAAAAAAACGAGAATAGTTATGTGGGAAGTACAGAATCTCTACTTGACTTCATCTATTTTCCGTTGTTTAAAACATTAGTTTATTGAACTGGTAAGAGTATTTAGTAACAAGACAGGTAGGAAGAAAAAAATTATGAGATGGTGCGTGGACATTGAAGAATATGTTTTTTGATGATCGATCAAAAAATATTGCCCTCTTTATTATTTCGGTAGATATAGGACACAATATATTTTCATGGAACATAGATAATAATACATGATGGATTCCTAGACGAGGCAGTCGTAGTTAACATTCCACCGCCGCATCCAGGTGTTCCCAAGAAAGTCAATGGGCGCTCGTAAAGTGAAATCCAACGACACAGGGGGGCATCAGAAACCCAATCCTCGGTCGAGTTATGGGTTTCTGGCGAAACGCAAGCGTCACTCGGGCACAAAACACCCGCAATGGTAATGAATGACAGCAACAGCATCTAACAGCAGAACCGGGCGTGGTCACGAGCTGCTGGGACGTTGAAATATAACACCGCCAGCTCTTCCCTGTATCGCCGAGTAAAAGAGTATCGCGTTCCCTTGTAGATGCCCCCACACTGTGCGTAATAATAAATTATACACTGCTTAACAAAAGATGCTTCCAAACCGGTCCCGTAAACTAAGGATAAAGTAAAATCAATCCATGCACTGAGAGGGAGATTTTTGTGCTGAACCACAGTTAAAAAATAGCGTCAACTGATTTGACTCAAACCTCCCCACATATTTTCGGTAATAACCGAACATTTTGAGATACAAAATTATCCACCTACCCCATACCTACAATCACTATCTGTAATAAATAATCAAAAGTTACCGTGAATACCTACCCGAAGTTCTTAGTACGTTCGATAGTTGATTAGTTAAACAAAGAAAACTAAGGGCCGATTTTATCAACAGGCGCATTTTAACAAAGGCTTTGACCAGTCAGAGCAGCCCATTCAAGAACATGCATCTGCCAAAGTACCGTAAACGCGGGCTACTTTGGCCCACTTTTCAGTAATTATTGTATGTACTTTTCTCTAGAAACTGTTGTTTTCACTGCCCAGAAGTTCTGGCAATCTTTTTTACAACTATAATATCTTAAATTTTAATCAGTAATCCTGTTTTTACTTACAAAACGTTTATTAAATTAATATATTTTTTTTAGTTTTGGGCCAATGTTACCCTGCGGTTAGGGTAACTTTGGCCCAAGTCAATTTTTAGCGCTAAAAGCATGATACAAATGGTATGGATACAAAAGGACTTGGATATTGACTAGAACAGGTTCTTCAACGAAGATTATATTATCAAATGTTACCAAGTTTTGTCATAATTATGAATTTTATCAGGTGAAACATCTTTGACCACCTTTTTCAGATGTTCAATATAGTCTGTGATGATTTGTTCATGAATCTGATTACGATTTATTTTGATCTTCGACGAAAACGTGACAGTCAGTTGAAGGTGTCTCTTTAGAAACGATTTGACCCGTTCACGTCCTGGAACATAGTTGCAAAAACACTGCATAGTCTTCCATTGCCTAGTCAAATAAGATTTTATGATGAATCTTAAATCTAGTTCATCGAGAATGCTAGTTCTTCTTGCGAAAAAACTGTTGCATGGCCTGGTGAACTGGAAAACAAACTTTTCAACTTGTTTTTTATAGGGGTATCTTGCAATGATCAGCAGCCTGCCTTTGCGTCATATCACCAGATCTGATTGCTTCTAGACAAGTTAGAAGTTGTTCATTGCTATAGCCAGTATATACTGGGCCCCCAGGAAGTCTTTTATTACGGCATCCTGAACAAGCTGATTATGATAATACGCAATATAAATGAAAAAATAAAATGTTTCAAGGTTTTTGTGGCAATTCATAAATTAATATTATGGGTTTTGGCCAAAAAAAACGTTGGGCCAAAGTAGGACGTTTTTTATAGATTATTGGATCTGATTTAAAAAAACATGAAAATAAAAAAACTTGTTTAGTTTACCAGTGTTGTAACTACAGTACGACTTAAAGAAAGGAAAATTGTTTAATAGGGGGTACTTACCGGATTTGTTAAACAAAAAATACGTTTTTTGTAAGTGGAAGTTTGGGAGGTAAAAATTGCACGTGGTTTCACTAGTCAAACAACTATAAGTGCTGCTTTCTAGTGGACAGCAAAGGAACCACTGGACTTATCAGACAGCCTGTATAGTGCGGCTACCTACCGCAATGAGCCGGAAGTATTTTAAATACGGTCACAAATATGATTGTAGAGTACGATTTTGTTTTTTTTTTCATTTGGGCCAAAGAAGGACGTTAGGGCCAAAGTAGCCCGCGTTTACGGTACTCTGAAAACTATTGATTTCTCTTGAAGTTTACCTCAAAAAGGTAAAAAATGACATGCTTTATATACAAATCGACCATTATGAACCATCTAGTATCTTTTCCAGTCTGATTTTCCATCCTAAATGGGTGAAAAGCTGCATTTTCTTGTTTAACAAAAAGTTTAGCAATTGCTAATTTCAACCAATCAGATTCCGCAATACCTGTACATTTGATCGCTGGTTCTTTCTTCTGCTAAATGACGATGATGACAAAAAATGAGGGTTTTGAATAATTTTTTTTTTGTGATAAATGAAGAGATCGAATATAAGTTATATCAAAATAAAAATGAGTTTTCGAATCCAGAACCGAATAAAACACGCCGTCGGCTCCCGAACCCGTGTGACGTACTTCATTAAATAACTTGTAACAGTTGTAACTAAAATGTATATTGGTTGCAACATAGGCGATGAATGAAGTTTGGATATTTATTAACCTAAGCCGCATTCCCGCAATACCCAATAGAAAGCTTTTGCTAAATAACATCAAATAGAAAAACTTTGTCAAATTCCTTGTTAAATATGCATGTTGATAAAATCGGGCCTAAATTCCTCAGAAGGTAAATAAGTGTACAGCTATAGGTTTCAATGTGGCATTCATATTATAAATGAACAGAATGTTTTATATACAAGGGGGAGGTCCGGATACTAAGCACAACTACAGATCAGTATTTAGCTTTTAGAAAATAAATCTTCCAAAACCATGTGAATATCTGTGAAGATAGCACTCAACAAAAAAAGAAAAGAAAGATAGCAAGAGAGTGCTGAGCCATAGCTTTTCTGCCTTTCGTTACCATCTATGTTCTAGTCTGTGTCTTGTCTCCTGTGTCAGTTCAGTGGAGTGTTAGAAGTGCTGTTAGTTCACCCAACAAACCTCAACCTAGATGGTTCTAACCAAATGGCGGCCCTAAGGGTCTTTCGTAAATGTAACCAGTTTTATATATACTATAAACAACGAATAAAGGTGTACATTATCCGACCAACCCCCTTCTCCCCTGTTTATATGCATACTTAACATGCGCTCAGAAGTTACATGTACAATGTATCAAACCTATAGTGAATGGTAAGTGATTGTTCGATATGGCTCAGGCGCCTTACGTAGTACAATAAGCAGGTATAATGGGCATGCGGATGACCCAAAAAAAGACGGGAGATTTAGGGGAAAAGTGGCATGTGTTCATACGTATCACACTGGTTGCATTTTTAGAGTTGCTAGTTTCAAATACATTTTAATTCATTTTTTATATTCTGAAATAGTGACCACATTAGTTACCAAATTTTTATTTCTAATTTATGTTTTTTATTTTCTCTAAATCTGTCCGAATGGACTATTGGCATTCTGACCCTTTATATATGTTTTTATACTTAGACGTAATTTAACTACCAATTTGCCAGTGCATTCTGGTAACCACGTAAAAGCGTTATGCTGTAAGTATGATTAAGAGCAACAATGATCATGGTCCATCAAAGTATTGAAATACAAAATTGGAATATTTTTATACTATTTACTCGTATTATCGCTACTAAGCTAAGGTGTGGTCAGGGACATCTAAAGGCATAGGAACATATTTTTTTGAGGATTTTTGTTTCTTGTTAATGACTCCTTAGTTATTAACACTACGGTGTTAGGAGTATGGTAACAGACATACAGATCGACACGCGTTAGTGGAAAACAATTATTTAACTGTGCAATGTACATTTACAATAATATAAAGATGAACGTTCCTTCGCTGTTCTCCAAATAACCTTTTAGACTTGATGTCCTGTAAACTTTTATTTTCAAAAACTAAGCGTCTGACTAAGAATTAATTTCCATGATTCGATTAAGCAGAAGTTTTTATAGGGGTACCAAGGACTATAATGGAACCAAGTTGAAAACAGCAGCTCTGTGCTCTCGCTGCTTGTTCTAAGCTTCGAAATTATACAGAATTCGATAATTATAGAATCAGAGATCATTGTTAAATTGTTGATCTGGGCTAAAATTCTAATGGGTTTGTAAGATTTTCAATATTCCACGATATTAACCCTTTAAGTCCGGAATTAAGAATTTATTTGAATTTTATTGAAAAAATACAAAACGTAGCACAAAAGTGAACAGATAAACTAAAAATTTGCTTTGCGATGGTTTAAAAATACATTTTTTTCAAAAAAATGGTGGTCATCTTGGGTAACCAGTAGGACTGCTCAGTACTGTGGTACAGAAAATAAGAAAGAAAATACTGAGTTGCACCCTGAGTAGCACGCAACATTTCTGTCACGCATGACAGAGGTTCGTCGCAGGCACGTATTTAGGGGGGTCCAGGGGGTCCGGACCCCCCCCCCCGAAACGTTATAAAATGCCGTCTAAAAAATGGAATCCACAAATTTGCACCCCCCCCCCCCGCAAATTTAAGGTGGCAACTCTAATCTGGGCTCCCCCGAAAGGTAAACCAAGTGACACCCATAATCTGGACCCCAACCCCAAACCAGATCCTGAATACGTGCCTGGTTCGTCGTCACAATCAGCTCCAGTATCTTGAAAAGCTCTTTCAGTGCCTTTTTTTACTTCTGTGTCATCGGCGTTGACTGCTTTGGTCATTAGCCTCGTTTTCTGTGTTCTGTTCTTTGTTAATGTTTCCCGGCGCCACTCTAGGAACAGCACTGTTAACTGTTAAATAGAAGCCCAACAGTGTAGGCTTCAGTGTAATTACTAATATTTTGTATGACAAATTTTCGTCAAAATTTCCAAGCGTATCACTATCGATCTCAACGTCAGCCCTAAATATATAGTCATCCGCCATGGACTCCCCCATCTGAAGGAATTTTTGCTACAATATGATTTACGTCTATCGCTTTGAACTTCGCAACAGTCCACTGTGTCCTTTTTGGAATAGTAAAAAATATCTCATTCGATACACCCCTGTATTGAAAATATCTGCTTCGGACTTCCATTATCTATATTATCTTTAAGTATCACAACGTCAGTCCACCTGAAGATGATTGAAGATATTAAATCAATCGAAACGTTGTGATACTCAAGAATCATATGGACAATGGAAGTCCGAAACATCTACGTCGTCCATAAATTTCGAACACACCACTGTATAATATTCCTGGTGGTTATTCGGTATAGCTACCACTAATAACGTGCCCTGAAAAGCACAATTACAATAAAATTATGAAATTTAGGACGATAAGTGAAAACGAACGATATTTGGTATTATTACTTAGCAGCCATATCAAATTTCGCTTCGTTTATTTTACAGTAAATAGCTATCAAAATTTAACGCGTGCACCACGGCTCTTAGTGTTGACAATAACCATGATCAACAGATCTAGATAGACGCGAACAGGCTACAGATTTTTTTTCCTAGTAGATAGCACTCTCAGTATCACAAAACCGCTAGTGGTTGACCCAACGAACCATTAGGACTGAGCCAATGAATTACTTAATTTGTGGTTATATGACATGACCAGTAAGACGCAATGGGTTAACTGCGCTCAAAATTGGTTGGAAACTAGATTGTCGATCAGGTCATAGCTTACTTTAAACCCTAAGTGAGTCATGATTACAGGTTTGGTTACAACAAAATGAAAGATGCGAGATTACACAGTGGAAGAAATGGATGGAGTGAAGAAACTGAGTATGCTGTAAAAAAATATTAAGATAACACGCATACCAAAATTTCTCATCTGATTAGTAGTGTTTATAAGCGACTTGAACATAAGCGCAGCAGAAATATAAACAGCAATATAGATGAGCATTTAGAAAATTCCATAAGATAATGGTATAGTTTGCATAACATAAATATATCCAATCTCATACAAAAAAAAGGGGGAAATATGATTTAAAAATAACGGTACTGTGCAAAGATCTTCACAAATTATACGCCACAAGTTGGTTGTTCATAAACAAAGTTGTTCGATTTTTTTGTTGAGTAGTGTATGAACTACATCCATGAACTACCAACGCACCCAGTATCGCAAACCAGTACACTACCACGAGGCTGGCAAGCGATGGAAAAAATGGTCCAGGTCTGCGCCCATTCAACCAGTCGATGCCGTCAGTAAAAACTAGGAGCTTCGCCCCCTGTGGTTCTATTGTTTGAGCGCGGGTCTGCGGCCCTACCAGTGGCGGGGTATTATTGAATCCTCTTGAATTTGGAAATACTATGATTTTTACCATGAGACAAGCGTCGTGCGTCGCGCGTCGGCAGGAGGTCATTTTGTAGTTTCAGTTAAATTGCCTTCATGTACAATGTCATAAGCGAAATCAATAGACATACACTTTTTACGAATTTTAAGGCAGGACGCCATCAAAACCTGGGCAAGAAGGCAAAACAACTTAATTTTTATGAATGACATGTCCAACAAACATTTACAAAAAGCGGACAGATAAGCTGACGATAAGGCGGTATTATGCACATATGTAATAATTGTTTTAAGTATGTGTTGTCAATTTCTGCTGTTCTAGGTATCCTACTGGCTCGGTGTTGGGGCCGTTTATTTTTTATAAAATATTCAAAACAATTAAAATATTTTAAATTCGGCTGGCGGGATGGTCTCGCGTATATCTAGTCGCCGCTTTCGAGGTTGAGTTGACGAACGACCGTAGCTTAACTGGCGAGAGCTCCGGGGTACAAATCCGGAGGTCGTAGGTTCGAGGGCCGCCGATTTTCATCGACATATCCTGGACGAATTTAAATTGTTAAATCCACATGCAGCTGTCAGCATGACAATAAAAACAATTAAAACGTTGTTTAAGGTATACATTCACATGCATACGTATACTTCATTCAAATATTGAGGTAGTCAAACTGTGTGTCAATATTAAAATGACGGTCCTACTCCGGCACTTCACTTAGCGTAGTGTATTCGTACAGTGGCACTGCTGTATTTACCCAATTATTTGATGTGTTCGCAAATATGTCACAAATATGCCTTCTCTCACGGTAGGTCGGTATCGTCAGTTTGAATATTAAATATTTGTGTCCTTTAATGAGTAATAAAAAACCGATAAGTAGCTGGAAACGCGTATTTGCCTATTTGCATTATCTGTCCTATTTGCGCAAATGAGACAAATAACTCAAATAGGTTCTGCACATATCGGCGCTTTTTGTTAAATTAAACAAATACACGAATGCGCTACGCCAAGTAAGTGCTGGCATCAAAATTTAGTCATATATCTACAGATCATTGCCCAATATTGACGCAGAAGCAAAGTTATGTTATATCATGTTTCATGCTATTGCCCGCATGTCGGGCTCTCAAGTCAACGTACTACCAGAAAATGCTGGAAAAAGAACCGATTGCCGGCGGGATTCGAACCCGCTTCTCCAAAATTCTAGTCCGGCGCTCTTACCAGCTGTGCCGGTCAAGGCAATCCAGCCGGCGAATTCTCTTCACGCCCACTAACGGCTCCACCTCCGCCATCTTCTGGTTGTACGAAGTTACAAGCGTCTACGTACACCCAAACCAATATCGATTAGAACAATTCGCGTGGGCTATTTGAAATGTTAAGCAGCACACAAAGTTATGTTGCTTGGGCCGAGAAATGAAAGAAGCGAGGATATACAATATATATAGGTGTAAACATTAATGAGTGCAGATAGATAAATATATGCTAAATACAGAGTGTCCCACGAAGATTAAGACAAGCAATATATCGAAACCGGGAACTAATAGCGAATTATAATTTTGGGGGTGTAAATTAGAGCAAATATAGTATCTTTTCTTATCATTGTGTCACCCGATGAGGTATTTGTTTTTGATCACGTGATGTCCGATTCAAAATGTTTAATGGGACACCATGTATATTTGTGACTCCTTGTGTTCCTCCTGATAAAACAATTCCAACAAACTAGCACACTTGGGGTCTAAAGTGATTAATTCAAGAGCTACAGGTACTTGAAGGATAGTACCACTACCACTGATTATAACATGTACCCCTGTACAGTACGTTCTTTTGACAGCGACTTGGATATACAAATGGTCATAACTTTTGAAATACCCTGTATAATGTCATAATACCTTATATTGTGAGAAGATAAATTACTAGTAGAATCTAAAAATGGGATAATATATAGGGTATCTCATTTAAAAAAATATATGTTTGCATCACCACGTAGTTATGGATCACCCTGTATGAATCAAGATATTTTCTGAGCAAGCAGAATATCCGTGGCTAGAAGTTTTATGTAGAACTTTTTTCGCTATCCTCTACACTAGTGGAGTTATCGACCGAGCCGGTACCAAAAACTCACCCTGTATACTGTAAAATTGCCGGCTGTTCCCGCCTGTAATTGGTTATGTAACTATTGGTGGTGTATCTATAAATAAATAAAACATAAATTATTATTAAAACATTTGTAATAATATAATGGGCTCGCCTTAAACACATTTTTGTTGGGCCAAGTGGTCGAATAGCTTCGGATCACCAGCTTATAGCAACAGAATTTGGCTCTTTCGGCAAGCTTGGAACATATTTTGTTCGTTATCCTTGTTGGTATCGTATTATTACATACATTTAGGAGATGCCTTGTTTCCAAAGTGAATTTCAGAAAAAGAATTTACTATTTTACCAGTCGATCACCGATACTCATGTACCAATCAGTTGTCGAAAACCTTCTTTCGGGCATGCTCACTTTTAATAATCCATAATCAGTTTTTTTTAGGCACGGTCCTAAAACTGCAATATGGACACTGATATTTGATAAACGCTTGTTCCCCAGTTCATTCCAACATATTAAAATGAATTCTAATGAACCAACAAGACCCTCATATAATCAATACAAAAAATCATCCCCGCAACCCGCGATAGAGCTATCCATCTATGAAATATTCAAAACGCAATCACGTCTCATGAGCTGCATCACTTCTGCACTTTATGTAGTACATATATTTTCAATATCCGCGTTAGTGGGGTGGCTAATCCTGCGTATCCCCCTACTCGTTACGCTTCTCAACTGGCGAAATGTCCCTTTTACCCTTGTCACACACGTATATGTCTGTGTCTAGGTTTTGTACAAAGGATTTGCGCACGTATATGGACTATGTGTCTGCTCAGTTGCCTTTAAATCTGTGTTGGACCATTAATGATTAATATTGCGATCTATAGAATAGCGAAAAGTAGATTGAATCAGAACATTGTAATAGCTTCAAATAACTTCAGGTATATCTTTTGTAAATATAGTAATAGTAACAACATTCTAACAACTCGCCAAAATTAAACGCACCCTGAGGGGACGATTAAACTCCAGCTTCACTAAACCCGTACAGAATCATCATAGTCAAAATGTCTTAACAGACATGTTGTGAACTTGTAAAAAGCATTAAGTCGGAGCTAAAATATTGCCGACACGAATACTATCAATAGTTTTGAGAACTGTAGCTCGCCATCGTTCGCGATTTACTGTCAGTTCAGTGGCGTTCTTGATACTCATATGCAGCAGCTGTTTCGTCGTATCCACCCAGCGTGTAGGGGAGCGGCCACGGTGCCGTTCACTCGGAGCACGACCCTGAACTACTAGTTTCTCCATGTTATCGCTTCTGTGTATATGTCCGAAGAATGTAAGCATTCTGGTCGACACAATGGAGGATGGTCTCTGGATTACCGAGCTCATCCAGTACGGAAACGTTAGTTCGATGGGCGGTATAAGGAACTCTCAGTATTCTCCTCCACTTCCAGATTTCAAAAGCATCTATGCGAGCTCGGTCTGCCTTTTTAACAGTCCAGAGTTTCCCAGGCATGCAAAAATATGGAGAATACAAGAAACTGAACCAGAGACCTTTTGTTAGCTTTAGTGATACTATGGTCACGCCATATTTTAGTATGCTTTGTCATGGCCACACGTGCCTGTTGAATGCGCCGTCGAATCTCATTTTCACAGCTACCCGAACTGTCGATCAAAGAACAAAACTTTGAAGTGCTCCACAACGGCCTACTGACTTTATTTCTCGATGATTATCGTGCTCTCTATCTACGATCATAACCCTGGTCTTGTTGTAGTTATAACCAAGACCATGTGCTGTACTGTGTTGTTCTAAGATGTTAAATAGACCTACTAGTTTTTCCTGCGAAGCAGCAATAAGGATTGTATCGTCAGCAAATCTTAAGTTGGATATTTTGCTTCGCTAATAGTTATACCAGGCACGTATTTAGAGGGGGGTCCGGACCCCCCCCCCAATGAAACGTTATATAATGTCATCTAAAAAATGGTATCCACAAATTTTTGCACACCCCCCCCCCCCCCCGGTCGACAGCAAATTTAGGTGGCAACTCTAATCTGGACCCCCCCGAAAGGTCAAGCAAGTGACACCCATAATCTGGACCCCACAAAACCAAATCCTGGATACGTGCCTGAGTTATACCGCCATTCCAGTTGTCCAATACCTGTCTCATCACAAATTCAGAATTGTTGTCCTTCGCTTTTAAATGTTGGCAATACAGTTTTGACCGTACGTTACAAAATATCGTGTTTTGTGTCTGTAACTAGCAATTTACTAATGTTCCTTGTCATACTCACATCCGTATGCACCGTTTGGCGATTCTAATCCTAGTTCCCTAATCGCGTTTTGCTAATCTTTGGCATCTAGCCATGCACCGTCAAGAGATTAACTAATCCAGATTGGAATACGGCAAAGTTGTGTACGCAAGATTGTTTTGACAGTGACACTGTCAAAATTGTCAGTTTGCGGTGCATAGTAAAGAAGTAATCTAATCCAGGTTTACGTAACTAATCGCGCAAATGGCTTACGGTGCATACGGGTGTCAGTCGCTGCCGTCTCTACTTAACCTAAAAAGTGTATGTCATTCGCAAATATGTATCCGTCATATGTAACCAGTAACTAGTTTAATAATTGAATTATCTCTTAAATTGTAGCTTAAATGCTGACCTCCGTGTTGGGGCTACTATATTAGTTCAAGACAATCTTTATCTTCCATCACATTTGCACAGTATTACAAAAATAATAGTTTATTTAACAGAATTAGGTAATGATCAGCAGGGTGACTCTCTAATTACATGGATTATGTTAAATCATTGATAAACCAGGCTCATTGGATAACTCGGGATTAAATATCGGAAACTTTTTGAAATCTCGGTTTCGCTCTAATCTCTTGGAGATCTCGGATTGAACAACCGGGCCTTAGCTACCCCAGTGAGAGGGTGAATAAATACTACATGCAACACCTCCAAATTGTGGCGGGTGCTGTTACTGGATAGAGACTCATGGTGCATGGATGGATTTCTTGAGACGAACCCGAATGTACATAACATTATCTATATTTGGTCGTGGAATCCGAACTGATAATTTAGTTAAGATAACATCCCTCGAGTACGACTTTCAGCCCACAAGAGGTACAGCATACAACCTATGTAGATAGATGGAGTGACGAGTGAACGTGAAAACCATATCGGAGGAGACTAAAAATTCGCGTTTCAACAAACTTAGAGAATCGTTCCATTGTGCCAGCTCACGGTTTCGCATACCAAAAAAAAATTCCGAGAAAAACAATTATTCGGTATGTAAGGGTGGGCTGTCTGTCTACCTGGATAATACCATACTAAGAGCCGAAATCCCTAGAACCGAGGGTAATTCAAGCTTTAAAAATGAAACGTGTATTAGGTGTGGGTCACCATGGCCGCCTAACGTTTCATTTTTCTGTAGAAACGGGAAGTTGCAAGCAAATGCCTACATAGCTAATGATACTAATACGTGTTAACAGCTAAAACAAATGTAATTTGTTGTAGTTTTTTTATGCAGTCAAATGTGATCCCAACAGCTCAAATGCTGAAATGATTTTATTTACTTGATTTGCTTCCCAAATGAGGTATAAAATATAAATTCTAAACAAAATGGTTTTTGGACATTTGAAGGCATCTGCGTGACAAAAAGATTATGCCGAAAATATAATACCTCTTATCTACAGCAATTATTGTGCAGGGAAATAGAGATGCATGCCAATACTAACCATCCGAAGGAGATGTTTTTTAAGGTCAAATGCCTCAGTAGGGATTTTAAACCCAAATCTTGGGCTGTTAAAAATCCTGAGGGAGAGCTAATTACCAACTTGCATGAGGTTATTGAGGTATGGCGAAATTATTGCGAAAATCTGTACCATGAGGATGGCCTTCAGACCCTCTCATTGGCTTTTGAACACGAACGGATATTCTTTTGCCTGAAGTGGAACATGCCCCCAACAAGTTAAAAACTAATAAAGCTACAGGCATTGATGCTATCTCTGCCGAAACGTTAAAATGCTTGGGTGACGACGGCATCTCTCTTTTACATAATATTTGTAAGAGCGTCTGGTCCTTCGGTATTTGGCCAGATGAATGGTGCACATCAATTTTTGTTCCACTTCATAAAAAGGGATCTCCAACAAATCCAGGCAATTATCGCCTAATTTCGTTAACCTCTCATGCAAGTAAGGTTCTACTATATATTTTACAACCGCGTTTGGAGGGTTTTATCGGCTGGCAAATTTCTCAGGCGCAGGCAGGTTTCGGGACAAGACGCGGTACGTGTGAACAGATCTTCAACTTAAGACAAATTATTGAAAAAGCCAGAGAACATTATTTTCCAGTTTTTATCTGCTTTGTGGACTATTCTAAGGCGTTTGATAACTTAAAGTGGCCTAAACTGTGGGAAATCCTCATCTCTATGGAAGTTCCTTATCACCTAGTGTTTCTCATACAGCAACACTGCGAGTCTAATTCGGCTCATGTAAGAATTGATGGTAACCTGTCTTATCAAACTGCAACCAGAAAAGAAGTTCGTCAGGAATGTGTATTATCTCCGATGTTATTTAACATTTACTCTGAATTTGTGATGAGGCAGGTGTTAGACAACTGGAATGGCGGTATAGCTATTGGCGGAAGCAAAATATCCAACTTAAGATTTGCTGACGATACAACCCTTATTGCTGCTTCTCAGGAAGAACTAGTACCTCTATTAAACATCTTAGAACAACACAGTGCAGCGTATTAGTATTAACTACAACAAGACCAAGGTTATAATCGTAGATAGAGAGCACGGTGATCATCAAGCAATAAAGTCAGTAGGCCGTTCTGAGGTAGTTCAAAGTTTTGTGTATCTTGGTTCTCTGATCGACAATTCGGGAAGCTGTGAAAATGAGATTCGACGGCGCATTCAACAGGCATGTGTGGCCATGGCAAAACTTATCAAAATATGGCGTGACCATAACATCACTAAAGCTACCAAAATGTCGCTGGTTCAGTCTCTTGTGTTGTCCATTTTTTTGTATGCCTCGGAAACCTGGACTGTTAAAAAGGCAGATCGAGCTTGCATAGATGCTCTTGAAATGTGAACGTGGAGGAGAATGCTGAGAGTTCCTTATACCGCCCATCGAACTAACGTTTCCATACTGGATGAGCTCGGTAATCCAAAGAGACTATCCTCCATTGTGCCGACGAGAATGCTTGCATTCTTCGGACATATACACAGAAGCGATTATATGGAGAAACTTGTAGCTCACGGTCATGCCTCGAGTGGGCAGAGCCGTGGCCGTCCCCCTACACGCTGGGTGGATACGACGAAATAGTTGGTCGATATGAGTATCAAGAGCGCCACTGACCTGACAGTAAATCGCGAACGATGGCGAACTACAGTTCTCAAAACTATTGATAATATTCGTGTCGGCAATACACTAGCTCCGACTTAATGCATTTTACGAGATCACAACATGTCTGTTACAGTCAGTCACTCGTCTATGACTCAGAAAGTTTCAACCTCTTTAAAATAGGCTTTTTACATAGAATCATTACTAGGGTTATGATAAACAGATTGCAGCTTTACAAAATTAGTCCTATAGTAGTTGGAGTAATATTAGAAAAAATATAATTTAAGAATGACACTTTTATAGCTCGAACTTGGCAACCGCTACTGTGATATTAGCAGAATTTATGCGAGAGGTTCAAAGAGGAAAAGGTTTACCGTTTCCGAATATCAGCTGTGTCGGAGAACGAAAGAAGCAAAAAATATACAAAATGCCCATTTTGAGGTACTTTGGATGCATCTGATCATATTACAAAAAAAATGGTATAGCCATAGTAGTGATAGGAATAGTGGGGAAAATGAGGATTCTCAATACGGTATGGAATATTGAAACTATTATCCTACGAACTTTATCCTTGCACTTTAATAACCTAGGCGAACATATTTTCATTGGCCTCAAGGAATGAACGTGATTGAAAGGCGATTGATCCCACAGATGCATGAAATAGTATATTATGTAACAAGCAACACACGTCCGAGGCGAGTGTTGCAATTTGCAATGCAAACGAATGCAAAATTGTATCTACTATATGTGTTCTACGACAACAAAAATAATCATAATAAATGTATTTCAATGTGATTTAATGTAAAAATCTTCGAGTTTTTGGGTCAGTCGCCATCGGACTGTTGATTTGAGTTTCAAATATTTTTCTATATCTATATTAATGTGAATACTGAAAGTCATTTGCAGCTTTGACTATTGTGTCCATAATATGGAATTTTTGAATTTTTTCGCCAAATCGCCAAAATTACATAGAAATTGATTAATCCAAAAAGTTCTTGCGTTTTGTTCTCTTTTCCAGTCCAAAAATAGGTTATAAGCGCGTTTGTACATTTTTTCGATGTTTCTGGCAGTACATTTAGTGTTGTTAAATTTGCTGCTTCTGTTAATCTTGGAGGTGTGAACACCAAGTTACTATCACGTTCCATATTAATTATTCGATTTCTTGGAAATAACTACGAAATTACTTTTAATGCTCACTGTAAGAAACTGACATTTGTCGTTTTACGTTATGTTCTCTAATCCACCTTAGTTTTTGTTATCAAAAGCAGAGCAGACCGAACACGAAATATTTCATATTGCATTTGTTACTTACGAACTTTGCCTAGCAAGCGACGCAAAATGAAATTTGGTACTAAATGAAGCTTCTTATTATTCAATTTACCCGAGAATAACAAAACTGACGACAAGCGACAGCATAATTTCAATCCTGTACGCCCTTGCTCCAAATATGCTCCGTTATAGTCAGTTGCCTATAGCTTTATATGGTCTAATTAATGCTTATACAGTTGTCAGCAACAAATACGCTGTTTCAACGTCAAACGAGAACATTCAAGGTCATCGAAAATGGCGCCATCAAAGAAAGATACATTATTCGATCCAGTGACATAATATGTAATAGGAGAATTATGCAAAAATGTAGACAGAAAAGTTTCAACACTATGTGTCTTTTTTTATGGTCAGCCTCCCGCACAGGCTGAAAGCCTATGGCGCTCTAGAAGCGCTGCTAGAGGTTAACTGTCGGTGCATGTTAGATTTGAAACGCTACAGGTTGTACACGTCAGGAAACAAATTCCCATGCAGCTCATTCCACAGCGTCGAAGTTCTTCAAAAGTAGAAATGCTGGACGAGCCTGGTTCGGGGAGTAGGTACCTAGACCTGGTAAGGATGAGCTCGCAGAGCCTCCTTTCTAGTGTTCCCCGTTTGGACAGCCTTCGGGGTTATTATCTGGGAGAGCTCACTCGAACATCTTCCGTGATAGAATCTTTAAAACAGAGTCAGGTCAGCCACGCCTCTTCGATGTTCCAGGCTATGGAGTTTCTTTGTGAGGTTATGCGTATCGATTAGTCTAATTGCTCTCTTCTGGATAGTGTCCAGAAGGTTTAGAGAGTGGAGCAATACTCCAGCTATAGTCGGATCTTTGCCTTGTAGAGCAGCAGTAGTTGTTCTTAAAGCTCAATATTACACTTTTGCAGACGATACACTATTAGTATCCATAGGGGAAAATGAGGAAGATTTAGAAAAGCTAATAAATGAAGACCTTGATAGATATCGAAGATGGCTGTATTTTAATAAACTAACACTAAATGTTAAAAAAACTAAGTTTATAGTACTTAAACAACGGAATAAATTAGTGAGCGAAATAAATTTAAAAATCAATAACGTTTTCTTGGAAAAAGTAACGTCTCTTAAATACCTGGGTTTGATTGTAGATGAGTTTTTAAGTTGGGAGAAGCATATCAACAAAATTGTATGTGGTTTATAAATGTAGAAACTACATCTCGTTGAAGACAAAAAAACAAATATATACTGCTTTTTTCTTGTCCCATTTACGATATCTAATACCTATTTGGGGAACTTGTGGAAAAACAAATTTTAATCAAATTAACGTTATACAAAACAAATTTTTAAAAATTTTATACAACTATGAATATCTCACACCAACAAATACTCTGTATCATGAACTAAATCTACTTAAATTAGAGCGCCTATTGGAATTAGAACAGTGCAAACGGATATATAAAATACTTAATAACTTGCAAAAATCAAACACAAATCTTCAAACCATTAGTGAGATTCACAATCAAGATATAAGAAGGCGAACAAATTTATACCTAGCACAGGGCAGAACTAACGTAGGACTAAATAATCCAGGACAGCTTGCATCAAAATGTTACAATAATTTAAGCAACAACATTAGGTCAACCACTTCTTATCCACTTTTTGTTAAAAAATGCAAAGACCACCTGAATATTCATTGAAACAAAATTGTTACTTTAAAATAACTCTAAGAATATTAGTACGACTTACTAACTAGTCAACGTAATACTAAAAATATATTATTGTTATAATTTTAAATTAATAAAGTTGTTGTTTCCAGAAAAAAATATACAGCTTTGTACAGCGGAACAGAACTCCACGCTTCTGGGATGCCCTTTTAGCAATACAGACGACGTGGTCGTGGATACCAAACTTTTGGTATAAGGGAAAAAGTGTATCATCTAACTAAAATTTATTCAAGTAATCGAACACAAAATTTTGTGATAAATAAAGGTTCTAGTATTCCATTTCTCATAACATGTGGTGGTCCTCAAGGAACGGTACTAGGACTCGCAACTAGGAAAAAGCTCAACTTTACCCTACACTTCTATGACCAAATCAGTCGCCATAAATAGAAATAAAGTTTCTCTAAATTGTTTCTCATATCCCAATTTGTCAGCTCGCTGTGCATTCAACCTTGAGCCTTGGTAATATAGACCTATAATATAAAATTAATTACTGGTATCAGGAATTACAGGTAATATAATAATATATGTTGTTATGATTGTCACAATATTTTATGCCACCGTCTAACAAATTGATGGGTGACGGCTCAAAGGTACATACTGGAACAATACAAGCTCCAAATAAACCGGGATCGTCAATATTAGCTAGTAATAGCTAGATTTTTTTACCACTTCAGTTACTTGACTTACTTCACGCGACAAATAAAAAAGATGTGTTTCAATTCATTATTCTCTCTGATTCGTTCAGCTGTGCCTACAGTGTTTAAAAGTTCATCAGACAACAAAGACCCTACCTATATCAGATACTTATAGAGCATCTTATCGAAACAGACATGGAATGTTTATATTACAGAGCGAATGACCGAAAGCCCAATGTTACGCGCCATTCATTTTACTACATGATTCATTATCACATTGAAAAATAACGTGAAATTGTTTCTTATATCTATTCTTTTCTTATATGGTCAGTTACTGAACTAATTCAAAACTTGTCTGTTCCTAGTATACAGACTGTACTGGATACAGAGTCATAATATAAAATTAATTACAGGTAATAGCAATTGCAGGTAATATAACAATATAATATGACAACGTAATATATCATGATAATTGTCGCAATATATATGTCACCGAGTGACAGATTGACGCGGAATCATCAATGACGATGCGTAACTATACACCGCCTGGTTGCAGGCGGCCGCTTTGCGTATTTGCATTGCAATGTTTGGCTGCTGGGTGGCAGTGCGATGGTTGGTCTATCCATCATACTCGCTGACAGCTAGATCTAGTCTTGGTCCATCTCCCTCGGAGGCCCCCTAATCCCCAACATCCATCATCGTAATGTTGCTGTTTGCTGGCGAGCCACAGAGGCACACAGATCGGAGCATGAGCGGGGGTTATGATATCCTAGATGCCAGCAGGCGCAAAAAAGCAAATTTCCTCTGCCAGTGGCGTAATTGCGACCGTTTTCAAAAATATTTATTACATTTTCATTCATTTAGTAATTATTACAATGTTGTAACGTTATTTATATATTACAACAAATAAGATGCAATGGGGAGGTTCTACCATGCATGCAACCTCTGAAAATTCCTTAATACTAAATGAATATAAAGTAAAGGATTAGAAAATAGAAGTACACTGAAATAGTATTCTGGGTGGGCCGGCATTTTGGCAAAGAAGATATTTAAAATGAATGGAAACTTCTCATATGGAATGTGGCTTCATAAATATTAATATACGGCTGCACTTGTTATCATAATTGGCAAAAACTTATAAAAAGTACATCCAAGATAAAAATGTTGATTTTCAAACAGCGTAGTACTGTGAAGGGGAACATATATTAATAACGTGGTAGGCTTGAAGTAGGTGATAGTCATCAAACGCTGTGTGTATCGTCACGCATACTTATCTGTCGAAATAGTTACGCTACAGAGTATCCAAAGAAATTGCTCAACCATCTCTCATAGACCCCCATCAATCTGCCGCGGCCGCCAGCACCAGTCAGCGTGGCAATCCTCTCTTCGGATGGTACTTACCGTATGACCCAAGATTTTGCTGTATTGATACAGTGCACACATTAAATATAAGAATAGTCAGTATCCTTAGCAATAGAGATCAGGCACGTATCCAGGATTTGGTTTTGGGGGGTCATGATTATGGGTGTCACTTGCTTGACCTTTCGGAGGGAGGGGGGTCCCGATTAGAGTTGCCACCTTAAATTTTCTGTCGTCCGTTTCGAGGGGGGGGAGCTGGACCACCCCTCCAAACACGTGCCTGATAGAGATAATTGCTAACACATGCAAGTAGGAACGCTAGGTATTAGTATTCCAGTATTATTTATGTTTAAAAGGCTCATACGTAGTAAGGAGCTTATATTTTTTTCGACATGCAAGTTTAATATACGAGTTTTAAACCTACTGAACATCAGCTGCCAGAGTGGCGAAAAGTGAGAAATAATATTAAAAGCGGAGGATCCTTCTATAAAGATGAAGGTATACGATTGATTTTTTTCCAAATTTTTGAATCATCCTAAAAAACGGTCATTAGTAAATAAACAACTTCCAAGTAACACATTTTGCAAATTTCAATTTTCAAAAATGGAATATGGAAAACAAAAAATCTGAATGCCTCCTAAATACTTTTGACGATCCCTTGATAGCATGTTGAAGGAGCTTATCACTGCATATACACGTAACAAGGACCAATTGGCGTTAGCCTTTTGAGGTGTGTCGGAACAATGGAGAATTTCTAGTAAACAAGCCTTTGCCAACGATCAGTGTGGCGATTCTGTAACTTTCGCTATAATAACGAAAGCAGACGAAAGCGAAGCTAATCATTTCCGAAAACGATTTTTGACGGCATTCCATAACCAACGTTTAACGCTTCGTTACGCTTTCGGCATGGAGCTCGATGACTCACGAGCATTCACGAGTTGGCTTAAATATCTCTGGATGAGACTCTGCGAAATCCAGCAATGCCGACCATTACGAAGGGTTAGTTTTTTCTCTTCGATTCATTGCTGGTAATTAACTATACAAATAAATTTAAGCTAATTGTCACTTTGACACACAGCAATAATAACATCAAAACTTGACAAACGAGATCCAATATCTTTCGCTATCACTTATAACGTTCGTCTGCGTTCGTTATATCCGAGTTGGAACGAAGACATTTATGGAATACCGAAACGAGCGAAAGCGTTGGAAGAATGTCGCTATCGCTTAGAGTTACAGAATCGCTACACAGGCGCTGCCGTACCATTTCGTACATTCACAGGGGCATTCTGATCCCGGTGAAGTTTACTGAAAGAAAATCTGCCAAAATTTACTCAGGAACGCAGCATTGAGCGTAAAACGATTCTTCCTGTGATATCTATGAAGCGCATGCATCATTATTCTGAATTGTAAACACTGCTTGGGTAGGACTAGGCATGACAACTTCATCTGCGCACTCTTCCTCCCCCACTCGTAAGGTTTCTGGTGTTCAAAGTAGCCATGTATTTTCTTGATACTTAATGAACAAAGGATTGCAATAACATATTCACTTAAAACCACTTTAGTCCAATCGTTACGTCGAAAAATGTAGGAAAGAAATGAAATTTGGTGGGATGATAGACATTGATCCCCTGAACCTACACCCAAGTTTGCGACCTCAGAGGATTGCCGTTCGAATGATGGGGGGATGAAAACTCTGCCTCGCGAGGATTTTTGAGAAGTAACGCCGTTTTGGTAAGTGATATCGAAAGAAGCTTCAAATGGTTTATGAAGAGAACAAAATTCGGCATAATTTTGGTCTTTACATTTTTCGCGTGCGACCAATAGTTGCCGTACTGCGTCCGTGTTAGGGGTTGGTTTGTGATATTCACTAAAATCAGAATTTAAGGGTGGATTAAGGCGAAGGACTTTGTCAAAAAGCAAGAATGATATTTTCTAATTTTTTTATCTGCAGCTGCCCAAACTCACGCATTTGGTTTTATAGAAAATTACGGCATTTAGAAACGCACCCCTACCTGCTACCGATATGTGCTGTTGCGAAAAAATATCATATTTGTGTATACTTTTAGTGAAAATGATAGTACCCCGACATTGTTCAATTAAGATTCAATTTGCGACATTTATGCAATTATGCACAGCAGCTTAGTAGCTGTGCTGTGCATAATTATATAAACAGATATTATCAATTCAAGAATTATGATATTCTTAATTTGAACCAAGATGAATATATTTTTGATTTTAATACTCATTCTAAAGAAGTATGCTCTAACTAAGTATATCATTTTTTAACAACAAAATTTTCAATACTTTTCGACCATGTATTAAATGAGATTTTAGTAAGGATATAATATTTCCTAAAAAAGCTCTTATTTCTTCGATCAAGAATACAAACAGCTTGATAATTGTGGAGTACCTGCAGTGAAGATATGATAATCTTGGTTCATGTATATTGACAGATCGCCACAGACCTCATAGTCATTTCTTAATAATTCATAGTTTTACCTGTGTCTGTGTGTTATATTTCTATATATTTCTCACATGGAATGCAGAATTGGAGGACTTCATGCAGATGTTCGTATGTAAGTAGATAGTATTTATGTAAGTAACTGTGAATGGAATATAAACAATGGCGGACCATTGGACGTAACATATTCTTCAAGTTCAAAAGTACAAATACGTATTTTTATATTATGTGGTAATACTGGTAATTGGTATCTTTCAATACGAATTTGAAAAATAAAGTATAATGTAAAAATACCCAATACTTGTATAGAAACCCTTAGATGCTTCTTCCAAGAAGACCAAAATCTTGAGTTGTTTGTGCCAATATTATAAAATTCTTTAGTATCTAGTATTCTTCAGGTTCATTTTTTGTTCAAGCTTATCATATACTTGATTTAGGATTTCGATACTCTTACCTTCAAGACTTTCCTAGCTTTTAATTGAAAATCAATTTATCAATGATGATATGATCAAAAACATCACATTCTTGTTTTAAGATAGTTGTAGCTTTGCGCATATAGGAAGACCTTTTATCGGGCCTGGTATACTCGAAGGAAAGTATATATTCTTCGTCCAGGAATTTATTTTTATGTATGGATAATAACTGCAAAACATAGTTGTATACCTTATTGTAAACATTAATAAAAACCTCCCCATTTTCTTTTATCCTAGTACACTCCTGAACTTCGTATCGGTAGTGTTACGCCACTGAGTGTCCCGTAGCGTTGCGTTGATCGCGTCAACACCCCCGAGAGCGGTTTTAAATGGGGCAATTTTTATTCATATCCGCACACAGTTTATTATTTACGAATGATTAATTTCAATTTATTAGGTCAGCTATCAATGGCATAGGCAGCTTTTTCAGTAACGACGAGTTCGTTGTTCGTACTACAAACGTCGCATTGTCGCTTCTAGATATTTTCTATGATATACATACTACGGTATAACGATGCGTAAACTGGTTGAAAATACACAATTCAGAAATCATACAAATACTTAATTTATAAATAAAAATTATATAACATAAGTTGATTTTTACGTCGATGGGCATGAACTCGCATCACAAATTTTGAGAAATATATGTCATACACCGGGTGTAGCAAACTGTTTTAAGGCCGGTTTCTCAATGTGCAGTTAAAAGTGTCAGATAGGTAGCTGCCAGTTAGCGTTTCTACGGAAGATTTACATGAACTCGTAAGTTTAGCCATCAATTGTTTAAAAAAATTGTCTAACAGTTAAACGTTAACCTCCAGATAAATATTTAACTGGACATTGAGAAACCGGCCCTTAGACAACTATAACTTCCAAACAGTACAAGATAATCGACTAAAAATAACGATAAATGACAAACAAAAATATTTCTTCTCGCCAAACTAATATGACAAAAATACCGTGTCAATGTGACAGTGTCTGTCCGTCTGTCGGTCTGTCTATCTGTCTGTCGCAGCTTTCAAGCCTCACAATCTCAGTAACTGCTGCATGGATTGTGATAAAATTTGGGCGGTAATATGCTGTGGGGTCGGGAGTAATGCTGCTATAATTTTTAAAATCGGTAATTGGGCGGCGAATTAATTAGCAAAAAAACCAAAAACTTCAAATGTTCCTCAAACTTCGTTTTTAGGCTTTTTAGGTGTTCATGATCATTTTCTACTTTTTTGGTTGATGGTGAAATTTGGATGGTTGGGGGGGTGGGAGGAATTTGTTGCATTCATAATAGACTGTCCAATAACCTGTGAAGGAAGACCTAGCGACATAAATAACTTTTGAGGCCCAGCCGAACATTACCTTGCCTATTACCGAAACTAAGGAACTGTGTATATTCGTGTAGTTATTGCTTTAGATCGTTCTGTGTTTTGTAACGTGGAAACTATTAAATTGATTCTAATGAAATTTTGACACATTATTATTATCGTGGTGAGTAATGAGGGTAGAGAACGCGTATGGATTTTAGAAATAGTGTCAGTGGCAGCGCAGCAATAATCAAAAAACTGAAAACATGAAAATAGCTCAAACCTCGTTTTTAGATGTTTCAGGAGTTCCTGATCATTTTATACCTTGTTTCGGGTGGGGGTGGCATTGGGAAGATTGGGGATTGGGGGGTTGTAAAACTGAAAATTTGTTGTATTGATAAAAGGCTGTCCATTGAGCTGTGAAAGAAAAATCGAGCGGCATAACAAATTTTTTTGGGCGGGAGGGGGCGGGGGGGGGGGGGGGGGGGGCAGCTGGCGGTGATTTGGTTGCAACGTGATCTCAGATTATGGCTTGATGCAAGGGGAAAATAATAAACTGGTTTTACCGTAATGTGTGGGAAGTACAGAGTCAATCAACTTGACTTCATTTTTTTTCTAGTGATTTGTCAGGGATTTTGATGTTTCTATTTAAACTTTATGTACAACAGTCTTTCAAAATTCGAAATCGCTCCAACAACAAATAAATACATATACTTAACTTTAGGTCTTGAAAATATTTGCATGACTTTGTACCAAATAGTTTCACAAAGTTCTGGCGACTGTTTACACAAAACCAGGAAACGATATTACTTTTAGAGACATGGTCTGTCGGTCTGTCGGTCTGTCGGTCTGTCGGTCTGTCGGTCTGTCGGTCTGTCGGTCTGTCGGTCTGTCGGTCTGTCGGTCTGTCGGTCTGTCGGTCTGTCGGTCTGTCGGTCTGTCGGTCTGTCGGTCTGTCGGTCTGTCGGTCTGTCGGTCTGTCGGTCTGTCGGTCTGTCGGTCTGTCGGTCTGTCGGTCTGTCGGTCTGTCGGTCTGTCGGTCTGTCGGTCTGTCGGTCTGTCGGTCTGTCGGTCTGTCGGTCTGTCGGTCTGTCGGTCTGTCGGTCTGTCGGTCTGTCGGTCTGTCGGTCTGTCGGTCTGTCGGTCTGTCGGTCTGTCGGTCTGTCGGTCTGTCGGTCTGTCGGTCTGTCGGTCTGTCGGTCTGTCGGTCTGTCGGTCTGTCGGTCTGTCGGTCTGTCGGTCTGTCGGTCTGTCGGTCTGTCGGTCTGTCGGTCTGTCGGTCTGTCGGTCTGTCGGTCTGTCGGTCTGTCGGTCTGTCGGTCTGTCGGTCTGTCGGTCTGTCGGTCTGTCGGTCTGTCGGTCTGTCGGTCTGTCGGTCTGTCGGTCTGTCGGTCTGTCGGTCTGTCGGTCTGTCGGTCTGTCGGTCTGTCGGTCTGTCGGTCTGTCGGTCTGTCGGTCTGTCGGTCTGTCGGTCTGTCGGTCTGTCGGTCTGTCGGTCTGTCGGTCTGTCGGTCTGTCGGTCTGTCGGTCTGTCGGTCTGTCGGTCTGTCGGTCTGTCGGTCTGTCGGTCTGTCGGTCTGTCGGTCTGTCGGTCTGTCGGTCTGTCGGTCTGTCGGTCTGTCGGTCTGTCGGTCTGTCGGTCTGTCGGTCTGTCGGTCTGTCGGTCTGTCGGTCTGTCGGTCTGTCGGTCTGTCGGTCTGTCGGTCTGTCGGTCTGTCGGTCTGTCGGTCTGTCGGTCTGTCGGTCTGTCGGTCTGTCGGTCTGTCGGTCTGTCGGTCTGTCGGTCTGTCGGTCTGTCGGTCTGTCGGTCTGTCGGTCTGTCGGTCTGTCGGTCTGTCGGTCTGTCGGTCTGTCGGTCTGTCGGTCTGTCGGTCTGTCGGTCTGTCGGTCTGTCGGTCTGTCGGTCTGTCGGTCTGTCGGTCTGTCGGTCTGTCGGTCTGTCGGTCTGTCGGTCTGTCGGTCTGTCGGTCTGTCGGTCTGTCGGTCTGTCGGTCTGTCGGTCTGTCGGTCTGTCGGTCTGTCGGTCTGTCGGTCTGTCGGTCTGTCGGTCTGTCGGTCTGTCGGTCTGTCGGTCTGTCGGTCTGTCGGTCTGTCGGTCTGTCGGTCTGTCGGTCTGTCGGTCTGTCGGTCTGTCGGTCTGTCGGTCTGTCGGTCTGTCGGTCTGTCGGTCTGTCGGTCTGTCGGTCTGTCGGTCTGTCGGTCTGTCGGTCTGTCGGTCTGTCGGTCTGTCGGTCTGTCGGTCTGTCGGTCTGTCGGTCTGTCGGTCTGTCGGTCTGTCGGTCTGTCGGTCTGTCGGTCTGTCGGTCTGTCGGTCTGTCGGTCTGTCGGTCTGTCGGTCTGTCGGTCTGTCGGTCTGTCGGTCTGTCGGTCTGTCGGTCTGTCGGTCTGTCGGTCTGTCGGTCTGTCGGTCTGTCGGTCTGTCGGTCTGTCGGTCTGTCGGTCTGTCGGTCTGTCGGTCTGTCGGTCTGTCGGTCTGTCGGTCTGTCGGTCTGTCGGTCTGTCGGTCTGTCGGTCTGTCGGTCTGTCGGTCTGTCGGTCTGTCGGTCTGTCGGTCTGTCGGTCTGTCGGTCTGTCGGTCTGTCGGTCTGTCGGTCTGTCGGTCTGTCGGTCTGTCGGTCTGTCGGTCTGTCGGTCTGTCGGTCTGTCGGTCTGTCGGTCTGTCGGTCTGTCGGTCTGCCGGTCTGTCGGTCTGTCGGTCTGTCGCAGTATTACTACCGCGGCGAGGATGGAAAACGCATATGTTTTGGAAAAATCGTGTCAGTGGCGGCGCAGCAATAATAAAAAAATAACAAAAAATAAAAACGGCTCAAACTTTGTTTTTAGGTGTTTTAGAGTGTGAATGAAAAACCTAGCGTCATAATACCCTTTTTTAGGCCCGTCCGAACATTTCCTTGCCTATTACAGAAATATTGCGTAAAGCAAAAATTATTAAATGGATTTTAATTAAATTTCGACAAAGAATTGACTATCGCGGCGAGAGTGGAAAACGCGCCAGTGTGAAAAATCATGTCAGTGGCGGCGCAACAATAATTAAAAAACGAATAATATGAAAACAGCTCACATTTCGCTTTTAGACGGCTTAGAGGCTCCTGATCGTTTTGCATCTTTCAGCTGAAGCATGCAAAATGAAAACTGTGGCGTCCTAGTTTCTAAGGAGGGAGACGCAAGTAACTATTTACGAAAGTTTTGTGTTGTACAATACGTTTTTTTTGCGGGAGGGTGGGCGATGATTTGGTTGTAAGGGGATTTCAGACTATGGCTTTATATAATGGGAAAACAATAAAATGAAATCATTATGTGTGGGAAGTACTGAGTCAATCAACTTGACTCCATTTTTTAAGCAAGTCACGGTCATATTTTGAGAATAATCTACGGAAGTTCGCGCACTTTTTGACTGACAAAAGCAGGGTGTTAGGTACAAAACCATCATGAAAAGTTATAAGACGCTTTCCTCTTGAAAAAGGCCCCTTCCTCGAAATGAAATAATGAGATTTGAATGCATTGTGGTTACTATTAGAACAGACGAAAATATTATGTAACGCATTCCCTGCATCATCTTTTTCGAAAATGATGAATGCGTCGGAAGCCTAATACACCTGGATTTCTAATGCATTGTGATTTCAGGTGGAGGTGCGTGGCCGATCCTCGCGTTGGTGTCGACTTCCCTGCAGATAACATTATTTGTCTAATATCCTGTTCGTCGATTTTATAATATAATAGCGAGGCGTAGTTTGCTGTGGTAATGTTCTCAACACGAAAGTCGTATTCACCAGGAAAATTACGGATAATAGGAGTAATTTCATAGAATAATCGTCGTAAGAAGCAGCTATAACCATATTTAATAAGGTAAACTGCAATGAAAAATTCATGGAGATCAACTGAACTTTTTGATAAATGAAAAACCATCAGAAATGCCTATATCTCTATACTGCAATAACTTTAAAAAGTACTATGAACGTTGCTTCTGTGGGCAATAGCCTTCCGCTTTAATTTGTTTTTGGTATTGCGTTTACGTGCTATTTGGTATGTCGATATCCCAAATAATTTTACATTCTTTAAAAATGTTTCTCACTCATATGTTAGTTTTTTTCATTACTGACAAGCTATCATATGTACAGTGATACTGCTATGTGATTGTGATACCACTTTTGTCAATAGTTAAAACATGCAACATCCATAAATGGTGACTGGAATATATATAAATATATAGCACGAAGCAGTATATTTAATGGAATTGGCAATAACAAAGACTACCGTTATTTAATAGATCATATGAAAAATATCTAGGAAGTTACGCTGGAAAAGGAGGTTGCTCTTCTGGAGGACTGGAACACGACTCCGCACTTCTAAATACATGGCCCTTGAAATGCTAATGTTTCTTGGGTTCTGTTTCAATTACAACATCCTTTTTGCAGATACCTTGGGATAGTCTGGCGAGTCAAAATCTGATGAGATATCAGTGTAGCAATTAATAAATAACATTGCATTGATAGCAATTTAATATAATTAAATATCAGTAGAGTAATTAATAAATAATAACATTTCATTGAAGTAATTAAAATTTGTAACGGTTTACCCATCCTAACGTCTGTAAATTAATATCTTGAATATCCATAGGGATAATACCATCTGTATTTACACAAGTATTATTTTCTTTCTGCAGATGCTTCCGTCTGAACCTATGACATAACTTTACTTGGAGGCTCTATTTAATTTTTCGCAGTGTTTTGCTGCATACTGTACTTTTATTACTGTATTACTTTACTTCCCACACTGATAGGTGAGGGGAGTATTGTGTTCGCGAAAATTTTCAAATTTGAGATAATACACTTTTTGGGCGTTTTATGATGTCTACATAACGAAAATCCACGTCACTCATTTTCGTCCGTCCGTCTGTCGGTCTGTCTGTCTGTCTGTCTGTCTGTGTTGGCATTTCTCGAACGTCTAATCTGGTCTGAGTAACCGCTGCATCGATTTTGACGAAATTTGGGTGCCGGTATGCTATGGTAAGAGTAATTAACAAAAATTAACAAAAACAAAAAATTTCAAATATTCCTCAAACTTCGTTTTTAGGCGTTTTAGGGGTTCCTGAACATTTTCTCCGTTTTTTGGTCGGGGTGAAATTGGGGTGGTTGGGGGGTGGGGGGCTGTAAGACTCAAAAATTTGTTGTATTCATAATAGGCACCGACCTATGAAAGAGAGTCCTAGTGGCATAATAGCCTTTTTTAGGTTCATTCGAACACTGTCTTGCCTACTACAGGAACCAAGAGACTGATAGACGTATACAGTGTGTCCATTTAGTGTGTAATTCTTCGATACAATAATAATAATAATAACGCTAACTTCCAAAGCGATCTAATAACCACACAAGCAAAAGATCTAAACCTAAATGGCAAATTAGAATCGAAAATAAAATTAGCACACTCAGAAAGGATCTCGCGCACGTCACACAATACACCAACAATAACAACCTCTCAAAACGCATACAGACAACAATAAGCAGACTCAAATCTAAATCACCACAATAAACAATACCCGAAATAGCCGATACACTGAAACAGAAACTTGCCGTCTATGCAGCTAGACTCCGCAGATACAACGAGTCCAACGACAGAAAGGATACCAACAATCTTTTTCAAAAAAGTGAGAAACAATTTTATCAAAAGATGACATCAAATAATCAGATAACAATAACAATAATAACAATAATAATATTTATTGACATACACATACACGTAATATACAGTACGCATAAACAAACATATCAATAAATATAGTATACCCACAAAAGGCATAGCCTTGTGCGTGGGTTATAAAACTACTTATAATTACTCATATCTACATGATATAACTAAATGGTAAATGATATTTTGAAATAAAAAAATTTACATAGTACATACATAATATAATCATACATGAATATAATATTACATAGTATGTCTTGTGAGGTCCTGACTTTAAACGTAATTTTCTGAGTACTCAATCCTTATAATTGTGTTATGAATATCTCTTCGTGGTACTTGTGATAACCATAAATCAAGATGCTTTTTGAAAAGGGACAATGGTTTCAATGATTTTATATTTTCGGGTAACTTATTATAAACTTTTGGACAAAGGTAACTATGATTTTTTTAACCAATGGACTTATAAGTTTTTGGTATCTTGAGTTTGACTCCACTTTGCCTTGTATTATATGTGTGTGAAATAAAATCCTGATGAATTTTATGTTTATGCTGAAAAATCGCAATGGTTCTAAAGAAAAGCTGTCGTACATCTAGTAACTGAGCATCATTAAAGAGTGCATCAGATGCATATAATTTTGGCTTACCTAACATAACCTTGATTAGCCATTTTTGAGTAACATCAATAAATCTCAGGTAAGTATCTGAAATGCCTCCCCATGCCATTATCCCGTATGTTAGGTGGGACTGCACCAATGAAAAGTACAGGATTTTCAATGTTTTTATGTCGAAAATATTTTTATAAACTTTAAATTTTGGAATCAAGCTTCTGAGTCTTTTCACTATGCAGTTAGCATGATCTGACCATCTTAGGTGAGAGTCTAGTATAGCACCCAAATATTTGATTTTGCGAACAGAGGAAATGCTTTTATTACCTATATTTAATGTATTATATCTTGGTAGATGTCTTTCATATGAAGTAAACGGTAGGTAGCAAGTCTTTTTCCAATTTATAGTCAGCTTTTTTGCGTTAAAGTGACTCATTAATAATTTGAAATCAGCTTCAACTAGGCTTTTCAAGTCTGACCAATTATTATGTTGGTAAAAAATTGCAGTATCGTCTGCAAAACTTATAATTTCACCTGATGTGTTGATGTCGAACAAGCTATTGATATATAGTAGAAATAATAACGGACCCAAGACAGATCCCTGTGGTACGCCATATGTTACAAGTGTTTCACTACTCACAACATCTTCTATCATTACACATTGTGTTCTGTCTGTTAAATAACTTTTCATTAAAGTATAAGCATTTCCTCTGAATCCCATAGCTTCCATCGCATCTAGTAGATCGGAGTGATTAATTGTGTCAAATGCCTTGGCCAAGTCAATAAAAATACATAAAGATGGCTGAGACTTATCTATGGCAGCATTTATTTTGGTAGTTAAAAGTGAAATGGCGTCTTGCGTAGATTTGTTTTCTCTGAAACCATACTGCTTATTTGACAGTATATCGTATTTTGTTATGAAATCCAAAAAGCGTGATTTTAGAACTTTTTCAAAAACTTTTGATATATTTGACTGAAGCGATATAGGTCTGTAGTTATTCACATCCCATTTATTTCCTGATTTAAACAAAGGTTTTACTTTCGAGACTTTAAAACACTTTGGAAAGACTCCTTCATTTAAGCATCTATTTATGATGTAGGTAAGAGGACCAATAAGATAGAGTGAATATTTTTTTAAAATTTCTGCACGTATACCGTCAATGCCAGGAGATATATTGGGCTTTAGGCTGTGAATTATCTGATGTACTACTTTTTCTGTTGTATTTGTGATATATATAGAATTTGGGTACATTTTATGTGTCAATAAAGAGCTGTCCTTAATCTGGCTTGCTAACTTCTTGCCCAAAGTACTAAAATGTTCATTGAAAATTTCTGCTATGTCCACAGGATTTGTAACGTTTGTAACAGATTTAATTTCTTTTATGGTATTATTCCTATATTTACCATGCATTTTTTTTATGTATTTCCACAAGGATTTAGTGTCGCCAGCATAATCTTTAACTATGTTTCTATAATAATTAGTTTTTGCAATTTTTAATAAGTGATGTAGCCTATTTCTGTAATTTTTGTAATCGTTTATCAGTGTGCTATTTTCAGGATCTCGTTGTAAATTTTTGTACATATTATTTTTCGTATTTATGGACTTGACCAGGGCTCTTGATATCCATGGAGATCGTTTCTTTTGAGATCGCTTAATTTTTACTTTATTTGTGCATATTTTAATTTTTTCTGAGATTGTATCTACAAAAGATTGAGCAGCGTCCTCTATATTACTCTGCAATACTGAAAGCCAGGTTTCATTTTTAAATTGTTGTTCTAACTTTTTGTGGTTAATATAGTACTTGTAATTACAAGCATTATTTTCCTGTAACTGAGATTCGAGACAGTATTGCAGAATAATAGGAAAATGGTCAGTAATTGTTGACTCTAAAACTAAAGGTAAACAACATTGTTCATTTTTGGTTTTAACAAAAATATGGTCCAAGCAAGATTTTGATTGTCCTTTAATTCTAGTATATTTATTTATGGCAGAGGTATATTGATGTTCTGCCATAATATTTAAATAATCATTCACATAGTCTAGTCCTTCATCCAAAATATTTATATTAGTATCCCCCACAATAACACTCAAATCAACAACAGAACCTCCAAGTAGACAAGAGTTAACCGAGTTCTGGGGAAGCCTATGGTCAGAACCAAAAACACATAATGAAAACGCTCCATAGATCAGACAACAAGAGGAAGAACATCAACATATAGCGGAGCAGGGAGACGTTGTTTTTACACCAGATGAAATAGCCGAGACGATAAAACACACTCACAACTGGAAGTGCCCAGGCGTAGATAACGTGCAAAATTTCTGGTACAAGCAGTTCAGTGCAACGTATGAAATGCTAACAGAGCAAATCAATAAAGCCATACTGCAACCTAATAGGCTTCCCAAATTCCTCACACAAGGAATAACTTATATAAAACCAAAAAATGGAGATACCAGAAACCCTGCCAATTACCGCCCGATCACTTGTCTCCCAACCTTGTACAGGATCATCACCGCAAAAATAGGCAAAAGGATTGAACAACACCTCACCCAAAACAACATATTGACTGAAGAGCAAAAAGGATGTAGAAAACAAAGCCAGGGCTGCAAAGAACAACTCATAATTGATAGTGTGATCATGGGGCAAACCAGAAAAGAACACAGAAATCTTCATACCTGCTTCATCGATTATAAAAAGCTTTTGACTCTGTACCCCATAGCTGGCTAACGAAAACTCTTCAAATATACAAAATTAACCCAGTCCTTCGCCAGTTCCTTACAAGAACCATGGAGACATGGCGAACCAACATACATCTTAAAACTCAGGACGGCCATATCCAAACAGAGGAGCTACTCATACGACGCGGTATTTTCCAGGGTGATTCGCTTAGTTCACTGTGGTTCTGCCTTTGTTTAAATCCACTCTCTAACGAACTCAACAACACAAATTATGGTTTCAACATCAGACACCAGAAAGTCAATCAGCACAGAATAAATCATCTTCTCTACATGGATGATATAGAACTATATGCAGCCACCGAAGTGCAACTAAAAGAATTACTCAGAATAACAGAAGTGTGTACGTCAGACGTCCAGATGGAATTCGGTATGAGCAAATGCAAGGTGCTCCACATCAATAAAGGCCAATGGAAGAACCAATCCGAACAGGAAATATTAACTGGCGAAACGCTGGATAACATGGACAAGGACGAAACGTACAAGTATCTGGGCTTCAATCAGAACACTAAGATCGACCACACACAAGTCAAGGCTCAACTAACACAAGAGTTCAGAAACCGCCTCCTTAAACTTCTAAAATCAAAGCTGAATTCCAAAAATCTTACAAAAGCAATTAACACATTTGCTATACCGTTCCTCACATACTCCTTCGGTATCATCAAGTGGTCACACACTGATATAGAAAACATCCACATCCTCATACGGACAGAACTTACGAAACATCGAATGTCACATCCAAACGCGTGCAAAAAAAGGCTCACCATTGACAGAAAACAAGGAGGCAGGGGGATTATAGATATACAGTCACTTCACACAAGACAAATAAAAACGCTCAGAGACTTTTTCCAAAGCAAACAGACAAACTTGCATAGGTCGATAGTAAAGGCAGACAAAAACTATACTCCACTAAACCTATCCCGCTCAGATCACTCAGCAGACGGACACAATCACATAGAATTACAACAAGAAAAAATAAATACCTGGTCACAAAAAGCACTCCATGGCAAGCACAGATACCGCGTCACACAAGAGCATATTAATGAAAGACAATCATACACCTGGCTGCAGGATGGCCAACTCTTTCCAGAAACTGAGGGTTTTATGCTTGCTATACAGGACCAAGTGATTGCGACAAGGAACTACATGAAATACATAATTAAAGATACATCCATAACCGACGACAATTGCAGAAAGTGCCACCAACAAAAGGAAACAATAGACCACATAACAAGCGGATGCAAAACTCTCGCTGGAACCGAGTACACAGCTAGACATAACTCTGCAGCCAAGGTCATTCACCAAGCACTAGCCACAACAAACAAGCTAATAGAAAACACAGAACCATATTACAATTACACACCGATATCAGTACTCGAAAACAATGAATACAAACTGTACTGGGACGTTGAAATACATACAGATAAGACTATCCCGGCAAATCGGCCAGATATAGTTTTCCAGTCGAAGGCAGACAAAGTTACCTATTTGATAGATATCGCTATTCCCAACGATACGAATATCCAGAACGCCTACGCTGGGAAGATATCTAAATACACTGACCTTGCGATAGAGATAAAACGACTATGGAAGCAAAACAAAGTTACTATTGTCCCCCTAATTATGTCTGTCTCAGGCCTTACACCAAACACTTTTACACCACACCTACAACAGTTAGGCCTAGACGAAAAGTTACACAAAATATTTCAAAAATCTGTAATCCTGAAGACCTGCAATATTGTACGATCCTTCCTAAATTCCGATCCGTAATAGTTCAGGTGTTAACTTGGCATAGCCCGTCAACATTTGTTGCTACCGCAGTCATGCGAGAGAAACTTAAAAAATCAGAATAATAACGCTAATAATAATATTTTCCAAAAAAGTGAAAAGCAGTTCTACCAGAAAATAACTGCAAACAACCAGGAAGCAACCATAAAACCACCAAGTAGACAAGACTTAACTGAGTTTTGGAGTAGTTTATGGTCAGAGCCCAAAACGCATAATCAAGACGCTCCATGGATCAGACAAGAAGAGGAGAAACACCAACATATAATGGAACAGGGTGACGTTATTCTTATACCAGAGGAAATAGCGGAAACAATAAAACATACTCACAATTGGAAGTGCCCAGGCGTGGATAATATACAAAATTTTTGGTACAAGCAATTCAGTTCAACATACGAAGTGCTCACAGATCAAATCAGTTCAACATACGAAGTGCTCACAGATCAAATCAATAAAGCCATACTACAACCTAATAGGCTTCCTAAATTCCTCACACAAGGAATAACGTATATTAAACCTAAAAACACAGATACCAAGAACCCTGCCAATTACTGTCCAATCACTTGTCTCCCCACCCTGTACAAGATCATCACTGCAACAATATGTAGAAGGATTGAACAACACCTAACACAAAACAACATCCTCACTGAAGAACAAAAAGGATGTAGAAAACAAAGTCAAGGCTGCAAGGAACAGCTTATAATTGACAGTGTGATCATGGAGCAGACTAGAAAAGAACACAGGAACCTTCACACTTGTTTTATAGATTATGAAAAAGCCTTTGACTCTGTCCCCCACAGCTGGCTAAAGAAAACATTACAAATATATAAAATCAGCTCAGGACTTCGTCAGTTTCTTACAAGAATCATGGAAACATGGCGCACCAACATACACCTCAAAACTCAGCACGGCCATATCCAGACGGATGAACTACACATAAGACGCGGTATCTTCCAGGGAGACTCTCTCAGTTCACTGTGGTTCTGCCTCTGTTTAAATCCGCTCTCCAATGCACTCAACAACACAAACTGTGGTTTCAACATTATACACGAGAAAGTTAATCAACATAAAATCAATCATCTCCTCTACATGGATGATATAAAACTATATGCAGCAACTGAAGTACAACTGAGAGAATTGCTCAGAATAACGGAAGTTTGCACGTCAGACGTAAGGATGGAATTCGGAATGAGTAAGTGCAAGGTGCTCCACATCAACAAAGGTCAGTGGAAGAGCCATCAAGAACGGGAAACATTAACTGGCCAAACACTGGACAACATGGACAAGGGCGAAACATACAAGTACCTGGGTTTCAATCAAAGTGTTAAGATAGACCACTCACAAGTCAAAGAACAACTAATACAAGAGTTTAGAGACCGCCTTATTAAGCTACTAAAAACAAAACTAAATTCCAGAAATCTTACAAAAGCCATTAACACATTCGCGATACCGGTCATCACATACTCCTTCGGCATCATCAAGTGGTCGCACACTGACATAGAAAACATCCAAATCCTCATAAGGACAGAACTCACGAGGCACAGAATGTCACATCCGAACGCATGCAAAGAAAGGCTTACCATAGATAGAAAACAAGGGGGCAGAGGAATTATAGATATACAGTCACTCCGCACAAAACAAATAAAAACACTCAGATATTTCTTTCAGAGCAAACAAACGAACTTGCATAGAGCAATAGTCAAAGCAGACAAGAACTATACACCACTCACCCTCTCCAGTCCAAACCACGTAGCAGACACACACAATCCCATAGAATTACAACAAGAAAAAATAAATACATGGTCGCAGAAAGCACTTCACGGCAAACATAGATACCGAATTACACAAGATCACATAAATGAAAAACAGTCATACACTTGGCTGCAGGATGGCCAGCTCTTTCCAGAAACGGAAGGTTTTATGCTTGCTATTCAGGACCAAGTAATTGCGACGAGGAACTACAAAAAATACATAATTAGATCCATCCGTAACCAACGATAATTGCAGAAAATGCCACCAACAGAAGGAAACAATAGATCATATAACAAGTGGATGCAAAACCCTCGCTGGAACCGAGTACACGGCCAGGCATAACTCTGCAGCCAAAATCATACACCAAGCCCTAGCCACAACTAACAAACTAATCGAATGCACAGCTCCATATTATAATTATACACCGACCTCAGTACTTGACAGCAATCAATACAAACTATACTGGGACGTCGAAATACACACAGACAAAACTATCCCAGCCAATAGACCAGATATAGTTTTTCAGTCGAAGGCAGACAAAGTTACCTATTTAATAGATATTGCTACCCCTAATGATACGAATGTTCAAACCGCCTACGCTGGGAAGATATCTAAATACACAGACCTTGCCATAGAAGTAAAACGACTCTGGAAACAAAACAAAGTTGTTATTGTACCCCTAATTATGTCGGTCTCAGGCCTTACACCTAACACATTCACACCACTCCTGCACCAGCTAGGCCTGGACGAAAAGCTACACAAAATATTCCAAAAGTCTGTAATTCTTAAGACCTGTAATATAGTACGGTCCTTCTTAAATTCCGATCAGTAATAGTTCAGGTGTTGACTTGGCACGACCCGTCAGCATCTGTTGCTACCGCAGTCATGCGAGAGAAGCTTGAAAAAAACATAATAATAATAGTCTCCTCCGGACGCAGGGATATATTCGTGCTCCAGCTCAGCCTGCCCCTTCGGCGGACGGAAGGCCTGTTAACCAGGCTGAAAGTTCACCGGTAAGGCCCGCTGAGAGGGAAATCGACCAAGTCGTCTCACCTGGGGATTTCAGAGACCGAAGGGCCTTGCATAACAACGGAAGGTCCTTGAAGCTGGCAGATTTGAAGAGAGAGGATGAGGTTGTGGGTGAACGTCTATCGGAGGCCTCTGACATTTGGAGCATCAATTGCGAAATTTACGCTGCGGCTCTGAGGCTAGTTAGACAGGGGAGAGTGAGAGACTTTCCTGTTGAGAGAGCACAGAGACGGGTGCGCCAAATGGAAGCGAAAATCCAGTTGGCTCGCCAGGAAGCATCCCGTATCCAGTGTGTGATGGAATATAGAGCGGCTGGGAAACCTTTTACGCGCCCAGTGCGCCAGATAGCCTACGGGTTGAGGCGCGACCATCATACACTCAGTCAAGCGGTACTGGTTGTTGTCAAGCAACACTGTCCTGACAGGATACGGATGCTAATCGCTGCTAAGCGATCGTTGGTGGCGCGGGCGAGAGGTCTGGAGCAGAACAGAATGTTCTACGAAAGACCTTCTCGCCTTTTCCAACAGCCGCCTCCAGCCATAGAGCAGCCGCCAACTGCTGATCGCGTGGAGGCCTTTTGGAGGGACATTTACGAACAACCCAAACCTCTCTCAGCAGACACTCCGGCCTTGGCGCAGTTTGAGTCCGTTTGTAGGAGGACTCCTGACTTGAATGTACTGCGTCACCCGATAAACACGGAAGAAATTCTTGAGGCCTTACGAGGCGCAAAGAATTTCGCAGCTCCTGGCCCGGATGGCATAAACACCTACTGGTGGAAAAAATTCCCCAGTTGCCACCGGCATTTAGCTAGAGTTTTTAACTCGTGGCTAAATCAGGAGCAGCCAATTCCGGCTTGGTTTGTCGAGGGTCGAACCGTGCTTCTCCCGAAGACCGGAGATTTGTCTGATCCCAAAGACTACAGGCCAATAACATGTACGAACGCGTGTTACAAGCTCTTCACCAGAATCTTGTACATGCGTATCCTTCAAGCTGTGAATCCTGTATTTCTCGACGTGTATGAACAGAGAGGGTCAAAGAAAGGAGTAGCTGGCTGCAAGGAGAACCTGTTGATTGACTGATGTGTCACGCAGTACTCTGTGCAGTACAAGCGAAACCTTTCTATGGCCTGGATTGACTATCGCAAGGCATTCGACAGCACGTCTCATGAGCTCATTGTGCGGCTGTTGGAATGTCTTTCGGTGGATAATCAGATAGTGGGATGCATCAAACAACTGATGCCACTCTGGAAGACCCGGTTCACCATAACATCAGGTGAAACTCGGGTTCAGACAGAGTTGGTGTCATTGAAAAGAGGTGTCTTCCAAGGAGACTCCTTGAGTCCCTTGCTCTTTTGCATCTCACTTTTGCCTCTGTCCATAGCGCTGAGAAATACTAAAGGATACAGCTGTGGCACGCCCAATAACCGGAGGCACAAGGTCACCCATCTGTTTTATATGGATGACCTAAAACTTTATGCCTCCGGCCAACGCGAACTACAACAATCGCTGAGGGTGGTGCAGGAGTACAGTCATGCTATCGGAATGGAGTTCGGGACAGACAAATGTGCATTGGTTCATCTCAAGAAAGGACGAAGCGGAGATAGTGGAGATGAGGAACAGTTCGTTGATGGGAGCATCTTGCGACAACTGCATGCCGGAGATACTTATACCTACCTTGGAGTGGCGCAGCGTCATGTCCAAGAGGCAACATTGGTTAAAGAGTGTCTCCGCCGCAAGTATTTGCACCGACTCCGGCAGATCTGGTCGTCAGAACTGTCCGGCAAGAACATAGTCGCTGCCACAAACATGCTTGCGGTCCCATTGTTATTATACACCTTTGGTGCTATACACTGGAAAGTGAACGAGCTGAAGGAAATCGACACGAAGACCCGCAAAAGGATGAATATGGAGAGAAGCCTGCATCCTAAGTCCTCTGTCCCGCGAATATACCTCCCGCGACACCTGGGAGGGCGTGGACTATTGAGTTTGGAGCGTCTGCACAACAGAGTAATACTGGCCACTGCCTGCTATGTAACGAACAGCACCGATCCCCTGATCCGCTTCGTGCGAGAGCACGAGAACGCGGGAAAAGGAGCCTTTCTTTTTAACGCAGCGAAACGAGCAGCCGAGGAGCTCAGCCTCACACTCGACTTCAAGCGGAGGTGTCAGCAGTCCATTACGGAACTTGCTCACGCAGAATTAAAAGCCCACATTAAAACTGCCGAAGTCGACTTCCTCTTAAGACTTCATAAAGATAAGCCAATGCATGGAATCTTCTACAAACATCTAGAAGAGCATGGCTTGTCTGAGCAGTTGACCTTCTCTTTCCTAAGGTCTAGTGGGTTGAAGTCGGATACTGAGGGCTTTATAATGGCTTGCCAAGACGGTGTCTTCAACACCTTGGTATACCGTAAAAGGGTTATCGGTGTATATGTACCCGACACCCATTGTAGAGCTTGCCGACAGGCGCCAGAGACGCTTATGCATCTCTTGTCGGCGTGTAAGACGTACGCTGGGACGGCTTACGTCCATCGGCACAACGCGGCTCTACGAGTGCTCTACTATAATTTAAGGCACTCATACGGTATCGATGAGACACCGGTGCTGCCATACGCTCCAGGGGATATAGAGTCCGTTGTGGAGAACGAGAGATGCCGGATTTACTGGAACTACTCGTTCCCCACGCTCGAGCTTGTACAGGCAAGCAAGCCCGACATAGTCTTTCTCGACCACCAACAGAAGACGATGTTCGTTATTGAGTTTTCGGCGCCTGCCGAAGTGAACATCGTCTCTAAGGAGGAGGAAAAGCGGACCAAATATCAGGAGTTGCTCGGACAACTTCGCAGGCTCTGGCCAGACTACACTGTAAGTCTGCTGGTTATGGTCATTGGATCCCTAGGTGGAATGAGGAATACGCTGCCCTCTGCACTGCGCAAAATACCGGTGTGCCGTGCGGCGGCGCACATCTTAGCCGCCAGAATGCAGAAGGCAGTCATCCTTGGGTCCCTTCGTCTACTTAGGGCGCACGATTCGCGGACCCAGTGATTGCTCACCTCACGGTGTGAGGAGTAGTCATTGGGTAATGGAACAGCAGCTCGGTGTGCCGGAGCCCGGGCTACACTTTTTGTGTTTTGTGAAATAATAGTAATAAAGGCCTTTTATTCATTAGAAAATACATTAAAAAAATAAATGTAAGTTCAGATGGCGAAGTCTAGCCGCTGGCTATTCTACTTAACCATCTATGGGCTCATGCCCAGAATAATTAGATTAACATATAAATGTTCCATAAAGAGATGGTGATGACAATATAATAAATAAAACTTATATAAGTAGGAATCAGATTAAGCATTTCTGCCACATAAGCTCAAGGTAAAGAAATAGTTGTAAATTTTAGGTACATACACACAAATAGAATATGCAGAATCAGGATCCAAAGTAGCACTATCCCATATGTCATCTTTGTTGACCATCAAATAAACGTTTTTTTAATTTATACTTGAATTTATTTAATTTATTTTATTTATTATATAGCCTGAATTCATCTGAAAGGAAATTATAGGATCTAATTGCATTGAAAACGAAACACCTCTGGAAGACTGAAGTTCTATGCTGAGGCATAGTGAACGTAGATATACCTCTTATGTTAACATTGTGAACCTTGGAGCGAGGAGTGAATTTATAGAGCAGAGCATCCGATGAGTTAACAGCGTTTAAAAGCATATGGGTGAAAGTATTCAAATGAAGAATTCTTCTATTTTCCATGGTTAACCAATTGCATTCTTTGATCTTATGTGAAATATGATCGTACTTTCTTATTCCATATATCAACCTACAGCAACTGTTCTGAATCTTTTGTATACGCTTTTTATCGGCTTCCACCAGGCAGGGTCCATATATAAAATCACCGAAATTGAAGTGGCTCAGCACAAGTGACTCACACAGCATTCTTTTCATTTTCAAGCTCAATATATGTCTGCTGGCATAAATCAACATGAGCGATGCATATGCTTTACTAACAATTGTTTTAACATGTTCTGAAAATCGCATATTGCTGTCAATGATAAGCCCTAAGTTTGTAGCTGAATCACTCACCTCAAGCACTACACCATCAATTTTGAATCTCATACTGTTTCTCAAAACATTCACATTATTTTTACTACCGAAAAATATAACTTTGGATTTGGAAGAATTCAGCTGTAAGTTATGCGACTGTGACAGAGCTTTAATTTTATCAAGTTCATTATTAACTGTTTTTTCAGCAACATCTACATCCCTGGCCTGAAAACGGGAATATAATTGGGTATCATCAGCATGTGCTGGGACATTGCAGCACTGAACACTATTGAGAATATCGGCAGTATATAATATGATGAATAACAGAGGCCCTAAAATTGAGCCTTGCGGAACTCCAGATAATATATCAATGCTGCGTGAGAATGAACCGTTAACTGAGATTTTTTGTGATATACGCAATAGATAATTCCAGACCAGAAAAGCAGATGCTTCACTAAAACCGTAATACCTCAACTTCGCGCACAGCAGCTCATGACTGATTGTATCGAATGGCCGAATGCCTTAGAGAAGTCGAGTAATATTAAGACATGTGCTGTTAAGATGTCATTTGTTACAGTAGTCAAGGCGATTTCAGTACTTTTGCCAGAACGGAATCCGCATTGGCAGTCAGGTAATATTTTATGTGAGGTGAAATACTCACTGATTTGAAGATGCATAAACTTTTCAAAAATTTTCGATATCGTAGATAGTAAACTTATCACTCTTAAATCAGAAAAGCTATCTGGGTTATCTTTTTTACGTATAGGGATGCCTATAGAAGTTTTCCATAGAACTGGGAAGTATGAGGTTTCGGTACAACAGTTAATAATGTGTGCGATATACTTGTCAACAAACGGACTACAGAACTTGAGCATCTTGAAATTGATATTATCAACACCAAACGATTCTGTTTTGAAACTATTTAGTAAATGATTAACTTCCTCTACAGAAATTAATCGAAGTGAAAATCTAAACTGAGGATCATAAACGCTGTTACTATAAAAGTCTATTCTATCGTCGCAGTTACTATTAACGGTTTGCAGATATGCAGAAAAATATTCATTTATGGCGTCAGGATCTAATAATTTTTGAGGAAGTGAAGCTGAACGATCAGAACAAACATTTAAACTTTTCAAGGTTTTCCAACAACTTTTAGCGTTACTGTGCTGAAGAGTGTGTTCTAGATAAGCTTTACGTTCATTTCATGTTACTGTGAGAGTATAATTATGTAGCTCTTTATATTTATCGAAATCGGTTGATAACTTTGTCCTTTTAAAATTTTGTAACGCTTTATCTCTTTCTTTCTTGAGTAGTTCCAAGTTCTGTGTGATCCAGGGTGCAGGTTTTTTCGTCTCGCAAGGTATATCTGATAGAAGAAAATGTCAAATACAAAGGTTATTTGAATACTTAAGACGCATAACCTAAACATATTTTGGAATATACAGGGTGTTGCAGGAAAGTAGTATCGTGATTAACTTGATTTTTTTACACGGGACTATAACTTTTTCTTAAATTCTTATATTTTCCATCATTGATGTCTATTTAATCGTAAAATATTTTTGGGATCGGTTGCGATGTTGCCAAGTTAAAATTTATTTTTCTAATTTCCGGATTTGCAAGGTTGCAAGTAATACGTCCAAATTGATATATTCCTTCAACTTTTCTCAATAATATTATACAGCGAGTTACTTGAATATAGAGTGAGTATTATTTTGGATGTTATCAGCAATGTGCATCTGCAGGGTATTTTTAGCAGAATTTTAAATTACGGAAATTTGAAGGTCATTTTACTTCGTTTTTTTCAAATGTAACACCCTGTATGTTTTACTTTAAATCGAAATATTTACTAATGCCCTATCTCACCTTGTAATATTTTTTTTCGCGTTTGCGATGTTGCCAAGTCATAAATTATTTTTCCAAATTTTCAAACAAGTATCCCCGACTTTTATTAATAGTTGTATATTTTATTTAACATAGAAGTACTCCCTAGCAATGGCTTACGGCGTGAACAAGTTTTAACTGCTGTTCCTAAAATAATAAAACCGTTTTCCTTGCTCATCCTATCTATTTCGAATCATCATCATAGTCACAATGTCTTAACAGACATGTTGTGAACACGTAAAATGCATTTACTCATTTTACGAGTTTCTCTTGGGATATCTTTAAGATCTTTAATGCAGTAGTTTCCCATTTGCTTTCTGCATCCTCATGCCGTTGACCAGATGGTATCTACTGGTTCATCCGCCTTTAGGGGCAATTTCTTACCCCAAGGACAAGAAGGTGTCCTGACTCTTCTCAACTCGTCCACCCAAAGCTGTTGGTTGAGAAGAGGGTACTGCTTATACCGACAGTAGTTCGGTTCCTTTTAGTCGCCTTTTACGACACGCAGGATATACGCTGGGAGATATTCTAACCCGCTACCACACGGGCGAATACCAGGTCAGTAAAAGGTACAGGAACGCTTAAATATCTCCAAAACTTGTACAGCTGGAACGAGCAAATCAATGGGTATTGAAACCTGCAGGTGCAGGTTTTCGAACATGCAGAGTTCAAAAATTCTAACAGCATTGTTGCCAGATTTACCACTTTTACGTTACACGTCATAATTTTGTTATTTTAAGTAGAATCCTCTACTTATTTTCATTGCATTGAATTGCACATGTCGAATTTAGTAAGATCTTATAATTTCAAAATGTTGTCTCTATTAATTACTGAGATTCTGCAACACCGCTTTTTCTGTAAACAGTACCGGAACGCTTTAATATCTCCAAAACTGCCACAGCTGAAACGCAAGACATCAATACCGGAGAGTTTCTTAACATGCAAAATTTAAAAATTCTAACATCAGTGTTGTCAGATTTACCACTTTTACGTTACAGCAGTGCCAATATACTTTTCAGTTTACGTAATGTGTGGACACCAGCTTTTAAATTTGGAATAAAGCGCCCTTGCTGCAGAAATCACCCACTTTAAAAGTTTTAACTACACTGGTGCAATACTTTCTAAGTTTCAGAGGGATTACCATACTTACGCCAGACATATTGACAGGCGGCAGACTGGCCGACTAAAAAGACAAAGATTGCAATGGTTTTCTTTGATATAGACTCTGTAAAATGTCAAAAACACGGTATTTCAGATTTAAAATTTTTGGAGATTTCAGTGCGTTCTCCGCCTATTGATGTGGGAAGTAAAATAGCCAAAGTTACTTCTTCCATTATTGTTGACTTGTCCTTGATTTGCCTTTGCTGTTATGTTTTACACCACTACTTCTCTTTAAGTCTATGCACAGCTATATTTGAATATGATCTGAAGCATTCCAGATGTTTTGACTGAAAATAGAGATATGGTTGCTTCTCTGTTTCGTTCTTGACTCCTCAAGTTACACTCGTGTCTACAAGTTATGGTAATTCAGTTAGTACATATACATTGCTTGGAGCCTGTAAGCAGTAATAGGTGCTGCTTGAGTTACCTTTCTATTTTTTCACCCCTAATACCTTTTCATTTATTGCGGATGTATCCACGACTTTCCTTAACCACCTCCTTGATACTAGGAGATCATTAGCCTATCGGTCATTAATCCAGGTTGAAGGAATCTTGCTGCGTGAGCTCAACAAAGTACAACTCAATCTAGAATTCCCCCTTTATAATAGGTTGAAAATTACAACTATGCGAGCAAAGCTCATCTCATCGTATTTTGTGAGAGTCGCAAAACCATTAGCGAAATTGTTTTCGGTGTACTCGGTATCAGATCAAAAGCTTGACATGTGCTGGTGGAGCTGCAGGGAGAGGGAAAGAGATAAATAGACAAATGAAGAGACAAAGTAGGGTTCAGGATGCGGATGCTTGCACATACGAGCCCGATTTTTCGGGGGTGTGTATCCAACTCCACTGGTTCTTTGTGCAGTACATTTTAAATATAGTCCTCAAATTAGCTTGACGCATCTTAGCAGAAAAATATTTTATACTTGGTATCGAGAAATCGTCGTCGTCCATTCTTTAAGTATTAATTTTATGCATCGGTAACTATTACAGTGATTACTTATGATATAAGAACGACGCATCATATTACACAACCAAATCTGCTTGATAATTATGCATCACGTCTATAAAATTATTTTCTCAGCATACTTTACTTATCACGTTAATTCGAGGCCTTGATCAAATATTATTAGGGCCTTATATTTTAGTTGTTCGTTAAATAAAATAAAATTCCATAGTACTTTTTCAAAATAAATAAATTTCAGTATTGGAGGTAGGTATATTTCAGATTTGCATAAAAATCAAAATATTGCAGCAACTGATTAATATAGGTATAGGAAATGCTATACAAATAAGAAAGAGCATATTCAAAGCAATTTTTTGGTAAAATACAATATGGGTGGTTAAATTTAAAAAAAGAGAAAATCTAGATTTTGCGTCGCCCTGTATATGAATAAGCGTCGTCGACTTTTTTACAGCCGACGTTAAAGATAGAGAGTATTTTTTATCTTGCCATGTATTTTTTTCTTGAATAATTACTTCTTGATATACGTACGGTCATTTGACAGCGATTTGGATATAAAATGGTCATAACTTTTGGAATACCCTGTGTAATGTTACAATACCTCACCAGTAGAATCTAAAAATATGGCATAATATAATTATAGAGTGTTCCATTTAAAAAATGTATTTTTGCATAACCTAGTAGTTATAGATCTCCCCGTATAAACCAGAACATTTTTTTAGTAAGGAGCAAATCCTTGAATACAACCATTATATACAACTTTTTTCGTTATATTTTATAGTAGTAGAGTTATCGATCGATCCGCTACTAAAAACTCACCCTGTATATCAGCGCCATGGACCATATGGGATTACATTACACCAGGGTTAAGAAACTGCCTTGTATTATCAGCAACTACTTTTTCAGTGCTTCTATCTTGATATACAATGTTTATATTGGGGGTTGAAGGTTTGGCTTGACAACCAATTAAATTTACCTACAGCCAGCGTTGAAAACTTATCACGGTACCATAGATTCCTGTTGCGTATCATAATTTAAAAAAATTGTTAACATCAAAGACGGTTCTAATTGTATCTTACAGATGGATAAGCTTGATGTAATCTAGGCATTCCAACACATGAATTTGGATTGATCGTTAAATGTTTACTAATATTTACATATTAACTATCAGTCGATGATCGAATGAAAAAATAGATATAGGTTGACTGACTTTATATTTTGTTTTTTGTTTCGTGAAACTGTCATTTGTTGTTTTCGAATCATAGTGTAATCAGGGATAGCAGTAAACGAATATGCTTGGTAAATATGTGGTTCATAGCAGTAAAAACCTTGTATGTACCTAAACAATTTTGAAGATCTACTCCAACATCGTTATAATAACCCTCTAATGACGAAGTTTGTATGACTTCTAGCTTGTTTTCGGTTTTTGGCGATTGCGCCGCCACGAGGGCATCAATATTAAAGAAAATTATCTACAATCGCGCCACTCACATCATATTGTACTCAGACTTCTATCAAAATCTGTTCAGGGGTTACTGAGATTACGTGCTGACAATCATGACGGCAGACAAAAAAAAAACTCCCCTTTATAAGTACCGTTTGTAGATTTATACTTTTGTATTTTCTATTCTTAATGGTAGTATTTGTATGACTGTAAGCATTTCTCTTTGTATGCAATCGGTTAACAAACAGCATGATGATGATGGAACAAAGTTAAGACCATCTCAAGCTTATGTGTTTTTTATTAGAGCGCCACTCGCCACTAAAACGCGGTGTAGAAGCGAGACAACCACAGGCTAGGTTTTAGGAATTACAATAATTCAGTAGATGTTGCTGCCCGATGCTTTAATTTATAGAGTTTGTCACGTCACATCCAAGATCCAAGTATCAATTTATTTCAGCTCTTACGTGTGCAATCCACTGTATCACCCTCGGTCAACATAAGAGGTTGCCGCAATAGATTTCACCAGGCGATGAAGAAATAATGCTTATGGCAAACCCCACAAGCTGACAAATCCACAAAAAAACTGGCGATATAGCCTGTAAATCCGAACTGCAAACTCGGTAATCTGCAGGGCGGGTGGAGTATATCGTCGCGTTACCCTTGCAATACCTCCCCGCTTGTGTATCAACCCTCGGAATCTCCCCATACGTTGAAGCGGGCCATGCACACCGTAGCGCACATGCCTTATTTTTGAGTAGGCATAAGGTCCTTTAAACGTATTGACAAAACGACACATGCAAGTGTAGCATCTTCAATGTGGTATTATTACCGTAACGTATATCTGCGTAAGAAAATAACAACCTATCGAATCCCTAACTGTGGCCTTTTGTGGTAAAAATAACAGTAATGATGAAAGTAGCTTGCTAAAGTAATTGTCATGCATTCCCATAATATTTATTATACTAACAATAAATAAGTACAAGTATAAACTAAAAAACTAAAAAAAAAATAAACAACATGCTTTTACAGAACAGCGAACAAAAAAGATAAACATAATTTTTGAAATAAGCTTAAATAATAATTAAAGGAAAATATTAGTATCACTGAGACAAAAGCTCGATATACGGAAAATGTGGCATACGGCGCCCACGCTTTTTTCACAATAATACTAGTATTTTTGGTTCATTACTATTCAAGCTTATTTTAAAAATTATTTTTAACTTTTAGTTCGCTGTTCTTTAAAAGCGTGTTTTTCATTTTTTTTAAACTATACTTATGTTTAATTTTTTAGTTAACTTTAACATTAAAGCGTGTCTTTTTTGTTTTTGTAAACTGCATTTATTGATCAATGTTCATAGCATAAACGTTAGTTAAAACTGCCAACTTTTCTGAATAAATTTTACAAAATATCAACTCCCCAGCAGTTGGATGTCACGCTTCTGGTCGCTACGCTTTTGTGTAAAGGCGGCATTACACGGCGTGTGGAGTGTCACGCCTGGTGTGTAGAGTGTGGAGTGACGAGCGACGAGCAGTTTTGGCGATCGCGATCACACGACCGGCAGAGTGACAAGTTTCCCGCGACGCAAGCGCCGTGTGGCGAACCTTGCGCTTTCATTCCAAGATGTCCGGCACACACCACGCGCCGTTTGACTGTATACGCAGGCCAGTCCACTCCATCCCTGGCGCGTTTGCTCTGGCGTGTGCAGAATTTACCGACACTCGACGTGTAATGCCGCCCTAATATTAACTAAAGGTGGCGCTAAAGTTCTGCACCGTCAGTTGTAGGTAGCTATGCACGAAGTGAGTTCGACACATTACAAGTTGAGATGGCAGCTTGGCGCAGTGTTACAGTTCGACAAAATTCAACAACTATCTTTCCAGGAGCATGGCAAAGCATATTTATCCGACGTAGGTAGTTATTTCAACTTGATAGATTTTTCGTTATGTAAAGAATTTTTGGGAATAGAAATGGAATAACACTTAACACAACTTTTTAAATCATAGAATGTTACAAGCTCAGAAACCCACATACAAGTGAAGCTAATAAAAGCTGGTTAAAAAAGATACAGTTGTATACTGCCAAATATAGGCGAAAAGAAATCTGAAATGTAGAAAGCATTCAAAACCTTACTTCTGTCCCTATAAAAGTAGTATACTAGGCTTTCATGTCGACGTAACTAACATCTTAAACTTCCCAAGCGATAGTAGATACATCAAGTTCGGAAAGATCCGTTAGCATGACCACAACGCGTGATTTTTTAGCTTGGGAGAATTTCTGCCCGCACTTAAGCTATGATCCTGAAGCAGATGTTGAAAGGACAGAGTGGTGATCAGAAATATATCCAGTAGGCTGGTTGAGTGTGAAGAGGCACGTGGAAAAAGTAAGCCCAATTTCTAACAGTGCCAATCCTTCGGTTTTGGTGAACGCTTTGACAGCTTGTCCTGCCGTACCAGTTTGTTGGAGCCCAGCCTCACTATGAACTTGAGGTTACCCAAGAGAACTACCTCCTAAGATGGATAGTAACTGCTTAGGAAGTCGGTCCTGTCAAACAGATAATCAGCAGATATTATGTCTAGTTGTTGTCGGAGGGTAAGCAGTAGACGCAGCTAATAAATTAGGAAGACGATTTCAGTTTCAGTCTGGCACTGGCTTACACTGAATCTGAAATCGTCTTCCTAATTTATTATGCTTTATTCTTCTGGAGTCTAGTTCAGGAACTCCTGAGCAGGATACGTTGCTAAGAGAAAGAACCGTTTTTTTCTCAGACAGCAGTAACACTTGCAGTTTGTCGTTCTATGAGTGTTCCTATCGCCACACAGGGTGACCCAAGTTCAATGCACCGTACTCTTCTGACCAAGCGATATCTCTTCAGAAAAATAACTATGCGAGTGTATGTAGGTCAAGTAGGACTATATTTTAAAAATAATGACTTTTATACAGGCAGCCTAATGAAAGAGTGACCTATCAAAGTTGTTTTTTTAATAGACTACCTTGCATGTATTACATTCCTTGGAGAATTGTGGTGTGATTCAATCTATAAGCAAACAGTTCAGGTGCAAATCAGAATTTTTTCGTACAGATAGATATCAGAGAAAAATTCAATATCACAGCGATTATAAAACTTAGATGGCTGTAACTTTGCCGTTTCACCAGTCATGAAACGCGTCAGCTTAGGTTAGACGGTCAAATTCTAATTACTTTTGTACTTGGTGAAGTCGGTATAGATTAATAAAGAATGTTTCAATCGGAGGTAACTTGATTCTTTCAAACGGAAATGCCTAATCTTTCTATACGATACAATGTAAAATTTTATAGCCTTTTTAGATGATATGAGGCTGTGAATGTCAATCTCTGTTCGGCGATTTTCTATTTCACTACCTATAAGCAACCTAGCAGGCGACGAAATATAAACAAAGGCATGTTCAGATGGAAGAAAGCAAATAACTTAGCAGAAAGGCGTAGCCAAACCAGAGGAAAGAGACAATATTATAAAAATGCCTTAATACAGTAGAAAGTCAATCCTATCCCAGTTTATTAATACTATCTCGTAGATAAACATGATATCAAATATAAATCTAAGGTAGTCTATTAAATACCTTGCAATGAATGTGATGCTGTATATGCAAACCAAACAAAAGTTGAAAAACAGGATTTCAGACCATAAACCATCATGTAAAGATAGTCATAAAAATAATACGGATCCTACAGCCTTAGCATCTCACCATTTTGAGTATAATCATCATTTTAACTTTGATTATATTTCGCAGTCTCGTCTCATATTACAAAACACCCTGTAGTAGCAGTTTGCTGTACGAAACAATACGACGTTTAAAGAGCTGAAACAAAAAACATAAACACCACATCTCTTACCTAGGCGAACGGCGCTACTTCGATTCTCACTGTGGTTTGTCGTATGAAGCGGTATAGACGTAGAGTTCTCGCCTTTTGGTTTCGGGTGTGCGTGCGCGTGAAAAGATGGGAAAACATAGTAAAAAACACAGAAGGGCTAGAAAAGTGAAGAAACTGTTAAGTGCCATGCTAAGAGAATGTGAGGATAGCAGTAGTAGTTCGAGTAAGTGTTCATTTTTAAGTCCGTTACAATAAAATGTGGTTGTGGAAAGAATAATACTACCTGGTATAACAAATTTATTACACTTATTGGGTATTAGAATTTGATTGCCTATTATCAAGTGCAATAATTAGCCACTTATTGTGTGCAAAGCTAACTAGCTACTCATTGTATGCACTATGTAGCCACTCATTGTGGATATTTTAAGTTATTCTATTTTTTTGTTATTTTTGGCAAGTTTTCAGTCATTGGACAGCCACTTATTGTGTGCACCTTCTAAACACTCATTGTGGTCATGTTATTTGCTTGTTCTGCAGTAGCCTGTGTGTTATGCATATGTTTTAACATTTCTCACTCATTGTGATGAAAGTTCTTTGCATATAATTATGAATAATGTAATGATACTGTAAAGGAAAGAGACATGTCACATAAAATTTCCCTATATTAGGTTCGGCTACTGAGTCAGACTCATTGTCAGACCAAGAGTGTATGGAAGTTGAAGACCAGCAAGACACCCCGACCAATCAAGATGAGCTCATAAATGATAGGGTCATTCTCAAAGAAATTCTAGGAGAAGACCCTATGAACTCTGCTAAAACAGGTCCGGCAGTAAATAATGATACTGCCTCACATTGGACATCAATTTTAAAGAATGGCCTAAATAAGGATTTGAGAAGGGAGCTTATAGAGAAGTACCCGACAATAGAAAATTGCCTGGCTTTATGTCCACCGAAACTCAATGAGGAGATATCAGTCGGGTTACAGGACTTCACGATTAGACAAGATAATTTTTTCTGTCATATTCAAGAACAAATCAGGGCTAGTGTAGGCGCTGCCGTTGCCCCAATTGAGCATTTTATAGCTCAAGGAGACACCTCGAAAGAACTGTTGCAGCGAATGATAGATTTGACCAAATTAATCACAGACTTGCATCATACGATATCGGTGCACCGAAAATTCGTATTGTCAAATTCTTTAACTCCCGCAATTAAGAAGGTGTCTGAGAATTGTGCAATTGATACACATCTGTTTGGAGAAAATTTCTCCCAGTTAGTGAAAAATTCACAAGAATTGCACAAGTTGGGAATGCAGCTTAAAAAGCCGGCATTCAGGAACCTGCCACAGACAAATAATCAACAGCCTGGCACAAGCTATGTAAGGCAAGGCCAAGCGGTTGCAAGACAGGCTAGCTCGTACCATTTAAACTGGAAGCGCCAGGCCAACAAGAAGAAGAAAAAGGAGGAGGGGGTGAGGAGCAGGAGCGGAGCAGCGCAATGGAAGAACAAATACCATCGGGGCCCCAGATAGACACCGAGGTAGGCTTGGCTGGTAGGCTGGCTAGATTTGTTGATAACTGGAACTTAATAACCTCTAACCAGATTATTATTAATTGGGTGAAAGGCGTCAAACTTCATTTCAAGAAGGTTCCCTTTCAGAAACATCCTCCCAAGGTTAACGTTGATCATAAAGACAAAATTGAGATGCATATCAAAATTAAGGAAATGTTAAGTGAAGGAGTTATTTCAAAATGTAAACATACCAGAAGTGGTTTTTTGTCAACTTATTTTTTAATCAAAAGAAGTAGTGGTTCAAAACGATTCATCCTTAATCTAAAAAAATTAAATAGATATTTAACTCCCCCACATTTTAAGTTAGACGATTATAGAAGTGTAAAAAATCTATTATTTGACAACTATTATATGGCAAAAATTGATTTAAAGGATGCATATTTTTTGATAAACATAGAGAGTAGCTCAAGGAAATTTCTAAGATTTCAATATAACAAAACTTTTTATGAGTTTAACTGCATGCCAATGGGCTTGTGCACAGCGCCTTATATTTTCACAAAAATATTCAAGCCAGTAATTAGGAAATTGAGATCAGAAGGAATTATAGTGATAATGTATTTAGATGATTTACTGGTTATTGGCAAAGAAAAAGTAGAGTGTCAAGAAAAGGTGAATAGAGTCTTGAAAGTGTTAAAATTTTTAGGTTGTGTGATAAATTATAAAAAAAGAGTATTGTGCCCTTCGCGTTTGTGTAAATATTTAGGATTCAATTTCAATACTGCTGATATGGTTATATCCTTGCCTGAAGAGAGAATTCTTAGAATAAAGAATACATGCTTAAAAATTTTTAAAAAGAAGCGTTGTAAGATAAAATTATTTGCCCAAGTATTAGGAATGTTAGTGGCGGCATGTCCAGCAATAAAGTATGGCTGGGCTCATACAAAAGTACTAGAACGAGCGAAATTTCTAGCCCTCCTAAATTCGAAGGGCAACTATAATAAGGAAATGGTAGTTACAGCTGAAGTAGTTTCGGCAATTAATTGGTGGCTCTCTCATTTGGAAAATGGTAGTTTTTCCCTAAGACAAATGAAATATGAGTTGGAAATTTTTTCTGATGCCTCCTTAGTGGGATGGGGTGGAATATGCAGAGATGAAAAAATCAATGGCCTTTGGGGGTTTGAGGAGATGCAAAATCATATAAATCAATTGGAATTATTGGGTGCCTTTAAATGTTTAAAATTTTTCGCTCAGACTAGAAATGGCATTAATGTACTTTTACGATTAGACAACACTACAGCGATAAGCTATATAAACCGCATGGGAGGTGTTAAATTTGAAAATCTTAATCAGGTTACAAAAGAGATATGGGATTACTGTGAAAAGAAAAATCTATATGTTTTTGCATCTTATATTAATACAAAGGAAAATGTCATAGCTGATCAGGAATCAAGAAGAGGTTACAATGAAACAGAATATGAATTATCCCAAGAATGTTTAATAAAATTATCAATTTTTTTTATCAACCTACTATAGATTTATTTGCCACTAAACATAACAAAAAATGTAATCAATTTGTCTCCTGGAAGCCAGATTCGCATGCAGAGTTGGTAGATGCATTTACCTTTTCTTGGGAGAACTTGTCGTTTTATGCATTTCCGCCCTTTTCCTTAATATCAAAAGTGTTGAAAAAAGTTAGAGACGACAACGCACAAGGAATTTTGATTGTGCCAGACTGGCCAGGCCAAGTGTGGTATCCGGCATTCCAGCAAATGCTAATTTCTGATACTTTTACTATGGGGCCAGATGAAAATCTGTTAACTTCTCCTTCCAGGCAACCCCATCCGCTGTGGAAATCCCTTACCCTGGTTGCAGGGATTATATCAGGGGTCATTTCCAGAAGAGGGAATAGCAGGCATTCTCGCCTCAATAAGTGAACAAACTCTCAAACAATATGATTGTGCCTATAAGGCCTGGTGGTATTTTTGCTTAAATAAACAGGTGGATCCGTATATGGGTGTATTAGAGAATATTATATGTTTCTTAAAATTAAAATTTGAAGAAGGTTGTTCATTTTCATTAGTTAATAGTTATAAGTCAGCATTGGCCTTAGTATTACAAATGTCGAAAGATAGTGAAAAAATGGTTAACAGGTTTTTGAAAGGGCTTAGGAATATCCGGCCTCCAAAAGCTAGGTACTCTAGTACATGGGACCCGCACCCAGTGCTAAATTACTTGGAGACCTTGTATCCTCTAGATTCACTGAGTCTAAGGGATCTAACTTTAAAATTGGTAGTATTGTTAGCGCTAACCACCGCTCATAGAATGCAGACATTAACTAAAATTAAAACTAGTAATATTGTTAAATGTGCGGAATATGTAGAGATTTTTATAGAAGATAAAATCAAGACATCAGGTAGGAACAGCCTACAGCCAGTTTTATATATTCCATACTTTTCAGAAAAACCGGCCTTATGTCTTGCATCTACGATAGAATTGTATATAGAGAAAACCAAAGCTATCCGACCAGTCGGCTTAAACACACTTATCATAACGATTAAAAAGCCTTTTCGGGCTGCATCCTCTCAAACAATCAGCCGTTGGATTAAGTCGGTTTTAAGACAGAGTGGTATAAATACAAACCTATATTTAGGGTATAGTATTAAACATGCGGCTGTATCTTCAGCAGATAGAGCTGGGGTGAATATTGAAGTTATTAGGAAGGCAGCTGGCTGGTCGGATAAGTCCAGTGTTTTTTGTTCTTTCTATAAAAGACCTATTCATTCTGCACCTGAGACCTTTGCTAAAGCAGTTTTTAAGGGTGCAGGAGTGAATATGGATTGAATAATTTGAATTAGTTTAAGCGTTAATAAATATATAAATTGTTCATAAAAATAGTTATCTAAAGCAATATAAAAGAGTTGGGGTACCTGTCTCGATTATTTAGTTTCACACCTTCCAGAGAATCAGCTCCAGGTTGACCCTAAATGTTCTTTAAACATCTACAGGGTGTTTTGTAATATGAGACGAGACTGCGAAATATAATTAATTGATCAATCGACTTACCTGGAAGGAAGGTTGATCATAATTATATGAGCAGTCTCGTCGAAATATTACAAAACCCCACCCTCGTGCATAATCTTTCATAATGCTCTTTGCCCGACCCTATTGGGTCAACCTGACGATACTTTCAACCAGTGAGAATCGAAGTAGCGCCGTTCGCCTAGGTAAGAAATGTGGTGTTTATGTTTTTTGTTTCAGCTCTTTAAACGTCGTATTGTTTCGTACAGCAAACTGCTACTACAGGGTGTTTTGTAATATTTCGACGAGACTGCTCATATAATTATGATCAACCTTCCTTCCAGGTAAGTCGATTGATCAATTAATTCTGCCACTATACTAGACAACGAGATACGACTGATCAGCGAAATGATTTACATTTCCAAACATGATAAGGCTGTCAATAAGAAAACTGACACTCTCAATCTTAGTCAGATTTATAATTATTTATTGGTTGCTAATTCCGTTAAACTTAAACCATAATAAAACAACATAATCAAATATTTACATGCTTTTATGACTGAACCCGGTATATCTATTAAATAATATGTAAGTATAAAAATATTCATATTTTTCTCACACTGGCTTCAGTATACAGCAGCAAATACGAAAAGTCAGGTGTAGACAAATGTTTTCAACCATATTCTAGAATGTTTTTTGTTTTTTGACCCAAAGGGATTATTAGATACTCTTCGTTAACCCTTGCCGTGTCACTTACTAACAGTCCCGATTGCCCAGCTTACGCAGGCACCAGGCGTTTAGCTGTAAACATAATACAGTGGCGTGTTGATATACATATGCCAATACCCCACAGGGATATGCTATCCTTTGGTGCTATAGAGGTGTGCTCGACAGTACGCTCTACATTTTATTTTTATTGTTATTTTAATGTTTAAAAATAGGATTGAATAAAGAAATTGTTAAAGGAGCAAAGGAGCAAAGGAGCAAAGGAGCAAAGGAGCAAAGGAGCAAAGGAGCAAAGGAGCAAAGGAGCAAAGGAGCAAAGGAGCAAAGGAGCAAAGGAGCAAAGGAGCAAAGGAGCAAAGGAGCAAAGGAGCAAAGGAGCAAAGGAGCAAAGGAGCAAAGGAGCAAAGGAGCAAAGGAGCAAAGGAGCAAAGGAGCAAAGGAGCAAAGGAGCAAAGGAGCAAAGGAGCAAAGGAGCAAAGGAGCAAAGGAGCAAAGGAGCAAAGGAGCAAAGGAGCAAAGGAGCAAAGGAGCAAAGGAGCAAAGGAGCAAAGGAGCAAAGGAGCAAAGGAGCAAAGGAGCAAAGGAGCAAAGGAGCAAAGGAGCAAAGGAGCAAAGGAGCAAAGGAGCAAAGGAGCAAAGGAGCAAAGGAGCAAAGGAGCAAAGGAGCAAAGGAGCAAAGGAGCAAAGGAGCAAAGGAGCAAAGGAGCAAAGGAGCAAAGGAGCAAAGGAGCAAAAGAGCAAAGGAGCAAAGGAGCAAAGGAGCAAAGGAGCAAAGGAGCAAAGGAGCAAAGGAGCAAAGGAGCAAAGGAGCAAAGGAGCAAAGGAGCAAAGGAGCAAAGGAGCAAAGGAGCAAAGGAGCAAAGGAGCAAAGGAGCAAAGGAGCAAAGGAGCAAAGGAGCAAAGGAGCAAAGGAGCAAAGGAGCAAAGGAGCAAAGGAGCAAAGGAGCAAAGGAGCAAAGGAGCAAAGGAGCAAAGGAGCAAAGGAGCAAAGGCGCAAAGGAGCAAAGGAGCAAAGGAGCAAAGGAGCAAAGGAGCAAAGGAGCAAAGGAGCAAAGGAGCAAAGGAGCAAAGGAGCAAAGGAGCAAAGGAGCAAAGGAGCAAAGGAGCAAAGGAGCAAAGGAGCAAAGGAGCAAAGGAGCAAAGGAGCAAAGGAGCAAAGGAGCAAAGGAGCAAAGGAGCAAAGGAGCAAAGGAGCAAAGGAGCAAAGGAGCAAAGGAGCAAAGGAGCAAAGGAGCAAAGGAGCAAAGGAGCAAAGGAGCAAAGGAGCAAAGGAGCAAAGGAGCAAAGGAGCAAAGGAGCAAAGGAGCAAAGGAGCAAAGGAGCAAAGGAGCAAAGGAGCAAAGGAGCAAAGGAGCAAAGGAGCAAAGGAGCAAAGGAGCAAAGGAGCAAAGGAGCAAAGGAGCAAAGGAGCAAAGGAGCAAAGGAGCAAAGGAGCAAAGGAACAAAGGAGCAAAGGAGCAAAGGAGCAAAGGAGTAAAGGAGCAAAGGAGCAAAGGAGCAAAGGAGCAAAGGAGCAAAGGAGCAAAGGAGCAAAGCAGCAGAGGAACAAAGGAGCAAAAGAGCAAATGGCGGAGGTAAAGAGCGAAGGAGCAAATGAGCTAAGGAGCTAAAAAGCTAAGGAGCTAAGGAGCTAAGGAACTAAGGAAATAAGGAGCTAAGGAGCAAATGAACGAACGAAAGAAGGATTGAATGAAAAGAGAAACGTGGGAACGAAGAAGCCAAGAAAAGGATAAACGAATGAACCACAAGCAAGGAGCAAAGGTACGAAGTAACGAATCGACATCGCAACGAAGAAATGGATAATTGCATTGAATAATAGGACAACTAAGACTAAAAGCTGGATGGATGAAGTTAAATTAATGAATGAATAAATTTGGGATGCAAAATCTTCTGCAAACTAAAGGGTGAGTGGGGTATATGTGCGTATCACCCTTGATTATGCCTGAGTTGTATATCAGAGCTTAGGATCTTCCTATACATTGAATTGAGGCGGTCGATGTATATCGCGCACATGTTTTACTTTAAATCCGGTTCCCGTGGTATCGGCAAGTGAACGGCTGAAATATATTATATCGCTGATCAGATAAGGATGGGGGTTAGGATAGAGGCCGCGCTTGGGTGTAAATGGTAATAGAAATATAAATTTGAAATAAAACCCCGGCTTCAAAAATAAATCTAATATGAAGCTCATTATATCAGAAAGAACCTATTGAGAGTGGAAATACTTTTGTATTATTTTAAATGTAACTATAAGGTAGACAAGCTTCATTTATTGGCTAGTAAAAAGCTATGAATTAGTTGGATCACCACCATTATTTCAATTACATTAATGATCTCTAGAGCATTGTTTCTATACCGCATGACATCACTGTGTTACAGTTTTAGATATGTATTTGTTGCACTCAATAACCGAATTAGGCCACTGATCGAAATTTATACCCACAACGCGTTGTGGATTTTGCAAATTTCTCACACCACGATCCGCGTAATCTTTGTATGCGCAGAACGCGTTGTGGGTAAATTACGTAGATCCACAATCCGAAATTCCGAATGCCGTCGGAACCACACGACCATTTTGCATCACGGGTGATACAAATATAGCCACAAAGCAAAACTTGGAAGTTTTATGATAAAAAAAATAAAACAATGTGTTATGTGGGCAGTATGTACAATGTCAAATATCTGCTCATGATTTACGAAATTTAATTTCCTCTTCATTCCTACTCTTGTTAGCTATCATTTATTCATTTTGTTTCATTTTCAATAATTTGTATCAATTCAGATTTCGATACTGTTTAGGTTAGGTTAGGTTGAAATTGCGTGGGGCAGCGCTGCCTCCTTACGCTGCGACTCAGTTGTGTCTATTGTGGCTCACACCTTTTTAGAGTTCACCGTTTAGTCCGCACTTCTTTGCGAAGGTGATCAACGTGAAGGGTGAAACTTCCTTGAAGTTGTTATATGTAGGGGTCGCTTCAAGCGCGTAACGCGGCGGTTCCAAGCGGTACCACCGGCAACGTCGCAACCTCTACTCCCAACAGTGTTCTCTGGTAGGTTCGTACCGTCCTTGGTTCTGATTGTTCTGCGTTCGTGGTTGTGGTTTTGTGGTTGACAGATGCTTGAAACGTGTTGTAAGAAGAGAAGGCAGGATGATGGGTTAAATGACAAATGTCAAATGCCAAAATTAAAAATTCAATGAAAAATTTATGTACTAATAAAAAAATGGGTTATCTTTTTATTAAAATTTATATAAAAAGAAAATTAATGCCTTCTTGGGCAGGGGCGAGTTTACGGTTTGTTCCGAAAATCAAAACTTATACAAAGCTTGAATACTGCGTAAACCCTACCCTGCTACCTACTATATGGTGAATCAAATGTGCAATGATCACTAAATGTACACATATGTACAATAATAAAATGAAGAAGTCGCTGGGGGCCCCGCTTCCCTAACGGTCCCTGTCCTCATGCTACTTATATCTACGGCTGGTAAGAATCTTAACTACCTACAGTTTATCCAAAAACCTTAACTAACTGATGTTCTAGGTGAACACTCCTAGTGGCTACAGTTCCTATCAAAAATAAAGCGAATTCCCACCTGTAATCTGGTGGCTGTGGTCCAAGGTTACCTGGAGTCTCCTCTAGCAGTCTAACATGTAGGCGAGTTGAAAGCATAAAAGAAGGATGTGGCTGTCGAAGGGATAGGCATGCAGCAAGCAGGTTATCATGCACTAAGCTGTACCACAAAGATTGCGGTGGTTTACGCAGGCGAAGCCTAGCTGTCCGAGTTGGTTGTATATGGTCCTTATCTCAACCGTAAAAGCTGTATTTCAAACTGTAAAAGCAGGATCTCAACAATAAAAGCCTTCTTTCAACCGTAAAAGCCGTATCTAAAAAGCCTACAAGCAAAAGGAATCCTCAAAACTGTGTCTCTGAGGGAGTTGTGGCTAACTTTCATGGAAGTAAGGTTATGCACCTACCGTTGGTATTGGGTGGCTTTAAGGTGTTCCCTTTGGATACTATGTGATATGGATATACTAATCCCACAGAGGTGGTTCTGCAGACACTGCAAAAATCCATTTCAACACAGGATCGCTTCTCTAGCAAATCTGCAAAATATGCTGCATTGACCACCTGGTCCAAGTAAATCAGAGAAGTGAAAGGAAAATGGCCTTTTCCTATGAAAATCGGCGCCAAACTCGCATGTCATATGGTAATGAACTGTGGTGATTTAATTCTGTGGTTCGACCTTGGTCCAACTGTCTACAAGGTACAAAGCAACAGATAGATGTCAACAGCAGGTTCCTGGTACAACTAACCTCTTCTCCATCAACATGGACAATGGACATGTAAACAATGGTTTTGGGCTGATGGAATGCCACGTTAAGTTCATATGAATTTAGTTAAATATAATATTGATATTTTTGTCCTTTCCAGATGACTGCAGCTTGGTATACCCATTAGAAGACTGGAATACTTTGTAAATACAAATAGGAATTGCTTGTATAATTGGCTTAAAAATATAGATGTTACATACTATATACAGACTTACATGTTATTTACAAGGCTTAAAATTATGAGCTAATGTGACTAATCTAGGTAAGTAGATACAGCATACTTGGAATCCGAAAATCAAACCGTAACAAAGTCATGAGGTTCCAGTTGGGCAAATCCAAATGTCTGGAACCTAGCGTTATCCAGTTCTGGACAGGAGTCCTTCACGTAGCAGAAGCGACAGTCTGAAGTTTGTTCAAGACCCAACTTCCACATATGGTTCCTCAGACGACCATGTCCCGTCAGCAGACCACCCAGAATGCGGAAATCGTTCCTGTTCGAATGCAGTGGCCCTGGTGTTCTCGCCAGTTCAGGAGTGCTTTTCTCTCTGCCCAGTCTGAGATGGTCTTTTTAGCGGTGCTTTTTGCATTGCCCGCAAATGGTTCTGGTCCTATCAACACAGATTCAGTTCTTCCTCTTGCGAGCGCGTCGGCCAATACATTGCCTTCCACTCCGCTGTGACCCCGAACCCAAATCAAGGTTACCCTGTTTCCTGTTCCGAGTTTGTTGAGAAGGTGCATGCAGTTCTATACCAGTCTTGAATCAACCCGACTGGAGCACAGTGCTTTCAATGCAGCCTGGCTATCTGAAAAGATTTTTCTAGATCTGTTTGTCAGGGGCCTTTTGATTAGTTCCCTGACTCCCAGCTCTATGGCAATCATTACTACTCCCGCTCCTGCCCCTAGTTCAGACTTGAAGCCATCAGTAAATAGCACAAGATCGGAGGGTGATATGAAGCCGTCCCTCCTCCATTCGTCCCTGCCTGGGAAAAGGACGTTATAGGATCGCTCTATGTGTGCTTCGGTAACCATATAGTCAGAGAACGTTCCTAGGATATGATGATGGGTGATTTCACCCATGATACCCGTTGTGTCTGGTCCTAGTTCCGTTTTGTAAGGTCTGCCAGTTGATAGCAGTCTGTAGGCGAATACTTTTGCAACTTTCTCCTCCTCAAGCGTTGGTGTTGTAGACATGGCTCCATTGTTGGCCAAACAGGCGGTGCGTTGCACTGCCGCCAGCCTAACTCTGGCTGTCCGTTGTAGGCATTTCTGCCACCAGACAACAGGGCCATATACTACCATGGGTTTAACCACCGTCTGATATATCCAGTAGATCAGTTTAGGACTAACGCCGCAAACCCTTCTGAGTGTCCAGAGGGCGAGCCGGGCCTTTTCGATTATGTTATCCAGGTGAGAGTTAAAGGTGAGTCTTTTGTCCAATATAAGACCAAGATATTTCACCTGCTCTGCAAACTATATTGACTCTACCGCTATTCTAGGTGAACAGAGTTTGTCTAGTTTCCGTCTTTTGCTGAACGGAACAACAACTGTTTTATGGGGGTTTATCGACATTTGTTCCCTCCTGCGCTAGCTGACGATTATGTTCAAAGCTTATTGAAGAAGTTCAGATATGGTCCTTTCGTACTTCCCTCTGACTACAATAACCAGATCGTCCGCATAGCATTGCACGTACACACCACTAATGGAGAGCTCGTTCAGCAGGTCATCCACCAGAATGGTCCACAGGAGGGATGAGAGCATTCCCCCCCCTGGGGACATCCCCTGGTAGGCCTAAACATTCCTGTTTGCCAACATACATGTCGAAAGTGATCTTCTCCACGCCTCTTTTTGCAAGGGCTACCTGGAGCGATTGCGGGAGTGCGTTGTTGAACGCTCCTTCAATGTCTAGGAAGGCACCCAACACAATTTCTTTGTTTCCCAAAGACTGGTCGATTTTGCCCACTAGGATGAACAAGGCAAGGTCAGTTGATTTGCCTGCCGTGTATGCGTATTGGTGAGGACTCGGCGTTATTAACCATAATGGTCCCTCCCTAATGTGGTTATCCACGATTCTTTCTAAGGTTTTCAAGAGGGACTATGTTACGCAGATAGGACGAAAGAAACTGGGCAGAGACGTATCCACTCTACCCGCCTTCTGTATGAAGACAGTTCTTCCTAACGTCCACCATAGCGGGATATAACTCCAAGCCAGGCTTGCTCTAAAGATCTTCACCAGCACCGGCCTTATTATGTCTTGACCTCTTTGCAGGAGAGCAGGGAATATGCCGTCCTCTCCAGGTGATTTGTATGGTGAGAAGGACTCGCTAGATGGGTGATTGCAACGCCCTGGTTGAGGAAGTGTGAATGCATGCCTGTTTTCCTGGGAGGTGTTTTTGTAAAATAATCTCTAACGTTTTCTTGGCAGAGTCCGTATAGGTGCCATCTGGTCTTTTTAGAGACCCGACTTCCCGTCCCGGATCTCTGGAGAGAATCTTGTGAATTCTAATGCCTGCTGGTAAGTGTGAGATACTCTGGCAGAACTTCCGCCAACATTCTCCTTTGGCTTTCCTGATAGCCTTACTGTACTCCGTTATAGCCGTGCGATAGGTGTCCCAGTCGCCAGATTCTTTCGCCCGGTTGAAGAGGCGCTGGACTTCTATTCTTTTTAATTCAAGGGTTCTGCTCCACCAGGGTGTACCCCTTTTATCTCTGCTTGTTTTGAGTGGGCAGTTTTCGTGATAGGCAGTCAGTAGGGCGGATTGCAATTGATCGCTCGTAACTTCAATCTCTGCGCTGTCTTTAACGACCTTCAGAACATCACTCATCCGCGCTTGCAAGAATTTGGTGTATCCCTGCCAGTCGGTATTCTTGGGGTCTCGGTATTGAAGGGGGTGGCATATTCGATCTTAATTCGAACCGGATATGTCTGTGGTCTGAGCATGAGGCTTCAGAGGAAACTCTCCAGTTAACGATGTTCATGCTAATAAACTGCGTGCTTATTGTTAGGTCTAGAACTTCTTGGCGATTTACCGTCACAAAAGTTGGTTCGGAGCCTATGTTATTAACCATTAGCCCTTCACCTATTATATAATTATAGAGTTTCTCACCTCGTGTGGTGATATTGGAGCTGCCCCAATCTCTGTGGTGTGCGTTTGCTTCGCATCCCAGCACGAGTTGCTTGTTGTTCCTTCTGCAGTAGGCAAGCAATTCCCGCACTGCAGCTAGAGGGACTTCTGGTCCAATTTCTCCCGGGAAGCAGTCAGAACAGATGACTATGCCTCTCCTGCCGCTCTCCTCCGGCATTGAGATTTGGATGGTTACTACGTCCTTTGTGCAGTTCTCTGTTAACATAAAAAATCTATGTTTTCCTGATAAGTACTCTTTAGATACAAGGTTTTTCCCTAATTTACATAGTTTTTATGCTTCTTTAACCTTGCCTGTGATTTTTTCCTAGTCATCTTCTAAAAGTGTAGACCTTAGAGATGACTATAGTTTATTCAATCCACTCTCGAATTATTTTCGAAGTATTTCTGTTCGATCCACTGATTTTACTAAATGTTGTTGAAAAAAAAAACACTTTTTGTGGTTATGTAAGTTTATTAGATTTCCGCTATGTGGCTATTTGTATTACCCATAAGCCGAAATGGTCCTGCATTTCCGATGGCATTCGGAGTTTCGCATTGCGGGTTTTAGTAATTTACCCACAATGCGTTCTGCGCATACAAAGGTTACTCGGAACGCGATGTGAGAAATTTGGGAAATCCACAACGCGTTGTGGGTATAAATTTTGGTCAGTGGCCGAATTCGGTTATTGAGTACAACATATTCACAAATGTCTGTCTGTCCAATAGAATGGACGTGTCCATATTGTATCGGACGTATTTAATTTTTTTCCATACATTCCAACAGTACTTCTTATTGTGTGTAGGAGTTTCTATTGTACAAGATGCGTACTTGCGTAGTACTGCAGTTAGGTGGAAGTACCTCACTTAGTCTAAAAGACTGATTGATTGTGTCTCTAAAAGCAAGATTTTATGAGATCTGGTCGTCATTGCAAGGTTTTTAAATAGTCGGTAATATCTTTCAACATAATATATTATAGATATATCTTCCAATAGCTCGTATTAATTTTGAGAGCCTCCTGTGGTCATACTAGGTATTATAAGCGATTCAGTCAGCTATGGAATCTTTGGGTCTGTTCTCCTTGGAATTCCTCGAAATAATTATCTTTACAATACCTGTATAACCACCCCACAGTGGACAAGATTTTCAAAGTACGTAAGGTGCACTTTTGAAGAGTTATACGCTGTCGTTTTAGAGCGAAGAATCAGATTGACGGACAAGTTACCACTATGAGTGACGTAGTCAGGTATCATTCGATTGTGGCTTTTAATTTTGATATGACCGAATTATTAAACAGTATGTCTAAAAAAATCATCACTGCCTAAATATTGAAAACATCTGTCACAACTTCTAAAACTAAGAACTTCCTAGATCTATTTATCACTGAGTAGCCCAAATGGGTGATATGACCGAATTATTATAAAGTATGTCTAAAAAAACGGAGTCAAGTTGATTGACTCAGTACTTCCCACACATCATGATGATACCATTTTATTATTTCCCATTGCATGGAGCTATAGTCTAAAATCCCCTTTCAACTGAATTATCGCCCATCCGTCCGCAAGAACAGCATCCAACACAAAAACCCTCGTAAATAGTTTCTTGCGACTCCCTCCTTAGGAACTAGGGAGCCACAGTTTTTTCTGCATGCTTGAACTGGACGATGCGAAACGATCAAGAGCCTCCAACCCGTCTAAAAACGAAGTTTGAGCTGATTTTATGTTTTTAGTTTTTTGATTATTGCTGCGCCGCCACTGACAGTGTTTCTCAAAAACAGAGTCGTTTTCCATTCTCGCAGCGGTAGTAAATTCTGTGTCAAAATTTTATTAACATCAATTCAATAATTTTCGCTTTACACAATATACATAGAACAAAATAAAGCAAAACTCGTATGTACAGATCACAAAACTGGTTTCTGTGGTCAATGCAAGCCAATGTTCGGATGGACCTAAAAAGGTGTAATATGCCGCTAGGTATTTCTTCTACAGGTCAATAGACGGACTATTATGAATGCAACAAATTTTTCAGGTTTGCAACCTCCCACCCCCCAAATTTCACTCTCACCCTAAAGTAGAAAACGATCAGGAAGTCATAAAATGCCTAAAAACAAAGTTTAAAGAATATTTGGAATTTTTTGATTTTTGCTGCCGCCCATGCACTGATTTTTAAATTGTAGCAACATTAACTACTACGACTCCACACCATATCGCTACCCAAATTTCATCAAAACCTATGTATGCAGCGGTTACTGAGATTAGGAGGCCAGAAAAACGTCAAAAGACAGACAGACGGACAGACAGACGGACAGACAGACCGACAGACAGACCGACAGACAGACCGACAGACAGACCGACAGACAGACCGACAGACAGACCGACAGACAGACCGACAGACAGACCGACAGACAGACCGACAGACAGACCGACAGACAGACCGACAGACAGACCGACAGACAGACCGACAGACAGACCGACAGACAGACCGACAGACAGACCGACAGACAGACCGACAGACAGACCGACAGACAGGCCGACAGACAGACCGACAGACAGGCCGACAGACAGACCGACAGACAGACCGACAGACAGACCGACAGACAGACCGACAGACAGACCGACAGACAGACCGACAGACAGACCGACAGACAGACCGACAGACAGACCGACAGACAGACAGACAGACAGACCGACAGACAGACAGACCGACAGACTGACCGACAGACTGACCGACAGACCGACAGACAGACCGACAGACAGACCGACAGACAGACCGACAGACAGACCGACGGACAGACCGACAGACAGACCGACAGACAGACCGACAGACAGACCGACAGACAGACCGACAGACAGACCGACAGACAGACCGACAGACAGACCGACAGACAGACCGACAGACAGACCGACAGACAGACCGACAGACCGACAGACAGACAGACCGACAGACCGACAGACAGACCGACAGACAGACCGACAGACAGACCGACAGACAGACCGACAGACAGACCGACAGACAGACCGACAGACAGACCGACAGACAGACCGACAGACAGACCGACAGACAGACAGACAGACAGACCGACAGACAGACAGACCGACAGACTGACCGACAGACTGACCGACAGACCGACAGACAGACCGACAGACAGACCGACAGACAGACCGACAGACAGACCGACAGACAGACCGACAGACAGACCGACAGACAGACCGACAGACAGACCGACAGACAGACCGACAGACAGACCGACAGACAGACCGACAGACAGACCGACAGACAGACCGACAGACAGACCGACAGACAGACCGACAGACCGACAGACCGACAGACAGACAGACCGACAGACCGACAGACAGACCGACAGACAGACCAACAGACAGACCGACAGACAGACCGACAGACAGACCGACAGACAGACCGACAGACAGACCGACAGACACACCGACAGACAGACCGACAGACAGACCGACAGACAGACCGACAGACCGACAGACAGACAGATCGACAGACAGACAGATCGACAGACAGGCAGATCGACAGACAGACAGACCGACAGACAGACAGACCGACAGACAGACCGACAGACAGACCGACAGACAGACCGACAGACAGACCGACAGACAGACCGACAGACAGACCGACAGACAGACCGACAGACCGACCGACAGACAGACCGACAGACAGACCGACAGACAGACCGACAGACAGACCGACAGACAGACCGACAGACAGACCGACAGACAGACCGACAGACAGACCGACAGACAGACCGACAGACAGACCGACAGACAGACCGACAGACAGACCGACAGACAGACCGACAGACAGACCGACAGACAGACCGACAGACAGACCGACAGACAGACCGACAGACAGACCGACAGATAGACCGACAGACAGACCGACAGACAGACCGACAGACAGACCGACAGACAGACCGACAGACAGACCGACAGACAGACCGACAGACAGACCGACAGACAGACCGACAGACAGACCGACAGACAGACCGACAGACAGACCGACAGACAGACCGACAGACAGACCGACGGACAGACCGACCGACAGACCGACAGACAGACCGACGGACAGACCGACAGACAGACCGACGGACAGACCGACGGACAGACCGACGGACAGACCGACAGACAGACCGACCGACAGACCGACCGACAGACCGACAGACAGACCGACAGACAGACCGACAGACCGACAGACAGACCGACAGACAGACCGACAGACAGACCGACAGACAGACCGACAGACAGACCGACAGACAGACCGACAGACAGACCGACAGACAGACCGACAGACAGACAGACCGACAGACAGACCGACAGACAGACAGACCGACAGACAGACCGACAGACAGACCGACAGACAGACCGACAGACAGACAGACCGACAGACAGACCGACAGACAGACCGACAGACAGACCGACAGACAGACCGACAGACAGACCGACAGACAGACCGACAGACAGACCGACAGACAGACCGACAGACAGACCGACAGACAGACCGACAGACAGACCGACAGACAGACCGACAGACAGACCGACAGACAGACCGACAGACAGACCGACAGACAGACCGACAGACAGACCGACAGACAGACCGACAGACAGACCGACAGACAGACCGACAGACAGACCGACAGACAGACCGACAGACAGACCGACAGACAGACCGACAGACAGACCGACAGACAGACCGACAGACAGACCGACAGACAGACCGACAGACAGACCGACGACAGACCGACAGACAGACAGATTTTCGTTATGTAGACATCATAAAGCGCCCAAAAAGTGTATTATCTCAAAATCGAAAATTTTCGCGATCATAATACTCCCCTCACCTATCGATGTGGGAAGTAAAAACATATGTTTTTGCTGGTTTAGCGAATATTATCAATAAAATGTACATTTCATACATTTCAGTTTATTTTCTCGTTGCCCAGTAAAAAAAACCTTGTTTGTATCTCTGCATATATCATGTAATCTTGTTAGGACCTGCTGAGTCTGTCACCGATGTCCTTGCCACCCTAAAATTTACAATAACGGCTCCCATGGCAAGGGGATATCAGATTATAGCTTCATAAGTTATGTGAAAATAATAAGCTGCTATCACCGTAACCTGTGAGAAGTATGGGTCAATGACTTGACTGTCTTGTGGTCACTATGCATAAGCGCTCCACTCGTAACGATGTCCTTTACAAAGATCTATCCCGAAAGATCCTTAGCAAAACTAACTAGGCACTGTAATTAAAGATGTTTTGTTATATTAGCATGTAGTGTTTCTAAATTTCTTTTGGAATGATAGCCTGAAGACAAGTAAAGGAACCTTTAGTGAATAATAATTTAACCAAGAATAGAGGTCCACAGTTAGGTCTTCAAATGTAGTGGGCGGATAGTTGTGTAAATAACAGGATATCACCAAGGTAATTTTTTAAAGCTAATGGCAGTTACTGAGATTTCATCGGTATTAAAAGCAATATCGACAGACTGACAGATAAACAGATAAGTCAATGAATATTAGAGACATGATGATGACAACATTAAATATCCAAAGAGCAAGTAAAGCAAAATATTGAGCCACATAATTCTGGAACCCTATATAATCCGATCTGAGGTATCCATCTGATGATTGGCGTACTGATTTTAGTCATTGTTACAAATGCAGCAGCATTTTCTAAAATAGGCGGATTCACGGTAAGTAGATTGGCTAATTACAAAAAAAGTGAACATCATCAACATCCTCACTCTATTGTAGCGTAATTTTGGATAGTGAATAAATGAATTATTTTGAAAGTAAGTGTTTCTTTATTTAATAAAATGTGACATTCTAGTATAGTTTACGTGCTATGTTTAGTGAAAAGCAAAAAACTGGACTCCCTTTCGTTTCACGAAACTGTGGGAAAACTGTCCGCAACGTGTTTAGATATGGTTTTAGCCATTGTACTCCACGTCCTTCTAGTTTCTGTACCATAGGCGTATACTCATGACTCATTGAAGGAATTCTACACTTTAGAGATATATCTGAAAATTGTGTTTGAATACATTCTGTGTAGATGAAGAGTATCGAAAGATCAAAGGGTTTCGTGTTTTCATACAATCGCGACTCTCCAGTAACTCCCTTAACCGATTCTTATGAAATAGAGCGACACTGAATAATAATAAATCCTGTAATTTAGAAACTTTTAGCTCAGTTTTTATGTTTTGTGACACTACTGCTACGGCGGAGATGGAAAAACTATAGTTTTTGAAAATTCCCAGTGGCGACAACCCCATGATCAATGTACAATCCATATTAAACCCGCTAAAACTGTAGGTGCACTAGACACTCCGCGCGCTGCACAGATTTTGATAGATCTATAGGGGGATAGGATATTGGAAGAACGCTAGTAGTTCTTACTGACTTGACCGTTTTGAATTATCAGTTGATACTTTAGAAGCTACAGCTGGAAAATGTGTAGCTCCGTTCTGTCGTTACATTTTTTTTTAATATTCTCTCTTCACAGGCAAAATACTGACCTGTATGTTCCTTTCGCTTAACTGACATTGCACTCACTGTCCTGTTATCCGATCTCCGATGCATGCCGTGTACCAATGCAAATCAAGCAACTCTATAGAAATGTATATATTCAGCGCCATAAAAACAAAACATATACTTTTAAGCTTATCTAGCCTTCGATTTCAGTAACGTTTGTTGAATTAAGAAGTCTCATAACATATGGTGTGCAAATTTCTCCAGTTAGTTATTATTTAGCGTATGGTAATATAGTACACGTGAAAAAAGTTATAAAAAAGTAAACATAGTTTTTTTTTGGTTTTAATCTTTTTTGTTCTATTTTTTGTTTTTAATGTCCTTTTGCGATCTAAATAGAAACTGGGTTGTAGGTTAGTATCAAGCCTGGGAATCCATTCTACGGCTGATGGTTTGACCAGAAGGAACCCCTTGTTGCCTCTATATACCTGTAACATACTGTATATTATGGTATTCTGTATTTGTATTAGTTGTCATTGGTTGTCATACATGATGTAAAGTCAAAGTGCTAGGTTAGATCTTTTGAAGTGTAAACGTCATCGAATCGTCTAGAGTTTTCGAGAATGACGGATGGTTTCTAGAAATGTCATCGAATGCTCTAGATGGTTCGATGAAGTATATATAAGGTGCTACGGGTAGCGTAGTGGTTGAGTCAGTTGAGTGGAGATCTAGTTGAGATAAGGTTAAGAGATATTGTATTAAGTTCTGAAGTAAAACGGTGAAAGTTACGTCGAGTTTGATTCTCTGGGTGAAGAAAAAGAGGCCGTCGTGACAATTGGTGTCGGAAGTGTGGGATCATCCATCGAATCAAGCCAGGAAAAGGAAAGAAGAAGTGAGTACAGTGTCCATTAATGCCAGTAACCAGAGCTATGGCATCCGAAATGAATGCATTGATGGCTATGCTACAAGAAATGGGAAACAAATTAGATCAAAGTGCAGCTCAATCGAGAACAAATATGCAAGATCTAGAGGAGAAGCTAAAACAACACCAGGACGAGGCAGTCGTGAACCTAGAGGAGAAGCTAAAGCAACATCAGGACGAGGCAGTCGTGAACCTAGAGGAGAAGCTAAAGCAACACCAGGACGAGGCAGTCGTGAACCTAGAAGAGAAGCTAAAGTACCACCAAGATGAGGCAGTCGCAGACTTGAAGAGTGGACAGGAACTGGTGATGACTCGGTTGGAGGAGCAGAAGTCAAGCATTAGAAAATCAAGACCACCGTATTAGTGCAATTGAGGAGTAGCTAGCAGCATCAGAAAAACACGTTGAGGAACAGCTTCAGCAAGTGAAAGATCAGGTCAAAGAAATGGTCAGAGAGGAGCTGCGAGAGTTTAGTGCAGGTGAGCGTAGTTTAACAGCTGCAGCACCTGCTTTTACTGATAGACACAGTGGCGTAGTAGCAAAGCCCTATCCATACAATGGAAAAACGTCATGGGACATTTATCATATGCAATTTGAAAACATCGCACGTATGAATAACTAGTCGAATGAGGAAAAGGCTTGTGTGCTGACATCAATGCTCAGAGATTCTGCAGCAGCTATTTTGGAAAATCTCTGCTCGTCAGATTTACGTGACTATGATAAGATAGCATCTGCACTAAAGTTACGTTTTGGAGATGCACACTTAACAGAGCTGTTGCATGGCCAGTTGCATAACCGGACACAACAACCCAAGGAAGATTTAACCACATTTGCATACGAAGTCCAAAGCTTAGCTAAACGAGCATTCGTCAGCAGTCCCATCGAGACACAGGAATACGTTGCTGCTCGTCAGTTTGTCGAAGGCATTGCGGACCTGGACGTTCAGCGAATTGTAAGGCTATCCAGTCCCAGAACCTTACAAGATGCTTTGGTCAAGGCTCTTGAAATTGAAGCTGCCACGAAAGCCACGCGAATGACACGGAGGGTGCGATCTGTAGAACAAGATGATGAAGCAGAGGTCAGGGCGACAGCGTTCGTTCCAAGAAGAAGAGGTGGTACCTTTCAACGAAACCCAGCTCGCACAAATTTAGAAGGACCTGAGAAGTTTACGTGCTGGAGATGTGGGCAGAAGGGGCACCTTAGAGTAGGCTGCCGGATACAGGTCGATAAGATGCAGGTGAATGTAGAAAAAGCAGATGAATACGCAAGCAAAATGAATTCTATGCAAGGCACGATAAACTCAATGAAGGAGCAGCTTGATAGAGACATGAAGAATTTCCTGAAGAAGAACGAGGAAATTATCGCTAAGCTTCAAGGACAATACAGAGCAGCCATGAGGGAACTTACAGCAGACCGGGATAGGCTAAAGCAGTTGCTTGACTCTCAGAAACGAGAATGTATGGGTATTAGGAGCAAGTTTGAAAAGGACAAAAATAATCTGTTGAAGAAGAGTGACCAACACGAGGCAGCCTTGAGAAAGCTCAACGTAAAACACGACAGAGAAATTTCTGCTCTGAAAAATGAAATCAAGAGATTGAAGGATTTGGATCAGCTGAAGAAAGCGGAGGATAGATGTGACAAAGTTAAGGACGAAAATGCAAGGCTCAAACAGAAGATTACCCAGCTGGAGGCTGAGAACGCATCGTTAAAGGAATACCTAGACCACGCGATTGTGCAGGCCAGAAAGACCGCGGTCAAGGAAGACGAGTCGAAGTTGAGAGAAAGGTTAGTGCATCATGAAGCAGAAATCAAGAAGATGAAATCAGGTATGACAGATACGCTTGATAGTGTGAGAAAGGTCATGGAAGACTTGTATAAGGCAAGAGATGTTGACAATAAGATGAGAGAGCAACTGGCGAATTTGGAAGATGAGAACGTTCGAATGGAAAAGGAGCTGGAAGACGCTTTGGCTGCAGTAAAGGCTGATAGTTCTGGGATGAAACGATTGAAGTACGGACATAATAAGATAAAGCAGAAGAATTCGAACAAAGTCATTGAAAATGCAAACAAAGGTGTATACGAAATATCAGCGATGCAAAACGACGATGTAGACTTGAAGCAGATACTGGCGCAGCTGGAGAGAGAAAACGCGAAGGTAGGGACCAAGCTTAACGTTGTGCTCAAGGACGTGTCATGGGGCTCTGATCAAGCCGCGCAACTCTGGAGCGAGAATGGTAAGCAGAAGATCAGGATTACGCAACTGGAAGGCAAACTCAGCAGATTCACTAAGGAACTGGAGAGCAACCTGAGTGACGAGAAGGGAGTGTCGAGAGTGGACAACCGGCAAGACGAAAAGGTGCAACTGAAGGGAATGATAACAGAGCTAGGAAAAGAGAATCCTGCTGGAGCTGAAAATGAGAATCGCAAGTTGGGCAAAGAATATCGCAGTTACGAGGTGATCTGGTATGGTCTTGCAACAGACGACGGAAGGAAGGGTAGGTGTCCGAAGCTACAACGTCATGGGGAGGAGCCCTACGTGATGATGAAGCGCCTCAGCGACGTAGTCTACAGGTTATGTACGGAAAGTGGAAAACCGAAGGTTGACTAAGCTGATGTCTGTGGTGATACAAGAATCGAAGTTGTTCGTCGAGGACGCCGAACGCTAAGGGGGGAAGAATGTAACATACTGTATATTATGGTATTCTGTATTTGTATTAGTTGTCATTGGTTGTCATACATGATGTAAAGTCAAAGTGCTAGGTTAGATCTTTTGAAGTGTAAACGTCATCGAATCGTCTAGAGTTTTCGAGAATGACGGATGGATTCTATAAATGTCATCGAATGCTCTAGATGGTTCGATGAAGTATATATAAGGTGCTACGGGTAGCGTAGTGGTTGAGTCAGTTGAGTGGAGATCTAGTTGAGATAAGGTTAAGAGATATTGTATTAAGTTCTGAAGTAAAACGGTGAAAGTTACGTCGAGTTTGATTCTCTGGGTGAAGAAAAAGAGGCCGTCGTGACATACCCTAAGGCCACATTCTTGCACTATGTGTCTGACAGTTTGGCGTTCCGCTCCACAGTTGCATCACGGGGAATCGCGCTTGTTCCGTGTAAACAACGAATCAGCGCACACTCCATGCGATGTGCGAATTCTGTTCAGGTTTAACCGTTCTTTTCGGTGGAGCTCAAAACCAGGGGTTCTTGACCAACAGTAAGATTACTGTTCACTTCTTTCGGTGTTTGGGTCGCCCAAATTGCTACCCATTTAACTGCAGGGTTAAAACCATCAGACTCGAGTTGGAGAGCTGTTGTAGTTGGCGGTTTTCTGGACCATCATAATCTGCGCAAGTAGAGATCAGGTACATATCTTCGTGGATTGGCAGTGAGGGATTTGTTTTGATTTTGTTATATACCTTCAGTAATAGTTGTCATAGAAGTGTTTAACTGGGCGTCTATCAGTCCAATATGAAAGCTGTTCAGTCACACTGCAAGAAAATTCAGCCGTAGAGAAACAAAGGCTCAGGGCCGAAGTTCGGAGCGTAGAAGCGGAGGCGCCCCAAGAGGTTCCACATTATTTTTTCTTCTTCTTTCAGTACCATCTCCTCAGCGGAGGTTGGCGATCATCATTTGGAACTCTTCTCTGTCTTGGGCTAAACGAATGATTGTGCAGGCCTCTCTTATATTAAACCACTGGCATAAGTTCCGAAGCCAGGAGAACTTTTTTCGCCCGATCCCTTGTCGTCCTTCGATCTTTCCCTCAACGATCAGTTGTAACTCATACTTACTATTTCTAAAAATATGGATAAAATGTGCTGCTATTTATTATTTTTGCAGGATGTTATTTCTGGTGTTTACTTTGTCTGCGATGGACTGAATATGTTTTTTAAATGATAGTTTCCTATCCAGGGTGACACCTAGGTACTTGGGTTTTGCATCATAGTGTAACAAGGTGCCGTTAAGGTAAATATTTAGCCCTCTTTTTGCCATTTCATTGTTATGGTGAGAGAGCCAGGTCATCTGCATATCGAATTTCCGAAAGGATAACGAATTTCCGAAAGGATAACTGAGAAAGATCTGAGGTATATATATTGAACAAGACGCGCAATAGAACGGAGCCCTGAGGTATCCGTTATTTAAATGTCTCACTTTGCTGGTATCATAGCTCATGGTCTACGAACACTATGCCGGTCTTAAGGCAACGTTGGTATCCGCTTTCAATAAAAAATGTGACACTGAGTATCTGGTCACAGCAACTACAATTCGGTCTGAAACCCGCCTGCTCAATTGGTATATGTTGTTCTAACTTGGGAACTATTCTTATCAATACTAATCGCTCGGGGAGATTGAGACAGACGCTGAGTACCATGATGGGCCCATAGTACTCCAAAAGTTCGCAATTTTTCCTTAGTTGCAGTATGGCAATTATCTTCGATTTTTTGAATTCTGGAAGTAGTTCACCAGTCTTTAAAATATCTGAAAGGATATCCTCAGCCACTCTCTTGTCCGTGGTCCACAATGAATTATGAATTCTGGAAGAATTTCATCAAAACTTGGCTTTCAGTGAATTTTTTTTCATTACCTACAAATATGTGGGATGTACTGACTCAAGCCACTTGTCGACTGTGTGTTGTAATAAGTTAGAAGCACAAAACCTTTTTTTAAAAAGAGGCTATGAGTTGATAGTTAAAATTAAAAGGATGAAATTTTGTATTTTCCAATTTTTAGAGGATTTAATAAAAGCTTTTTTACAAAAGGTTTTTTGCTTTTAGTTTATTTTTCACATTTTAGCTATCGCTGGCTAGGTTTCCGAGTCTGTTCATATCATTCAACGCATCATTATTTCAAGGTCCTTTGCCTGTTCATTTCTAACAATCTAGTGTTTCAATAAGGAGACCTTCTAATGATTTTACCCTACTTAAAAACTTCAAAAGTTCGCCATATTGGATTAAGAGTGATGTCAGAATGTATTTCTAATTATTCGACAAGACCGTTTATTTGATACCTACGCATATTGCAGGAGTGTATAAAAATAAATATTCCGCCATCTTGGATAGTCCGCCATATTGGATTTGGAATGACGTCACATTATCTTTCGAGTTAGTCTCAATAAACCTCTTCATTTGATAGCCATACTATACCCATACTGTAGAAATGCATAATGTATAGCTGTTCCGCCATCTTGGATGTTCCGCTATATTGGATTTGGAACGACGTCACATCTTACCATGTGTTGTCATCTAAACTAAACGTGTATACAAAATCTCAGCAAAATCAGTTAAAGCACTCTGGTACAAAGTTGAGTAGCAATATTTTACCCGAACAAACATACATACATACATTGTAAGTTGAATAAAAGCTCTTAATAACAAATAGAAGCTTTTAAAAAGACAAGCGGTTAAGTACGCGTGTATGCACGGACAAGTGTTGCCCGAATAATCATTAAAGCTGGCGTAGCGCCATGAAAAATTGCCCTCCGGACTATTAGCGTGCGTGCAAATGACAGAGTAGGGGCAAGAGGTGTCATATAACGAATTTATGTAATTTAATCGAAAAATGATAGCCTCACTAGTAAGCGGGTGTATTAGCGATATAACGGATGGCCGTTTAATGTGTAATACACTTTCCAAATTAATAACGTGAGATGCGATACACACGCAATGCCGTCCGCTATCTGTATAGCTTTGTTTAATAGTCAAGGACTGAAAGGTCTAGATTTGTGTCCTAAGCCCGCACTTGTCACAGAACTGGGAGAATTGGGGCCTGAACCATCAACTAATGTTTTTGTCATGAAACCACTGTTAATGCAATTCCAACCATTGTGCTGTTATTTCTACGAATTAATTTGCGGTGTGGACTCATTTATTTTTTGTATGCCTCTAGCAGCTTTTTGGGTTTTGGTGTTATTTCATTATCAGAGTAGATCTCAGCGATTTGTTTGCTGTTTGGATCTTACTTACTGAGAGCAAGATTTACTTCAATTTCAGAAACGAGGAATCTAAAACATGGTTAAAGGGTCAAATTGTACTTAATTAGCAATATATAAATACACAGTGGTCCGATAAGCGCGCAGTGATCTCTATCCGTCTTACCGGTTAAATAAAAAGGAAATGACTTCAATAAAAAAGGATTCCTTTCAAACTGTCTGCTTGTAGAAATTAATTTTAAGGATGAATGCCATCCGCATATACCGGAAGTAGGTATGAACTACCTTATTTTAAATAGAGCACCCTGTATATTATTACTTTTTTGAATTTAGTATTGATTTTTATGTCCAGTTTTTTTAACCATACTTTATGCCTATGAAGCCTTTTTTCGAAGTCATTCTAATCTCTAGAAAATTTGACGTTTGTAGTAGGTACCTTACAAAAAATGTTAATATCTCGGAAACTAAGCACGACAGAAAGATGCAGTTTCCGATTATAAAACAAGCACGAAACGTACTTGTGTTAAATTAAAATCACTGTTTTAAAAGCATATTAAATCAATAGATTAGCAGTTTTCCAATTTGAAAAGTTTAAAGGTTAAAAACTCCTTTTTTTCAAACGGGATGGTATTTTTTTTATTTATGTTATTGGCTCTGATCTGAGATCAACCGGCCACTTCTATTTTGGATGGATATCTATTTTTTCTTAATAAATATGAACATTGTTTTATATTAGTTATAGTTGAAAGTTACAGTGTTATTTTTAGTTTTTGAGTGCAAAAATTACATAATAGTTTGTATGCACAGTTGTTTTCACTAGCTAGTATAGAGATCAATTAGCAGGTAACGGAATATAGTTTGACAATCTGTGATACAAATCTGTTACCTCATTACTGATCAATTGGCATTCTAATATCCAGTGTTGAGCAGTACCAATCTCTCCACATCTGCAGTGAGGGTCGTCTAACCCTATTCTAGTCGATGGAGTTGGTCGTTACTTGATGGAGATCCATACTAATACAAAAAGGTATTTCCGATGAACACACTATACACACTACACTTTTATTTAAAAAACTTGCGACAGTTGTTTCGACACATAGTGTCTTTATCAAACAAAACAAACACTTGTTTGTTTGTTTGTTTGATAAAGATACTGTGTGTCGAAACAGTTTTTTAAATAAAAGTGGTGATCATTCATCGGAAATACCTTTTTGTAATTACCCTATTCTAGTTTTGTGTTGAGGGCTTAAGCAATGACCACACCTCAGTCTGCAAATTGTTCTCACAAGTGGTCTATTCGTTTCTCTCTTAAACCAGGGCCCTGTTCTTATGTTCTGCTGGATCTGTTTGTATATTGTTCCCGATGGATTTCTATGGTAGTGTTCGCCCCACTTTTTTTCAGGTTCTTGTTTAACTTGCTGTTCAAGTCACTGTATGGAATTTTGAAGTTTCTCATCAGTATTTCATCTGTAGTCGCCATCTTTGACTGTGTCGTTTTGATGTATACCTGTATGTCCTTTAATCCATACAAGTTTTACATTTTTATTCAAATTGTTGTGCCTGTAAATCAATTTCATTATGTTTGATATGATATGGTTGAAAGTCTGTGACATTCATAAATGCCCTAATCTCATAGCTGCACTCTTGCTGTCGCTGAAGATTATAACATCTCTAAGGTCGGTATTATTGAGAGACTATTCTAGTGCTTCTTGAATGGTTGTCAACTCAACTGTATATATTGAACAATCTGGAGGAAGTTTGTATAATACTTGATAGTTTTATTTTCATGGTAGAAAGCGGAGCCTACACCATTTGTCGTCTTTGAACCGTCTGTGTATATTCACATTGATCCCATTTTTCTTCTATCTGCTGTTGAAACTTGATGTATGTGGTAGGGTCGACTTGATGAAATTTCGTATATTCTACTCCTAGTTTGAAGTTGTACGTCTTGTATTCTGGGGTAAAGTAGGGGTGTAATACGTAGGAATATAATATTTGGTCTCTGATTGGTAATAAATATTTGTAGCCTTCTATAAGTAAAGGGAGTCTTTTATGCTGCCAGTATTTGCTAGTCATCCCCAATTTAAAAAGTTTATGAATAGATGCAACATTGTCTTTGCTAATCTGCTTCAGTACTGCTCTTATACTCAGTTTTTGTCTTCTTAGATACAAAGGAGGTTCATTGCATTCTACCTCCATTACATTGATTGGAGTACTTGGTAAGTATCCAACACAAAGTCTCAAACATTTGTTTTTTATTTTTTCTATTTTTTGCAGATTGTTTTGATGCATTGCCATATTGAATCGATCCATAGTCTAATATTGACCTAACTGGAGATCTGTAGAATGTTAGACAGATATTTGGGTCTGCACCCCATTTGTAATTACTAAAGGTTTACAAAATATTGATTGCATTTTCTGCTCTTCTGATAAGATAATTAATGTGTTTTTTCCCCAGTTCAGTTTCCTATCTAGATATGATCCTAAATATTTGACTGTATTTTGTTGTTTGAAGTTTTTGCCTGCAAGGTTTATTGTATTTGGTAAATTGAGATTGAATCTTAAACGGCTGAACGTACAAGCTGTAGATAGGAGATAGAAGATCCGCTTTCTTCAAACCATGTTGTCGCTGTCGTCATGGAGGTATCTAGTGCTTTTACACGAGAAAGTTTATCTTTTGAATTTAGTTTTTCAGAAGCCGTTTTTCTAATAGAAAAAATCGCTTTGTTGCCAAACTTCGCGAATTTCCTAGCATTAATAAATCACCCTTCAAGGGTAGAATCACCATGTATCGACATTCTTTAGTAATGCAAGTGTTCTCGAAAAAATATCTTTCACACATTTCTTCTTCTCGACTTTTTCCACCTTCCAGAATTTTGATAACTGGGAATGGGTATCAGATTCTGAAGAAACATTTACAGTGACATGACACTTTGGTAATTTCTCGAGACATGGATCCCCCTAGGATCCAATCTTGTTGGGTTTTTTGTAGTACCGCGTTGTTTCCAACCTGGATTTGACTTACGCATAGCAGGTTCCAGAAAATATCAGCGCCAAGCAAAATGTCAATCTTGTTAGGGATGTTAAATGTGGGGTCTGCGAGCTTCACATTCGCAGGAATGTCGAACACGCGTTTGTTTACATAGAAGTTTGGCAAACTTCTGGTTATTTGTTTTATTATTAGACATTGTAGCTCAAGAGAGAATGAGTTTGTAGTGGAAAACAGCTCTAGGTTTGTAGTGAGCAACAGTTCACTGTCAAAACCGATACCAAATTTTGAAATAGCCAAAGTGATCAAGACGTCTAGTGGTGGAATTTAGAATCCAATGGTGTGTGTGTGTGTGCCCGTGATAACCAGATTCTTTTAGCATGTATATGTACCAACTTAGTGAGAATGAAATCAAAACACAGAAATGTTATTATATTGTTTTTTTATTATTCGTTTCTTAACATTTGTTTTGTATTTACCAATCATGAGTGCTGAGTGTTTATGATACGGTTTAATTACTTGACTCTGGTATTTATTAATCATGAGTGCTTTGTGTTTCATATATTTTACTGGTGAAGCATTTATATTGATATGTTGAAATATACGATTCAAAAATGTCTTAATAATATTGGTAAGCTGGCTCTTGTTATTGATATTTGTATAATAAAGTAATGGTTATAAAAATTCACAGTCTAAATAAGAAATAATGATAATAATACATGGTGGGCTAGGGCCTCTGTTCAACGTCAGGGAGAGAAATATGGATAGGATGTGGAAAAATGTAGAATATCAGCATATATAAATAAATATAACCAAAACCTAAAGGGGTAAATAAAGGATGTAATTGGAATAGGATATCTAAAATGTAAGCATAGTATAGCAAGCATAGCAGCATAGCAAGCATGGTATATAAGCATATAAATAGATCAATAAATAGATATAAACAATAAACAACATATAACAGGGCTGATTAGAGAAAACCGTATAGCTCGTGACACGTCATTCATCCCACTTATTTTTTTTATAAGATGATTAGGCTGTCCCGGCAGTCGCCACGGTTTCCGAAACCATCAAATAAATATCGTATATAAATGAAAAGGCTCAGTAAAGGTTGAAATAGATACACCTAAATACCATAAAGTTATCTCTGCTCACCACCAGCCTGCAATCCCTCAGAACCTAATACCTAGAGTAGACGTAAATCAGAGACCCAACGCCATATAACAGCCGGAGTTATAGAGTAGGTTTTGAAACACTTTAAATATTGTAGCCAGACCACATTAGTTAATAATATAAAGTCAAAAGACAACATACCTGCAGATATTCGTGAAAAAGACTCAAAAATGCATTGTTTGAATTTTGGTGTCTGAACTCTTCCTTTTTCCAAAAACAATTTCCGCCCCTGATAAATAAAATAAACCTATGACAACCCATCTCCAAGTGAAAAAATAAAAATAAAAGGCATCACAGAACTGTATCTTTTGCTCAGAGTCACGAAAATGAACAGAATGAAATATCTGCCAAAGATGGACTATTAGGGAATTGTTTGTTCTATGAAAAGTCACTCATGATCTGTATAATGATGTATTACATTACTTATCTGAACTTCATCGAATAATTACACTCATACTCTTACAGTTTTTTATAAATCATCCGTCGATGTCGTAAACGTCGATCTTCAGTCACGTGACAGCTAAAAGTGCGTTCTAACGTATGGCAGCCAGAAACGCGTTCTGGATCACCACAAGTTACATTTAGAATCAATACATGCACAAATATTTGCAACTGCTGAAACCGATACATTCACTGGCATTTTCGGAGTTTTCAACAAATCGCGAAGATTTGCGCTCACAAAACTAGTCTGAGAGCCGCAGTCCAATGGCGCGCACTGTGTGGCGAACACCATCTTTGTCGTAAACGTGTACTAACGCTGTCGAAAGCATCGCGCTATTCGATGTTGATAAAGTGCATGCAATTTCTTGAAAGTTAGGGTTTTTTAAATCATATCCAGAACCACCGTGCGAATTTTGATTTCCGTTTATTGCTTTGCAAATACGAGAACCGCCGCTACGACAGTCCTTGCTTCATGGTATGGACGCAGGCAATTAGAGCACAATTTTAACCGATTTTCTCGATTCATCCTATCTTGTACCGAGAGCTGCAAAAAGTTAGGACAATAATATACAGGGTGAGTTTTTAGTACCGGCTCGGTCGATAACTCCACTACTATAGAAGATAGCGAAAAAAGTTGTAGATAAAAGTTGTAGCTACGGATATGCTCCTTAGTCAGAAAATATTTGGATTTATACAGGGTGATCCATAACTACGTGGTGATGCAAACATGCATTTTTTTAAATGAGACACCCTATATATTATTCCACATTCAAATTCTACTAATGATTTCCGTTCTTCCAATATAGGGCTTTGTTACATTATACAGGGTATTTCAAAAGTTATGACCATTTTTATATCCAAATCGCGGTCAAATGAAAGTACTGTATATCAGAAAGTAATAAATCAAAAATTGTTTTTTTACACGAAAAAATTAAAAATATCCTCTAGTTTTAAAATCGGCTATAAAAAAAGCCCGCGACGCATATTCGTATACAGGGTGATGTAGAATGCAAAATCCAAATTTTCTCTTTTTTCTTTAAATGTAACCTCCAATATTTTATTATCCCAAAGAATTTCTTTTAATATGCCCTTTCATCTTTGTATAACACTTGTTGTACCTACGTCCATCAGTTTCCGAGATATTTCGATTTTTCGGTAAATTTAAAATGTAGCTTCTATTTATGTACTGAAATTTATTTATTTTGAGAAAATACTATCTAGTTTGTTTTTTCTTTAACGAACAACTAAATTATAAGGTCATGATACTATCTGATGGTGTCAAAATCCTAAATCATCGAAATAATAGAGTCAAGTATTCCGAGGAAACAATTTTGTAGGCGTCATGCATAATTATCAGGCAGATTTATCAAGTGTGCTTTGAAAAATTGACAATTTTCATAACCTGCTCGATAATTCCGTACTGTGTGAAAAACCAGCTTTAAAAATTAATTTTTCCTTTGATAGTATTTAGGAGAATCTTTGAGAAATTGTCTACTTGCCTCTAGAATGTATCAACTATGAACAGCAATATCCAGAACGGAGGCAGTCTAAAATCGATGCGTTTGAAAGATTGATATTTCATAGCCTCCCTGATACATCTGCTTGATAATTATGCATGACGTCTATAAAATTGTTTCCTCAGCACACTTGACTTATATTATATCGTTAATTCAGTGTTTTGACTTGATTAGGTATTAGTATGGCCTTATATTTTAATTGTTTGTTAAGCAAAAACAAAAATTGATAGTATTTTCTCAAAATAAATAAATTTTAGTAAACAAATAGAAAGTATATTTAAAATTTGTAGAAAAATCGAAATATCTCAGAAACTGATGCATGCGGCCATAACAAGTGCTATACAAAGATGAAAGAGCATATTAAGAGCAATTCTTTGGTATAATAAAAAGTAGGGGGTCACATTTAAAAAAAGAGGGAAAATCTAGACTTTGCATTCTACATCACCCTGTATACAAATATGCATCACGGGTTTCTTTTATAGCGGGTTTTAAAACTGGAGGATACTTATAAACTTCTTATGTAAAAAAAATAATATTTGATTCATTACTTTTTGGTATACAGTACGTTCATTTGACCGTGATTTGGATATAAAAATGGCCATAACTTTTGAAATACCCTGTATAATGTGACAATACCTTATATTGGAATAACGGAAATTATTAGTAGAATTTGAATTTGGAATAATATGTAGGGTGTCTCATTTAAAAAAATGCACGTTTGCATCACCACGTACTTATGGATCACCCTGTATAAATCTGATTATTTTCTGAGCAAGTAGCATATCCGTGGCTACAACTTTTATATACAACTTTTTTCGCTATCTTCTATAGTAGTGGAGTTATCGACCGAGCCGGTACTAAAAACTCACCCTGTATATAGCGGTCCTTCTTTCAGTTAACACACGCATACTTTATCGTTTATGTTGCACTTGCACTATTCGAATTGGCAGAGTGAAAGCAGATTTTACGTTTGAAGTATTGCAGCAGTTCAGCGCGGTCTTTTAAAAACCATTTGCGGGCCATCTTGCTTGAAATTATATGTATGACAAGACTATCCACCGCTTCCCCCAACCTTTTTAGAGAGCTGAGATGCTTCGAAATATTGTCATTTAATTCGCACAAACTTTCTGACGATTCATCTTCTAAAATTGTTAGATCTAAAAACGAGCTTTGACATGATTTCGCTGTAATTGTCGAACGTTGTCGTAGCGCTCGCGTAAGATATTACATGCGATTTCATAGTTTTCTGAACTGAATCCGATATGACTTGCCACTCGTGCCGCCTTACCTTCCAGAGCAGCGCGATAATAGTGAAATTTTTGTATTTCCCTTAACTTTTGATCTTCGTGAATCATGGATCCAAAAGTGTCTCGGAATTCCAACCATTTTTCGAAATTGCCATCAAATTTTGAAAGTTTGATGGTAGGCAGCTTTATGCCTTTCCAATACCGCGATTTTCAGAGTGATCTGATTTGACTGAAATATCTTCCCTAGAGTGTATTGATTTTGCTTGACAAGTTATAAAAATATCTAGCCTTTGCAATCAGCGCGTCTAAGTTATCCTGAATAGCCTCTCGTTCGACGTATTCATTGTCCAAATCGTTGTTATCAACTAAGCATCCGATTTCCGACTGTACAATACCAAACTCCACATAACAAGCATATACAATGTACATACATTGGACATCGAATCAATGGATATCTGTATCCACAAATGGAGCAGGAATGTCCAATGGATGTCAAATAGACATCAAAAAAATATACATTGCATGTACGTTTGTCGCGAACTTTCACATCCATGGCATATCCATAGAATGTACATATGTACGTCTAATGTACATGCATAGTATATGTAACATAGTCCAGGTATGAACATATATATATATATATATATATATATATATATATATATATATATATATATATATATATATATATAATCTATTCCCCGTTTTACCCTTACGGGTGTGGGGCATATAATAGTCTCTTTATATTTTATCACGTATATACAAATCGAGCCCATTTTTTCCTATCAAGCGCCAACTTCTTCGCCTCTCTATGATCCTTTCCTCTCTTCTTTAAAATGGCACCTATTGTATCTTCCCATGTCTTCTGCGGTCTGCCTCTCTTCCTTTTTCCCTGCACTTTCGCTTCCCATATTCTCTTTACTGGTATGTTTTCTCCCATCCTCTGCAAGTGTCCCCACCATCTTAGCTGTTTATTTTCTATGTAGTCTAGTAGAGATTGTACTCCTAGTTCCTGTCTCACTACTTCATTTCTAATTTTGTCCATTCTCGTTACACCCTTCACTTTTCTCAAGTATTTCATTTCAACTGCCTGCAGCTTACTTTTTTGTTGTTCTGTTAGTACCCACGATTCACAACCGTAAGTTAGTATTGGCTGATATATTTTTCTATATACATTTATTTTTGTTGGCCTGGATATTTCCTTTCTATTTAAGAAGCCCTTGTTAAGAGAGTAGTATAAATTATTGGTTTTCCTTATGCGCTCTCCGAGTTCCACGTCATTCCTGCCTGTATTTTCTAATATGGTTCCTAGATATTGGAATGATTCTACTTGTTCAATATCTACTCCTTCTATTTGTATCCTCATTTGTATTCTCTGCTTTGTCACTGCCATCACTTTTGTTTTCATTTTGTTCATTTTCATGCCATTCTCTTGTAGAATTCTGTTCCAAGTTGTTAAATTATTTTGCAAAGTTCTTTCACTTTCAGCTGCTATAAGTATATCATCAGCAAATACGCACTCGTTAATTTCAATTTTTTGTAACTTTCTATATCCTATGTACATTGACTTTGTGTTTCGCTCAACTTCCTTAATAATATCGTCCATAAACAGTATGAATAGTAACGGACTAAGTCCTCCACCTTGCCTTACACCTCCAGTAGTAACAAATTCTTCAGATGTCATGTTTCTTGATATTACACGATTGCCAGTTCTACAATATATGCTTTTAACTACATTCACTAATTTTCTAGGTACATTTCTTTTCAATAAAGTCTCCCATATTTTTGACCTGGGCACACTATCGAAGGCTTTCTCTAGATCTATAAATGCAAAGTAAATATGCTTATCCTTAGCTATCATTTTTTCCATTAAGTTTTTGGCTGTAAATACATGATCTTGAGTGCTCCTTCCCTTTCTGAAGCCACTCTGGACTTCTGAAATGGAAGAGTCTACTAATTCTCGTAATTTCTTATCCATAATTTGCTCATATAATTTCAGTACAGCTGATAGTAGCGTTATACCTCTGTAGTTGTTGCAGTCGGTTTTATTCCCTTTTTTATATATCGGTAGTATAAGCCCCGTAGACCATTGTTGAGGAATAATCTCTTGTTGGTAGGTTTTGTTGAGGAGCTTGAGTAACACTTCTAGTCCGTTTTGTCCTAATTTTTTCAACATCTCTGCATGTATTTTGTCACAACCTGCTGCTTTGCCATTTTTCAACCTTCGTAGTTGCTCTTTCAATTCTTCCATATAAATATTGTTCTCCTCTCTGTTATCACGTTCTTCTTGCATAAGGTCTACTCCTTGTGAATCAGCATCCGTTGACTCTAATAGTTCCTTAAAATATTCTTGCCATCTCTGCATTACTGCTTTCGGTTCTGTCAGCAAAGTTCCTTGTCTATCCATTATCGCTACAGATTCTGATCTCTCCCTGTTTCTCTGATTTTTCAGCACTCTGTAGAAAAGTTTCTGATTACCTTTGGCATCTTCCTCCAATTTCCGCCCAAATTCATTCCAGCATTTCTTTTTACTTTCCCTTACCATGATTTTCACTCTATCTCGTTGTTCCTTGTACTTATTATAGTTTATATTTGTTCTATTGCTTAAATATTTGATCCATCTTTGCTTCTTGATTTTAATTTGTTCTTTAATATCTTGATTCCACCAAGCTGTCTGTTTCCTATTGTGATTTATTCTATAGCTTCCACATACCTCTTTCGCTGTTTCTATTAGCACATCTCTAAATTTTTCCCACATCATCTCTAGTTCCATATCATCCCAGTTGTCAATGTTCCTCAATTTACTATCTGTTCGTTCACTATATTTTTGAGCTATTTCTTGATCATTCAGTTTATAAACTCTTACAGTTTCGTGCTGGAAGATTTCACTTTTCTGACCTTTTTCAGATCTACTTCTCTCGTTTCTTATTTTTGCTACTAGAAGGTAGTGGTCACTATTTATTTCCGCTCCTCTTCTAACTCTTACATCTAAGACTGACCCTTTGCTTTCTTTTTCTACTATAAAATAGTCTATTATTGATTTTTCTGCTCTGCTTGGCTCTTCCCTAGTGAATTTATGGATGTCTTTATGGTGGAAAAATGTATTCATTATAACCAAATTATGTATTTGACAAAAATCTAGCAGCCGTTTTCCATTATTATTTCTTGTTAGTTCACCCTGATCTCCTATGACATCCCTATAGATATTGTCCCTTCTTCCAACCCTACTGTTAAAATCTCCTGCTATACAGATGTTGCCTCTCGCCGCTCCTACTACTAGCTCTAAGTCTAGCCAAAACTTATCTTTTCTCTCTACTTTTTCGTTTTCGTCTGGGCCATATACTCCTATTATCGTTCTAATTTCCTTATCCTCCTCCATTTCTAATGTATAACATGTATATTCATAATATATACCAGGTATATACTTACATACCAAAGTATATATGTACATTGTACATACAATGAATATGTATATCCACAAATGGTGCATGACCGTCTAATGGATGTAAAATAGACATAAACAAATTTACATTTCATGTACGTTTGTCGCGAATTTACACATCCATGATATATCCATTCAATGAACACTCATGTACTTTGAATGTACATGCATAGTGCATGAAAGTTCAATGTAGAGACAGAAAGATAAACAAAGTTTATACTTTTATTATGTATTGTTATTAATTCAATTTCTAGTGACAATAATAATACTTGGTAAAATCGATTACTATGATTGTTATTTCTTTCCTGTTGAATGGCATGTCTAAAACCACAAAGAAATCAAGGTTACAAAGTTTTGTAGGTGGTTTGTTCCGCTTACGACTTACCGTCAAAGGCTAGATGCGAGTGTTATCAGTACTCAGTAGCCAGAAGATAAGTAACATTGCACAATATTTCACTCGATAAGGTAATCAGGCACAACCAGCACTAGCACACACGCGCTAACTACGACGAATGGCTAGAAACCAAAAAGGGCGGCACTAGCTGTCCTTCGCGCAGACGTAAACTACTAGATGTATATATGATACATAGACCAACATCTTATGTATATTCACATATGTATATACCTATATGAATATACATAGTATATTACACTAGCGTATATCACTTTTCACATGTACATTTAACATCCTATGAATATTCAAAATATACATGTTCAAACTGGAATATCAAATGTACATTCTCTGGATGTACATCTCCATACAGTGTTATGCGGCACTCAGCTTCAAGCTTGATAGTTTTCTCGAGTTTTCTAGATAAAACCGATAATTTTGATGCATCTAACTCATGTTCATCCGTGTTGAGCAATTTGCTCAACACTTTTTGGAATGCTGGGATTCTTGCTTTTTAATGAGCCGCGTTTTTTGACTGCTTTTCCACGTTTAATTGATTTTATTTCGTGTTTGTTGACTAATAGCCGGTGCGTATCAGTCGACTGCTAGTAATGAACCGATAAGCCGAGCAAGCAAATCGCTCAGTGTGAAGGCAGCTTAAAACCACCGTTCAGGATTTTGATTAACTGCTACTAATGAACCGACATGTCACTTGCATGTGAACGCAGCTTAACTACCGTTCGGGTTTCTGATCACCCAAGAGCGTCACGTGTGTCTAGACTAAAACCACGAATCTAGAGATGTACTTGATTTACGACATGCAAAATTGAACCTTATGACAATTTGAAATTTAAACAAGCAGCACCGATATGCCTCTGACTTGTTCGCTTTTAGAGTAATGCACCAACTGAATCACTTGGCTTATAGATTTACCTATTTTTTGAATAAATATTGGTTTGACTTTTAGTGATAAGTCACAGACATTCGTGTGAACAGGCAAGCAAATTGGAATCGTCTCACCGGTCGTGCAGGGGTGCAAATTTGATTCGGCTCCTGAGGACCAATTATTGTGTATTTTTGTTGTCTTGCCTTTTCAGGCAATCATACAACTTTTTTCTTAATGACTGTTTTATACGTGAATTATTAGAACTACCTAGTGACATATATTGTCAAACAAGATTCCTTGACATAGCTATTAAAAATACAGTTAATTCGATTTTTTGTGCATTAAAATCAGTCAGTAAATTTTAGAGAAAATTGGAAAATGAGGAATTTTTTCTGACCTTATATTTGTTAATAACTTTGAACATGAAACTATAAATAATAATTAATACCTGGAAAAACCCCCCCATTCATTCAAAATCGGTTTTTTCGACATTTGAGTCATTTGAAGTTTTTAAGATTATCAAGTTTATATTAGTGTTGTTAGACCATTTAATCTTTAACAAATATTATTAATATGAATGTAAAAATAAGTAAATTAATCATAGGGCGTAATAGTTTGGGTGCAATGAATTAACAATATCACTTAAAGTTTATTTTAAAATTTAAATGTAAGCACGATATAAATAAAAATATATTTAAACAAATAAATAAACAGGACTTTATTTTACATGGCGAGTAGCAGCAAAAGATGATGTTAATACCAACCAGCGCCATAAATTCATAGGCACACAGAAAGAAATGTTGTTGTGTTTTCAATTAATTGTTATCATTTGAATGTTTTTCCATTACTTCAAAAATATTTACAGTTGTTACAAACCCGTGTCATTAAAACAATTTGCTCTCCAGGTTTTAGGAAATTGCAGATAAACTAATAATTCCAAGATATGTTATATTCATTCTAATAACATCTACTACCATTCCAACACTAATATTATCATATAATGCAATGAATGCATTCTTTTGTTTTGATATACCCTAGGTTTTGTTCAAGCAGAGCGTATAATTTCCTGATATACAAAATTATTCTTACAGTAGCATTTCTTGATAATTAATCCAACAAAAAATCTTGTCTGAAACTATGACAGACACAACAATTCTTGCCTTTAGCACATTGTTTATGTTATTTGAGATATTGGTAAGCAGTATTCAAGGGTCCTTGTCATTGGCTCACATCTATGCACTCGGCTGGATTTTTACCGAGATTGAAGGAGTGGCAAAAAAAGGAGGAGGTCGTTGTTAGCAGCAGGTAGTCGGCGTGCAAATACTTGGCTACTAATGTAATTAGAGCAAAAAACAACAAAACAACTTCGTCATTGTAACAAATACATATTTATGAAAATATAGTAAGCACTATTAATAAAAGCCTTCAAAACAAAAATCAGTTTCCGTCGATTTAGTTTGCTGGTTTAGTTTGGATCATGCACAATATCTTCTTATTATTCTGATAACTATGCATTATGGTTAATTTCAGTGGAGATGATATTACTGCAAGTACGAAAACACAATACATACATTTAAATACTTCAATATTCAACAATGCGATAAATACTTAGAAATTCAAAGTAGCATAACTTTTTCATTCTTCATTTGCAGACGGTGTGACTGGTGTCATTGTACTACATAAAAAACATTCGAATGATATATAGCTTGACCATATACCAGGAGTAAAATAAAGTAAAGTTCAGCGCAAAGGGTAAAGTAAAAGCAAACTGATTTTAAATTGGTGCAAAATTGTGTATGTCAAAATAATCGTATTTAAAAACTGAGGTACCTATAGAGTAAAATTCTGATTACTATATCTGTTATTCCATGGGTTCTTCCAATAGGAGAACCAGCTTTAAACATATATAGTCTTAAAAAGCCGCAAAATTTAGTTTGCACCGAAATGAAAAAAATCACCGTTTCTAACTAATTATTTAGGCTCTATCGCTAGACCAACTTGTGAGCTTTAACTGTCATTCGACGAAAAATGTATTGTAATTTAATATTGCACGGAATCAAATTTTCCGTTCGACGCATCATTTTCCAGCTACAACCAAAAAACTAAAAAAGCACAAAAATTTGACAGCTCATCGGCTGTCACAAGTTGAGCTCACCAGCTCGAACGGTGCAGACTCAGATTGCATGTATTTAGGGCCTAACAGAGGTATTGCAATGATTTCCAGCTCGCTGGGCATTAATTCCAGAAAAAATTCTAACTTAATTGGCGTATATGGTTATAGTAATTTTGAAAAAAGTCATAAAAAAGTAAAACAGTTTTTTTTGTTAGTAATTGGTAGTTTTCTGGACCGTAATCTGCGCAAGGAGAGATCGGATATCGTGGTGGATTGGCACAAAGGGATTTGTTTTATTTTGTTATATTCTTTCAGAAGGGCATTTTCTCGAGGGATGGGTGGTGGGGGTATTTGGCTGAGTGTTAGTCGATTTGATGCATGCCGTAATAGTTTAACTAGGCGTCTATCAGTATAGTATGTGAGCTGTATAGCCACATTGGTGAGCAAAATTCAGCCGCAGAGAAACAGAGACTCAGGGCCGAAGTACGGAGCGTAGAAGCGGAGGCGTCCCAAGAGGTTCCACATAGAACAGACCGACGGAAATAAGTGACATGTGTTTTCCTGATCACAAAAGCTTATTATTCTAAAACTAGTCAATACTTACATTACTCAGAGTAACAACTGAACATAGAGGTAGTAAACAAACCACTTCAGCTTGGCGTGCTCAAAGTCATCATCCTCTGACACTTCGGCCTCCAAACATTGCCGACTAACCTAAAAATTCTTTCAATGCAACCCATGTTACAAACTCTGCACTGCACTGTCTCACCTCGAAAAACAGTTAAACTACACGCGAATATAGCACAGCAAGTCCGTAAAGCTTCACTACAGTTAGCAACAAATAGCTAATTCGATTTTACTGACCAAGCATAAAAGACTCACAATCAAAACAAACGTTTGACAGCCGGGATTCTACCGTAAACAAATCGCAGGAAAATTATATCGGCGTTGCCAGCTCCTCAACATTTATGACTTCAGAATTTATGATGAAAAAATATGCAGTAATACAGTAGAGGTCCACATATCTATTGATTTTGCTGTAATCATTTCTGAACCATCAAAATACCGTCATTTTTAGCGCAGAATGGAATATTTCTGGATACTATACAATTAAGACGATAGTAAATAATTATGATTGTCGCATCTGGTGGTCAATATGACAACGTAATACAAGATGTTGGCCTATTAGACTTAGTTGTTTACTACCTCTATGTTCAGTTGTTACTCTGAGTATTACTCTTATCACCTACGACATGGGAAGTAAAAATCTTTAGGTAATCCATGTAAATTCTTTAGATAATTGTATGTTTGCAAGCAAACATTAAATGAATCAGATTAATGAAATCCTGTTTCGCTTCTGACACAGCATTTCGATTAATATGAGAGAAAACACGTGCTATCCTCGGTGTGCGGGGATAAATGGGCAGGGGTGTCGGAGGTGGTAGCCTTAATATCTAGACACCTGGGCTGTTTATCACTGCCTGATTCAGCTCGATTTATTGCGAAAGTCCCACGAAATCGCCGCCCTATCCAAAGCTAGTCTGCTGCTGCTTCCAGTTTCCGCTCCACTGGGTTCTTAAATTTTCCCTTACGAGAATATGCAATGCTGGGTAGCTGGGTTGCTTACAGCACGCCAACGAAAATAATAGTACAAGGCTACTGTCACGATGATTGGCGAATATAGCAATACTTTGTCTTATGTTTTTAGGTAGGGTGGTGTTTATGTCGGTTTATTTTTGAAATTTGGTTAAAAATTACACCATGAAATATTTTCAAGTAGGTACAGCTCTATACAGGGTGGTCCAATAAGCGCGCGGTGCTCCCTAGTGGCCATACTGCTTAAATTAGACGAAAATGTTTGAAATAAAAAACGTTTCTTTCAAATGCTCTGCACACAGAAAATAATTCGAAAGATGGCGGAAAGTAGGCATCAACTTCCTTATTTTAAATGGAACACCCTATATATTATTACGTTTTTGAATTCAGCATCGATTTTTGAGTTCAGCTTGTTAACCATAGTTTATGTCTGCGAAGCTTATTTTCGAAGTTATTCAGCATTTTTTACAAAATTTGACGTTTGTAGTACTTTACAAGAAACGTTAATATCTCGAAAAATAAACACGATAGAAAGATGCCGTTTTCGGTTTTGAAACAAACAGGGAACGTATTTGTGTATCGGTAAGATCGTTGTTTCAAAAGAATATTAAATCAATAGACTAGCAATTTTCAAATTTGGTAAGTTAAAAACGTAAATCCGAGCACAGCAGGTAAGTATTTGGGCATTGATCAAACATCTGTTAACATGATCTTAACGGAGTACATATAGCATCCTTATCACGTGCAGCTAAATCAAGCAACTGAAAGACAATACTTTGAAAACTGAATGAATTTCTGTAACTGGAGTCGTGCTCGAGTCCAAGAAGATGCACACCTTTCCAAAAGTGTGTTGTTTACGAATGAAGCTACATTTCTTATGAAATTCTTTCATTTTCTGTTTTATGGAATGTAGCTACAGCGTTATTATTAACGCCATGTAAACTTGCACTAAACTGGCACAATTTACATTTTTATACCGACGTAAATCCAAATTTTGAGATGTTTGTTGACAACCAGCATGGAGTCTAAGCACTTGGGGTGGTATTATTGGAAACCGCATAATAAACTAATGTTTTCCAAAATTTTCTAAATGAAAATTTGAAAAACCTGTTGAAAAATCAACTACTGGAGTTTTTAAGAATAATGTGGTTACAGTTAGATGGAGCTAAAGCACATTTTAGTATTAGAGGTCGAAACACTTTGGATGAATGGTTTCCTGCCAATTGTTTCGTCCGCGAGCCATGCCACCTACGATTTTTCCAATTCCTATGCAATAATTACAAAACCGTAAGTATCTTAAAAACCATCAAAAATAGAACCACATGTGCCTATATAGAAATGGAAGAGAATTTAATTTCGCATCCACCGATGTGAAACTTATCATACCATCCTATTTGAAAAAAAAAACTCCTCAAACTTGAAAATTGCTAGTCTATTGATTTAATGTTCTTTTGAAACAACGATCTTACTGAAACACAAGCACGTTCCTTGCTTGTTTTAAAACCGAAAACCGCGTCTTTTTATCGCATTCTATTTTCGAGATATTAACGTTTCTTGTAAAGTACTACAAACGTCAAATTTTGTAAACATTGCTGAATAACTCCGAAAATAGACTTCGTAGACATAAACAATGGTCAACAAACTGGACCTAAACATCGATGCTAAGTTCAAAAACGTAATAATATACAGGGTATTCTATTTAAAATAAGGAAGTGAATACCTACCTCCGGTATATCCGGAAGTCCGCCATCTTTGAAATTATTTTCTTAATGTAGATAATTTGAAATGAAACGTTTTTTATTTAAAACATTTTCGTCTAATCTAAACGGTATGGCCGCTAGAGAAGACCGCGCGCTTATTGGACCACCATGTATATATAAAGAATTTGCTTTATGTTACAAGTAGCTTGATCGTTACTTTCCCTGAATGCGTTCAGATTTTCTGGATTGGTGGAATAACACTGGTTCTTAAGATTCTCCATAAGGAACAGTCCACCGGCAACAAATTGCAGCTGCGTGCTTGCCAATAAATATCTTCAAAATGACTGATAATCCGATTACCAGACTTAATAAAATTATCTATTCGTTCACGGTTGGTGTAGCGCTTGCGCTACTGTTTTGGAAGAAAAGTTGGTACAAGTCTCTCATAATCCTCTAATATCACCCACAAGCTAAAATAACTCTTTAGCATACTTTGTTATTTACTGTGATGCTGTAGGAAGTAGGAACCAATGATGCCACCAACATTCACACCACTCTGTAAGGATACATTGATCTTTTACACCTACTGTGGGTTTTTGGAACCCCAAATCCTAGAGTTTTGCTTGTTGGCACGCCTTCCAAAATGAAAATGGGCTTTGTCTGAAAAGATGACCAAAGATGACCAAAATCGGCATCATTTTCTAACCTAAGGAGAAAAGCTATAACGGAGCAGGAAAGTCATTTTGCTTGAACTGTTGCATTGTACATATGTTATGTAATATTGTCCTTAGAGTGTTACGACTGGTGGCCACTTAGTATGCTCTCTACGATGAGCTTAGGCAGTTAGATTTTCAGGTACACTTTAAGCATCAATAGTAATTATTTTTCGGCTATACGCACAAAGCAAGTACAACGACGCCTTACGTTATCCACATACAGGCCATACAACAAGCTCTCACGGGGACCTGTTCCAAAAATTAAACGCAACTTCACATACCTTCTGAAGATGGCACTTTCTTTGAAAACATGTTTTTAACATTTGCTGGTATTGCTCAACACAGTAGAATGATTCGTTTCTTAGAACTGACGTTTGACATTACACATTCTTCAGTATCTCAAGCGAAACAGTGGTGGCAATGTCTAAATAAAACGTACTCAAAAAAGAAACCAATATATGACCCATCCTATCCTTGAAATCCATCACCAGTTGTGTAACTATTGTTTCGTCATGACAGTTATTCACTTAAACCAGCAGTCTAGCAAGTAAGGTGTTGAATATGCAAGAGGAATTGCAAAAAATTCTCAAGGAAGTGACCATTAATCCTTTATACGAATGCGTGGCAGATGCCACGTCAATAAAGTGTCTCTCCACAGATGTGGATAAACGTTTTATATTCGACATACTTTGAAAATACCAGAGAAGAGATATTTCTTCAAAACGAGAATACCTGTAATACCTGTAATACCTGTAAATCTCCTGGAAAAACAAACTCGGGAAGGGCACTGGGTAAGTCTCTTTACCGATGTTTATCGAAAATGGATTTTATTGAAATGTGTTCAATTTTACATATCTGCACTGCGAAATAAAAAGGCATCACTAGAACGAGAACGTCAAGTTTGGTTTAGGGATTTTTTTACCTAGACAAACACATGTTTGCTCAAAGTCATATTCCTATTGTACCACAATTTTTTCAACCGAACCATGTAGCATTCTGCCGAAACGTCGTGAAAATGCTTGGGTGATGACGGCATCTCTCTTTTACATAATATCTGTAAGAGCGTCTGGTCCTCCGGTGTTTGGTCAGATGAATGGTGCTCATCAATTTTTGTTCCACTTCATAAAAAGGGATCTGCAACAAATCCAGACAATTATCGCTTACTTTCGTTAATCTCTCATGCAAGTAAGGTTCTACTATATATTTTACAATCTCTTTTGGAGGGTTTTATTGGCTGGCAAATTTCTCAGGTGCAGGCAGGTTTCGGGAAACTTGAGACATATTATTGAAAAAGCCAGAGAGCATTATTTTCCAGTTTTGCTTTGTGGACTATTCTAAGGCGTTTGATAACGTGGCCTAAACTGTGGAAAATCCTCATCTCTATGGGAGTTCCTTATAACCTAGTGTTTCTCATACAGCAACTAATTCATGCAGAGAACAAAATTCTGTTCTACAGTGCGCCAAATTTAGGGGTTGGTTTGTGATTTTCACTAAAATCCGAATTTCATCGCGGTTTAAGACAGGGAACATGTATCATTTCTCTTTCCCTAAAAGAGTGATACCTTCTCATTTATTTATTATCTGCAGCTGACTAAACTCACGCATTAGGTTTAAAAAAATACATTTAAGGAGCACACCGATACCTGCGACCGATATGTGCACTGTGCAGTTGCGAAAAATATCTTACTTGCGCATACTCTTAGTAGCAGTGATACCACCTCGGCGTTGTTCAACGGAGATAAGATTCTATTTGCGACCGACCTCTGGGGTTTACAGCTCGATTTGATGGGGGGGGGGGGGGGGAAATGGGGAACTGTTTCCAGGCGCTTTTCGACAAATACCGCCGTGTTAAGTGCTAAGTGCTATCGAAAAAGTTCAAACGATATATGGAGACCACAAAATTCTTCACAGTTTAGGTCTTTACATTTTTCGTGTGCGACCAATAGTTTCCATTCTGAAGTGCCCCAAAGTTAGGGGATGGTCTTTTATTTTTGCTAAAATCGGAATTTTACCGCGCATCAAGTCGAAGAACACTATCGAAAAGTTCTGTAACACCTTCTGTCCCAAGAAAATAACATTTCTCATGTCCCTGTTATACAGGGTGTGCCAATAGTGCGTGGACGGAGGATTGTGGGCTTACTGAAAAATATTCCAAAAATCTGTCACTTGATCATGGTAGGGACCCTTGAGGGCTATTACGTAAAAATATTTTCACTTAAATTCTGACGTTTATACAGGGTGATTCATATCAAACTTACATGTTTTTGAATAGAATCCCCTATATATTATTGCATGTTTGGATTCCTTGGTCAATTCTAGTGTGACTTTATGTATCACACATGGAACTTTAAACGAACCGTTTAGGCGCAAATCACCATTTTTGGTATAAAAAGGTATCAGAAAAAAGTTGAATATCGCAGCGATTATAAAACTTAGAGGGCCTTGACTTTGCAGTACGACTAAGCATGAAATGCGTCACCTTAAGTCAGACGGCTAAATTTGAATTCTTTTTGTACTTGAGGAAATCAGAGGATAAATTAAGGAAACTTCAATCACAGATAACTTGATTTTTTCAAATGGGAATGCCTATTTTGGTTTAAAGGATCGAATGTAAAATTTGATTACCTTTCTAACGATATAGCATTCTTGATATCAATCTTTTTTGGTTTTCATTTTATTTCAAATTTTCAGTCAAATCGGCGTTTTTCAATTTTCCTGCATGCAAGCAACCCAGCAGGCCATGAAAAATAAACAAAAGCTCGTTAATATGGAAGAAAGCAACTAACTTAGTAGAAAGATGCAAACTAACTTGAGCAACGAGGCAAGATTATCAAAATTCCTTACAACATATTAGCTCTAACCAGAAAAGTGGTAACAAGAACGCTCATTTTTCACAGCCTACTAGCTATTATCCAATTTCCAAAGTCAGTAAAAAAATATTTAATCAAAGGAAAACTACTAGTGATTGTTGCTGGCAGTAGAATATCTATGTCTTCTGAATAAATTATCACATTTAATGCTATGAAAAAGTACCCATTTCCATAAGTCAAAAGTAATGATACCTCTGACTGGAACCCTTCAAATTCTTGTTCTCCTTATTAGAAAAATCGTGGAAAATGAAACTTGATTTGCAGTCTGTTTGAATTGTGAAACATAATTTAGTTTGTAGAAAACTACATGAAATAATCGCAATTACAACATAGCGTAATTAAAAAGTTCTAGCAATTATTTCAATAGATGTTCCGAATGCTCCAGTTGGAGATATCTTCACTTTTGACTTAACTAAACGGAAATGACTAATTTTTTTATCCCATTAAATGTGAAATTTCATTCTAAACGTGTTAGACTGTAAGTAAAAATCGCTGGTAGTTTTTCTTTTGTTTCAAAATTTTTAATCGTTTTGGAATGTTGTCAAGCTCTAGTAGATCTCAATAGCTAGTAGGCTGTGAAAAAACAAACACTTCTGCCATACCCCAGCTACTCATTGACATTAGATATCTTGCCGCTGCTGTATCCGGTTAGAGCTAATATGTTGTAAGAAATTTTCATAATCTTGCCTGGTTGTTCTAGTTAGTTTGCATCTTTCTACTAAGTTAGTTGGTTTCTTCCATATTAACGAGCTTTCGTTTATTTTTCATGGCCTGCTAGGTTGCTTGCACGCAGGAAAATTGAAAGACACCGATTTGACTAACAATTTGAAATAAAATGATTCATTTGATTCTTTAAACAAAAATAGGCATTCCCATTTGAAAAAATCAAGTTATCTGTGATTGAAGTTTCCTTAATTAATCTATCGATTTCTCCAAGTACAAAAAGAATTCAAACTTAGCCGGCTGACCTTAGATGGCGCATTTCATACCTAGTCGTACCGAAAGTCACGGCCTTCTAAGTTTTATAATCGCTGCGATATTCAACTTTTTTCTGATACCTACTTATACCAAAAATGGTAATTTGCGCCTAAACGGTTCGTTTAAAGTTCCATGCGTGATACATAAAGTCACACTAGAATTGACCAAGGAATCCAAATATGCAATAATATATAGGGGGTTCCATTCAAAAAAATGTAAGTTTGATATGAATCACCCTGTATAAACGTCAGAATTCAAATGGAAATATTTTTAGGTTATAGCCCTTAAGGGTGCCTACCACGGCCAAGTGACAGATTTTTGAAATATATTTCAGTAAGCCCACAATCCTCCGTCCACGTACTATTGGCCCACCCTGTATGCAGCTGCCTAAATAACACATTTGGGCTTAAAAAAAAGTTGGACATTTAGGAACACATCGCTACCTACTACTAATATTAACCAATTGTTTAAGTCCTACAAAAGTTATATGAGTGTAAAAGATCGGAAAGTAATGAAATTTGGTGGGATGGTAAGCATTCGTTCCCTGAATGTACGCCTAAGTTTGTATCCTCGGAAGCTTGCTGCTCGAGGGGTGAGGGGGTCAAAACTCTGCTTCGTGACCATTTTCGAAAAATAGCGTCGGTTTGGTAAGTGCTATCGAAAAAAGGTTCAAATGAGAGAATTCAATTATGAAGTTTGTTTTCTCCATGAATCATTTGAACCTTTCTTCGACAGCACTTAGCAAAACGATGCTATTTTCCGAAAATGGTTGAGAAGCAGAGTTTTCTCTCCTCCAGCCCTCGAAAGACAACCCGCCAAGGTCGCAAACTTAAGTGTAGGTAGGGGACCAACGTCTGCTATCCCACCAACTTTCATTTCTTTCCGACTTTTTGCGCTCACATAACTTCTGTAGGACTTAACGATTGGCTAATACGAGTATCTCGATAGTAGGTAGCGATGTGTTCCTAAATTTTGTACTTTTTTAAGCCCAAATGTGCTGCAGACAATAGAGATATGACAAATGTTATTCTGCTTTGGATAACGTTCTTCGCAATACGCGATAAAATCCTGATTTTAATGAAAATCAAAAACCACCCCTAACTTTGGGGATTGTAGAATGTAAACTATTGGTCGCACATGAAAAAATTAAAGACCAGAACTGTGGAGAATTTTGTTGTCTTCATATTGAACTTTTTTTCGATACCACAACGGCGGTATTTGTCAACGTCCCCCCCCCAAACGGTTTTCACCCTCCTCCCATACCCTCGAGCGGCAACCCCCAGAGGTCCAAAATCGAATCTTATCTAAATTAAACAACGCCGAGGTAGTATCACTTCCACTAAAAGTATGCACAAATAAGATATTTTTCGCAACAGCATAATTATATCGGCAGTAGGTAGAGGTGTGTTCCTAAAATGTCGCATTTTTAAATGAAACCAATTGCGTGAGTTTGGGTAGCTGCAGATAATAAAGCGACGAGAAGATATCATGGTTTTAATGAAAGAAAAATGTTGCATGACTTTTTGATAAATTTCTTCATTTTAAACGGCGATAAAATTCTAATTTCAGTGACAATCGAGGTGACAATCAAAAACCAACCCCAACTTTGGCGCACTGAAGGACCGACACACAAGAAAAATGTAAAATGGAGTCATGTTGATTGACTCAGTACTTCTCACACATAACAGTTGCAACCAAATCATCGCCTGCCTGTCGTCAAAAAACATCCAACACAAAAACCAGTAAATAGTTCCCTACATCTCTCCGTAGGAACTAAAACGGCACATTTCAGCTTCAACTGGACGAAACGAAATAATCAAGAACCCCCAAATTGCTTAAAAACGGAGTTTGAGCTATTTTTAGTTTTTTATTATCGCTGCGCCGCCACTGACATGATTTTTAAAACCATACGCATTTTTCATCCTTGTCGCGGTAGTAATACTGTGATTAATTTCATTAAAATTAATTCCATATTTTCCATGTTGACAAATTCAGAACGATCTGAAGCAATACCTACCCCTACCAATACAAAGTCGCTTGATTTCTGTAATAGCCAAGGCAGTGTTCGGATGGACCTAACAAACGTCTATTATGCCGCTAGGTCTTTCTTTCACAGGTCAATGGACACTATTATGAATAGAATAAATGTTTGAGTTTTACAGCCCTCCACCCCCTAACCACCCCAATTTCACCCCCACCCAAAAAAAGTAAAAAATGGTCAGGAACCGCTAAAACGCCTAAAAACAAAGTTTGAGCTATTTTTGCATTTTTAGTTTTTTTTATTATTACTGCGCCGCCACTGATTTTTCCAGAACATATGCGTTTTCCCATCCTCGCCATGGCAGTAATACTGTGTCAACATTTTATTAAAATCCATTTGATAATATTCGCGTTACGCAATAAAGAACGATCTAAAACAACACTCGGTTGTATACATCACAAATTCTAAGTTCCTTGGTTTCTAATGTCGGCCTGTCGGTCTGTCGGTCTGTCGGCCTGTCGGTCTGTCGGTCTGTCGGTCTGTCGGTCTGTCGGTCTGTCGGTCTGTCGGTCTGTCGGTCTGTCGGTCTGTCGGTCTGTCGGTCTGTCGGTCTGTCGGTCTGTCGGTCTGTCGGTCTGTCGGTCTGTCGGTCTGTCGGTCTGTCGGTCTGTCGGTCTGTCGGTCTGTCGGTCTGTCGGTCTGTCGGTCTGTCGGTCTGTCGGTCTGTCGGTCTGTCGGTCTGTCGGTCTGTCGGTCTGTCGGTCTGTCGGTCTGTCGGTCTGTCGGTCTGTCGGTCTGTCGGTCTGTCGGTCTGTCGGTCTGTCGGTATGTCGGTCTGTCGGTCTGTCGGTCTGTCGGTCTGTCGGTCCGTCGGTCCGTCGGTCCGTCGGTCTGTCGGTCTGTCGGTCTGTCGGTCCGTCGGTCTGTCGGTCTGTCGGTCCGTCGGTCGGTCGGTCCGTCGGTCTGTCGGTCTGTCGGTCTGTCGGTCTGTCGGTCTGTCGGTCTGTCGGTCTGTCGGTCTGTCGGTCTGTCGGTCTGTCGGTCTGTCGGTCTGTCGGTCTGTCGGTCTGTCGGTCTGTCGGTCTGTCGGTCTGTCGGTCTGTCGGTCTGTCGGTCTGTCGGTCTGTCGGTCTGTCGGTCTGTCGGTCTGTCGGTCTGTCGGTCTGTCGGTCTGTCGGTCTGTCGGTCTGTCGGTCTGTCGGTCTGTCGGTCTGTCGGTCTGTCGGTCTGTCGGTCTGTCGGTCTGTCGGTCTGTCGGTCTGTCGGTCTGTCGGTCTGTCGGTCTGTCGGTCTGTCGGTCTGTCGGTCTGTCGGTCTGTCGGTCTGTCGGTCTGTCGGTCTGTCGGTCTGTCGGTCTGTCGGTCTGTCGGTCTGTCGGTCTGTCGGTCTGTCGGTCTGTCGGTCTGTCGGTCTGTCGGTCTGTCGGTCTGTCGGTCTGTCGGTCTGTCGGTCTGTCGGTCTGTCGGTCTGTCGGTCTGTCGGTCTGTCGGTCTGTCGGTCTGTCGGTCTGTCGGTCTGTCGGTCTGTCGGTCTGTCGGTCTGTCGGTCTGTCGGTCTGTCGGTCTGTCGGTCTGTCGGTCTGTCGGTCTGTCGGTCTGTCGGTCTGTCGGTCTGTCGGTCTGTCGGTCTGTCGGTCTGTCGGTCTGTCGGTCTGTCGGTCTGTCGGTCTGTCGGTCTGTCGGTCTGTCGGTCTGTCGGTCTGTCGGTCTGTCGGTCTGTCGGTCTGTCGGTCTGTCGGTCTGTCGGTCTGTCGGTCTGTCGGTCTGTCGGTCTGTCGGTCTGTCGGTCTGTCGGTCTGTCGGTCTGTCGGTCTGTCGGTCTGTCGGTCTGTCGGTCTGTCGGTCTGTCGGTCTGTCGGTCTGTCGGTCTGTCGGTCTGTCGGTCTGTCGGTCTGTCGGTCTGTCGGTCTGTCGGTCTGTCGGTCTGTCGGTCTGTCGGTCTGTCGGTCTGTCGGTCTGTCGGTCTGTCGGTCTGTCGGTCTGTCGGTCTGTCGGTCTGTCGGTCTGTCGGTCTGTCGGTCTGTCGGTCTGTCGGTCTGTCGGTCTGTCGGTCTGTCGGTCTGTCGGTCTGTCGGTCTGTCGGTCTGTCGGTCTGTCGGTCTGTCGGTCTGTCGGTCTGTCGGTCTGTCGGTCTGTCGGTCTGTCGGTCTGTCGGTCTGTCGGTCTGTCGGTCTGTCGGTCTGTCGGTCTGTCGGTCTGTCGGTCTGTCGGTCTGTCGGTCTGTCGGTCTGTCGGTCTGTCGGTCTGTCGGTCTGTCGGTCTGTCGGTCTGTCGGTCTGTCGGTCTGTCGGTCTGTCGGTCTGTCGGTCTGTCGGTCTGTCGGTCTGTCGGTCTGTCGGTCTGTCGGTCTGTCGGTCTGTCGGTCTGTCGGTCTGTCGGTCTGTCGGTCTGTCGGTCTGTCGGTCTGTCGGTCTGTCGGTCTGTCGGTCTGTCGGTCTGTCGGTCTGTCGGTCTGTCGGTCTGTCGGTCTGTCGGTCTGTCGGTCTGTCGGTCTGTCGGTCTGTCGGTCTGTCGGTCTGTCGGTCTGTCGGTCTGTCGGTCTGTCGGTCTGTCGGTCTGTCGGTCTGTCGGTCTGTCGGTCTGTCGGTCTGTCGGTCTGTCGGTCTGTCGGTCTGTCGGTCTGTCGGTCTGTCGGTCTGTCGGTCTGTCGGTCTGTCGGTCTGTCGGTCTGTCGGTCTGTCGGTCTGTCGGTCTGTCGGTCTGTCGGTCTGTCGGTCTGTCGGTCTGTCGGTCTGTCGGTCTGTCGGTCTGTCGGTCTGTCGGTCTGTCGGTCTGTCGGTCTGTCGGTCTGTCGGTCTGTCGGTCTGTCGGTCTGTCGGTCTGTCGGTCTGTCGGTCTGTCGGTCTGTCGGTCTGTCGGTCTGTCGGTCTGTCGGTCTGTCGGTCTGTCGGTCTGTCGGTCTGTCGGTCTGTCGGTCTGTCGGTCTGTCGGTCTGTCGGTCTGTCGGTCTGTCGGTCTGTCGGTCTGTCGGTCTGTCGGTCTGTCGGTCTGTCGGTCTGTCGGTCTGTCGGTCTGTCGGTCTGTCGGTCTGTCGGTCTGTCGGTCTGTCGGTCTGTCGGTCTGTCGGTCTGTCGGTCTGTCGGTCTGTCGGTCTGTCGGTCTGTCGGTCTGTCGGTCTGTCGGTCTGTCGGTCTGTCGGTCTGTCGGTCTGTCGGTCTGTCGGTCTGTCGGTCTGTCGGTCTGTCGGTCTGTCGGTCTGTCGGTCTGTCGGTCTGTCGGTCTGTCGGTCTGTCGGTCTGTCGGTCTGTCGGTCTGTCGGTCTGTCGGTCTGTCGGTCTGTCGGTCTGTCGGTCTGTCGGTCTGTCGGTCTGTCGGTCTGTCGGTCTGTCGGTCTGTCGGTCTGTCGGTCTGTCGGTCTGTCGGTCTGTCGGTCTGTCGGTCTGTCGGTCTGTCGGTCTGTCGGTCTGTCGGTCTGTCGGTCTGTCGGTCTGTCGGTCTGTCGGTCTGTCGGTCTGTCGGTCTGTCGGTCTGTCGGTCTGTCGGTCTGTCGGTCTGTCGGTCTGTCGGTCTGTCGGTCTGTCGGTCTGTCGGTCTGTCGGTCTGTCGGTCTGTCGGTCTGTCGGTCTGTCGGTCTGTCGGTCTGTCGGTCTGTCGGTCTGTCGGTCTGTCGGTCTGTCGGTCTGTCGGTCTGTCGGTCTGTCGGTCTGTCGGTCTGTCGGTCTGTCGGTCTGTCGGTCTGTCGGTCTGTCGGTCTGTCGGTCTGTCGGTCTGTCGGTCTGTCGGTCTGTCGGTCTGTCGGTCTGTCGGTCTGTCGGTCTGTCGGTCTGTCGGTCTGTCGGTCTGTCGGTCTGTCGGTCTGTCGGTCTGTCGGTCTGTCGGTCTGTCGGTCTGTCGGTCTGTCGGTCTGTCGGTCTGTCGGTCTGTCGGTCTGTCGGTCTGTCGGTCTGTCGGTCTGTCGGTCTGTCGGTCTGTCGGTCTGTCGGTCTGTCGGTCTGTCGGTATGTCGGTCTGTCGGTCTGTCGGTCTGTCGGTCTGTCGGTCCGTCGGTCCGTCGGTCCGTCGGTCTGTCGGTCTGTCGGTCTGTCGGTCTGTCGGTCTGTCGGTCTGTCGGTCCGTCGGTCGGTCGGTCCGTCGGTCTGTCGGTCTGTCGGTCTGTCGGTCTGTCGGTCTGTCGGTCTGTCGGTCTGTCGGTCTGTCGGTCTGTCGGTCTGTCGGTCTGTCGGTCTGTCGGTCTGTCGGTCTGTCGGTCTGTCGGTCTGTCGGTCTGTCGGTCTGTCGGTCTGTCGGTCTGTCGGTCTGTCGGTCTGTCGGTCTGTCGGTCTGTCGGTCTGTCGGTCTGTCGGTCTGTCGGTCTGTCGGTCTGTCGGTCTGTCGGTCTGTCGGTCTGTCGGTCTGTCGGTCTGTCGGTCTGTCGGTCTGTCGGTCTGTCGGTCTGTCGGTCTGTCGGTCTGTCGGTCTGTCGGTCTGTCGGTCTGTCGGTCTGTCGGTCTGTCGGTCTGTCGGTCTGTCGGTCTGTCGGTCTGTCGGTCTGTCGGTCTGTCGGTCTGTCGGTCTGTCGGTCTGTCGGTCTGTCGGTCTGTCGGTCTGTCGGTCTGTCGGTCTGTCGGTCTGTCGGTCTGTCGGTCTGTCGGTCTGTCGGTCTGTCGGTCTGTCGGTCTGTCGGTCTGTCGGTCTGTCGGTCTGTCGGTCTGTCGGTCTGTCGGTCTGTCGGTCTGTCGGTCTGTCGGTCTGTCGGTCTGTCGGTCTGTCGGTCTGTCGGTCTGTCGGTCTGTCGGTCTGTCGGTCTGTCGGTCTGTCGGTCTGTCGGTCTGTCGGTCTGTCGGTCTGTCGGTCTGTCGGTCTGTCGGTCTGTCGGTCTGTCGGTCTGTCGGTCTGTCGGTCTGTCGGTCTGTCGGTCTGTCGGTCTGTCGGTCTGTCGGTCTGTCGGTCTGTCGGTCTGTCGGTCTGTCGGTCTGTCTGTCTGTCGGTCTGTCGGTCTGTCGGTCTGTCGGTCTGTCGGTCTGTCGGTCTGTCGGTCTGCCGGTCTGTCGGTCTGTCGGTCTGTCGGTCTGTCGGTCTGTCGGTCTGTCGGTCTGTCGGTCTGTCGGTCTGTCGGTCTGTCGGTCTGTCGGTCTGTCGGTCTGTCGGTCTGTCGGTCTGTCGGTCTGTCGGTCTGTCGGTCTGTCGGTCTGTCGGTCTGTCGGTCTGTCGGTCTGTCGGTCTGTCGGTCTGTCGGTCTGTCGGTCTGTCGGTCTGTCGGTCTGTCGGTCTGTCGGTCTGTCGGTCTGTCGGTCTGTCGGTCTGTCGGTCTGTCGGTCTGTCGGTCTGTCGGTCTGTCGGTCTGTCGGTCTGTCGGTCTGTCGGTCTGTCGGTCTGTCGGTCTGTCGGTCTGTCGGTCTGTCGGTCTGTCGGTCTGTCGGTCTGTCGGTCTGTCGGTCTGTCGGTCTGTCGGTCTGTCGGTCTGTCGGTCTGTCGGTCTGTCGGTCTGTCGGTCTGTCGGTCTGTCGGTCTGTCGGTCTGTCGGTCTGTCGGTCTGTCGGTCTGTCGGTCTGTCGGTCTGTCGGTCTGTCGGTCTGTCGGTCTGTCGGTCTGTCGGTCTGTCGGTCTGTCGGTCTGTCGCCCTGTCGGTCTGTCGGTCTGTCGGTCTGTGGGTCTGTGGGTCTGTGGGTCTGTGGGTCTGTCGGTCTGTCGGCCTGTCGGTCTGTCGGTCTGTCGGTCTGTCGGTCTGTCGGTCTGTCGGTCTGTCGGTCTGTCGGTCTGTCGGTCTGTCGGTCTGTCGGTCTGTCGGCCTGTCTACCTGTCGGCCTGTCGGTCTGTCGGTCTGTCGGCCTGTCGGTCTGTCGGTCTGTCGGTCTGTAGGTCTGTCTGTCTATTGGCGTTTTTATAGCCTCCTATTCTCCGTAACCGCTGCATAGATTTTGATGAAATTTGGGTAGCAATATGGTGTGGGGTCGTAGCAGGTAATGTTGCTACAATTTTGAAAATCGGTGCATGGGCATCGGAGGAGTTCCTGATCATTTTCAATTTTTTTTTGATGGGGGTGAAATTAGGGTGATTGAGGGGTGAGAGGTTGTAAAACTGAAATTTTTTGTATTCATAAGGCTGCCCATTGACCTGTGGAAGAGAGACCTAGCGGCGTAATACACTTTTTTGGGCCCATCGGAACATTGCCTTGCTGATGTACAAAATACATACCCGTATTACTTTAGATCGTTCTGTATTGTGTAATGTGGAAACCTTTGAACTGACTTTAATGACATCTTAATACAGGGTTGTAAAACTCAAAACAGAAGAAGAGAATAACACATTTTTTTGGTCGGGCGGGCGATAATTTGGTTGCAAGGGGATCTTAGACTATACTCGTAGCTTCATGCTGAGGGAAAATGATGAACTGATACCACCGTAATGTGTGGGATGTACTGAGTCAATCAACTTGACTACATCTTTTTAAGATTGAATGCTAAATTTGTTGATTACTAGTCCGGGAAAAATCTGGTTTTATCAATATAATAAAAAAAATAAATTTTTATACGAACAAATTCCACAGTGAGAGTTTCTTTACGACGTAACGATTGGATTATTTTAGAAGTCGGTACAACTCTATATCTACATGTTTTAAGTACATTAACCAATGCTAAAACGGTACATTTGCACACCACTTAATTTGCTCAAAAGAATCGAATAGTCGCAATCTTGGAAGGACAACTTTTTTGATATACGAAAAGTTTATTGCAAATAGAAAATGGATATTTCTTGTAAAGATTTTATTTCTTCTACAAACAACACCCTATTATTTCTTTTATACAAATTTAAAGTAGTCAGAAATTAATGTTTTCAGAAAACAAATCGGTATCGAGTAAAATCTGTGATTTTTTAATGGCTGATTACCAAGTCAATAAGGCAAAGTAAGTAAGATACAGATACACATGCTTAAAAAGCATGCTATTAATGAGCCATGCTATTTCGTAGAACTAAAGAACCGGCGGTCATGCGATTAAATAGAAATGTGTCACTGACAGTAGCATGCTAATTTTGTAGCTTCAGAGAAGTCAAAGCAAAAGCAAAGTTTGTAGGATCTGTTAAGCTTGTTCGGCATACGTTTACAAAAACTTGAATAAATTGTTAAATTGTTAAAAGAACAGTGATAGTATTTCAGCAATTACAGTACAGCATGGGTTAAAAAAAATGTTTCTTTAAACTTGGTTTTTTTTCATTTAGAGGTTATTCGTTAATCACGTCCCGTAGGGTCACCAAAGGTATGTCTCTTAGGCCCAGTTTCACAATCGTCAGTTAACTAGTGGTCAAAAGAAAACTAGTGATTAGAGGAAATAATCCATTTCATATTCGGCTGTCTAAGTTGAGAGCGCTGGTTGACGAATAGTTAAGCTAACCCAAGGATAAAGTATGGGTTACTTTGACGTTTGTTGTGGTCAACCGACGACAGATAAGCTTACTTTGAAAGTTATAAAAACATTGACATTTAAGACTCCGATGGATTTTGATTTTAGTCTGTGATGACATAAGTCAAAAATATTGATGCAAAGGTTAGATTTTTTGTCAAAGGGCTGTAGAAGGGTTGTAGTCACGAATCACAATTATGGCAGTGACCTCAGACCCATCCGTGGTGCCAACCTAAAGATAAATACGCTAAATCAGTGCGGGTGCGGGTGGGTGTGGGTGTGTGTGTGTTGTGAAATCAGTGCTCCCCTATAACTACTGGTTAACTTCCATCTGTCGGTTAAGTGACTACCAGAGGTGAAATAGGGCCTTAGTGAAAATGTCTGAGCTACACTCGGAGGTCTGGTGGACTCAAGAAAGATGAACTCTCAAGGAAGCCATAGAGATGTTTAGCGTATTTCTGCGGAGTTGCCAAAAAGGCTCAAAAGTGGCCTACTAGCCTAGCTTCACCTTTTCATCATTACTGTTAAATTAAAACACAATGTTTTACTATTAGTAAGACATATCTTTCAGCACCCATTGTGAAAACAGTTTCCTGATTTCACTTACGCGAACAATTTAGGGAAATTCCATTATTAAGAGTTATCGATACAGCGAATGTCCCCAGCAACTAAATCTCCTTAACTATAACTCTTCCGTTGGAAAATACGGCAATTAAGCGGTGAGTTATGGCGGCGTGAGACGTTCGCCTTTTGTTTTTGGGTAAAAAATTAGATTCCCTGCGACGGCGACGCCGACGCCGACGCCGACGACGCCAGCTAAGGCAGCTGTTATTTACGGCCGAAGGTAGTTACGGTTTTGTAAACGACGTTTAGATTAGTTCGGAAGAAATGAAGTAAAGGAGGACAAGGAGCGGGGAGGACGCCATGTCAGGGAGTTGGCTTGCATTTGTTTTGCTGGAGAAGCTGTGAGGATGCTTCTCATATTGTTTGAATGATTGTATAAATATTATTCACATCATGTATTCTACCTGTGATTACTCACGAAAAGTTGCTTCCACAACTATTTATAACTCAAAAAGAAAAAATTGGTTTCACGGACCCACAGAGTTAACATCTCTATAGGGAATGTAAACAACAAAATGCACAGGTCGCTGACCATCCAAAATGTAACGGAAATTTTGACTGCTTGAGGGCATTACAGTGGCGTACGGCTTTATATTAAAACTGGATGTTAATTAATAGATTCAATTATTACTGTGATGTTACAAACTGGTACATTTATTATTAGTATTTAGCTATACTTAGAGAGTTACTATTATTATAATTTGATTGTAACGGTTGATAATTTATTATTACCATGAAGTGTTTCCCCATATTTTACGCTACTGAAAAGCAAAACAAAACCTGTACTGACCTATGATAAGTGGTGTTCACCGATTCGTCGCTATTGCAGCAAACTATGCACTTTTTATTACATCCCATCATGCAATTATGACAATATTGTTCATAAATAATTTAATTCACACCACAAATAGCCACAAAGTCACTCAAATATACACTAAAACAACAAAAATCTCAACATACGCAATAAGCACAACTACAGTGACAGCCACATGACAGCTTTAGGGGACACGGATTGTAGGTTGCCAGATTTACGACATACTAGAAGTTATTGCGACATTCCGCTATAAAATTTACCATTTTTGAGGTTTCGTTAAATGAATACAAATTATCTTAATGTAAATCAGTTACATTGCAAGTATATTGGAATGTATAGTTAAATACCCAGTTAAATACTTTGCGGAACATGTGTTCAAACTGCGGAAACTGCCAGATTTTGAAGAAACTGGAAGGTCCTTAAGCGGACGAAGAAGAGTGGCAATAGCGCTATAGATGTTGGCTGGCCAATATTTAAATTAGGCTCCCTCTAGAGATGTTAACTCTGTGCATGGAATGATAAGAACTCATATTCAACGCTACATGCTATTTTCAATCGTCGTCATGTGCAAAGGCTGGAATGCAGTGCTGTTGCGTCGTATTGGTGGAATTCAATCAGAGTTGAAAAAAAACCGGTAGACATGTTGTAGTACACCTGAGGTGACGGGGACTTGGGGGGATAGCCCACTGAGTAGAGAGTAAAACGATCTGATACTTTCGAACATCTTCTCTGCAATTAACCTCAATACCATACATTATCCTGAAAATGAACTCGGTGATTATTATGTAACAACCTGTGTTAATAAAACAATATAAACTTAATAATATAACAATCGCTAATTGACGACGTCATCTTTCGCAATAAGATAACTTCTGTATCTGTATCTGTAGAGTGGGGAGTGTGGGTGGTCCCACTGCACTTAGGCCACAACTGGCCCATTGTGCATCCTCCCAGGGAGTTGTTTCCTCAGGTCATCGTCCATCCTGCCAATTGTAGGAAGGTGAACAAGCCGCTAGGGGACATCTCTCTTATGTGGGCAGGTGTAGGCCAAGACTCGCCCAACGCACACCCTCTAATAGAACATAACTCTGGGCATTCACATATGACGTGTTCCACAGTTTCGTCTATGCTTTCACACATTCTACATATCGGTGTGTCACTTAACCCCATAGTGTGGAGGTGTTTCCTGAGTTGACAATGGCCAGTCAGGAATCCTACTAAGAGACGTAGGTTTGGTCTGGTCATCGTCAAATACTTCTTAGATATTGCCATGTCAAAACCTGCAAGGGTTTCCTTGGCAAATCGACATCCTTGTAGTTCTTTCCATCGTTTTACCATTTGGGCATGGGAGTGTTTTTTGGCTATTTCCGAAATTGTGGTTGTCGACATTCCAGAAAGGTCACATGGTCCTAAAATTCTTTGGTCGGCGGCCTTCCTGGCTGGACCATCCGCTATACGGTTGCCTTTGTTGTTGTTGTGCCTTTTAACCCACCTCAGGACAATATTGTTTTTGTCCGAAGCATGGGCTAAAGATTGGTGGTATTCCATTGCTAGCCCTGAGGTGATACAAGGTCTTTTCAGGGTTAGAAGTGCTTGTCTGCTGTCAGTGCAGATTGCTACAGTTTTGCCAGATACATCTCTCCTGGCCAGTTCATTTGCGGCTATCAATATGCCAGCCACTTCCGTTTGAACGATGCTAGCGTGTCTGCCCATAGCCCACTTTGTTCTTAGGTTTAAAGACCTGGAGTATACACCACATCCACTACCTTCCCTTGTTTTGGAGCTATCTGTGTATATGCAAATTGCATTTGTCACATTTGGCTCAACATTCTGTTTAATTTCTATTTTGTAGGGTTTCTTAAAAACGAATGTTGGTTTAATTGAGTCACTGGTTGCTTGTAGCATGGGTAGTGCCTTTAGCGCTTCCCGCCATACCAGCAGCCTCAGTCGACCTATACCTACATCTGGATTAATACCAACCGTGCGAAGTCGTAACATTGACAGTAACGCAACCTCTTTGATGTAAATATCTAGAGAGGTAATGCCAATTATTACTTCCATAGCAGCAGTCGGTGTTGTGCTCATGGCTCCCGTTATATTAATGCAGGCCATACGTTGTATTTTATCTAATTTATTAATCGCCGTCGCCGGCAGAACTTTAGGTACCCAGGCAATGGCTCCATACGTTAGCATAGGCCTAATGATTGTGGTATAGATCCAGTGGGTAACTCTTGGCGACAGGCCTCAAGTGCGTCCCACTGTTCGCCGAAATTGTTCATAAGCGACATATGCTCTTTTGGCAGTAAGATAACTTATAACTAGAGCAAAAACCTTGGCCTATATTATCACGCGTGCTGCCCCAGGTTAAACCAAAACAATTACGAGCTAAAATTTTCCAATGTAAGATTTCTCTACATCTCTCCTTTTTAGTAGGATAGACTCCATTTTAGCGATTAATGAAGGACATTCGTCTTGAAAAAAAAGAGAAACTCATTAGGAAAAAAATGTTGATAATGAAGAGGCTTAAGTCTAACGTTAAGCCCGCCACTCACGATCCAACACTGCAATACAATTCTGCTGAATGTAACTGCAGTACAATTTTGTCGAAAATCGGATAAGAACATACACGTAACGATTTTGCAGTACGTGTTAAAAATCCCAATCGTGAGGATGTCGGATGAAAGCATACTTCTAGGGGCTCTTGCGTTGTGTTTAACTGAGAAGAAGAAAAAACAAACCAACAACGTAGGTGGTGGAGTAAAAAGTGGTTACTGCAGAGAAAAACGTACAGTCATGTATATTTATTAGAAGAATTGAGATTATATCCAGATGATGGGAATATTTGAAATTGCTAGGCCGACTGAGATCAGCTACTTTTATTTTCGTGATGTAAACATCAAAATACGTTCAAAAAGCTTATTATCTCAAAATCCCAAATTTTCGAGATTACAATACTGCCGTCACCTATGCTGTGGGAGGTAAAAAGCTGATAACACGTATTTCTCAAACACTTCCACTGCAATCAAAACTACCCATATGGTCCATCGAGATATATCCACGGACCATATTCCAATTCCTTTGGGACATTTACTTAAACAGCCATGTTAACAGGCACACCCTACACTTGGATAGTGGAGGGATAATAGGGCGATTATTTTCGGTGGTAATTTAGCCCCCGGTCGGGAAAAGCTCCTTAAATTTCGCCCAGGTGGAGATTAGGTGCGATATCCTGGATGGCGCCCGCGAAAATGTTCTGGGGATTGGGATTCGAGTATATGAGGGGTGAAAAGCATAGCCTGTATTATATGCTCAGGCAATCTCCGCACTAAAGCAGACGGTGCAGTTTAGATTTATAAAATGATACCAGGGGAGGGGAGGTTGAACGATAATAAAAGATTGTGTTTGAATTATGCTTTTGTCACGAGATGTGATTAATCCAATTTCATCTATATGTTAAAGATGGTGGTATAAAGCTATAAAGCGCGCTGATGGTGAAAACGAATGGATAGGCTGCAGCATGCAGCTAATTCTGTACGATATTGCCAAAACGTGTAATTACCACAAACAGTATGGTTAATATGAATATACCTACTCCAACATTTAACTACAAAGTCACTTTATTCTTTCTGGGTTATAAGGGGTGGGCCAATAGTGCGTGGACGGAAGATCGAAATATTTCAAAAATCTGTCACTTGACCATGGTAAGGACCCTTGAGGGCTATAACGTAAAAATATTTTCACCTAAATTTTGACGTTTATACAGGGTGATTCATATCAAACTTACATTTTTTTGAATGGGACTTCCTATATATTTTTACATATTTGGATTCCTTGGTGAATTTTAATGTGACTTTATGTATCATGCATGGAACTTTAAACGAACCGTTTAAGCGCAAATCACCATTTTTGGTATACGTCAGTATCAGAAAAAGATTAAATATCGCAGCGATTGTAAAACCTAGAAGTCCGTGACTTTGCAGTACGATTAAGCATGAAATTCGTCACCTTAGGTGAGACGACTGAATTTGAATTCTTTTTGCACTTGGAGAAATCAGTAGATAAATTAAGGAAACTTCAATCACAGATAACTTGATTTTTTCAAATGGGAATGCCTATTTTGGTTTAAAGAGAATCAAATGTAAAATTTGATTTCCTTCCTAACGATATAGCACTCTCGATATCAATCTTTTTTTGGTTTTCATTTTATTTCAAATTTTCGGTCAAATCGGTGTTTTTCAATTTTCCTGCGTGCAAGCAACCTAGCAGGCCATGAAAAATAAAGAAAATCCCGTTAATATGGAAGAAACCAACTAAGTTAGTAGACAGATGCAAACCAACTGGAATAATGAGGCAAGATTATGAAAATTCCTTACAAGATATTAGCTCTAACCAGAAACAATAGCGGTAACAAGAATGCTCATTTTTCAAAGCCTACTAGCTACTAGCCAATTTCCAAAGTCAGTAAAAAAATGTTTATTTAAAGGAAAATTACTCGTGATTGTTGATGGCAGTAGAATATCTATGTCTTCAACCCTTCAAGTTTTTCATTAGGTACTCCTACTTATTAGCAAAATCGCGAAAAATGAAATTTGAATTGCAGTCTGTTTGAATTGTAGAGCATAATTTAATTTGTAGAAAACTACATGGAATAAACACAATTACAACACAGCTTAATTAAAAAATTCTAGCAGTCATTTCAATAGATGTTCAGATTTAGAATGCTCCAGTTAGAGATATCTTCGCTTTTGACCTAGTTGAACGAATCACCCTGTATAAACGTTAAAATTTAAGTTAAAATATTTTTGCGTTATAGCCCTCAAGGTTACCTAACATTCAAGTGACAGGTTTTGAAAATATATTTTAGTAAGCTCACAATCTTCCGTCCACGCCCTATTGGCCCACCCTGTATAGAGGTCAATAAATACTGGTCCTTTTTTATTTACCACATCTTAATGCCCGAATTCAGTTTGATTAATGGTTAGTGCAGGTGATTAGTGATTGGGAGAAAATAAATGTGGACAGCCACTGACTAGTGCGTGGACTAGTGCAAGTGACTAGTTAGTTGCGTAGTAAGGTGGTTAGCAGCGTGTTCTATTTTTCTGCGAGTGGAATGCGAGTAACCACGTCCCGCGCCCCCTCCCGACCCCTTCTCTCTCAGCGTGTCTGCCACTAAACAAGTCTGGAGGGGCGGGTTAGTGTTTCGTATACAGTTTGTCCCAGCTAAAATTTCTCACCCACCTTATCTCTGAAGTGATTAAAGAAATAAACTCTTCCACCTAATACGTCATCATCGTGCCATCAATACCCTTTTCAGGTGAGGTGAGATTTATGTATATTTCGAGATGATCAAAATACTTTTCTTTTTGTTGTGAAGACAATTTAAATATCGCTTGTACGACTGTATGGACCAAAATGGCACCCATTTGGAACGTTTCTTACGATAACATTTCAGGTAATGAAAATAATATCTCATTTTGATAATAACCATGTTTTACTTGCCACACCGATAGGTGAGAGGAGTATTAATATTGTGATCGCGACAATTTTCGATTTTGAGATAATACATTTTTTGGGCGTTTTATGATGTCTACATACCGAAAATCTACGTCGCTCATTTACGTCGGTCTGTCTGTCGGTCTGTCTGTACGCATTTTTCTAGCCACGTTATCTCAAGTACCCGCTGCATGGATTGTGATGAAATTTGGCCAGCGATATGCTGTGGGGTCATGGTAGGTAATGTTCCTATAATTTTGAAAATGGTTGCATGGGCGGCGGAGTAATTAGCGGAAAACAAAAAAAATTAATATTCCTCTTTGGTTTTAGGCGTTTTATGGCTTCCTGATCATTTTCTACTCTTTACTTCCGACACCGATAGGTGAGGGAGTATTGTGATCGCGAAAATTTTCGATTTTGAGATAATACGCTTTTTAGGCGTTTTATGATATCTACATAACGATAATCCACGTCACTCATTTCCGTCGGTCTGTCGATCTGTCGTCGGTCTGCCTGTTCGCGTTCTTCTACCCTCGTAATCTCAGCATCCGCTGCATGGATTGTGATGAAATTTGGGTACCGATATGCTGTGAGGTCCTATATAGTAGGTAATGCTGCTATAATTTTGAAAATCGGTGCAGGGGCGGCGGACTAATTAGCAAAAGACGAAAAAAAAAATATCCCTCAAACTTCGTTTTTAGGCGTTTGATCATTTTTTACTTCTTTGGGGGGGGGGGTGAAATTGGGGTGGTTAGGAGGTGGGGGGTTGTAAGACTCAAAAATGTGTTCTACTCATAATAGTGAAAGAAAGACCTAGCGGCATATTACCTTTTGTTAAGTCCATCTGAACATTGCCTTGGCTATTACAGAAATCAAGGGACTTAGAATTTTCTGATGTATACATACGAGTATTGCTTTAGATGGTTCTGAATTTAGTAACATGGAAATTATGGAATTGATTTTAATGAAATTTAGACACAGTATTATTAAAGCGATTCGTACAATAGCTACAGGTACTTAAAGGATTGTACCATTACCATTGATTATAACATATGTACATAATATAGCCCTATGCTAGTGCTCGTTTCATTTTACTTCCCACACCGGTAGGTGAAAGGAGCATTGTGATCGCGAAAATTTTCGATTTTGAGATACCACGCTTTTTGGGCGTTTTATGATGTCTACATAACGAAAATCCATGTCACTCATTTCCGTCGGCCTGTCTGTCTGTCGGTCTGTCGGTCTGTCGGGCTGTCGGTCTGTCGGTCTGTCGGGCTGTCGGGCTGTCGGGCTGTCGGGCTGTCGGGCTGTCGGGCTGTCGGGCTGTCGGGCTGTCGGGCTGTCGGGCTGTCGGGCTGTCGGGCTGTCGGGCTGTCGGGCTGTCGGTCTGTCGGTCTGTCGGTCTGTCGGTCTGTCGGTCTGTCGGTCTGTCGGTCTGTCGGGCTGTCGGGCTGTCGGGCTGTCGGGCTGTCGGCCTGTCGGGCTGTCGGGCTGTCGGGCTGTCGGGCTGTCGGGCTGTCGGGCTGTCGGGCTGTCGGGCTGTCGGTCTGTCGGTCTGTCGGTCTGTCGGTCTGTCGGTCTGTCGGTCTGTCGGTCTGTCGGTCTGTCGGTCTGTCGGTCTGTCGGTCTGTCGGTCTGTCGGTCTGTCGGTCTGTCGGTCTGTCGGTCTGTCGGTCTGTCGGTCTGTCGGTCTGTCGGTCTGTCGGTCTGTCGGTCTGTCGGTCTGTCGGTCTGTCGGTCTGTCGGTCTGTCGGTCTGTCGGTCTGTCGGTCTGTCGGTCTGTCGGTCTGTCGGTCTGTCGGTCTGTCGGTCTGTCGGTCTGTCGGTCTGTCGGTCTGTCGGTCTGTCGGTCTGTCGGTCTGTCGGTCTGTCGGTCTGTCGGTCTGTCGGTCTGTCGGTCTGTCGGTCTGTCGGTCTGTCGGTCTGTCGGTCTGTCGGTCTGTCGGTCTGTCGGTCTGTCGGTCTGTCGGTCTGTCGGTCTGTCGGTCTGTCGGTCTGTCGGTCTGTCGGTCTGTCGGTCTGTCGGTCTGTCGGTCTGTCGGTCTGTCGGTCTGTCGGTCTGTCGGTCTGTCGGTCTGTCGGTCTGTCGGTCTGTCGGTCTGTCGGTCTGTCGGTCTGTCGGTCTGTCGGTCTGTCGGTCTGTCGGTCTGTCGGTCTGTCGGTCTGTCGGTCTGTCGGTCTGTCGGTCTGTCGGTCTGTCGGTCTGTCGGTCTGTCGGTCTGTCGGTCTGTCGGTCTGTCGGTCTGTCGGTCTGTCGGTCTGTCGGTCTGTCGGTCTGTCGGTCTGTCGGTCTGTCGGTCTGTCGGTCTGTCGGTCTGTCGGTCTGTCGGTCTGTCGGTCTGTCGGTCTGTCGGTCTGTCGGTCTGTCGGTCTGTCGGTCTGTCGGTCTGTCGGTCTGTCGGTCTGTCGGTCTGTCGGTCTGTCGGTCTGTCGGTCTGTCGGTCTGTCGGTCTGTCGGTCTGTCGGTCTGTCGGTCTGTCGGTCTGTCGGTCTGTCGGTCTGTCGGTCTGTCGGTCTGTCGGTCTGTCGGTCTGTCGGTCTGTCGGTCTGTCGGTCTGTCGGTCTGTCGGTCTGTCGGTCTGTCGGTCTGTCGGTCTGTCGGTCTGTCGGTCTGTCGGTCTGTCGGTCTGTCGGTCTGTCGGTCTGTCGGTCTGTCGGTCTGTCGGTCTGTCGGTCTGTCGGTCTGTCGGTCTGTCGGTCTGTCGGTCTGTCGGTCTGTCGGTCTGTCGGTCTGTCGGTCTGTCGGTCTGTCGGTCTGTCGGTCTGTCGGTCTGTCGGTCTGTCGGTCTGTCGGTCTGTCGGTCTGTCGGTCTGTCGGTCTGTCGGTCTGTCGGTCTGTCCGTCTGTCGGTCTGTCGGTCTGTCGGTCTGTCGGCCTGTCGGTCTGTCGGTCTGTCGGTCTGTCGGTCTGTCGGTCTGTCGGTCTGTCGGTCTGTCGGTCTGTCGGTCTGTCGGTCTGTCGGTCTGTCGGTCTGTCGGTCTGTCGGTCTGTTGGTCTGTCGGTCTGTCGGTCTGTCGGTCTGTCGGTCTGTCGGTCTGTCGGTCTGTCGGTCTGTCGGTCCGTCGGTCCGTCGGTCCGTCGGTCCGTCGGTCCGTCGGTCTGTCGGTCTGTCGGTCTGTCGGTCTGTCGGTCTGTCGGTCTGTCGGTCTGTCGGTCTGTCGGTCTGTCGGTCTGTCGGTCTGTCGGTCTGTCGGTCTGTCGGTCTGTCGGTCTGTCGGTCTGTCGGTCTGTCGGTCTGTCGGTCTGTCGGTCTGTCGGTCTGTCGGTCTGTCGGTCTGTCGGTCTGTCGGTCTGTCGGTCTGTCGGTCTGTCGGTCTGTCGGTCTGTCGGTCTGTCGGTCTGTCGGTCTGTCGGTCTGTCGGTCTGTCGGTCTGTCGGTCTGTCGGTCTGTCGGTCTGTCGGTCTGTCGGTCTGTCGGTCTGTCGGTCTGTCGGTCTGTCGGTCTGTCGGTCTGTCGGTCTGTCGGTCTGTCGGTCTGTCGGTCTGTCGGTCTGTCGGTCTGTCGGTCTGTCGGTCTGTCGGTCTGTCGGTCTGTCGGTCTGTCGGTCTGTCGGTCTGTCGGTCTGTCGGTCTGTCGGTCTGTCGGTCTGTCGGTCTGTCGGTCTGTCGGTCTGTCGGTCTGTCGGTCTGTCGGTCTGTCGGTCTGTCGGTCTGTCGGTCTGTCGGTCTGTCGGTCTGTCGGTCTGTCGGTCTGTCGGTCTGTCGGTCTGTCGGTCTGTCGGTCTGTCGGTCTGTCGGTCTGTCGGTCTGTCGGTCTGTCGGTCTGTCGGTCTGTCGGTCTGTCGGTCTGTCGGTCTGTCGGTCTGTCGGTCTGTCGGTCTGTCGGTCTGTCGGTCTGTCGGTCTGTCGGTCTGTCGGTCTGTCGGTCTGTCGGTCTGTCGGTCTGTCGGTCTGTCGGTCTGTCGGTCTGTCGGTCTGTCGGTCTGTCGGTCTGTCGGTCTGTCGGTCTGTCGGTCTGTCGGTCTGTCGGTCTGTCGGTCTGTCGGTCTGTCGGGCTGTCGGGCTGTCGGGCTGTCGGGCTGTCGGGCTGTCGGGCTGTCGGTCTGTCGGGCTGTCGGGCTGTCGGGCTGTCGGGCTGTCGGGCTGTCGGGCTGTCGGGCTGTCGGGCTGTCGGGCTGTCGGGCTGTCGGGCTGCCGGGCTGCCGGGCTGCCGGGCTGGCGGGCTGTCGGGCTGTCGGGCTGTCGGGCTGTCGGGCTGTCGGTCTGTCGGTCTGTCGGTCTGTCGGTCTGTCGGTCTGTCGGTCTGTCGGTCTGTCGGTCTGTCGGTCTGTCGGTCTGTCGGTCTGTCGGTCTGTCGGTCTGTCGGTCTGTCGGTCTGTCGGTCTGTCGGTCTGTCGGTCTGTCGGTCTGTCGGTCTGTCGGTCTGTCGGTCTGTCGGTCTGTCGGTCTGTCGGTCTGTCGGTCTGTCGGTCTGTCGGTCTGTCGGTCTGTCGGTCTGTCGGTCTGTCGGTCTGTCGGTCTGTCGGTCTGTCGGTCTGTCGGTCTGTCGGTCTGTCGGTCTGTCGGTCTGTCGGTCTGTCGGTCTGTCGGTCTGCCGGTCTGCCGGTCTGGCGGTCTGTCGGTCTGTCGGTCTGTCGGTCTGTCGGTCTGTCGGTCTGTCGGTCTGTCGGTCTGTCGGTCTGTCGGTCTGTCGGTCTGTCGGTCTGTCGGTCTGTCGGTCTGTCGGTCTGTCGGTCTGTCGGTCTGTCGGTCTGTCGGTCTGTCGGTCTGTCGGTCTGTCGGTCTGTCGGTCTGTCGGTCTGTCGGTCTGTCGGTCTGTCGGTCTGTCGGTCTGTCGGTCTGTCGGTCTGTCGGTCTGTCGGTCTGTCGGTCTGTCGGTCTGTCGGTCTGTCGGTCTGTCGGTCTGTCGGTCTGTCGGTCTGTCGGTCTGTCGGTCTGTCGGTCTGTCGGTCTGTCGGTCTGTCGGTCTGTCGGTCTGTCGGTCTGTCGGTCTGTCGGTCTGTCGGTCTGTCGGTCTGTCGGTCTGTCGGTCTGTCGGTCTGTCGGTCTGTCGGTCTGTCGGTCTGTCGGTCTGTCGGTCTGTCGGTCTGTCGGTCTGTCGGTCTGTCGGTCTGTCGGTCTGTCGGTCTGTCGGTCTGTCGGTCTGTCGGTCTGTCGGTCTGTCGGTCTGTCGGTCTGTCGGTCTGTCGGTCTGTCGGTCTGTCGGTCTGTCGGTCCGTCGGTCTGTCGGTCCGTCGGTCTGTCGGTCCGTCGGTCTGTCGGTCTGTCGGTCTGTCGGTCTGTCGGTCTGTCGGTCTGTCGGTCTGTCGGTCTGTCGGTCTGTCGGTCTGTCGGTCTGTCGGTCTGTCGGTCTGTCGGTCTGTCGGTCTGTCGGTCTGTCGGTCTGTCGGTCTGTCGGTCTGTCGGTCTGTCGGTCTGTCGGTCTGTCGGTCTGTCGGTCTGTCGGTCTGTCGGTCTGTCGGTCTGTCGGTCTGTCGGTCTGTCGGTCTGTCGGTCTGTCGGTCTGTCGGTCTGTCGGTCTGTCGGTCTGTCGGTCTGTCGGTCTGTCGGTCTGTCGGTCTGTCGGTCTGTCGGTCTGTCGGTCTGTCGGTCTGTCGGTCTGTCGGTCTGTCGGTCTGTCGGTCTGTCGGTCTGTCGGTCTGTCGGTCTGTCGGTCTGTCGGTCTGTCGGTCTGTCGGTCTGTCGGTCTGTCGGTCTGTCGGTCTGTCGGTCTGTCGGTCTGTCGGTCTGTCGGTCTGTCGGTCTGTCGGTCTGTCGGTCTGTCGGTCTGTCGGTCTGTCGGTCTGTCGGTCTGTCGGTCTGTCGGTCTGTCGGTCTGTCGGTCTGTCGGTCTGTCGGTCTGTCGGTCTGTCGGTCTGTCGGTCTGTCGGTCTGTCGGTCTGTCGGTCTGTCGGTCTGTCGGTCTGTCGGTCTGTCGGTCTGTCGGTCTGTCGGTCTGTCGGTCTGTCGGTCTGTCGGTCTGTCGGTCTGTCGGTGTGTCGGTCTGTCGGTCTGTCGGTCTGTCGGTCTGTCGGTCTGTCGGTCTGTCGGTCTGTCGGTCTGTCGGTCTGTCGGTCTGTCGGTCTGTCGGTCTGTCGGTCTGTCGGTCTGTCGGTCTGTCGGTCTGTCGGTCTGTCGGTCTGTCGGTCTGTCGGTCTGTCGGGCTGTCGGGCTGTCGGGCTGTCGGGCTGTCGGGCTGTCGGGCTGTCGGTCTGTCGGGCTGTCGGGCTGTCGGGCTGTCGGGCTGTCGGGCTGTCGGGCTGTCGGGCTGTCGGGCTGTCGGGCTGTCGGGCTGTCGGGCTGTCGGGCTGCCGGGCTGCCGGGCTGCCGGGCTGGCGGGCTGTCGGGCTGTCGGGCTGTCGGTCTGTCGGTCTGTCGGTCTGTCGGTCTGTCGGTCTGTCGGTCTGTCGGTCTGTCGGTCTGTCGGTCTGTCGGTCTGTCGGTCTGTCGGTCTGTCGGTCTGTCGGTCTGTCGGTCTGTCGGTCTGTCGGTCTGTCGGTCTGTCGGTCTGTCGGTCTGTCGGTCTGTCGGTCTGTCGGTCTGTCGGTCTGTCGGTCTGTCGGTCTGCCGGTCTGGCGGTCTGTCGGTCTGTCGGTCTGTCGGTCTGTCGGTCTGTCGGTCTGTCGGTCTGTCGGTCTGTCGGTCTGTCGGTCTGTCGGTCTGTCGGTCTGTCGGTCTGTCGGTCTGTCGGTCTGTCGGTCTGTCGGTCTGTCGGTCTGTCGGTCTGTCGGTCTGTCGGTCTGTCGGTCTGTCGGTCTGTCGGTCTGTCGGTCTGTCGGTCTGTCGGTCTGTCGGTCTGTCGGTCTGTCGGTCTGTCGGTCTGTCGGTCTGTCGGTCTGCCGGTCTGCCGGTCTGTCGGTCTGTCGGTCTGTCGGTCTGTCGGTCTGTCGGTCTGTCGGTCTGTCGGTCTGTCGGTCTGTCGGTCTGTCGGTCTGTCGGTCTGTCGGTCTGTCGGTCTGTCGGTCTGTCGGTCTGTCGGTCTGTCGGTCTGTCGGTCTGTCGGTCTGTCGGTCTGTCGGTCTGTCGGTCTGTCGGTCTGTCGGTCTGTCGGGCTGTCGGGCTGTCGGGCTGTCGGGCTGTCGGGCTGTCGGGCTGTCGGGCTGTCGGGCTGTCGGGCTGCCGGGCTGCCGGGCTGTCGGGCTGTCGGGCTGTCGGGCTGTCGGGCTGTCGGGCTGTCGGGCTGTCGGGCTGTCGGGCTGTCGGGCTGTCGGGCTGTCGGGCTGTCGGGCTGTCGGTCTGTCGGTCTGTCGGTCTGTCGGTCTGTCGGTCTGTCGGTCTGTCGGTCTGTCGGTCTGTCGGTCTGTCGGTCTGTCGGTCTGTCGGTCTGTCGGTCTGTCGGTCTGTCGGTCTGTCGGTCTGTCGGTCTGTCGGTCTGTCGGTCTGTCGGTCTGTCGGTCTGTCGGTCTGTCGGTCTGTCGGTCTGTCGGTCTGTCGGTCTGTCGGTCTGTCGGTCTGTCGGTCTGTCGGTCTGTCGGTCTGTCGGTCTGTCGGTCTGTCGGTCTGTCGGTCTGTCGGTCTGTCGGTCTGTCGGTCTGTCGGTCTGTCGGTCTGTCGGTCTGTCGGTCTGTCGGTCTGTCGGTCTGTCGGTCTGTCGGTCTGTCGGTCTGTCGGTCTGTCGGTCTGTCGGTCTGTCGGTCTGTCGGTCTGTCGGTCTGTCGGTCTGTCGGTCTGTCGGTCTGTCGGTCTGTCGGTCTGTCGGTCTGTCGGTCTGTCGGTCTGTCGGTCTGTCGGTCTGTAGGTCTGTCGGTCTGTCGGTCTGTCGGTCTGTCGGTCTGTCGGTCTGTCGGTCTGTCGGTCTGTCGGTCTGTCGGTCTGTCGGTCTGTCGGTCTGTCGGTCTGTCGGTCTGTCGGTCTGTCGGTCTGTCGGTCTGTCGGTCTGTCGGTCTGTCGGTCTGTCGGTCTGTCGGTCTGTCGGTCTGTCGGTCTGTCGGTCTGTCGGTCTGTCGGTCTGTCGGTCTGTCGGTCTGCCGGTCTGTCTGTCTGTCGGTCTGTCGGCCTGTCGGCCTGTCGGCCTGTCGGCCTGTCGGCCTGTCGGTCTGCCGGTCTGCCGGTCTGCCGGTCTGTCTGTCGGTCTGTCTGTCTGTTGGCGTTTTTCTAGCCTCGTAATCTCAGTAACCGCTGCACGAATTGTGATGAAATTTGGGCAGCGATATGCTCAGGGGTCGTAGTAGGTAATGTTTTTATAATTTTGAAAATCGGTGCATGGGCGGCGGAGTAATTTTGCAAAAAAATTAAAAAAATAAGTTTTCCCCAAACTTCGTTTTTAGGTCTGTGCCTAGGCTGAGCGCATTTAAGACACAGTTTTTGTCTATCTAGACCCTTGCACTCACTAGGACTTTGACCTGTATCCCAGCATCTTTGGCACCAGATGTTTTTTTGCCTTTCATGCACCTGGCAATGAACGAGACGACACGGCAGCCGCTCCAACATCCAAGAAGATGGCAGAGTTTTGACTATCTGCAAACATCTCAGGTAAATTACTGTTTCTCGTGCCCTTTTGGAAACCTCTGCTCCTTGTATTTTATTGGAAATTGCGCTTCGCGGTTCTTCAGCATCTCCTTTTTGGATTTCAAGTAGAAGGTCCTGCTTTGGGTCTTCCTAACTCTAGCAACCTCCTGCCCTACGTTTTCTAAATTTGCCTCCTCTTCCACGATTTTGACATGCTTCGCATATGTCTTTCCATTTGTCTTAACTATGACCGCATCCTTCACCGGACGGTTAGGCCTACTAGGCTTCTTCGTGCTGCTCTGCCTTATTAATTGTGGCTAAGCCTTAGCGCTTTTGTCTTTGGCAATCAAGAACTTGGTTTCTACGTCTGAGTCTCTGAACACAAATTCGGTTACCTGCCGCTATCCTGATGCTATTTCTGCCTTGATCCTTGCAGTTAACTACGAGATCATAGAGCTTTCTCACGTCGTTGACCCCGTTCCTATCAATATCTATGGGAAGCACGTACAGGTGCATACTCTTCTTTTGAACATCTCCTTGCCTAGAGGTTACTTTCGTGGACCTGATAAAATAATGATACTTGCTAACCCGGGTTTTTCGCTTGTATAGGTTTAAGAAGTCCATTTCCTCCTTTATCTGTCGCATCAACGATTGCTAGGTCGTCTTCCCTTAATGTCTTTGACAAGCTCCCCATTTCCGTACCTGCCTTATCAAGGGGATACCTATGCTTACCAGGTTTTTGCCATCAGCAATTTCATCAGATTGTAAACACGCGTCTGTTAAGTTTACTGCCTTAGTATCTACCTCGTTCGAGCGCATTAACTTCATAGACATAATGATGTAGGTCCATGCCAGCCTTTGTAATGCCCATTTTGGTCTGATTCATTTTCATAAATTTCTCAGAGGTCTTTAGGACTTGCTAACACTTTCTCAATGAATTCATCAACGTCGTATTGTACCTTTAGTGAATCCGCCGCTGGAACTTTGTCTTCTCTCTTCCTCTTAGCGGAATATTCAACCCTTCCACCAGGGTTTTTTTATCCGATTTCGTTCATTCGCCACGGAGAGCTGGCGAATTTCAGACAATTATTGCAAAACAATCGTCCCTTCGTCTACTTAGGACGCACGATTCGCGGACCCAGTGATTGCTCTCCTCACGGTGTGAGGAGTAGTCATTGGGTAATGAAACAGCAGTCCGGTGTCTTAGAGCACCGGTTGCACCTTTTTCATTTTTTGTTTTCATGTATATACAGGGTGTCCCACGATGATTAAGACAAGCAATATATCGAAACTGGGCATTAGTAGCGAATTATAATTTTTGGGGGTGTAAGTTAGAGCAAATATAGTATCTTTTTGTATTATTGTGTCACCCAATGAGGTATTTGTTTTTGGTCACAGACGTTCGATTCAAAATTTTAAATGGGACACCCTGTATATTTGTGACTTTTTGTATTAAATCGATAAAGCAATTCCAACAAACCCGCACACTTGGGGTCTAAAGTTATTATTTCAAGAGCTACAGGCACTTAAAGGATGGTACCTACCACTACCATTAATACCCCTACAGTTAAATTACTTTGGTAGTGTTTCATAATGGTAGTGTTACAGTCCTTTAAATACCTGTAGCTCTTGAATTAATCACTTTAGGCCCTAAGTGTGTGGGTTTGTTGGTATTGTTTTATCGGGAGTAACACAAAAAGTCACAAATATACACGATGTCCCATTAAAAATTTTGAACCGGACGTCACGTGATCAGAAACAAATACCTCATTGAGTAACACAATAATAAAAAAAGATACTATATTTGCTCTAATTTACAGCCCCAAAATTATAATTCGCTACTGCTGCCCGTTTCCGATATATTGCTTGTCTTAATCGTTGTGGGACACCCTGTATATTGTTTTGTTTATTACCCCAACATTAGATAGCCTCGCACCCGTTTAGATATAAGCAACGTATTGTTTGGGAAATATTCAGCCACCTAAAATACTAGAAATCAATAATTGACTTATACTCCAATCTGCTCTTCATCAGCCACCTCCTCCGCCAGCCTATCATAGGCATCAGCAGCAGCAGCAACGTAGTAGGTTGTAGGTAATAAATTTAGAGTCCCTTGTGCGGGTTGCAATCACAGCATGTGATGGGAACAATGATTTTATAATTATGGGAGTTCACCCCACATCGTCAATTGTTGTTCCTGCAGACGACCTCCCATTGACGAGAGAATTTCCAAACAGACCCTGAGGGAGAGGGAAAAACGTGAAATATAACTCGAGGTATTAATCTTGGTGGATTTGTGAGTATATCATGAGGAGAAGTAATTTCTCCTTTAGTATAAATTTCAACTACCTAAGAATGTGAAATGCGTAACGGTTCACCTATTTTGGAAATTAATTCTATTATCTGGGGCCGTCCTTAGCAACAAATTTTATCTTGACCTGATCAATGAGAGTTCTCCCCGCTCATATGTTTTGGTTCTTAATTCAATATACGCGAATTTTGCCCTGACATATGTTCTAATTGCCACATTTTCTCGACGATTGTTAGGGCAGAGACACATTGTTAGAAAACGACACTACACGTTGTGACGCTACGGGACGCCACGTCTGATACTGATACTGTAACACATTGTATATAGTATTACTGATTTATAATATAGGATCCTAGCATCCAAAAAAAAAATATTTAAAGCAGTCAATTGACGACTTGACGCACGTCATACTTTCATTGCGGCTAAGCATCTGATTTTTGGGATTTTTGACATTGATCGGTGTCAAAAGTCCAAATCAACATGAAAGATTGACGTAAACATAACCTAACTTCATGTTTCTGTGTCACAGAACAACTTACTTTATTATGCTTTTATGGGTTGTTAATTATAAGTAGAGGTGATGTAAGATCAATTTAATAATCATGCTATGGTTGCCGATTGTATACAGTGCCTTTCTTTAATGCCCCCCCCCCCCCTTTTATTTTTTGAACGGGTCAACTCAAGAAATTGAAACTTGGAACAATGAAATTGATTCATGAATACTATATTTTGAAGTGAAATTGACAGATGAAACTTGCAAGATGGCGGCTCGGCGCCATCTTGAAAAAAAAAATTAAATAGAAAGTGGGGTCTTGTGACACATCTTTTTGAAGCCCCTAACGAACCCTTCACAACCCTAGAATATGAAATCAATATCTTCATCTCCTTCTTGAGTTGACTCGTTCAAAAAATAGAAGGGGGGGGGACATTAAAGAAAGGCACTGTATATGACGTCAGCACCCGTTTTCGGTCACCTGAAAAAATATAGAAAAAAAGTTATGATTACAAATTTCTTCATCTGAACAGCAGTCAGAGTGGTAGCTTTGTTTTATACAACCTATGAATACATTTTTCTTTCTTCTAAACATGTTCTTAATCCAAACCTACGAAAGCTGCAAGTACTCTTTTGTTGACGTTGCTGTCAAAATGTTGGGTTAGATTTGATCTGTAGACGAATCATCTGGGGATTCCAAGACGAACTGACGGGCGTTCTGGAATCAACGAGATGTCATTTGTCATTTGGACGTCTCCATATATCTAGAAATCCCTCTTTTATTCATTCATTCATTGCAGGTGATATTTAACTTCATCCAAAATATACCATTCTCGGAACAGGTTTCTTATTTTTCGCCTATCTCTGAAGCAGAAGTTTTACGAACCGTAAATTCGCTTAAGAACTCTCCATTTACTGACTATTACAATATAGGTGATAAAAGTATCTCGATGAACCTCATAAGACCATTAACACGCTTTTATGAAGAAATGATAAAAGTTGGAATATTTCCCAATTTTTTAAAAAGGGAAAATACCACCATACTACAGGCCAATATCCATAATACCTATTATTGAGAAGATTTTTCAAATTTCATTTAAAATTTAAAAATAGATTGGTTCACTTTTTTGGGAGTAGTAGGTTAATAAGTTTAAATCAGTTTGCCTTTAGGCATGGGACATTATGTGATTTAAGTAAACTGCCCCTTACCTACGGCTGTAAGACAAATGGACCCATGTTCCTTACTGGCAGCACTGCATCATCTAAATTTATGTCGATATATGCTTTGGACGTGGAAGGTTCAGATACTAGACAATCGATTCTTTATTTTTCTTTTCATTTACCTCATTTTCCTTTACTACTGCCACTTTCTCTTCGATCTGATAATTTGTTTGTATTTCATCTTTCCTTTTTTGGCTTTTAGCTGTACTTTGTATGGGTTAGAAGTGAGCTTAACTGTTTTTTGTGTTGGTTTTGTTTTTTCTTGGATGAACCAGTACATACCATCTGGTCAACGGCATGAGGATGCAGAAAGCAGATGGGAAACTACTGCATTAAAGATCTTAAGGATATCCCAGGAGAAACTCGTAAAATGAGTAAATGCATTTTACGAGTTCACAACATGTCTGTTAAGACATTGTGACTATGATGATGTCATCCAGGTCGGTATGGAACAGGGAGAAAATAAAATAGCTAACTGAAGCTGTGGAAGTAAAGGAATGCCTGTGGAATGTGAAAAGTCAGAATTATTTTAACAAAACTATACGACAGGCAGCTTTGTCGTCGGAGCTCAACATCCCTGATGAAGAAATAAAAAAAGATCCATACACTGAGAGCTCAATATTCTAAACAACGGGCCAAAATGAAATGTTTCAGTACGAGTTGTGGAGCAAATGACGTATATATAAGACCGAATAGGATTTTTTGACATGCTGCGATTCATGTTTCGTTTTTTTATCCATTCCCTGACCCACTTCCTAGCTTCTTTGTTTCTCCTTTTTCCGTGTATTGCCAAGGCTACATATAAATATGCTGCCGCTACTACCACGTCATTGGTTTTTTCTTATTTAATCTAAATACAACTGTGTTCAAACCACACACACACAAGACTGATGCCTAAAACATACACGAACGAACTCCGTGTTGAAGCTGCAAGCAACCACAATAAAGGTAGTATCAGACACTGCTGCTTTTGCTGCGCTGCTCATCAAATTACTTCGCAGCATCATCTGCTGCATGTGTGGACACCCATGCAACTCGCAACCTTGCGGTCGCAACCGATTGGTTGCAGTAAATCTTTTGCTGCACGCAGTTCGAAAAGTAGCTATATGTGAATAGCCATCAGAGAGGGTTGCGCGCGCAGCAAAAAATATTACACCGGTTGAAACTTTTACTGCGGCAGCCGGTGCAGTATTGACTTGCGATCGAACCGAAACGTAGGGTCAGTAGAGCTCCACCACTTGATTCTCATCATACGCAAAGATATTTTACTCAAACTGACAATCTTTTTAACAGATTAGATGGCATCCAAGTCAATTTGGGACAAAGAAAAAACTAAACAGCTAATTGAGGCTGTGGAATTGACAGAATGCTTGTGGAATGTGAAAAGTCAAAATTATTTTAATAAACATGTACGACAGGCAGCTTTGTCAGACATTTCGGTAGAACTCAACATTCCTGATGAAGAAATTAAGAAAAAAAATACATACACTGAGTGCGCAATATTCAAAAGAACGGACCAAAATGAAAAGTTTTAAATCTGGATGTGCAGCAGATGAGGTATATAAGACCAAATGGGAATTTTTTGACATGCTGCGATTCATGTTTCGTCACGATGATGAAAACGTTACAACAGGCCCAATGGTAAGTTAAAATTCATTTATAACATTATACAGGTAGAGAAATCATGTTGATACCAAAATTTCGAGTTTTATAAAAACAAAGAAGAGATTAGTTCTTGAAATAAAATTTTATTCATTACATGGATATTGAAGTACTTTGGTATTATGCTTACATTAGCGTATTTCAAGTTTAATAACTCAAAATAGTCTCTTTATAATTTCAAATATAATTGCGTTGCCAAGGAACCTCTCCTTCACGAAAAAGTAATCATGAAATTCTTCTCTAACATTTTTCGCTAAAATACTAGCGTTACGAGATGTATGATCTATTGCAATATCTGGTAGAGGAGCATCAACTTCGTTACGCCAGCTACCAGGTGTTATGGTACCATCTTCATTGTCGACATCAAAAGTTCCGGTTGGAGCATATGCTAACGCTGACTGTTTGCGAGACATTATAAAGTTATGGAGCACACAAACGGCGCAAACGATTTGTGTCTTTTTTTTGTTCCGATAGTTCTATACTTCTTCGCAGAACTCGAAAACGGGCAGATAGAATCCCAAATACATTTTCTATTATTCGTCTAGCACGAGAGAGGCGATAATTAAAAATCCTTTCCGCAACACCTTGATTTTTAAAAGCAAATGGTTTTAGCATGTACGGCTTTAATGCAAATGCATCGTCTGCAACCACAACATATGGCACGGGGTCCTTCCGACCTGGCAATGGCTCTAGTTGTGGAATGTTCATTGAATTATTTTCAAGTGCCGTTGATAATCGTGAATTCATGTAAACACCACCATCTGAGTTTCGACCGGCAGAACCAACATTGATATAGGTGAATTGATAATTAGCATCTGCCAAACCAAGCAGCACAATGCTGTGCGAGTGTTTGTAATTAAAATTCAAACTACCACTGTTTGCTGGCGCCTTCAGATTCACATGTTTTCCGTCGATTGCTCCAATATAGTTCGGAGAATTCCATTTGTCCATAAAATCGTTAGCAATTTTCTTCCAATTTTCTTCTGTATTTGGCATCTGAAATATTTATAGTATACGTCATAAGACAGTAAAACAACATTCGCTGTTAATAAAAATGCGAACTAAAATCTCATCTTTCTTGCAGAACGCAATAAACGCTGAATGTGAAGCATCGGAGAGCCTACAAACACAAGACACAGTGCAAGAGGTACCCGTAACTCAAACGTCAAGTAGTAGAATGCAAAACGTAAAAAACTAACAAGTCGTGAACTTGAGGAGCAAGCAGCGATGAATAGATGTCGCTCAATTATAAAGCAAGCTCAACCCAGAGATGAATGGTCCACATTTGGAGATTATGTAGCAAACGAGCTGAGACTACTACAGAAAGACTTACAATTTAAACTAAAAACTGCAATCCAGCAGGCCATATTGGATATAAACTCTTTATATGCAAGCAGATACTTTTCGATACCACTTTCAACCACCCAAAGTATCTCGAATCAGTCAGTTACATAACGTATTCACATTCACCTTCAAGCTCATCAGTCTCTTTGAATTTACAAAATAAATCATCACAGCCGCTGCCAGAGCCTCAATATTCCAATATTGCATAAATTATCAGCTTTGCACTCTCATCACCATCAGATATAGAAGACAACTATCAGTAGCAATAATTTTATAGAATATATATTTTTTTTACTTAGTAGAATCTACTTTTGTTTGGAATAAATGGATGTTTTGTTAATTTTCTAACATACATGTAGTAATAAAATCAGATACCTTCAGAAATTCGTCTTTTAGGACATCATAAATCGCCTGGCATTACTCTGGTATAATCAATGAAATTGTGTTAGCAGGTACTTGAAAAAGATACATTAGCGACCTATAGCTGTCACCTGAAAATTGTTTTTCTAGTTAGCATCTTGATACATATCAAGCTGTAGTAACTTACCTGTTGCCAAATACCGTAGAGTTATGATAAGACGTTCCTTTGGTGTGATAGCTTGTCTCATCAAAGTATCTTTCTTCCTAATCCGAGAACTTACTTTCTCTAAGATATAATCAAAGTCCACTTTTTTTATACGCAGGAAATTTTCGAAGTGTATCTCGTCTTGGTCACGCAATTCAGTAACTAGATTATTTAGTGCACCCAACTGCTCGCGTTTTTTAATCCATTCCCTGACCCATACTCTCGTTTTTTTCTTTCTTCTTTTTTTGGTTCGTTGCCAAGGCTACATATAAATATGCTGCCGCTACTACCACGTCATCCATTTTCTTCTTTACTATTTACTCTGATGCACGCACGACTGATATCCAAAACATCCACGAACAAACTGCGTGCAGAAGCTGCAAGCAACCACAATATGTTGTAAATATACCATGTAGTGTGAACACCTCTGCAACTTCTAGTCTCTACCTGCAACTTTTGTAGACAGCTGCAGTTAAAATACTGCGCGCTTCTCGCTATTTTCGCTTGGTGTGTGAACGCATCATGCAACTTTTGCAGCTGCTGCAGAAAAACTGCGCAGCAAAAGTAGCTGTGTCTAATACTACCTTAATTTAGATATTTAAATCCATATGCGGATGTAAGCATGACAGTAAAAAACAATTCAACAGCCACAACATGTTGTAAAAAGTAGCATGTAGTGTGAACACCTCGGCAACTTCTAGTCTTGACCTGCAACTTTTACAGGCAGCTGCAGCTTAAATACTGCTCTCTTCGTGCTACTTTCGGCTGGTGTGTGAACGCTTCATGCAACTCTAGCGGCTGCTGTAAAAAATTGCGCAGCAGAAGTAGCTGTGTATGATACTACCTTTTAGACTCATTAAAAACAGCTTTGACCTCCTCGCCGATACTAGCATATCCTACCAGAGATGGCACATTCTACTTGGACACAGATGCTGGCCATCGGAGCTGTTTGGTCCCAAGAACAAGATGGTATAGAAATAGTGATCGGATATTATAATAAAACTTTGTGCAAAGTCCAAAAAAACTGGTCTGTGACACGAAAAGAGTTGTACAGTCTGGTGAAAGGAATCGAAAATTTCCACAACTTGTTATACGGAAGAAGGTCCGTCGTGAGAACAGATCATTCAACTTTGCAATGATTAATGAAGTTCAAGAACCCAGAAGACTAGCTTACACGATGGATTGAATACTTCTAAAGCTATGACTGAAATTCGTCATTGTTCCGGAAATGACACAGAAATGCGGATTCTATGTCCCGTAGGTCCTGTGGTGAATGCAGTTAGTACTGCTCGAAAGAAGAACAACAAGAAATCGGCATAAACGCATTGAGAATAGAATAATTTCGTTAGAGGCCTTCAAGCAAGATCAGTCACAAGAGCTAACGTCAGTTATTCAGCGGCTATTGAATAGCGACAAGCCCAATCAACGTGAAATATGTGCCATGACTCACATCACTAAAGCAAACTAAAGCCTACCTCGCACAATGGGACTCACTGGAGATTATGAGCAACCTCTTGTATCGAATCTGGGAGGACATGCTAATTAAAAACTAACAGTGGCAAGGAATTTACGAAAAGCATTTATAGAACAATTACATTGTAGTAGCACTTGAGGTCACTCTGGCATCAGAAAGACCGTGGAGAAAACAAAGGAGTGATTTTACTTCATCGGCTGCCGCAAAATGTTGAAAATCACCGTTCCGCTGCGATATCTGCAACTCAATAAAAGGACGAAGTACCCGTCAACGTTCAGATATGCAGCAGTACAATGTTGCATCACCGATTGAGAGAATCGCCGTAGGCGTATTGGGCCCTTTGCAGAAAACCAGTCTTGGAAACAGATATTTACTAGTTGTGATGGATTATCTCTCTGAGTGTCTAGAAGCAATTCCTGTGCCCAATCAAGAAGCAGGCACAGTAGCACAGGCTCTTTTAGAACACGTTGTGTCCAGATTCGGAGTTCCAAATGAACTACATTCAGACCAGGGACGTAGCTTTGAATCGGAAGTCTTCATACAGCTAAGGAGAAATCTCGGAACACTAACACCTGTAAGCACCGTAAGTCAATTGCGCGATTAGTTACGTAAATTTGGATTAGATTACTTGTTTACTATGCACCGCAAACTGACAATTTTGACACTGTCACTGTCAAAACAATCTTGCGAACACAACCTTGCCCTATCTCCAATCTGGATTAGTTAATCTCTTGACGGTGCATGGCTAGATGCCAAAGATTAGCAAAACGCGATTAAGGAACTAGGATTGGAATCGCCAAACGGTGCATACGGGTGTAAGACAACTGCTTTTCAGCCTCTGTCCGATGATATTGTTAACAAGACAATCCTGGAGCACCTGTCAACTGGTGTTAGTACAGTTGCGCGTTGGGTGCAGAAAATTTGAAGTTGAAAGTTTTGTAATTAACAGGACAAATTAGTCTTTTAGACCATAATGGTTTCAAAATCCCTTCTTTTCAAATTACCTAGATAAATTTTTTATACTGAACCGCATGGAAAATAGATTTAACATCTTTGATTTGTATTCTGTAATTAAATTTCGTAACACATGTTAGCTGATAACATAACCGATTTTTTCTTTAATTTGCGTATTGTCAATGAAGTGTTTCAGACCATACGTATATTGCCTTCGATGAGACACATAATAATTATATATTTTCATACATACTAAAACTGTGTGTCAAAAATGACATATTCGATTGAAATTTTCACCAACCTTCAGTCCAAGTTCCAAAAGTGGAATACGAACTAGCATGACATTAAGGCGCATTTAGCCTATACAGCAAGTTGTAAAACAAGTTTTGGAACAAGTTGTAAATCCTAAGGATAAATGTTTTACAACTGATCTGTTTTAAAATGATTTTCGTATTTTATAACGATCTTTCCATTGTCGCCTTAATATTTTGCATTCTGTTTCAAAATAGTATATTTCAATAAAGTTGTTTTAAAACAAAAGATTATGAAACTTGTTGCATAATCCAATCCCCAAATTGCACTCTAATTTCACCATATTCCGTCATGCTACTTGACGTCATTTTTTTAATCAAATGCTACGCCAAGTCAATGTTGCTCTGGACAACTAGACCTACAAGGAGCTAGCGAAAGCCTGGTTAGAGGAAGACGACTGCAGGCAAGCTAAAAGGCATAGCGGGCCCTGGTGGGAGTTCTTACAGGACGTTGGCATCTGAATAGACACTTGCCACTCATGAGAGTGGTAGTTGACCCATCTGCTCCAGATGCTGTGAGGGGGACGATACATCGTTCACTTCCTGTTCAAATATGCTGTGTGTGTCGCAACCTTTGCGTTCAGATATTCGGCATGACGGAGTTCGGGGAAGAGTCACTATAATTTCAACGAGATGGTCGGACATACTGACGTTCGTCAAGAGGCCTGGTAGGTTTGATAAGGATCTTTCTAGGACATAGGATTTTAGTGCTTTCCGTGTTCATTCAGTGGGGTTGGCAAAAAGGGCCAAAGGTGGACTGCTTCGTCTCACCATCACTACTACTACTACGAATTAATGGCTGGAATACTTTTACTATTTGATCTGAAAGTATGTTACAGAGAGGAGACTGCATCTTGAGCATATGATGATAGTTTTCCGGTGTTGTCGCTCCATATGCATCATCGCTGACTTTCCCACAACACCGAACAAAACACTGGCAGCGCATCATCCAGAAACAAATTATCCAATTCAGTATCATTTAACAGCCGCGATGGGAAGAAAGCGACGTACGACAGTAGGAGGATTTGTTAATCGAAAATTACCGACCAACGACGGCCGTTGGAGAAGATGATCCCGTCGCGTCGCTGTTGAACCACTGGTCAAATAGCTTATGTTGCGTCTCTGCTCAAGTGGACAGATTGATAAATTGTAGGTCCCCAGATTACGTATAAAAATGGGCTTTCTTCATATTATTTAGCTACTTTCACTTATGTGGTGTCAGGTGTCAAGTGCTGTACATAATCTCTACTCTTCTGTCCGAAGTTTATATCATTATGAGTGATTAGGTATACTTTTTTACTTCCTTTACCTATCGTGCAGGAAGTATTTCAACCGCAAACATTTCAATATGGCTGTTTTAATATGATCGAAAGTCTGCCACACTAATCGCTGTTGGTCTCTAAGTCTGTTTCTCTCTGTTGGCTTTCTTCTCCACGTGGCACCTCAGTAGAACTGTAAAATATAGAGTTCTGTAGGGAACCGTAATTGGACCAATATTATTTAACTTGTATCTAAATGATATCTTTGGCATAAGAACTGTCTGCGAAGTAATCAGTTTTGCTGATGATACGGTAATGTTGTATCAAGAAAGTGACTGGGCAGAGGTAAAATCGATCACACAGAGGGGCCTCGTAAATATTATACAGTGTCTCAGCAATAAGCTATTGACTACAGATTCCAGTAAAACTTGTTTTGTCTCCCTCACTACGTGCTCAAAAAGTTTACCAAATTAAACATCTGCGTGTTTACACCGTTTACCTTTCAATGATGACATTGTTTATATACAAAGAAAATCTAACATTAAGTGTCTTGGTGTGTTGATGAACGCTTAAAATGGGACAAGCACATAAAGTATGTGGAGCAAAAGATTAGATGCACGTTATACAAGCTGAAATACATTATCTCATATTTTGCCACAGAACTTTTTTACATTATTCTATATCATGCATCATTAGAATGTCATATTATACAGGGTGATCCAACAAGCGCGCGGTGCTCTCTAGCGGCCATATCGTCTAAATTAAACGAAAATGTTTCAAATAAAAAACCTTTCTTTTCAAACGCTCTACATTTGGAAAATAATTTCAAAGATGGCGGACTTTCGGATATACCGGAAGTAGGCATCAACTTCCTTGTTTTAAATGGAACACCCTGTATATTATTACGTTTTTGAATTCAGCGTGGATTTTAAGGTCCAGTTTGTTAACCATTGTTTTTGTTTATGACTACGAAGCCTATTTTTGGAGTTATTCAGCAATTCTTACAAAATTTGACGTTTGTAGTACTTTAAAAGAAAAGTTAGTATCAAAGATGCGGTTTTCGGTTTTGAAACAAGCAAGAAACGTGCTTGTGTTTCAGTAAGATCATTATTCAAAAGAATATCAAATCAATAGACTAGGAATTTGCAAATTTGAAAAGTTAAAAACGTTAAAAACTTTTTTTCCAAATGGGATGGTATGATAAGTTTTACATCGGTAGATGCGAAATTAAATTCTCTTTCACTTTTATCGAGGCACATGTGGTTCTATCTTTGACGGTTTTTAAGATATTTACGGTTTTGTAATTATGGCGTAGGAATTGGAAAAATCGTAGGTGGCGTAGCTCGCAGACGAAACAATTGGCAGGAAACCTTTCATCCAAAGTGTTTCGGTCTCTAATACTAAAATGTGCTTTCGCTCCATCTTACTGTAACCACATTATTCTTAAAAACTCCAGTGGTAGATTTTCCAACAGGTTGTCCAAATTTTCATTTAGAAAATTTTGTAAAACATTAGCTTAATATGCGGTTTCCAATAATACCACCCCAAATGCTTAGACTCCATGCTAGTTGCCAACAAACCTCTCAAAATTTGGATTTACGTCGGTATAAAAATGTAAATTATGCCAGTTTACATGGCCGTTAATGATCTATCTTTGATGGGTTTCAAGATATTTACGGTTTTGTAATTATTGCGTAGGAATTGGAAAAATCGTAGGTGGCGTGGCTCGTAGACAAAACAATTGGCAGGAAACCTTTCATCCAAGTGTTTCGACCTCTAATACTAAAATGTGCTTTCGCTCCATCTAACTGTAATCACATTATTCTTAAAAACTCCAGGGCTGAATTTTCCAACAGGTTTTCCAAATTTTCATTTCGAAAATTTTTTGCGGTTTCCAATAATACCACCCCAAATGCTAAGATTCCATGCTGGTTGTCAACAAAAGTTTGGATTTACGTCGGCGTAAAATATGAGAGAAGGAAACATGTAGTAGTAATACATGAAGATAGTGAGTTTGACATTCTCGCAATTGTAGTTGAAGATCCGCATAGCAGAGCTACAGCAGAAATTAGTCGCGTTTTGCGCATTGGTCAAACATCTGTGAACATGATCTTAACGGAGTACATTATAGCATCCTTATCACGTGCAGCTAAATCAAGCAATTGAAAGACAAGACTTTGAAAACCTAATGTCTGTAACTGGGGTCGTGCTCGAGTCCAAGAAGAAGCACTCCTTTCCAACAGTTCAACAGTTGTTTACGAATGAAGCTACATTTCTTATGAAATTCTTTCATTTTCTTTCTTATGAAATGTAGCTACAGCGTGAGGTCAGCAGAAACCGTCTCGATAAAGTTTGGAGATGGCCAATTATTTGGTAAAATGTTCAAGGGATCGAAACAAATTTAAGCAAAACTTTAGGGTGTCTATGTATCCACTATCTGAATCCTGTGTTGCCCATGAAATCATTGACAAATAAACAACATTAACAATTATTATTTCTAATAGCACTAATAACTAATGATACATCGTTGCAAAGCTAGAGGTACCAGTTTGCAGTTTATGCCAAATTCCCTTGTTTTAGTGTTGAAAAAATAAGAAAATTCTGAAACAATTGAATTTATGTGCACATACGAGTATTATGTTGCATACAGTTTTTTCCTAGAATTCGGAGAAGAAATGTCCTAACGTCTGGTGTTCAAGATACATGGTATCAAAGTTTGGAAAATATTGAATGTACGCCACTGATCTTAAAAAAATAAATATTGTTTCAGACGAAACAAATTAATGCCGTTTAAATACAAGCATAGGCAAAATACCACGAACAGAGGAGTATCTTTTAGAGGAAAAGCTATGAAAATTGAAATAGATAGAAATATGTTGCGTAATTACTTAAGAGACAGAAGTAAGGTTGACAAATTGATAAATTCAGGAATTCAATACAAAGCATAGCAGGTATTTGACGTGGAAGAGGAGAAAGCACTCGCCAGATATTTGATTAACTGCAGTAAAATGAATTATAGTTTAATACGAAAGGACACCATGAGCTTTGCTGTCGAGTTTGCAAGAATGAAAAAAATAACTTCCAAAATCCAGGATAATGAATCTGCTGGAAAAGACTGGTTTAGAGAATTAATGGCTAGGAATCAAGAATTGAGCTTCAGAGCTCCTGAGGCAAATTTATCGAGATCGACAAGTTTCAATAGAAAAAATGTCACTGATTTTTACGAAAATATTAAACAAATTAGAGGCTAATACAAATCTAAGCCTCGAGATATCTATAACTGTAATGAAAGAGGTTGCTTTACAGCACTTTACAGTTAGAGAAAGCCCCAAAGTCAAGTTGGTCATATAATATTCGCAGAGCGAGGCACACTTGTTACCGTGTGTTTTGCTGTCAACGCTTTGGGAGACATTGAACTGTCTTTTTTTGAGTTTCTGAGGGTCAGATATATCTAATAATGGATTCCTAAACTGGTGGTCCAAAAGGTTCAGGCTGAGGTGCATGCACATTTGAATTGTCATTATTTTTTTATACTTTTTGGGCGATTGTTTTCCAAACTTTGATAATCATGTAGATAACCGGTGTAAAGGATTTATTTTTTTAGACATTATTATGTTTAAATTATTGTTGTGTTTTTGCTATTATTATTGATAAATATATTTGATAATTTCAACATAATGACCACAAGATATGCTGCACATTTCTCAGTGCAGTCTTGCCAACTCTGACCAACAAGTTCTTTGTTTTTGATACGAAAATAAAGTATGTTCATCAAGTGTTATATATCACTTCAAAAGGGAAAGAAAGATCCGTCTCCGTTGAGAGCACGTCTGCTATAAAAACAAAATGGCAGCCATAAGAAAAAGAAAAGTTAATGACGGCATCTCAGAACCAAAACGTCGAAACTAACCATTTAACGATGTTTCTTTATATTTCTATATAATTCTATGCATTGCGAATATTCGTATTAGGATCATATAGATATTTGAACCATGAAATACTTTAGAGTGACAAACATATCGGATTTAGTCTCCTACGTACAATATGTGCTAGAGGTAGACTGACATGTCACTCACGAACAAAGGTAACCCTTCTCTTCCACTTCATTGTATCGCATGTCATATCGAGTTCGAGCGATCGGTGGCGAGTAGGAAATTAAGACGTCTGATGAGGCATTCGGGCTACAGAAATTGAGGTTAGGCTGCTAACCTGCCGACAAGCGATATCTGGTTGCTTTCTGTACGCCAGCGTCGGATGCTGTAGGAGTGGCAGGCAAATATATTATCTGAATATAATAATAATATAATAATATAATAATACTTTATTGTCCAACAGAAAATCCAATTATAGGACAATGCAATACATCAATAAATGAACAAAAAGTGATACAATGAGAATTTAAAATTAAGGACCGAAATAGATTCAATCCATAACCAGCAACTTCTAAATATTATACATTATAGCAATGGGATTTTTACCTGTTGATTAAGAGACCTGAAAAATAACATCATGAGATATATTACCCATAGCTTTGAAAACAAACTATGGGTTAGGCAAAAGTGCTCTGTAGACTTATTCACTATATCAGTGATCGCAGTATGATGTATATCACAGGAGTCTGAGATTAGGTTGAAGCATGTACACATAAAATTTATAGGTGACCGCGCTAGCACATTGGTTCTTGGCATGCACTGGTAAAATGTAGGACATCTTCTTGCGTTTAGTTTAGGCACGTAGAAGTTTATCCTGCCTAACAGAAGGGGTGCATCTACTTGATTATGGACTAATTTGTAAAGAAATCTCAGTGCATTATTTCTTCTTCTGAGTTCCAGTGGCTGAATATCAAATCGCATTAACAATACTGCATGGTCAGTCCCTCGCGGTAGATAATATCCATCTAATTTTAAAGCAAGATATTTCAAAAAGCGTCGCTGCACCTTTTCTATTGAATTTGTATGGTTTTGGTAAAGAGGATTCCACACCATGGATAAATATTTCAACTTTGAACGAACAGGTGTATAGTAAAGAGCTTTTAACGCGATTTCATTTACAAATAAATTGGTATTCCTAATGATAAAACCCAGACTTCTGATAGAAGAAGAGACAATATTGTTGATGTGTTTGACAAAATTCAATTTATAATCAAAAAGTATGCCAAGATCCTTCACTTCGGTGCACCTTTCCAAGCTTGCATTTCCCAATTTATAATCAAATATCACATGCTCTGCCTTACGCGTAAAGGAACAAATATTACACTTGCTTATTTTTAAATAGAGCATGTTATCCTCACACCATCTGTTGATTGAATCAATGCTATTTTGGAGAGAGAAGCAGTCATTTAAATCATTTATCCGCAAGTATATTTTCAAGTCGTCTGCAGACATTAATTTACAGCATTCCAGAGATTCAGTTAGATCATTAATAAAATATAAAAATAAAAGTGGGCCTAGATTTGCACCTTGCGGTACTCCAGATGTTGTATGGTATGAAAATGAGTTAAAACCATTATAACTTACGTATTGCATTCTATTGCTCAGATAGGAAGTAAGTAATCTTATTAACTGATAACTTAAACCAAACTGCTGTAGTTTAAGGATGAGTCTAAATGACTGATTTTGTCGAGAGCCTTCGAGAAGTCGGTATACACCACATCAACTTGTCCCCTGTTATCCAGTGAGTCAGAAATGTACTGAGTTAGCTCTACTAATTTTGATGCGGTGGAGCGGTTGCGCATGAATCCATGCTGCGCAATGGAAATTAGATGACTAGTTTGGGGACAAATGAGAGAATATGTCGACATCTCGAGTACTTTCGCAATATTATTTAATATTGATATTGACCGATAGTTCTCAACCTTTGAGGGATCACCGCTTTTTAAGATTGGACATACTCTGGCAATTTTCCACTTATCCGGAAATATAGCAGATTGCAATATGCAGTTAAACATGATCCTCAACGGTTTTACAAAAATATATGCTCCATCTCTCACAAGGAAGCTCGGCAGCATGTCTTCACCAGCGGTCGATTTATTCGGCAAACTTAATATACATTGTTCACTAAACTCTGATATATCAAGATCTATTAAAGGTGAGGCTCTTCCATTATGTTACTTAGAAGACATCGATAGTGTCAAAATTCTAAACAAATATATTGATGTTTTCTATAGATCGATATAATTACAAGCCTCTTCCGAGTATCTGCGGCATCTTCCCAAAAGGCGAAAGATGACCCAAAATAGATTCAATCAACTGCAGACCAATAACTCTGCCTTCTGGGATTAGCAAAGCAATGAAGAAATGCATAAATCAAGGGAATAAGAAATACCTTGAGATTCATCAGTTAATCAGAGATCAAGTATAATAAATTATTGCAGAAATATTAGAGTTGTTTACCTTTCTTCCAGGTCTCAAACAGTGACGACGGCGACGCTTCTAGAGTGCATTTGCGTTATTATGTAGATCTGAGTAATGATAAAGACGTAATTATCTATACAAAGTACATATTGTACTGCGTAAGGCTTTCGCGGCTATCGTCCAACGAATTTGTGGTTCTTGGATTTTTAGACGGCTTCAAAAATATTAATACTTTATTATTATTAATAGACATTTTGCAAGTCTCCTAAGTGGATGACAAATAAAAGTTGTAAACAAATAAATCGTAAAAATGGCAAATTTTGTTTTAAAGTGGTTACCAGTAAAAAGTGTTTAACTGTAAGTATTTTTAAGACAAGCTGTCTTAGAGAAGATGCCTTGAGCTATAAAATGGCCTCTTCTAGACTACTAAAAATGAATTTATTGCTTAGAAAATTGCAAAAACTGACTATAATTAGTAAAGCGCAATTTTACAATAACATTGACAAAAATTAATTTAGGACTATGATATCATACTAAAAGTGGGGCCTCTTGGTACAGATTGTGATATTCAAATTTCAGTACGATTCATTAAATAGTTTGAAAATATTGACTTTGTTTGTCTCACGCAGATTTCCTTTGCAAGGCTATATTTCAGAAAACCATAAAGATACAGCAACTCTATGGGCAGAATATCAAAGAAGAAGTCTCAAACTTTATACTTGATTTGAAAAAAATGATAAAAGAATAACATTAAACATTGCAAATCAGTGATTTTTCAATAGAGAATTAACAAATATGCGGTGAATGATTGACTTGTCATTCAAAGATTCATAAGAATCGCAATCACATGCTTATCTCTAAGATCACATTTCTATACATGGCTGTAAAATAAAGCAGAAGCAATAAAAATATGTTAAAGAAACCAATCACAGACGACGTCGTTTCACTTTAATTAAAGCTCGTCAAAGTACTGCTTCCCAATATCTATATGTTGCTACTACTAGTACGAGTTTTGCCAGCTAGGCACTAACAAGCAATTTCAATTGTTCGTCTGAGACCTAAATCAGACTGACGAGCTTTAATAAAAGCGAAACGATGTCGTCTGTGATTGGTTTCGGATGAACAAATGAAATTGCTACTCTTCAATTAAGTTGCTTTTCAGCATAAACCGAATGTCGGGAGTGTTAAATGAGTGTTCCGCAAAAAAGAGTCTGTTTGTTGTCGTGCCCGCAGGTTTTATACCTGATGCTTTTAAACGGGTCACATGCACTATGTTCGGACAAAAACTAAACGCTCAGGTACCGGCTTTGGTAGATAGATGGCGAACCACTACTTTTTCAAAGTACTGCTTCCCAATATCTATATGTTGATACTACTTGTACGAGTTTTCCAGCTAGGCACTAACAGACAATTTCATTTATTCGTCTGAGACCTAAATCACACTGACGAGCTTTAATAAAAGCGAAACGACGTCGTCTGTGATTGATTTCGGATGAATTAATGAAATTGCTACCCTTTAATTGAGTTAAGTTGCTTTTTAGCATAAACCGAATGCCGGGAGTGTTAAATAAGTGTTCCACAAAAAAGAGTCTGTTTGTTGTCGTGCTCGCAGGTTTCTACACCTGATGCTTTTAAACGGGTCATATAAACAGTGCTCGGACACAAACTAAACGCTCAGGTCACGGCTTTGGTAGATAGACGGCGAATCGATACTTTTTCAAAGTACTACTTCCCAATAACTATATGTTGCTGCTACTAATAAAAATATGTGAAACCATAAAAATAAATCAGTGTGCTAAGGTTTTGCATTGAGAAGCGAAATTTCTTACCTTAATTGGGACATAATTGCACTCACAAATTATATTATTTTACAGAGTCATAGTAGTGTACAGTTCAACTGTAGATGTGAAAAGGGAAGAGTTCTAAGTTCTTGCTTTCCAGGTAAGGTTCATAGAGAGAAATATATCACGCTCCCCACTTAGGCAGGCACAAAAGGAATCACAACTGTTTTGTCTTTGTATGTGAGGTGTGCTGTGTGTTTATCGATGATTATGAGAGGATTTAATAGAGACGGGAAAAGCAAACACCTTTCATTCCAGCAATCTTGTTTTATGTTACTTTGAAGTCGGCATCACGTAATGCTACTTTTTTCGGAACTTAAAATATGTATATAATGTTAAACTGATTAATACATTCTGAGAGGCTTTTTTCAGTTATTCCTGTGTTTCACTGAATTTTTAAGTTATTTTACCTAATCTCAGAGCATCAGAATGATACACTAAATGTTAATGAATGTAAAACAAATTATCACACAGAAGCTAAAGCTTTATTTTGAATTATGTGTTATGTTCAGTGTCTCCTCGTAAATGAAGGTGGGAAGTCCATGGTAGTTCTCGTGGTGCCCTTCCGAAGAGAAGGTGGTGCCCTGAAGGAGTTTGTCACATCCACAGCATGGTGGTCTTCCAAAGAAGTAGGGTTGCCCTTGGAAGAAGTGTTGATGATGGCACCCCGAAGAAGGGTGGTGCTCCAGATATGTCTACATGGTGGAACCCCGAAGAAGGGTGGTTTCCTCGGTTACAACATAATTGGACACACACAAAAATTGTCTTAGAGAGACATAACTTAGGTGTTTACTGTTCGAGGCTCAAAATTGAAAGGGACGAAGCGTATATCTTCATCTAGAAGCTAACATCGGTAGAGAGAGAACACTCCCCCACTCATTAAACTTTTCCCAAAATGTGTGCGCACTTGCGCAGATTGTATAATATAATCATATTTCCAGCTAAAACGAATAGAGATGGGAAAAGGAAGAAGTAAAAATCGAACAATTATGAAAACGTTACTAGTATAATGAGGAAATAGATGCTAAAACTGGAAGTTGTAAACTATTTGAATATGGTAGCCAAGTGAATAATACAAAAAACAGGTGAACCGTTACAGCCACTGACACGATTTTTCAGAATCTGGCGCGTATTCCATTCTCGCCGCAATTCAACAATTTTCGCTTACGCAATATAGAACGACCTAAAACAATACTCGTATGTATACATCACAGATTCAACGTTTCTTGGCTTCTACAATAAGCAGGGCAATGTTCGGATGGACCTAAAAAACTATATTATGCCGCTAGATCTTTCATTCTCAGGTCAATGGCCCGTTACGATTACAGCCAATTTTTCAGTTTTACAACCCCTCCACCTCCCAACCACCTCAAATTCACCACCACCCAAAAAAAAAATAGAAAATGGTCAGGAACTCCTGAAACGCCTAAAACGAAGTTTGAGGAATATTTAATTTTTTGTTGTTTTGCTAATTACTCCGCCGCCAATTCACCGATTTTTTAAATTTTAGCAGCATTACCTACTAGGACCCCACAGAATATCGCTGCCCAAATTTCATCACAATCCATGCAGCGGTTACTGAGATTGCGAGGGTAGAAAAACGCGACAGACATACAGACAGACCGACAGACAGACAGACAGACCGACGGAAATGAGTGACGTGGATTTTCGTTATGTAGACATCATAAAATGCCCAAAAAGCCTTTTATCTCAAAATCAAAAATGTTCGTGATCACAATACTCCCCTCACCTGTCGGTGTGGAAAGCGAAAGGACTAAATTTTGCGCAGAATGTCATCTAAAACTTATAAGTCGGTTTAGCAGTAGAACCTAAATCAATAGTTTAACAGCCTAAATGCCAAATCTTTGCACGTTTTTCAGTTTTAGGTGGAAAATCATAGTCAGACGGAAAATGTTGTTCTGGGCAATTTTAAAAAACAGAATCAAGTTGATTGACTCAGTACTTCCCACACATATTTTATTATTTCCCATTGCATGAAGCTATAGTCTAAAATCCCCTTGCAACTAAATTATCGCCCATCCGCCCGCAAAAACAACACAACACAAAACCCTCGTAAATAGTTTCTTGCGTCTCCCTCCTTAGGAACTAGGACGCCACAGTTTTTTTCTGCATCCTTCAACTGGACGATGCGAAACGATCAAGAGCCTCCAACCCGTCTAAAATCGAAGTTTGAGCTGATTTTATATTTTTGGTTTTTGATTATTGCTGCGCCGCCACTGACACGGTTTTTCAAAAACAATTCGCGCTTTCCATCCTCGGCGCGGGAGTAATACTGTGTCAAAATTTCATTGGAATCAATTGAACAATTTTCGCGTTACGCGATATCGAACGATCTAAAACAATACTCGTATGTATACATCACAAATTCTAAGTTCCGTGGCTTCTATAATAAGCATGCAACGTTCGGATGGACCTAAAAAAGTGTATCATGCCCCCCACACCCCAACAACCCCAAATTCACCCCCACGCAAGAAAAAGTAGAAAATCGAGTAGAAAATGATCAGGAACCCCTAAAACGCCTGAAAACGAAGTTTGAGGCATATTTGAAATTTTTTGTTTTTTGCTAATTACTCCGCCCTTCGTATAACGATTTTCAAAATTATAAGAATATTACCTACCACGAGTACCACGACCCCACAGCATAACGCTGCCCAAATTTCATCATAATCCATGCAACAGACGGACAGACAGACCGACAGACAGACCGATAGACAGACAGACCGACGGAAATGAGGGACGTGGATTGTCGTTATGTACACATCATAAAACGCCCAAAAAGCGTATTGTCTCAAAATCTAAAATTTTCGCGATCACAATACTCCCCTCACCTATCGGTGTGGGAAGTAAAAAGCAAAAATTTGTTATAAAAATTCCACACCATCCATTGAATCCAACTAGAATTTGCAGGGCACGACAATTAATTTAATTTTGTTAGTAGTAGCTTCTAGCATTAGTATTTTCACACAGCCGGCTAATTTAATCTTAAAAGTTCAAAAATGATTCGCAAATTGGCGTATATTAATGAGAAATGAAACTGTCAGCTAAACGTTGTGACATAAGTTTAAATTAGCAGATGTAAACACTATTCTCCAGGGTATAATTGAAACCATGCATCAAGAAAATTGTCGTGCACTTATTGCCAACCTCTAGTGAGCAGTTCAGCAGATTGCCGATAATAGCACTAATCTCCAGTCGGCAATAAGAGACGACCGTCAAGTAGACAACTAGGAAATTACCACAAATTGGTCGACTTGATAATCGCTTTAACTGCGTCCTTCGACGAATCCCATCCGGACGTCACCGACTGTATTCCATGGGCCTTTGCACCTTCTTATTATCACTAATGATTTCCTAAACTAACAATACAAAACGTATTGAACCTCATGTAGGGCCGTATATAAGGGGGGGGGGTTGGGGGTCAAGAATGAAATAACTACTAAAGTAATACAGAATAAAAAGAATCAAGGATGCTTTCTCCAAGCTTGGTGATTTATTCTACTACTAACCAATCTCTCGGCGTTCATGACGCATTAGCAGCGATATAATCTATACAGATTTTAAGCAAATTAAGACATTACATATTCTTTTATACATGAACCCCCCCCCCCTTAGGTTAGCACGAACCCCCTCCATGGTCAACGCCTAGCTACGGCCCTGACCTCATGTCTAACGTACCGGACAGAAGACTACGAGAAAAAGTATTCACCATAAACAAACCACCACACACACCATAAAAAGTACCAACACCAGTGAAATCTAACACGTTAAGCTTAAGGCTAAGAGAAATAATGACTTCATCTCAGACCAGACAACTTTTTTGACAATTTCAAATTAAGAAGCTGCTTACTCCAGTATTCGACATCAAATACACAGGTGTCTTTTTACAAAATGTGTACAGGTACTACACACGTAATATATAAAAGACATGTTTGCCTCTAGGTATGTCCTGGACCATATGTGCCATATTATGTAACGATAATAATGTTTTACTTCCTACACCAATATGTGATCGCGAAAATTTTCGACTTTGAGATAACATGCCTTTCAGACCTTTCACGATACCTACATAACGAAAATCCACGTCACTCATTCCAGTCGGTCTGTCTGTCGGTCTGTTTGTCTGTCGATCTGTCTGTTTGTCGGTCTGTTGGCGATTTGGTTGCAGGGAGATCTCAGATTATACCTTCATGCTATGGAAAAATAATAAACTGGTATCAGCGTAATGTGTGGGAGGTACTGAGTCATTCAACTTGACTTCTTTTTTTTTAATATTGTCTCATTCAGAACATTATTTACATTTCGTGTTGTTTTTCTAGCGATTGCAGATGCTTCGGAAAAAATCTTCTACTAAAGTAAAGCAATCAATTTCGTGAACGATATTCATGTATTCTGATGCCGGCACTTCACTTGGTGTAGCGTGTTCGGATATTTATATGATTTGCCAAAAAGCGACTATGTGTGGAGAATCTATTTGGGTTATCTACGTACCTACCGCAAATAGGACAGATAGTGCAAATGGCCAAATACTAGTTTCCATCCAAATGTCGGTTTTTTAATCACACATCAAAGGACTCAAACAAGGTGAATATATATGCCGACGATGCCGACCAACAATGAGGGAAGGCATACTTTTAATATTTACGCGAATATGTCAAATACTTTTGGGATTATAGCCATGCCGCTACATAAATATGCCACGCCAAGTGAAGTGCAGTCATAACAACGTCCTGGAACTAGAATGTGTGCCATATCCACATATCAGGTCGCACTACTAATATATTTTTAATGTTTTTCACTCAAACGTTATGGCAATTGAAAGTATCAGCTGTGATCAAGAACATATTTCGTGATCGTGTTATTAATGAATCTAACACATTCACCCTCTGTGCCGTTGCGTGTCTTTTTCTGTTGTATGGTTTCATGCTCGAATTGTCAGTTCTGTAGTTCTGTGCACTTTGACGGATTGTCAATTTTGGTGAGGCACGCCGTTTGCCAAGTAATGTTTATTTTATTTTTACTTCCTACACCGATAGGTGAGGGGAGTATTGTGATCCCGAAAATTTTCGATTTTGAGATAATACGTTTTTTGGGCGTTTTATGATGTCTAGATTACAAAAATCCATGTCACTTATTTCCGTCGGTCTGTCTGTCTGTCGGTCTGTCTGCACGCGTTTTTCTGTCCTTGTAATCTTAGTAACCGCTGCATGGACTGGATGAAATTGTGCATCAATATGCTGTGTGGTCGTAACAGGTAATGCTGCTATAATTTTGAAAGTCGGTGCATGGGCGGCGGAGTAATTCGCAAAAAACAAAAAATGTCAAATACTCCTCAAACTTCGTTTTTAGGCGTTTCAGGTGTTCCTCATCATTTTCTACTTTTTTTGGGTGGGGTAAAATTTGGGGTGGTTGGGAGGTGGCGGTTGTAAAATTGAAAAATTTGTTGCATTTTTAATATACTATCCTCTGACCTGTGGAGGAAGACCTAGCGACAAAAATAACTTCTTTAGTATTACTACCGTAGCGAGCATAGAAAATGCGTATGGTTTTTATAAATCGTGCCAGTGGCGGCGCAGAAATAATAAAAAAACTAAAAATATTAAAACAGCTCATACTTCGTTTTTAAGCGTTTTAGAGGTTTTTGATCATTTTCTACGTTCTTTTGGGTGGGGGTGAAATTGGGGTGGTTTGGAGGTGGGGCGTTAAAAAACTGAAAAATTTGTTGTATTCATAATAGGCTGTCCACTGACATGTGAAGGAAGACCTAGCGACATGAATCACCTTTTTAGGTCCATCCGAACATTCCTTACCTATTACCGAAACTAAGGGACTTTTCTGTGTATATACATACGAATATTTATTGCTTTAGATCGGTTTGTATTTTGTAACGTCGAAACTATTAAATTGATTCTAATGAAATTTTGTCACAGTATATTATTACCGTGGTGAGGGTGAGACGCGTATGGCTGTTAGAAATCGTGTCAGTGACAATAATTAAAAACCTAAAAATGTGAAAAAAGGTTAAACTTCGTTTTTAGATATTTTAGGGGTTCCTGATCATTTTCTACCTTTTTTGGGTGGGAGTGAAATTGGGGGGTGGGGAGTTCCAAAACTGAAAGAATTGTTGTATTGATAATAGGTTAGGGGGGGATGGCAATGATTTGGTTGCAAGGGGATCTCAGACTACAGCTTCATGCTATGTGAAAATAATAAACTGGTATATCACTGTAATGTGTGGGAAGTACTGAGTCAATCAACTTGACTTCATTTCTTTAAATAAAAGGACTTAGTGTGCGAAGTACTGAGTGTACTTAACCCCGAATGGAAAATCCGAGAAAAGTATTGATAACACAGTATTTTAGTACAAAATGAATGGAAACCATTATAGCTAACGTTTGCTGCATATTTCATGTTTTTATTTTTATTAATTTTTCTGCAGTGTCTATTTCTCATTTATTTCCTATGTGGTGTCTCAGAAACACGGTCATATGGAGCAATGGCGGATACTTAGGGACAAAACAATACGATTGAACACAACACACCTTATTATATAATGTTGTGTGAGGCCAATGGGGTTGAAATTTGAATTTTTTGTTATAACTCCAAACCAACTTAAATGATTTGACCAAAATTTGACATATTATATCTAACGAAATAAAAACTTTGCATTACAGTGTATGTATCTTCCTCATCGTTTAAAAAGTGTTGAACTACTCTACAGGATTTTCACAAATGTACAGGGTGTCCCATTTTGGGCACTTTTACGGGGTATCACGATTATTTTTGAAGACAGGGAGTTGCGGTTTTCGCGACACTGTGCTACTTTTTTGTGAAACTAAAGATGCCATCAACAAAATTATCATGGCCCTCATGGTTTTTGAGATACAGGGTGATATCGAAAACTATCGATTTTGAGACCACCCTCGTATCTCGGTTGTCTTTTATTTTATTGAAAAGTTTAAAAAAGGACCTTATAGAACTTTTTCTACAGAATTCAGAGGTGTGGTTTGATTTTTTCTTACTCTAACCATTCTTCAATTATGAAGCAAACATATATTTTTTAAATGGAACATCCCGCATATCATTTTTGAAGTCAATTGGAAATAATTCCAGCTTTTCAGAAATATATATTAGTATTAAGTTATTTTGAAAATTACGCTCAAAATTTGATTGTTCCAGTTTTTACTTTATTTGTAGAAGTAGGCCATGGTTAATCAACTATAACTATAATAAGCATCTAAGCAGTTATTACTCTACAAGAGACTTCCTCATCATCATCATAGCCACAGTGTCTTAACAGACATGTTGTGAACTCGTAAAATGTAGTTACTGATTTTACGAGTTTCTCTTGGGATATCTTTAAGACCTTTAATGCAGTAAGAGCAGACAGAAAGAATTCTGCCGGTGCGCCATCTGGTACCCGAAGGTAACGGCAAACCAAGGAAATCGCTGCTGAACTGCAGTAGACTTCTTGGTGGGACGCCAAGGTGCGTCCGCTTGGCCACCAGAGAGCGCGGGTTCTATACGCCGCTGCGCATGAAAGCCGATATACGAGGGCTGCTCTATACCTCCGTCAATCCACCAGTACGCAGACAGCTGTTTCACGCTTATTAGCGATCATCAGTGCGCCATAGGTCGATTGACGGAAATAGAGAGCATCAATGTTTCCATGTTTACTAAACATGTGAAACATGTGAGAGCAGACAGAAAGAATTCTGCCGGTGCGCCATCTGGTACCCGATGGTAGCGGCAACGTCTGCTCTTACATGTTTCACATATGGTTAGAGCAAGAAAACTCAAACTGCGCCACAGAAAAAATTACCACAGAAAAAATTATACGAGACCCTTTTTCAAACTTTTCGATAAAGTGAAAGACATCCGAGATACGAGGGTCGCCCTAAAATCGATAGTTTTCGATTTCACCCTGTATCTCAAAAACCAAGAGGGCCATGATAATTTTGTTGGCGGCATCTTTAGTTTCACAAAAAAGTAGCATACTGTCGCGAAAATGGCAACTCTCTCACTTCAAAAATAACCAAGATACCCCGTAAATGTGCCCAAAATGGGACACCCTGTACACTCTATTGGAAAATAATTAATGTATTTGCCACATGTAAGGAGCTAAAAAATACGAAGTGACATTTGTAACTTTTATACGCATTGAGCGCATAAAACTACTATGTAGTACTATGTTCAGCAGTCTAAACGGTGTACACGCGTCTAGAATAAACAAGTTTTAAGAAGAGTGCAATTTAACTTATAAAAAGATTTTTTTTTAAGTAGAAGTGAATGGTCGTCATTTTGTACAACTATTATAAGTAACTCACAGTTTTTTAATAATAATTCATTAACTCATTCATTTTCAAGAGAATTGCAAATAATGCCACCCCTCGAAGGCCGAGCCTTGCGAGCTATAGGTGTAACATTATTATAATATACAGGGTTATTCACGTTATTCGACACGGAGCATCATGGCTAAAGTATTTGGTTTTTGTTTGTATTTCATGGCCTGCTACGTTGCTTATAGGTAGGAAAATTGAAAAACGCCGATTTGTTTGAAAATTTGAAATCAAATGAAAACTACCAGAGATTGATATTTACAATATTATATCATTAGAAAGGTTATCAAATTCTAAGTTTAACCGTATAATAAAAATTAGGCATTCCCATTTGAAAAAATCAAGTTATCGCTGACCGAAGTTTACTTAATTAATCGACCGATTTCTCCAAGCATAAACGTAATTTAAATTTGTCAGTTTCATCGAAGCTGACGCATTTTATGCTTAGTAATACGGCAAAGTCACAGCCTTCCAAATTTTATAATCTCTGCGATATTCAATTTTTTCCTGATATCTACTTATACCGAAAATGGCGATTTACACCTAAACGGTTCGCTTTAAGTCCCATATATGATACATAAAGTTACACTAGAATTCACCAAGGAATCTGAATATGCAATAATATATGGGGTGTTCCATTTAAAAAACATAACTTTGATACCTTTCGTGTTTTTGAGACACCCTGTATAACATGAAAATATTTTTAAAATGTAGTCTTTATGGGTCTCTATCCATTCGAAATTATTATTTTTTTTTATCAAATACTTTAGCCATAATGCTCTGTGTCGAATAACGTGAATAACCCTGTATAATATCACACAATATAATATCATACAGTAATGTTTACAGTTTCATGTACTTAACCCAATGATCATTCTAACCAGCACCAACATGTCGCTTTTTCATATTAGAACTGCTTACAGCTTCTTTGGCTTATGCCTGTTGTTTTTCCATATAGTGCTCTATTGGACATCCTGACACTTAAGCCAACAAAAGATGGATACCTTACTATTATAAGGTATTACAGGCGATGCTTCTTATAAGTGAGAGTGTTTTAATTGGAAATCAATTTTGTGTCGTATTGTGCTTTTATAAGTAGATATATAGATATCCTTTTCCATCTATAGAGAATCTATTTCTAAAGTTGGCGGCTAAAGAGGGTGTCCGGATATTCGACCGACAACGCTTGACCAGTGATAGACCTCAGATTTTTATGAATATTGAGATAGGAACATGAAGCCTTAATATTCTTAATTATCAAGAATTTCCAAGACACAGGGTGTGAAAGTTTCATTTTTGTTCTCGTTTTTTTCCCAATTGTTCCGCAGTATAATGGCACAACGATCTAAATTTACGTATTGGGTTTTTTTAAGGCCAAAAATAAATCCAAACTCAACCTTGGTTTTGCTACCACTAGTGGAGGACGCCACCTACGGTACATCGAAACCTTTTGAATTAACATTTTTTTTTTCTGGTTTGATGCATCAACGCGAATATTAAAAAAATCGATTCCGCAATATGTTTTACGTAGAAAAGCTATATTTTGTTTAAGTCGTTAGAGGTAAATTATGGTTTGAGCCCTATACCGAAGTTTTAGGTAAAACCGATGACAAGTTTTTGCCAAACGGTCTGTTGAAACTTTGTACTCTCGGAGGTCCATTATACATTTACAGCTGAAATGGAATCTTATTGCTTGCGTTTACCACATCTACAGCAAGTTTGTGTTACCAATGGATAACTAGAAAAATGGGCATGTTTCTATCGTAAAGTAGGTACACGGTTAATTATTTGGTGTCTTCTTTAATATAATTTAATTTTTTTTGTTTTCAACACACTTTGTTTTTGACACTATCTCGCGAAGTATTTGACACATGACCACTGTATTTTAGTCTATAATGCTGTCATAGGATATTTTCTAAGAAATAATGCTGAAAATTCCAGGTCTGCATATAAAAAAAACACAAATCAATTTATCTCTGAAATAATATTCCTCAATCCATAACATGATTTTTTCTTAGTTGATGTATAGAAAAATATATCTTCGAAAGCACTATGCAATTTAAAAATTTCTCAAAATCTACAGAGCTGCGTGTTACTACTATGACAATCTGACATCTGGAAATATCTACTAAGATAAAATCATTTCTATTCATCTTGTAGAGAGACCCAAATTCCAGGATAAACTGACGAAAAAAAACTTGTCGAAATCAGCGACATATTATTTGGTGACACTAATAGAAGTGGTAGGTGGAATATGAAATTTTCGAAGAAAAAAAAAAGGGTTAAGACATTTTTCGCTTCACTTCAAGAAGGTATGATTATGGCTAACGCACCATATCTGCGTCGCGCCGCAGGGTCCTGTGCATGTGGCTGCCATGCTCGTTTCAATCACGGCGACCATTGTTCTAGGAGGCAATGGCAGGCAGGCCGAGCTGTCACAGGCACGCGTGACACGCGGCGTCGTAATCTAGTAGGCGGACGGTGATTCTCACTGTTGTTGATTTAATATTCACGTCATCGAACACACCGCGGCTACACTCTGTGGCTGGGAGCTTGATGTGAGGGGTGGATGTTGAAGCTAAAAACCCTGATGGGGTGCTGATTTTATAGTATAGGGTGGTTAAAGTTGTGTAAACTCGACTTCGCTCTAGAGTATTTGAAATAAAAATTCATTATACGAGGGCACTCTGCTAGGTCCGTGATAAATTTAAGGAATATTTTCTTTTATAGCTCTCACTGAAGACAGCTCCTGTAGAGCCTCTGTCTGTCCGTCCGTCCGTCTGCCTGTATACAAAAGATAGCCAAAACTACAGGTACTAGAGAAGAATTAAATAGAGATTCGGAATCAGCATGAAAAAACTAGTCCGGGAAAAATCTGGTTTTGTCTTTCCTACTTTTTTGGCGAAAAGTAACTGTATTTTTCGATACGTGTTTCTAGTTTTTGATTTCTTCTAAGTAATAAGATTTTGCAAGGCCCTCAGAATAAGCGATTTTATCGAGAACGTTCTCATTCGACCCGAATCTCCTACCACCTAAAATATTCTTCAGGTTTAAAAGCAGGATATAGTCAAATGGGGCTATGGCTATGGCTGTGTTTCCACCAGAGATGTGCGTGGATGCGTTACGAGGAATGCATTTTTAATGAACCAATAGAATCGCTTGAATAACCTCGCTTCATTCAGTACATTTCTGGTAAAAACGGCTTAGCGGAGCAAGGTTTTTGTATGTACAAAACAAGGCATGTTGGCGAGGAATGTGTGAAGGAATGTGTTGCGAGAGATGTAGGTATGCTAGGGATGTGAGCGAGGGATGTGTCGTATGTCGGATGTCGTGTGCATCTGACTAAACACGAGAATTTAAAGACCGCCTCACTAGACTATTAAAAACAAAACTGAATTCTAGAAATATTACGAGCCATCAACACGTTTTCGATACCTGTACTCACCTACTCCTTTGCAATCATCGAGTAGTCACACACTGACATAGAAAACATTTATACACTTATAAGAACAGAATTCACGAGACACAGAATGTCGCAGAAAACAAGGGCAGAGGAATTATAGACATACCAGTCACTTCACAAAAAACAAATAAAAACAGACATTTTTTCCACGGCAAACAAACTTATATAAGGCAATAGTAAAGGCAGACAAAAACTATACAGCACTTAACCACATCAACAAAGGCAGTGGAAATGCCATCCAGAACGGGAAATAGTAACTGGCCAAACACTGGACAACATGGACGACAAAAACGAAACATACAAGTATCTGGGTTTTAATCAAAGTGTTAAGATAGACCACTCACAAGTCAAAGAACAACTAATACAAAACTTAAAACAAAACTCAATTCCAGAAATCTTACAAAAGTCATTAACACATTCGCGATGCCGGTCCTCACATACTCCTACGGCAGCATCAAGTGGTCGCACACTGACATATCTATCCAAATCCTCATACGGACAGAATTGACGCAACACAGAATGTCACATCCGAACGCATGCAAAGAAAGGCTCACCATAGATAGAAAACAAGGTGGCAGAGGAATTATAGATATACAGTCCCTCCGCACAAAACAAATAAAAACACTCAGACATTTCTTTCTGAGCAAACAAACGAATTTACATAGGGCAACAGTCAAAGCAGACAATAACTATACACCACTCACTCTCTCCAGTCCAGACCACGCAGAAGACACACACAATCCCATAGAATCACACTCGGAATCACAACAAGAAAAAATAAACACCTGGTCACAGAAAGTACTTCACGGCAAACATAGATAACGATTTACACAAGATCGCATAAATGAAAACCAGTCATACACTTGGCTGCCAGCTTTTTCCAGAAACGGAGGGTTTTATGCTGGCTATTCAGGACCAAGTAAATGGGACGAGAAACTACAGAAAATACATAATTAAAGATCCATCTGTAACCAACGGTAATTGCAGAAAATGCCACCAACATAAGGAAACAATAGATCACATAACAAGTGCATGCAAAACTCTCGCTGGAACCGAGTACATGGCCAGACATAATTCTGCGGCCAAAATCATACACCAAGCCCTAGCCACAACAAATAAACTAACCGAAAATACAGATCCATATTATAATTACACCGACATCAGTACTCGACAACAATCAATACAAACTATACTGGGACGTCGAAATACATACAGACAAAACTATCCCAAACAATAGAGCAAATATAGTTTTTCAGTCAGAGGCAGCCAAAGTTACCTATTTAATAGATATTGCTATCCCAAACCACCTACCCTGGGAAGATATCTTAATACACAGACCCTGCCATAGAAGTAAAACGACTCTGGAAACAAAACAAAGTTGTTATTGACCTGCAGTATTGTGAGATCCTTCCTAAATTCATACCAGTAATCGTTCAGATGTTGTCTTGGCACAGCCCGTCACCACTTGTTGCTACCCCTATGATGCGAGATGAACTTAGCAAATCAGAATAATAATAATAATAGTAAACGAATGAGAGATGCCGGATTTACTGGAACTACGCTCGAGCTTGTACAGGCAAACAAACCCGACATAGATTATGGTCATTGGATCCCTAGGTGATGGAATGGTGAATACGCTGCTCCCAGCACTGCGCAAAATACCTGCGGCGTGCCATGCGGCGGCGCACATCTTAGCCGCCAGAATACAGAAGTCAGTCATCCTTGGGTCCCTTTGTCTACTTAGGGCGCACGATTCGCGGACCCAGTGATTGCTCACCTCACGGTGTGACTAGTAGTCACTGAGTAATGGAACAGCAGCTCGGAGCCCGGGCTGCACTTTTTTGTTGTATCAATAATAATACATAACTCTCTACGAGTGCTCTACTATCATTTACGGCACTCATACGGTATCGATGAGATACCGGTGCTGCGATACGCTCCAGAGGATATAGAGTCTGTTGTGGAGAAAGGGAGATGCCGGATTTACTGGAACTACCCGTTCCCCACGCTCGAGTTTGTACAGGCAAACAAGCCCGAAATAGTCCTTCTCGACCACCAATAGAAGACGATGTTCGTTATAGAGTTTTCGGCGCATGCCGAGGTGGATATCGTCTCTAAGGAGGAGGAAATCATCATCATAGTCACAATGTCTTAACAGATATGTTGTGAACTCGTAAAATGCATTAAGTCGGAGCTAGAGTATTGCCGATACGAATATTACCAATAGTTTTGAGAACTGTAGCTCGCCATCCTTCGCGATTTACCGCCAGTTCAGTGGCGCTCTTGATACTCATATCCAGCAACTGTTTCGTCGTATCCACCCAGCGTGTAGGGGAACAGCCGCGACGCCGCTCACTCGGGGCGTGATCTTGAACTACAAGTTTTTCCATATTATCGCTTTTGTGAATATGTCCGAAGAATGTAAGCATCCCCGTCGACACAATGGAGGATAGTCTCTTTGGATTACCGAGCTCATCCAGTATGGAAACCTTAGTTCGATGGGCGGTATAAGGAACTCTCAGCATTCTCCTCCACGTCCACATTTCAAAAGCATCTATGCGAGCTCGGTCTGCCTTTTTAACAGTCCTAGTTTCCGAGGCATATAAAAATATGGACAAGACAAGAGACTGAACCAGCAACATTTTGGTAGCTTTAGTGATGCTATGGTCACGCCATATTTTAGTAAGATTTGTCATGGCCACGCGTGCCTGTTCAATGCACCGTCGAATCTCATTTTCACAACTACCCGAATTGCCGATCAAAGAACCGAGGTACACAAAACTTTGAACTACTTCACAACGGCCTATTGACTTTATTTCTCGATGACTATAATGCCCTCTATCTACGATCATAACCTTGGTCTTGTTGAAGTTAATACCAAGACCTTACCAAGACCATATGCTGCACTGTGTTGTTCTAAGATGTTGTATTTTTGACAGCAACGTCATACATAACAATAATAATAATCAAATCACTAACACTATATAGTATGTTACACCCTTCGTAGTCGTTAAGTTTTCTCACATTTATCTACATTTTCTAATATTCTGTATGATTTTGCTTAGATTTCTTCCCGTAAGAATCTTCTACGAAGCAACAGAAAACTAAAAAAAGTTGGATAACATTGATAATGTCGTTCCCACGTGATACCGTGACCAAGGGAAAAGGGATTCATTTTTATATACTAAATATAGAGATAATAGAGATGAAAGCGCTGATCAAATTGTACACTTTTGAAGGCCGTGTTTTGCCACAGCTAAATAATATGTTTAGCTTTGTGAAATGCTACAAAATATTATTTTTACCTGTCTTTACTATAACACAAAGGTAAATTTGGAGGTATTTATAATTATTATAGTTAGTAACTTTTTTTTGTCAAACTAATGAATTCTACGGCATCAGGGGCCATTCGTTAGAATTTTTCCGTTCTTACTTAGAAAACAGATTACAGGCGGTTGACTTGAATGGAACCCTACCAGCTCTGAAACCTGATAATCATGGTGTCCCTCAAGGATCAATATTAGGACCTTTTCTTTTTGTCATTTACTTAAACGATATTTTCCATCACCTTGCGCCAATCAAATGCGTGTGTTTTGCTGATGACATTAATTCTGACTTTACCATTCTGAAAAATTTAGCATTAGACGCAGAAAATAGAGCTGAAGGGTGGTTCACCGGAAATCACTTGAAAATGAACAAAGAGAAATCTAAGGAACTCGTCCTGTCGACCAATAGAAATGTTGTTACCAAAGGCTCAGTGACTTTGCTGGGAATAACTGTAGATGAGGCTCTCAAATGGGAACTTCATATAGACACTCTTTGTAATAAATTAAGTAAGAGTCTTTTTGTATTGCGTCAACTTAAGCGAATTTCTTCACAGGAAGGGTTACTAAGTGCTCACTACGGTATCTTCCACAGTCACCTGGTATATGGTATTGTTATATGGGGTGGCTCTTCTCACGCGATCCGAGCTTTTAAGCTACAAAAGAAAGCACTGAGAGTCATAACAGGAGCACGTTACAATAGTCACTGTCAGCCGATATTTAAAAGTTTGCACGTATTAACAGTCCCTTGTTTGTATATTTACTACTCATTAATTGCCATTCATGTGAATTCCCAGAATTTCCCCATCCAGTCAGATATCCACAATTATAATACCAAAAGATCTGAAGCATTAAGGCCACCAAGATACCGACTAACTACTTCTAAGCAAAACTCTTTAGACATCAGGTTTTATAACAAACTGCCTCATGACTACCGTCAAAGCAATTTACACACGTTCAAAAAAAAAGTCAAGCAGATGTTACTGGACCACTGTTTCTATTCCACACAGGAATATCTGAGCACCAATATTAACAGTTCTCACTGAGGTATATATATATATATATATATATATATATATATATATATATATATATATATATATATATATATATATATATATAATATGGTATATATATTTTTTTTCTTTTTCTGAATTACTATCACAGTCTCTGTACACACATATTACATACAAATTAAGTTAGTCTTAATTACTTATAAGTTTGTTTTTTACCCTTTCTAGGCTTTCTCCATTTTAAACTTACCATAAATGCATTCATTTGTATAAAATGGTCAAATAAATAAATAAATAAATAAATAATGTAGTAATTGAGTCCCTTCTTTTCATTATTATTTTTTGATAGACCAACAATCCAGTGATAAAATGTATTGCTTTTGTGGAATACGATTGGTCTAGATAAATCGATCGTTCAACGCTTCGTTGGGCAAGAAAATGCAATTTTCACCCATTTAGGAAGGAAAATCAGACTAGAAAATATATTAGATACTTCATAATATTCGATTGTATATGAAGTATGTCACTTTTCACCCTTTGGAGGTAAACTTCAAGAGAAATCAATAGTTTTCAGAGAACTTTGACCGATGCGTGTTCTTGAATGGGCTACTCTGATTGGTCAAAGCCTTTGTTAAAATGCACGTGTTGATAAAATCGGGCTTAAGCTCGTCCTGAGTCTTTCAGACATGGCTGTGCAAAAGCATCCGCGACTTGAGATCACCTGCAACAGGAGCCCGCCCCGGAAATATGCCTTATTCATCATTCATCATCCAACGCGGTCAGATCGGACTCTTTGTTGGCGATCCTAATGGGATTCTGATTGCCTAACAGCGGGTGACTGGCCGCTTCTAAAGTCCCGCTTGATCCAATAGGATTTTCTCATGCTGCTACACCAGTATTTAGTGCGTCATCAGGATTGTGGCGGCCATAGACTGATTGGGTTTTGTGATTGGTGATAAACCTGTAAAATATGAGATTTGATGTAATAAATATTTTGTAATAAATATCAAACTCATTTTATACAGTATCTAACAAATTTTCATGAGGGCATATAAGGAAATGTCAGAAACCACAGCCTACAAAAATTGGGTTAGCTTCAGGCAAACATATGCAATAGTGGGTATTAATACGTTCAGAAATAGGTCTAAAAATAGTTAAGTTAAGTTTACGATTCGTTTTGCGTTTATTTCAAAGGCTAAAACTTGCCTAAGTATTCTATTACTGATACTACTTGAGCTGCGTCTTTGGTAAGAATATTGTCTGAATGTTATTATTACTTCCCACACCGATAGGTGAGGGGAGTATTGTGATCTCGAAAATTTTCGATTTTGAGATAACACGCTTTTTGGGCGTTTTGTGATGTCTACATAACGAAAATCCACGTCACTCATTTCCATCAGGTCTGTCTGTCTGTCTGTCGGTCTGTCGGTCTGTCGGTTTTGCTGTCGGTCTGTCTGTTGGTCTGTCTGTACGCGTTTTTCTAGCCACGTAATCCCAGTAACCGCTACATGGATTGTGATGAAATTTAGGCAGCGACATGCTGTGGGGTCGTAGTAGATAATGTTCCTATAATTTTGGAAATTGTTATACGGGGGGCGGAGTAATTAGCAAAAAACAAAAAATTTCAAATGTACCTCAAACTTCGTTTTTAGGCGTTTTAGGGGTTCCTGATCATTTTCTACCTTTTCTTGGGTGGGGGTGAATTTGGGGTGGTTGGGGGTTGGGCGGTTGTAAAACTGAAAAATTTGTTGTATTCGTAATGGGCTGTCCATTGATATGTGAATGAAAAACCTAGCGGCATGATACGCTTGCGTGATTATTATAGAAACCACGGGACTTAGAATTTGTGATGTATATGTACATACCTACGAGTATTGTTTTAGATCGTTCGATATCGCGTAACGCGAAAATTGTTCAATTGTCAGTGGCGGCGCGGCAATAATAAAAAAACTAGAAATATAAAAACACCTCAAGCTTTGTTTTTAGGCGTTTTTGGGGTTTCTGATCATTTTCTTCGTTTTTTTGGGTGAGGATGAATGTGGGGTGGGTGGAGGGTGGGGGGTTGTAAAACTGAAAAATTTGTTGTACTCATAATGGGTTGTCCATTGATCTTCATTTGAACTTATTTAAGCAGTGTATATTGCCAGCAACAAAAAAGCAAAGGGCAACCTCGCGTAGAGATCAAACCGACATGTGACCCCTCATAAGAAAAAATCAGAGACTACAGCTCCACAGACCAAAGTAGAACACAAACGTGACACGCATAAATCATCGAATGGTCACATTAGTAAAAACCGGTGCCGGTGCGCATCACTTTGATCAAAACTAAGAAACCATGAAGAACAACACGTCAGCAAAACGAGAATAAAGAGTCATGACAGAAAGGTGTTCGCAGTTCTCACTTGAAGATAATAAATCATTCCAAACATTGTGGTATCCAAAAAATAGTATAGACAATGGAAATTAATTATTTCAAAAACTTAGGTGACAAGTGCCATATTTTCAATGACCCATCATTCCTGATTTTATCGCCTGAGAATAGTAGACTGATTAAAAATTTAACCCAAAGTCAGCAAAGTTTTACGTGATTCAGAGCAACAGTTCTGCAGCAAATTTTGGGGTTTATCTCACTTGGAGGCCATGGACAATAACCTTGGAAAACAAACGAGAAGCGGCAATAGGCGCGATCAGATAACGCTCAGTCGGCCGTGGCTGACAGTGGTAGCGGAAGGCGATTACTATTAGCACTCTTCCTGCGGCAACGTAAATCAACCAGATAATCAACCAGAACAGCTCGCTCCGCCAACAGGGTTATCATTTATTACGTTATGATGACAAATTTTAAGTAATAATTCCACTCGATAGATGTATACGTGCTCTTTCACGAATCTACTATCGAATTGAAAGGAATGACACCAATTATCTATCATCTGGCAGTTAACCGTGTAGAGCAGGCGCGGCGGGTTTTGATTTTTTAATGGGGTGCAAATGACGAATTCGAATGTTGCTGATATAAGCAGAAATAACAAAAAAACTTTCAGAAAACCACAAAGCGAGCTAGCTATTTTTTTCAGTAAATGTTGTACGCCTGAAAGATGCTCTGTTAGAAAATTCTTCAACCGTGTCATCCCTGTTTAAAATACATATCTCTCTCTTCGGCAATTACCTACGTATGTGTGGCTTTTCACTACAAAAAACACATGCAGGTTCTGCAGAGCAGGACATTGCACGCTAAAACTAACATCCCCTTGGTATCTTTTAAACGATACCTGTCACAAGGACCTTGACCTCCCTTAATTGAGTGATTACATTAAACAAGAGGGACGCCGACTTTTTAATCAAGCGGAATCACAGAGCAACCCTCTATTTTGCCATTTAACATATCGAACCTCAAGACTAATCCTTTTGGTTAAACCCAAAAATTACCGAACTCAAATCGTCTGTCAAGTTATAACCTCCAAATGAAATTCAAAGCTACCTTGATTCCTGCTTTACAGGGCGAACTAAATTCTAATTAGGTTTAATCGAAGGTAAGTGACGCCATTCAAATACCCACATATTTCTTGACTTTAACGTCTTTTATACTTCATAATTAAGACCATTCATCCACTACCCTAGCTCTGCTCCCAAAACCTCAGTGCCGTTCGCAGACTATAACTTAAACCACCGCTGAGCTAAGTTTAAAAGTAGCTAAGGCCACGCTGCTCATTTGCCTATTGGTTTTTGGAAGTAAGGACGATATTATTATTATATCTAGTCTAGTCGTTCCTTCTTCCGCTACTAATATATTTTGCACCTGTATAGTTTTACTTTAGCGAAGTAACCCAGCGTTCATAAGATACCAATATGAGAAAAACCTATACGCAGCAGTAAACATTAACGACTGACAACATTTGAAAATAGTCCAAAATGCGTCAAATTCGTTTGACAATCAATCAGTATGCGAAATTAGAGTCACTAGTTTTCCACCAAAACTCGATCAACTTTAGGATGGCAAGTAAATCACCGAATCTCTCCGAAAGGAAGTCGATGGTGACACAGTCGGTCTGGTTCACTGTCGATTTAGGAAGTAGATTTCTATTCTAGGAATCGATCTGTCGAATCCTATGTGAAACGTCGTCCTACTACTCATACTACGAACATATCTGCCTCAAAAGTAGAACTAATTTCCATTTTCCCTCAGGATCTGGAACAGATGTGGTATTTTTCAGATGTCGGAAACAATTCTCTGACTTTGTTCAAACCCAGGCCCGTTATGAACCTTTTTGAGCCGTACCATCCAAAGAAACATCGACAACGGTACATCCAGGTATTGTTCCCATGATACTCGTTCCCCACGCTCGAGCTTGTACAGGCAAACAAGCCCTACATATAATAGTCCTTATCGACCACCAACAAAAGGCGATGTTCGTTATTGGGTTTTTGGCACCTGGTGAACATCGTCTCTAAGGAGGAGGAAAAGCGGACCAAATATCAGGAGTTGCTCGGACAACTTCGCAGGCTCTGGCCAGACTATACTGTAAGTCTGCTGGTTATGGTCATTGGATCCCTAGGTGGAATGAGGAATACGCTGCTCTTTGCACTGCGCAAAATATCGGTATGCCGTGCGGCGGCGCACATCTTAGCCGCCAGAATGCAGAAGGCAGTCATCCTTGGCTGCACTTTTTTGTTTTGTTATGTATAACATCAAATCTTGGATCTGACGGTCGAATAAAGTCTGCTTCGGCTGTGACAAAATGTAGAATAAGGCTAGTTTTAAGCTAAAACTAGAGGCCTCAGATCCTGCTGGTGCTGCATCTCCTATACGACAGATATTGAATTTTGCTTCATACACTGATAGTTAAGCACAGTATTGTGATCGCAGAGATGTTCGATTTTGGGATAATGCGTTTTTTGGGCGTCTGTCTTTCTGTTGGCGTTCTTCTAGCCTCATAATCTTAGTAACTGACTATGATGAAATTTGGATTGCCATAAATTTGTCGTACTCATAATAGGCTGTCCACTGACCTGTGAAAGAAAGACCTTGTAGCATAATGCATCTCTTTATGTCCATCCGAACATCCTACATAACACTATATGGATAATATGAACATCCACAGAATGCACATTAGATATTTCAATCTGAACATGTTTATTTTGAATATCCATAGGGCGTTGTATGAACATATGAAAAATGACATTCACTAGTGTAACATATGTGTTAAGCTCAATGCCCGAATTCGGACAATGCCCGAAAAAAATACGCAGAACTAGTTTTGAGCAAGGAATATTTCCCAAACCCGAAATATGAATTTTATACGGCTATTGAGCATTACCAAATAGGCAGAACTAGTTTTGCGCATCTTGTAATACACAGAACTAGTTTTGCACAACCTGAAATGCACAGGACTAGTTCTGTATATTTTCTGAATGATCAGCACAAATTCTGCTTCTTCCATTTAATCAGCGCCAGCGACGGACTCAAATAAGTATAAAGTTGGAGAAGTTAAATATATTTTAATGAACACCAACAAATAATAAATCGCCAACTGAGGCTGGTTTAAATTTTTTATTAGATTGTGTGAGCATCAAATTGGCTTGTGCTTCCAAACCTCTTTTTGCGTTTTCACGATTGGCAAAGAAACCTGACCTAACCTAAGCTAACCTAAAATCTAAACGACAGGTTTCTGCTGGTTTTACACACAATGCATAACGAATGTTCACTTTGGTTGTCATTCCGTACCACAGAACTAGTTCTGTGCATTTCAAGTTGCGCAAAACTAGTTCTGTGCATTTCAAGTTACGCAAAACTAGTTCTGCCTATTTGGTAATGCTCAATAGCCGTATAAAATTAATATTTCGGCTTTGGGAAGTATTCCTTGCTCAAAACTAGTTCTGCGTATATTTTTCGGGCATTGCCCGAATTCGGCTATTGTGTAACATATGTACATAAGATGTTGGTCTAGGTATCATATATATAATACATTCATACGTGAATATACATCAGATGCTGGTCTATTATAATCAAGCTTGTTTTTTTTTGTGTTATAATTTAAGGGATCATTTGATTTTTCGTTTTTGTTTGTTTAGTTTATTTTTAACATCTAATAAATGTGAGACACTGGTGGTTAAGTGTAAGAATAGCACTTTGCTAAACTTCGCCACCGATGCCCTATCCTGATGTAAGCCTCATCTTACATGATATGTTTATTTTCAATAAAGACGATTTATTGTTATTATTATTATTAAGTATCATAAATAGTTTTGTTATGTGGGATTGCCTTGCCTACTTCAGGACATGGAGGAAGAATTTGTCTGTTCTGATGTATACACATTCGAGTATTGCTTCAGATCGTTCTACATTGTCTAACGTGGAAATTCTTAAATTTGTTTTAATGAAATTTTGAGACAGTATTACTACTGTGGCGAGGATGGGAAACGCGTATGGTTTTAAGAAATCGTGTCAGTGGCGGTGTAGGCCTAATCAAAAAAACTAAAAATATAAAAACGGCTCACACTTTTTAGGCGATTTGGAGGTTCATGACCATTTTCCACCTTTTGCTTCTCACACTGATAGAGGATACTGGAGCATTGTGATCGTGAACATTTTCTAGTTTGAGATAATACGCTTTTTAGGCGTTTTATGATATTTACATAACGAAAATTCACATCACTAATTTCTATCGATCTCTCTGTCTGACTATTGGCGTTTGCCTAGCCCCGTAATCTTAATAACTGTTGCTTGGATTGTGAAAATTTGGGTGGCGCATGTTTTGGGATCGCAGTAGGTAATGCTGCTATAATTTTGAATATCGGTGTATGGGCGGCGGCGAAATTGCTAAAAACAGAAAACTATCAGAACCCCTCCAAACTTCGGTTTCAGGGTTTCTTGATCCTTTTGCATTTTTGTTTGGGGTGGATTGATGTGGTGGAATGAGCAGGGGGTGTGAAAACTCAAATATTTTGTTGTATCCAAATACTCTAGATTGCGCTGAAAAAAAGGACTATGGTGACATCATGTGCTTTTTAGACGTACCCGAATGTTGCCTTAATTTAATATCTAAGAAATAATTTGATACATACATACATATTATAATTCTATAACATGTTACTTGATTGTCAAGAAATTGTGAAGCCGTGGAGGTAATAGTAACAGTCATGAAATTGTGAAGCCGTGGAAGAAATAATAACAGTGTACTGTTGTTGGAACTCTTGCCAGTGGCGGAAGAAGAATCAACAGAAAACTAGGAACTTCAATATCGTTCAAGCTTTGTTTTTAGATAATTTAGATCACAGATAGGCGAGCGATGTATTGTTTTGATGAGGATGGTGTAGTCTACTGTCAGTCACTACGCTCAGGTATGTGACCATTTTAGCTAGATAGTACTGTTACTAGTACAGTATAGGGTATAGGTTACATCAGGGGTCGGCAACCTTTTTCGGACGTTGGGCCTTTTACAAAATAAAATTTTGTATGGTGGGCCGCAAATTCCATTGTAACTTAAATAGTGCTGTTATTGATATGCTATAATTACAATAACGTTAGAAAACTAGAAAGGAAAGAAAAATAGAATATAGCTCTAATTACATAATTATGTTTAAAGAGGTAAATATTGCTTGGCCTGCTGGCGTCAAAAAAATGGCGTATGGTGTGAAACTGACGAAAATAACAGTGATAATGACACGTACGCTCTAAGTTTGTTGATTTTACTTCCCACACCGATAGGTGAGGGGAGTATTGTGATCGCAAAAATTTTCGGTTTTGAGATAATACGCTTTTTGGGCGTGTTATGATGTCTACATAACGAAAATCCACGTCACTCATTTCCGTCGGTCTGTCTGTCTGTCGGTTTGTCTGCCTGTCTGTTGGCGTTCTTCTAACGTCGCAATCTCAGTAACCGCTGAATGGATTGTGATGAAATTTGGACAGCGATATGTTGTGGTGTCGTAGTAGGTAATGTTTCGATAATTTTGGAAATTATTGTACGGAGGGTGGAGTAATTAGCAAAAAACGAGAAATTTCAAATATTCCTCAAACTTTGTTTTTAGGCGTTTTAGGGGTTCCTAATCATTTCCTACTTTTTTTTGGGTGGGGGTGAATTTGGTGTGGTTTGAGGGGGGGGGTTAAAACTGAAAAATTTGTTGTATTTATAATGGACTGTCCAATGACCTGTGAATGAAAGACCTAGCGGCAGAATACACTTTTTTAGGTCAATCCGAACATTGCCTTGCTTACAATAGAAACCAAGGGACTTAGAATTTGTGATGTATACATCCGAGTGTTGTTTTAGATCGTTCTATATTGCGTAACGCAAAAAATGTCAAATTGATTTCAATGAAATTTTGACACAGAATTACTGCTGCGGCGAGGATGAAAAACGCGTATGTTTTGGAAAAATCGTGTCAGTGGCGACGCAGCAATAATAAAAAAACTAAAAATATAAAAATAGCCCAAACTTTGTTTTTGGTCGTTTTAGGGGTTCCTGATCATTTTTTAATTTTTTTGGGTGGGGGTGAAATTGGGGTGGTTATTGAGTGGGGGGTTGTAAAACTGAAAATATATTCCATTCATAATACGCTGTCCATTGACCTGTGAAAGAAAGATCTAGCGGCATAATAGACGTTTGTTAGGTCCATCCGAACATTGCAACTGTTACGTGTGGGAAGTACTGAGTCAATCAACTTGACTCAATTCTTTTCTAAGATTATATTGGTGTTTTGGAGGGCCGCGCAAAAGTAGTAAAGGGCCGCATGCGGCCCGTGGGCCGCAGGTTGCCGGCCCCTGGGTTACATGATTTAAAATCATGTACTTTTCTTTGTAGTAACTGCTTATAGCCATAGATGTTTGCGACGTTCTCTGACACGAAACATAGGATGCCCTTCCAAGTAAGTGTCGACGGTAATAAAACATGCATATTGTAGACTTGCAATGTGAAGCGTTGGGGGTGGGCAAGTAGTAAGTATTCGTTGCCGTTATACGACGACGTTGGCGATCATACATCACGGGATCCTTTAATCAATCACCCGACCGGGTTCGGGGTCGACAGAATCGGCCTCGAGACGCCATTCAAAAGTGGTCGACTGAGTGGCATTTATGGATGATGGACTTACGAAACAGTGCCACCTCATACACCCCTTAGCGCTGCCCTCAAGCAGGGGCGATTAAAAAGCGATTACCTGACATCCAGGGATTTTTGGGATACCACTAATTACCCTTTATATTTTATATTTAGACAGCACCTCCAACTTTCCTGCTATAAAATTGTATTGACGAAAGGATGAAATAAAAGTGGGATCAAGTAACTTCTCAGTGATTCCTACATATTCTCATAACAAAAGTACTTGGTGTTATCAAATTATCCTCCCTCCAATCATCTCAATTTTACTTCGAAACCCGCTGCAACTATTTGTATTAAATAAAGACATGTTATCAGACCCGTTTGTATACGCCGATACTTTTCAGTGCAATCTTCTTCTTCTTATGGTGCCATGCAGATTCCTGCGTAGGCGTCCATCCTTTCCCTCATCAGATCATCCTATTCATTGCAGCCCTCTATAATTCCTGGAAGTCCCTTATTCCTTTCCAGTGACGGACTCCGTGTGGAGTTGCTAGTCTCCCATCGAAAGCGTTCCCAGGTGGCGGATAGGGAAATGCCTTCCAGATATGGATGGTACCGAGGAAATAAAATACTCGGCGCTGACCAAAACTAGCAACTGGACAATGGCAGCTGGTTGTTCCAAAACTGACCATAGGCAGCTTCCAATGGGATGGTTATGGCTGTGAATCAGGAAGCGGAGGCGTAGTGAAAGCATCTTCACAAACGGCAAAGCTACAGCGCATGGAAAGCAACGGAAAACTACCATGTATAAATTTTTCCTAGTACAATCACTTATGGCTAAAAACGAATCGATAACGGGCCTTAGTCCCCGGCAGACCTTAAATGGTCAGAGGCTGCTAAGAATCTCCGGGTCAGCTATAAAGATATGTACATGGAATGTAAAAACATTGTACGAAGCAGGAAAGGCACACAACGTAATCAAGGAAATGAATAGATTGGATATAAAAATTATGGGAATCAGCGAATTGAGATGGCCAGGTGTTGGACAATGTACAATAGACGGATACCAAGTTTACTAGTCGGGAATGACTACCGGCGAACACCAGTATGGAGTAGGAATAATTCTAGAGAAATCCATAACAAAATATGTTTCCAATTTTGTTCCTGTTTCAGAACGAATGCTACTTTTACAAATAAACGCTAGCCCAGTACCCTTCAATATTATTCAAGTTTATGCCCCAACCTCTGATAAAGACGAAGAAGAAGTAGAGATATTCTATAATCAAATATCAGACATACTTAAAAAGCTTCCCAAAAAAGACGCTACAATATTAATGGGAGATTTCAACGCCAAAATAGGCAAAGGCAGATCAGGTGAGTGCGTGGGACCACACGGACTAGGAGAAAGAAACAAACGAGGAGATAGGTTAGAAATATTCGCATTAGAAAAGCAACTAGTTGTATTAAACACCTTTTATAAACTTCCACCAAGAAGGTTGTACACGTGGAAATCACCAATGGATTCACCTGAACGTATAGTAAGAAATCAAATCGATTACATTTTAATTAACAAAAGATATCGAAACTCATTCAAATCTGTAAAAACGTACCCTGGAGCAGATGTAAAATCGGATCATAATCCATTATTTGGTGTAATGAACCTGAAGTTAAAAAGAATAAAAAAGAAAACCACACACACTAAACATGACATGAAAAAATTAAGAGATCCTATCGTAGCTTTACAAGTAAAAGAGAACCTAGAGAAAGAAATAAAAGAAAAAGAAGTCATTACAGATATAGACACAGAAATAAAAAACATTAACACAGTAATAAACACGATCACTGATAAATATCTTAAAACGACTAAAAATATTAAGAGAAAGTCATGGATGACGGAAGAGATATTAGAAATGATGGAACAGAGAAGACTTCTTAAAAATAATAAAACTGACTATCTAAAAGTCCACAGGCAAATACAAACGAAAATTAAAGAAGCCAAAAAGAAGAAATTAGAAGAAGATTGTTTAGAAATAGAACAATTTCAGAAAATATACGATAGTTTCAATGTTCACAAAAAGGTAAAAGAAGCTGTTGGAATTTATAGACCGAAAACAACGAGTAGGATAGTAGATAGACAGGGCAACGTCGTAGTAGATAAAGCAGATATCGCAAATGTATGGAAAAACTACATAGAAGAACTGTTTCATGACGCAAGACCAAATCCTCCTAAAACTGCAAATGAATCAGGGCCACCGATTACCGTGGACGAAGTCCGACTAGCAATCAAGCAGACAAAAGATGGAAAGGCTCCTGGTCCAGATCAGATACATTCAGAAATCTTTAAGTTCTTTAGCGATATTGCAATAAAACAATTGACGCATCTGTTCAACCACATTTATCAAACAGGTAAAATCCCAAAAGAATGGCTTAAATCAGAATTTAAAACTCTACCTAAGAAATCAGGAGCAAAGAAATGTGACGATTATAGGATGATCAGTCTCATGAGCCACTTACTTAAATTATTCACTAAGCTCATTCATAAAAGATTATATAACTTATGTGAACAATACATGTCGGAAACACAGTTTGGATTTCGGGACTCCATGGGAACAAGAGAGGCCCTATTCAGTATTCAAGTCATGATCCAAAGATGTAGAGATGTAAATTGCGATGTATTCGTCTGTTTTATTGATTACTCTAAGGCGTTCGATAGGGTCCAACACCATAAACTAATGAAGATTTTGTCTGACATGAGATTAGATGACAGAGACTTACAAATAATTTCACAATTATATTGGGGCCAAACAGCACATATAAATATCGATGGAAATAGATCCGAAGAAGTGGCAATAATGCGTGGAGTTCGACAGGGATGTGTGCTATCACCCATCCTGTTCAATATATACTCTGAACATATATTTAAGAAGGCGCTTGAAAACCAAAAAGCAGGAATACTTATAAATGGAAAACTCGTAAATAACATTAGGTACGCTGATGATACTATTATTATTGCCAGCAGTTTGGAAGAACTACAGCTCCTTATGAATAGGGTAACAGAAGTCAGCATCGAATATGGCTTACACTTAAATTTAAATAAAACTAAATATATGGCGATTAGCAAGTACCCTGTACCAGATGGCCATCTCATAATAATTCAACGACGCATAGAAAAAGTCAATAAGTATACTTACCTGGGCACACAAGTTAATGATCAATGGGATCACTCACAGGAAATTCGATGCCGTATTGAAAAAGCCAGAGCAGTATTTATTAAGATGGCCCCACTCTTCAAGGATCGGTCCCTTACACTAAATACAAAAATAAGACTCCTTCGCTGCTATGTCTTTTCTGTTCTACTTTATGGTATGGAATCTTGGACCTTGACAGAAGCAACCACCAAAAAATTAAACGCGTTCGAGATGTGGCTCTACTGCAGGATACTGAGAATCTCTTGGGTAGACCATGTGACAAATGAAGAAGTGCTTCGTAAAATGCAAAAAGAGACTGAAATAATTAATATTATTAAAATAAGAAAGCTCGAATACCTAGGTCACATAATGCGCAACGAGAAAAGATATAGATGACTACAGGAAATACTACAAGGAAAAATTCCGGGAAAACGGGGACCTGGCAGAAGAAGAATTTCTTGGTTAAAGAACCATAGAACTTGGTTTTCTTCAACAACAACAGGACTTTTTCGAGCTGCGACGAACAAAATTGTTATAGCCAGAATGATCGCCAACATCCGGACCGGATAGGCACTGGAAGAAGAAGATAATTTCTGGAAGTCCCTTATTCCTTTCCAGTGACGGATGTTTCTCAGCCATGATAGCTTTTTTCTTCCAATCTTCTTCTCCCTCCTTCAATCTTACCTTGAAGAATGAGACGCAGGAGGTGATAGCGTTCCCCACGCATTATGTGGCCTGGGTAAGCTATTTTCCTCTTCCTTATAACGTGAAAATGTTCTCGTTCTGCTAAGATAGCTCTCTGGAACACGTTCTCACATGGTCGACACAAGACACTCTCAGCATCCGTCGCAGAGTCCACATTTCGAACGCTTCGATCTTATTTGCAATAGCTGCCTTCAACGTCCATACCTTCACGCCATACAATAGATTAGACCAGAGGTAACACTCCATCAACCTGTATCTGGTACTATAAGTTCAAATTTTTGTTGGTAACAAATTTCGAAGTTTCAAGAAAGTTGTCCTAGCTGGTTCAATTCTGCATCTTATCTCCTGATCTGGGTCCCATCTTTCGTTTATCCTGTGTCCCACGTATTTAAATTTGCTGACGTGTTCGATGTCCCTTCCATGCAAGTGGATCCAGGGATATGGTTTTTGCTAACAACCATGACCTTGGTTTTGTTGATATTTATCTTCAGACCCAACCTTTGTCTTTTCTCGTTAATGAGACTTAGTAGAGTTTGAAAGTTAGTCACATGGTCTGCTAGTATAACAATGTTATCTGCATATCGGAGATTGTTGATTAGAAATCCGTTTATTTTAATGCCGATAGGCTATCCAAGGTTGTCTCAGCAAACAAATATATATAGATCTTCTCGGGTTCTTAGGCCGTCGTCTGTTGGAAGTTCTTCCTCACGTTTCGCCAGCACGAGTGGCTAGCATCTTCAGAGGTCGGTGATTTCGGATCGAAATCTAACTGACAACTTACTGTACCCTCGGGTAGTTAGGATATTTCGCAGCTGCGTGGCTACTAGCTTCACACCAAAGAGCTGGTTGCATTCAAGGGTCGTTTTTATTCCTAAGCCGGGCAGAGGTAGCTATACTCGTCCTAAGGACTTTAGACCGATTACCCTTTCGTCGTTTTTACTAAAAACACTGGAGAGGTTGGTTGATAGATGTATCAGGGATGGGCCCTTACAAAGGGTTGAAATCCATGCCTATCAGTTCGCATACCAGGTGGGAAAATCAGCTGAGCTGGCTCTTCATCATTTGGTCAGCAGGCTGGAGAAAACGTTAGATCAACGGGAAGTGGCTATGGTAGCATTTCTCGATATCGAGGGTGCGTTCATTTGTACCACCACCAATTCGATAAGACGCGCCCTAGAGAGACATGGAATTGCTCCAATCCCAGTGGAGTGGATTCTTACCACTCTAGAGTGCCGAGTGGCTTTTGCAACGCCTAATGACATATACTATAGCGTTGCAGTGGCGCGAGGCTGCCCACAAGGCGGTGTTCTTTCACCTCTACTATGGTGCTTAGTGGTGAATGACCTACTCGTGAGACTAAGTAATACAGGGGTCTACGTACAGGCCTATGCCGATGATTTGAGAATAGTGGTCAGGAGTAGATTCATTAATACAGTCTCCGAGGTAATGCAAGGCGCGCTGCGTGTTGTGGAAACGTGGTGTAATGAGGTAGATCTGTCAGTGAACGCTGAAAAGACGGAGCTCGTTATGTTCACTAGGAGAAGGAAGATGGAAGGCCTCGTGAGGCCTACCTTTTTCAGAACGACACTTGAATTGTCTCAGTCAGTAAAGTATCTAGGAGTCATACTGGATCACAGGCTGACTTGGAGGCAGCATGTGGATCATAAGGTAAGCAAGGCTCGAAAATCATTATGGGCCTGCAGAAGAGTTGTCGGTAGTAGCTGGGGCCTAAGCCCAAAAGTGGTGCACTGGCTCTATACTACAATAGTCAGATCGTCATTAATATATGGCTCCATAGTGTGGTGGACCTGTATAAAGACGGAGGCAATAAGAGCCAAACTTAATAAGGTTCAACGTTTGGCATGTCTTAGTATAACCAGTGCAGTGCGCACAGCACCTTTGAGTGGACTTTTATCAATCCAGGCAAAGGACATTCGACGATTCTAGCAGAGTTGCATGAGGATAGTCCTATTTTGTTGGCGAGGAGCGATATAGTTTCTCCTACGCATCGCTTCAATCGCAAATTTACGGTGGTGTTTCCGTCAAGGGAAGACAGGGAAAGACAGCTCATCGAAGGAGGAGGACAGGTCTGGTACTCAGACGGTTCACTCGCTAGAGAGGGCTCGGGCTCGGGAGTCTACGGACCCCATACGAGACTTTCAAACCCTCTTGGGGGGCACACCACAGTATTCCAGGCTGAGGTCTATGCGATACTTGCTTGTGTAAATCGTATTCGGGAAATTGACGGGTCTAGGAGGCGGACTACTATCTGCTCTGACAGTCAGGCAGCCATCAAAGCACTGAGTGCTTGGAAAATAACGTCGGGACTGGTCCTGGAGTGCAGGAGGGCTCTTGACGACATCTCAGCTAAACATAGGGTATTACTGATGTGGGTGCCTGGGCACGCTGGGGTAAAGAGTAACGAAATGTCGGATCATCTGGCTAGGATGGGATCCGGCAACAGTTTTGTGGGCCCGGAACCAGCCTTAGGACTATCTGCAAACTTGATTAGGAAAACAACTGAAGAGTGGATCCAGAATCAACACTCTCTGAGATGGAACAACATCTCTGGTCATCCCCGTCAGGCTCGGGAACTATTAGCAGGACCTGCAGAGAGAATAGGACGATTTGGTCTCTCTCTGGATAGGAGTAACTTGAGATTGCTAGTAGGCCTATTAACGGGTGACAGCAACTTCAGACGTCACTTGTTTGTGATGAGGTTGGTCAACGACCCAACGTGCACGTGGTGTGGTGAAGAGGAAGAATCCTCGGCACATATCTTGTGTCGCTGTGAAACCCTGGGTTATCACAGGCAGACTATGCTGGGCTCAAGAACCTTGGAACCAATAGAGATAAAACGGATAGAACCTAAGAATGTACTTGCCTTTGCCAAAAGGGCAGGTCTTAGGAACTAGCGCGGATAGAGGCGCAAAAGGGCCCGTCGTGTGGCCTATGCACCAGCCACATTCCGTGCTGGATAGCCTCTGGTCCTTATTCATTCATTCAAGACAAGATTCTGTCCTATAGAGACACTTAGAGAAGACTACAAAAAATTGAATACCTGAGAAATGGTATTATTCGCAAGCTGGTCAACTCTCAAATAGGGAACCACCCACCCACCCTGGAGTATTGCGCATTACATTCCTTGCCATGTATTTGGTTTCAGCGAATAAGCATGCCCTGTACGGTCCAGATCAACTCATGTTAACAAATTGGACCCTACCCGGAACGAAGGATAATCACAGGCTGTCCGAAACCGACCAACCTATACATCTTATCGGGAATAGCTCTCCCTCCATAAATCAGCCTTGAAGTCTCATGTATGCAGAGCACGATAGACAGTCATGAGTTAAAAGCACAAGCCCCAGCATTTCCGACATAAGTGCAGGAAGAATTTCATTATGCCAACAAACACACTGACAGACTTCTAATTCGTAACCAAAGAGGTACTGTGGAAGCGATGGCTAACATCACAACTGGAATGGAGGAGCTGGAAAAGTGTCAGCAGGATTAAGTGCCAAATGGGTTGGTTTGGGGATAACCTCTTGAAATGGTGTATGTCGAAAACGACATACGCCTGCGGGGAGAACCAGACCATGGAGCATATCCTGGCTTGCCCATCCTTGAAACCCCCTTACACAAACCTGGACCTATGGGAAGCGAACGACACGACAGTGCAGTGTGTCAATCACAAATTTAGACAATCGCATCTGAGTTTGATGTCCGTGATATACACTGTGAGTTTTTAGTACCGGCTCGGTCGATAACTCCAAACTCTAGAGAATAGCGAAAAAAGTTGTATATAAAAGTTGTAGCCACGGATATGCTCCTTGCCCAGGAAGTATTATGATTTATACAGGGTGATCCATACCTACGTGGTGATGCAAACATGCATTTTTTTAAATGAATATATAATTTTTTTTTCAAATTCAACTAATGGTTTCCGTTCTTCCAATATAGGGTTTCGTTACATTATACGGAGTATTTCAAAAGTTATGACCACTTTTATATCCAAATCGCTGTCAATACCGTATATCAAAAAGTGATAAATCAAAAATTATTTTTTTTACATGAAAAGGTTAGAAATATCCTCTAAATTTAAAATCGCCTATAAAGAAAAGCCCGCGACGCATATTCGTATACAGAGTGATGTAGAATGCAAAATCCAGATTTTCTCTTTTTTTAATGTCACCCCCAATATTTTATTATACCAAAGAATTGCTTTAATATGCTCTTTCATCCTTGTATAGCACTTGTACCTACGTCCATCAGTTTCCGAGATATTTCGATTTCTCTGTGAATTTAAAATATCAGCTTCTATTTGTGTACTGAAATTTATTTACTTTGAGAAAGTACTATCGAATTTTTTATTTAAACAACAATTAAATTATAAGACCATGATAGTATTTGATGAAGTCAAAACCTTAAATCATCGAGATAATAGAGCCAAGTACGCTGAGGAAACAATTTTGTAGGCGTGATGCATAATCATCAAGCAAATTTATCAGGTAGGCTTTGAAAAATTGACAGTTTTCATAGCCTGCTCAATAATTCCGTACTGTGTGAAAAACCAGCTTTAAAAATTAATTTTTCCATTGAGGGTATTTAGGAGAATCTTTGAGAAATTGCTTACTTGCCTCTAGAATATATCAACTATAAACAGCAATATCCAGGACGGAGGCACTCTAAATCTAATGCGTTTGAAAGATTGAAGAATCGTTTTATTTAAACTGTGTCGTTTAATATTTCATAGCCTACCTGATAGATCAGCTTGATAATTATGCATGACATCTATAAAATTGTTTCCTCGGCACACTTGACTTGTTTTATCTCGTTAATTTAGTGTTTTGACTTGATCAAATACTATAATGGCCTTATATTTTCGTTGTTTGTTAAACTAAAATAAAATTTGATAGTATTTTCCCAAAATAAATAAATTTTAGTAAACAAATAGAAGGTGTATTTAGAATTTGCAGAAAAACCGAAATGTCACAAAAACTAATCAATGAAATCATAACAAGTGCTAAACAAAGATGAAAGAGCATATTAAAAGCAATTCTTTGGTATAATAAAATAAGGGGGGTTATATTTAAAAAAGAGAGAAAACCTAGATTTTGCATTCTCGTCACCCTGTATACGAAAATGCGTCGCGGGTTTTTTTATAGACGGTTTTAGAACTAGAGAAGATTTTTTATTTATCCGTGTTGAAAAAATGATTTTTGATTCATCAGTTTTTGATATACGATACGTTCATTTGACAGCGATTTGGATATTAAAATGGTCATAACCTTTGAAACACTCTGCATAATGTGACAATACCCTATATTGGAAGAACGGAAATCATTGGTAGAATTTGAAAAACCATGTCTGCATCATCACGTAGTTATTGATCATCTTGTATAAATCTAAATATTTAACTTTTATATCTTCTACAGTAGTGGAGTTATCGACCGAGCGGGTACTAAAAACTCACCCTGTAGGTGTTTTTATTTTTCTTGCTCTACTACAAATTAAGTAGACTACATAAATATACATATATTGGAAAAATTAGAAAATTAAATAAGATAAACAAATAATCAATTAATTAATGTTTTACATAAGTGTAGCTTTGACTCGGTTAAATAAAAATCAATGCAAAACCATTGATGGTAGGTAGAGGTTTTAGAAAATTTCTTAAAAGTGCGATTCCCTCGAAAATCGTAAGACTTTTACTAATAACAATTATAAATAATTAAATTAAATATAATCAGAATCAGAAAACCTTATTTTACCATACAGGTGTTAAGGTAAATTAAATAAATTTGTATAATTGAAATTATTTTGTATAATATGCCATGGATCAAACTATCAGCTCCTGATCCTAAGCGGTTGGCGCACTATTTATGGAGCACATTTTGTCGATACCAATCATTCACCGCAATTTTTCAGAACTATCGTCACCATAATAATTAATTTCCAATTCCATAAAATTCCATGTTATATTCCAGCTGAAAAAAAGAGAGAATTCCAAATTGTATATATACCTCCAAACACGCCTACTATTTATCGGCAAAAAATGAAAATGTGCGAGCGACAGTAAATTACCGAGATCGGTGCGTTTGACAGTTGCATTTTTCCTCAGCGAATATTAAAATACGCTTCAAGGAAAATTAATGTTATTGACTCTCCGACCGACTGTTTTCAATCTACACTGAAAAATGGATTGCTTTAGACAGCTCCCATTTGAAGGCTACGCGTTCGCTAAATTGACATTTTCTCTACCTTTAACATTTACCAAGCGCTAAATCTTGCGTTTAATGGATTTGCGTGTGCAATGGAAGCAGTGTTTGTGACATTAATTATAATTTCATAGAAATTTGGTTAGATCAGTGAGTGAGATATGCAAGAAGCAGATAAAATATTGGCTCACATAATAATGTACGTTTAGGCTTGCATAAAATCCCAGAGATATTTCGCAGTAGTGCTGTTACTAAATCTAAGACTAGAGGGCAACTCTTTTCTGCATTTTTAGTGATTGAATTGTGAGCTTCACCGACTGTGGCACATAGGCAATAGGCATCTCATCCGACAACGGCATCAAGTTGATTGACTCGATACTTTCCACACATTCTTGTTTTTCGTAGTGTACGGCGATACGTTGGCCGTTGCTCGCGGAGACTATACACGGGCAGTATCCCGGCCTATGGGATACCAGCGTACCCTTCTCTTAATCCACATAGCCAATTCTCAGTAGGCGCCTCGAGCTTTCTCAAGATTGCCTCGTGTCGTTCGTTCTTCTTTAGCAGATCCTTCCTATCCCTTTCGAACTTGCTTTTAATATCTGTCAAAACTGTTAAGACGTCATGTCAAAATTTGTTGTATAAAATATAGTATAAATGCATTTATATATGGAAAGAAGACTTGTGAAAAGCTGTAGAACCATAATTTTTAGTTCAGGACGGCAGGAAGAAGAACGACGAAATCATCTACAAAACTGAGCCAACATAATTCTCTGAATGGGATTCAAGCACTAGGGTCAGATAAATTATAGTGTCTTCCTGTACCTCATACAAGGCATTGTCTTCGAAATGGAAATATTTGTATTTCATTGATAAAAGTAAATTGAATTAAATTCAACAGCTGCTTTAACTTATTCCTGCCTGCTGTTAAGTTCCCTTAAGGCTACTCCGTGTTCTTGTCGAAGCTTGGCAATACTTCCTTCGGTCTTTTTTACCAAATTCTTCATGTCGCTGTTAAACTGCTCCTTCACTGAGTTGATCGTGTCTTGCATAAATTTGATTTTGCTCGCATATTCATCTGTTTCTTTACGTCCACCTGTATCTTATCAGCTTGTGCGCGGCAGCCTACCTTAAGATGCCCGTTCTACCCACATCTCCAGCACGTAAACTTCTCAACTCCTTCTACATTTGTGCTAACTGGGTTTCTTTGGGAGGTAGCAACTCTTTTTATTGGAACGAACGATGTGGCCCTGACTTCTACTTCATCATCTTGTTTTACAGAGCGCACCGTCCTGTAAAGTTCTGGGGCTGGATGACCTTACGATTCGCTGAACTTCCAGGTCCTCAGTGCCTTCGACTAACTGACGAGCAGCGACGTATTCCCGAGTCTTGATGGGACTATTGATGAATGCTCGTTTAGCTAAGCTTTGGACTTTATATGCAAACGTGGCCCGATCCTCCTTGGCTTGCTATGTTCTGTTATGCAGTTGACATTGTAACAGTTCTGTTAGATGCGCGTCTCCAAATCGTTACTTTAGTGCAGATGTTATCTTATCATAGTCATGTAGATCTAACGCGCTGCTGCAGAGTCTGTGAGCGTTGATCTCAGCACAAAAGGTTTTTCTTCATTCGACCAGTTATTGATACGTGCTGTGTTTGGAGTTTTTCCACTGTATGGATAGGGCTTCGCTAGTACGCTACTATGTCTATCAGGAAAAGCGGGTGGTACAGCTGTTAAATAACGCTCACCTGCACTAAGTTCTCTCGATCTTCCACTTGCTTTAGCTGACCTTCAATGTGTGTCTCTATTGCTGATCTTGATTTTATAATGCCTGACTTACGGCTTGCCATTGCTCCTCTAGTCCAATCATCACCAGATCCTGTCCACTTTTCAAGTCACACTTCAAACCTGCGACTGCCCGACCTTGGCGGTGCTTTAGCTTTTCTTCAAGGTCCGCGGCAGTCGCTTGCTTAACAGCTTCCTGCTCGTCCTGGTGGTGCTTCAATTTTTCTTCACTTTGTTCGAAGCTGTTTCTCATTTATGTCATCGTTTCCCTCGTTTCAGCTGCACTTTGTTCTAGGCTGGTTCGCGTTTGTTGTAGCATACCAATTAATGCACTAACTTCGGACGCTATAGCTCTGGTTACTGGCATTAACTGAGGCTGTACTCGCTTACCGTTTCCTTTTCCTGGGTTGATTCGATCAATTATCCCAATTCATGGACCAATTGTCACGACGCGACGGCCGCTTTTTCTGCACACCAGGGAATCAAACTAGATATACTTTTCACCTTTTTACGTCACTCTGAATACAGAATCACTCAACCTTATCTCAACTTAACATCTCCCAACAACAACTACTCAACAATAACTACTACTCTTACTACTCCTGCCTCCTTATATGTCCTTACCGAACCGTCTAGAGAAATCGAGACATTTACTGCGTTTACACGTCTCCTAGTCCGTTTTTATTTTGAAACGGTTCAACCGGGTTCAACTAAAACCGCATTACTTGAGCGTTTGCATGTCAATTTAGAGAACCAATTTGAATCAGCTGATTGAAAATAGGAGTAGTGCTGCCAACCTATCGCTTAGTGCGTCAAGAACGTCAAAATGAAAATGCTTTAACAATAATAACTTCACTTTTCCAAAAGGCATTATTCATGAGAAAGTATAATAACCATATCTGTTCTGTGTCTTATTTTATTAAAGCTGTCCTTGTTTTTTTTTACTTCTGTGTCATCGGCATCGACTGCTCCGGCCATTAGTCTCGTGTTGTGTGTAGAGTTTGCTTTGTTACTGTTTCCCGGCACCACTCTAGGAACAGCATTGTTAACTAGAAGCCAACAGTGAAGGCTGAGGTGGGGATTCATCGCTGAGCTCTTTTATGGATATATATTTTTGATTCAAGAACCAGAAATAAATTTCCGCCTCTAACGAGAATCGAACCCAGGACCTTCCGGTCACGAGCCCTCGACCCTAACCACTGGGCAAACCCACCCCCCTAGCTGCCCTTGTTATACTATGTTTTATTTGCTGTTAACTGGCTATCGTCCGTGGAAGGTATCACCTTGTGTACAAGAACTCAAATTTTGACAGGTTATTTGACGTCTAAACGGATAGATGTTAGAAGGTTAGAAGTAAGGTTAGCTGTCACAAGCATCAGCCTCTAATTTCGCAAACGGTATTTTGAACTTGTAAGTGGTGTTGGGCTGGCACCACTGCATCTAAGACAAGTTGAATAGTTTTCTCTGTATATACGGCATGTAAAACCGGTTTAAGCCATGTTAAATCTCATTTTTAAAACGCTTTGAGTTAAACCGTTTTAGCGCCTTAAATTGTTTTAACAAGCGTTTATACGTAGATTTTAACTAAAGCGTTTTACAGTAACGTAGTTACGTGTAAACGTAGCAATTCAGATGACATTCAAGAACTCCTATCCGTCATTCCCGAAAACTCCAGATGATTCGATCACGTTTACACATCAAGGATCTAACCTAAAAATGTGACTTTACATTATACATATAACAACTAACAAACAACACACCAATACCATCATACACAGTATGTTACAGTATTATGTGCTGATGTTTCATGTAGATATACGTTCATTGATTATAGCAAAAAAAAATTAAAACTATGGCACCATGGGGAAGTGTTATCTAATATTGCATGTTTAATCATTGTAAGATTAGCAGGGGTGCGTTCAGACACATCGCCCTTTTATCGGCTGCGCATCTCCCCTGGGTAGCCGAATCCCATATTGGCTGCTTAGTCGGGAGAGCAGAGACGAGAGAACATGAGCGTGCAACAAGGGAAATCGGTGGATCAATGCTTCAACTAGGTAGTGCATTAAACTCTTTCATATATCATCTCAGGCGGCGAATACTTTAATTAACTTCTACCCCCTACACTGCGGGTGGGAGGAGTATTGTAATCGTGAAAATATTCCATTTTAAAACACGATCTTTGGACGTTTTATGGTGTCTTCTCACGAAAATCTATGCCACACATTTCCGTTTTTTCCTGTAGATATCTCTTTCTGGATGCCTGCCTGTTTACCTGTCGTTGCTCTTCTACCTGCGCAAACTCAACAGCCGCTGTAGGATCGTAGTTGGTAGTATTATTTTAAGGTGTTTTTGAGGTTCCTGGTCATTTTCAAGGAGAGGCCTATTAAAACATGAAGGTTTCTATCTTCTGAGCATATTACTAACTCTATGAAATATGTTCCTATATTATGGTAATTCATGCAACGGTTTGTGTCATCTGTTGTCTCCATACCTAGGATGCTGCTTATAGGTCAAGAAATACCGCAAACGTTTGAAATTGTTTTAAAAGTTCCCTTCTATGAACATTTCCAAAGGAGCACCTAATCAATATAGCTAGATTGGTTCAGAAACCAGGTTGTTTGATGTAGATTTTTCCAAGACACTCGGTTGAAGAGTATCTTCTCTGGTGGTCTGTATATAAAGGGTGAGTCAAGCTCAACGCCCCGGACCCTTGTGACTAATAACTTCTATACAGAATGTCTAATAAAAGCGTGACACATTGAAGCTGTGTTTTTTTAATGGAAAGCCCTGTATATCATTCTATATCTAGATCCCTTGGTCAGTGCTAGGGTGACTTAAAAAGAACCGTTTAGGTGCAAAACACCATTTTTGGTATAAGTAGAATTATTTATAAAACTTAGAAGGCTGTGATTTTGCAGTATGAAGCATAAAATGCACCAGCTGAGGTTAGACGGCCACAATTGAACTGTTTTTGTACTTGAAGAAACCAGTAGATTAATTAAGGAATTAAGCGACTTTTTCAAATGGGAATGCCTAATTTCTTTCACACAATCAAATGTAAAATTTAACAGCTTTGCTCATTAGAAACGATATAAGGTTGTGAATATCAATATCTCTCATTTAATTTCAAATTTCCAACCAAATCGGTGTCATTCAATTTTCCGTGTTGTAAGCAACCTAGCAGATCATGAAATATAAACAGAAACCTGTTCGGATGGAAGAAAACAACCATCTTAGCAGAAAGATACGGACGAACTACAGTAAAGAGACAAGGCAAAACAACAGCAGTAACATATCTGTATATCTAAGGTCAAAGAGAAGCTGAAGTACGACAGAAGTGGATATTTTTCACAGCCTACTAGCTGGTGCAATATAAAAGAGATTTACAATTTATTTCCAAAACCATTAAAACATTTTGAAATGGAAGAAAAGCTACCAGCGTATGTTGCTGGTAGTCTCAAATCTGCAAAATATAATTTCACATTTAATGATATAAAAAAGTAATCATGTCGTCAAGTCAAAAATAACGACGCCTCTTCTTCAGTACCTATTAGCAGGATCGCAAAAATTGAAGAACGAATTGGAACCTATTTAAATTATAAAATAATCTATCTGACCGAAAATTGAAATCTGATTTTTCATTTTTCCTTTTTTTTGTCATGTTGCTAATAGATATTGAAAAGTTTGAGGGACTCCAGTCAGAGATATCGTTACTTTTGACTTTGACGGAAATTACTACTTTTTTATACCATTAAATGTGAAATTGAAGATGTTAGACTGCCAGCAGCAACCGCTAAAAGTTTTCCTTTCATTTGTTCTTAATGGCTTTGAGTATTTTTAATCTCTAGTAAATTGCATTAGCTAGTACCCATTTCTGTCATACTCCCGCTTGTCTTAGACTTTAGATAATGTTACCGCATTTGGTTCTGGTTAGAGTTGATCAGTTGTAAGAGATTATCATAATCTTGTCCCTTGTCCGTCTATATCTTTCTACTAAATTAGTTGTTTTCTTCCATCTGGATACGTTTTTGTTTATATTTCATGGCCTGCTAGGTTGCCTATAGGTAGGAAAATTGAAAAACACCGATTTGATAGAAAATTTGAATATAATGGCAACAACCAGAGATTGATATTTAGAATCTTATGTCACCACAAAGGCTACCAGTTTTTGTATTTGATCTTATAAAAAACATTAGGCATTCCTTTTTGAACAAAATGAGTTATCTGTGATTGAAGTTTCCCTAGTTAATCTACCGATCTCTCCAAGTACAAACACAATTCAAATTTGACCGCCTAACTTAAAGTGACGCATTTTATGCCTAGTGATATGGCAAAGTCAGAGCCTTTTAAGTTTCGTAATCGATATTCAGCTTTTTATAATATCTACATATACAAAAAAGATGTTTTGTACCTAAAGGGTTTGTTTTAATTCCAATGTGATACATAAAGTCGCACTAGAATTGGCCAAAGAATGCGAATAATATGCAGTAATATACAGGGTATTCGATTTAAGAAACATGACTTTCATATGTAACGCTTTCATTAGTACAAAAGTCATTATTTTAAAAATGTAATCTAACTCGACCCACAGACACACGCATAGTTATTGTTTTGCAAAAATACATCTTTTTGTTACGAGTCCGAAGCGTTGAGCTTGACTCAACCTGTTTAGCCGAAACCGATGATATAGACCTTTTGAGACTCTTTTGCTCTTTACCTACCATAAACTTTGCCTTTTGAAATAATGTATCTCAGAAAGATGACGCCAGCCATAATCTTCCATAGCTGTTGAAATGCATAAGGAGCTCCGGGTGAATCACATGCACTGAGCAGGAAGTAATAAAATGGCTAAACCACGCGAAGTTCGGCGATTCAGGCGTTTCTATATGGACAGGAAAGTAAAAACCACTTAATGTTCTCTAATAGGCTTTGAATACAAGTAGTATGTACATTTCGTTATGTGTCGTTTGTAAGTATGGATGACACTGTTGTATATCGCAGAGTACATAGCACCCCACCGCTGTGCTTGCTCATAACGCCTCGTCAATCTATTTGGATAGCGAAAATGTAACTGCTCTGGAGAGTTTGCTAAGTAAACGGATATTGATATTAGTTAAGATAAACCTACACGTGCGTTACAAACAGACCAAGAATCCATCAAGCGATTAAGGCGATCCGCAACCAGGGCAGCGGCTGCGACTTCCCAATATTACCCCTCCTGTGACGCTGTGTTGAGTTTCCTAAATCGTAATTGAACGAGCGACACAACGTGAAGAAAATCCTCATTATTCCTTTCTATTGCACATAAGGCGTGGCACAAAAACTATTTCCTTAGCCTTGAGCTGTATTTAGTGAATCGAATTTGCACATAGCAGAGTCTTTTAGAGAATGTTATTCCCCTACAGTAGCTGACACCTACCGAGCTAGTTAGTTTGCCATAGATTCAAATATTGATACATTGGTCAGTACTTTTTGTCTGTAGAACTGATATTTACTCATCTCTGGATAACAAAACTTATTGCTTTGCATATTCAAGAATGTATGGCGTCAAGTGGCATGACTACCCACACGGTTGCCGTTGTGCACTTGACCGCACCTATTCACAGCCAGCTGTGAACAGGTATGGTTTTGTTACATTTTACTTCCCAAACCGATAGCTAAGGGGAGTATTGTCATCGCGAATATTTTCGACTTAACGCCCCATAACGAAAATCATTTCCGTCGGTTTGTCTGTCGGTCAATATCAGTAACCACTACATGGACTGTGGTGACATTTGGGTAGCGATATGCTGTGGAGTCATAGTAGGTAGGTAATGCTGCTATAGTTTTTGAAAATCGGTTCATGGGCGGCGGAGAAGTTACCAAAACAAAAAATTCCAAAATTCTTCAAACTTCGGTTTTAGGCGTTTCACGGATTTCTCATCATTTTCTATTTTTGGTGAGTAGGGGTGAGATGTGGTGGTTGGGAGGGGAGCTGTAGCGGCATGATAGACTCTTTTAAGTTCAACCGAAGGTTGCCTTTCCTATTATCCAAACCAAGTGACTTTTTCTGATATACACATACGAGCATTGCTTTAAATCGTTCTGTGTTTTGTAACGAGGAAACTATTGAATTGATTTTAATGAACTTTGATACAGCATTCTTATCGTGGCGAGGATGGAAGACCCGTATGGTTTTTAGAAATCGTGTTAGCGGCGGCGCAGTAGTACAAATAACTTAAAATATAAAAATAGTTCGAACTTGAATTTTAGGCGATTTAGGGGTTCCTGATCTTTTTCAATGTTTTTAGAGGGGGCAAAATTAGAGTAGTTTGGAGGTGGGGGGTTGTGAGAGTGAAACATTTATTATATTCGTAGTAGACTCTTCGTTGACCTGTAAAGGAACAACGTAACATATTTTCAGCTTCATGGTGCTGCTCTACATAAGACAAAAAAAAATATTTAAATTGTATTACTGTAAGTGATGAAGATGGCAAACGATTCGACATGTGAACGCTGTGGCGAGGAGGAAGAGTCCTCGGCACACATTCTATGTCGTTGTGAATTCCTTGGGTATGACAGGTATATTATACTATAGATTCTAGGGTCCTTAGACCTGAAGAACATAATAATGGGCAGGGCCCAAGTCCATCCTCACCTTTGCAAATAGGGCGGGACTTGGAAACTAGAGTAAGGCTTGTAGGCCTATGCACTGGCGGTTCTTGTCACCAGAAAGCATCTCTCCTTCTTTATTCTTTCACTCAGACTGGTACCTCAGTGAAATTTCTAAACCGTACCGTGGGCTGTGGTTAAGATCGATAAAGTCTATGATTTTTAAAAATTGTGCTAGTGGTGGTAAAACTAAATTAGAAAAGAAACGATACGCTATAGGAGCCGTTTAAACTCTGATTTTAGATACTTTAAGGATCTCCCATCATTCTCTACCTTTTCTAGAGCGGTTAAAATGCGCTGATAGAGGATGGAGTCTCTGATACTGTGGTTGGAAAACCTCGAACCATTTCACTGTCCTTGAAATAATAATACTGGTAATGTAATCTGTTTTAAACATCAGAAAGTCGGCATGCCGTGTGATTAGGGTAGTTGAAGATTGCAGAATAAAAATTGTCGTCCTAGCGCCCACGAAGAGAGATGGAGGAAACGATTTTTAAGACTTTTCGTCTTGGACGTTATTCTTGTGGACGGGTGGGCGGTCGGACGAGCGGGAGGGCGATGAATTGGTTGCAAGGGGATTTCAGGGCATTGGTTCATACTATTTGAAAATCATCAAATAGTATCATTGTAATATGTGGGAAGTACTGAGTCAATCAATTTGACTTCATTTATCACATTTACAATGTACATATATTGTTTATATATCAAAACCAGAAATATTTTTTTTCAGTGCATATGACACAAGTAAATCTAGCCAAAAGTGAGAGTTGCTAGCTATTCACGGCGGCGTCGCTGTAAAATAATTGCGCATGTGCCATTCCTAGTGTTCTCAACCACCAGCGTAAACAGTAGGAGGAACGACAATAGTATTGCAAAAAATAATATTTATGATAAATAATCAACAGAAACCACTGTCCGAGGCTGATTATTAAATTTTTTGTCGAAAATGGTGGTACAAATCGATGTAGATGATAGTCGAGAAGCTTGGCGACATGAAGGTGCTCACAGGGTGGAGTTCTTTCACTGCTCATGTTGATCATGATTCTTGATGCCCTCTTGACCATGCTTAACTCTGCGACACCAATCTCGGATAATATTTTGGTTTCGTTGTTCTTACTTTCCACATCGATAGGTAAGAGTATTGTGATTGCGAAAATTTTCGATCTTAAGATAATACGCTTTTTGGGCGTTCTATGATGCCAACATAACGAAAATTCTCATTTCCGTCGGTCTGTATGTCTGTCGGTCTGTCTGTTCGCGTTTTTCTACCTTCGTAATCTCAGCAACCGCTGCATGGATTGTGATGAAATTTGGGTACCGATATGCTGTGAGGTCCTAGTAAGAAATGCTGCTATAATTTTGAAAATCGGTGTAGGGGCGGCGGAGTGATTAGCAAAAAACAAAAAAAATATCCCTCAAACTTCGTTTTTAGGCGTTTTAGGGGTTCCTGAGCATTTTTTTTCCTTTTTTGTTGGGCGGGAGTGAAATTGGGGTGGTTAAGGGGGGGGTTCTCAAACTAATCATTTTTTTCTATTCATAATAGGCTATTCATTGACCTGTAAAGAAAAGGACTAGCGGCATAATACCCTTTTTACTCCCCACACCGATAGGTAAAGGGAGTAATGTGATCGCAAAAATTTTCGATTTTGAGATAATACGCTTTTTGGGCGTTTTATGATACCTACACAACGAAAGTCCACGTCACTCATTTCCGTCGGTCTGTCTGTCTGTTTGTCTGTCTGTCTGTCGTCTGTCTGTCGGTTGTCTGTCGGTCTGTCTGTCGCGTGTTTTCTAGCTTCGTAATCTCAGTAACCGCTGCATGGATTCTGATGAAATTTGGGTAGCGATATGTTGTGGGTTCGTAGTGGGTAGTGCTGCTATAATTTCCGGTCAATGGGCGGCGGAGTAATTAGCCAAAAACGAAAAAATTTCAAATATTTCCCAAACTTCGTTGTTAGGCGTTTTGGTAGTTCCTGATCATTTTCTACTGTTTTTCGGGTGGGGGTTAATTTGGGGTGGTTGGGGCTGAGGGGTTGGACAACTGAAAAACATTTAGTAGTTATAATGGGCTGTCCATTGACCTGTGAAAGAAAGATCTAGGGGCATAATTTACTTTTTTAGGTCCATCCGAGTATTGTCTTGCCTATTACAGAAATCAAGGGAATTGATTTTTAATGAAATTTTGACACATTAGTACTACCGTGGCGAGCATGGAAAACGCGTATGGTTTTTAGAAATGAGGTCCGTGGCAGCGCAGCAATAATCGAACAACTAAAAATATAAGACCTCCCAGTTTTTGGGCGATTTGGAAGTTCCTGATCGCTTTGATTCGTCCAGTTGAAGCTTGCAGAATAGAAACTGTATCGTCTCACTTCCTACAGAGAGAGATGAAAAAACTATTTACGAGAGGTTTTGTGTTGGATGTTTTTTTACGGAGAGCGGGCGATGATTTGGTTACAAGAGGAATTCAGACTATAGCTTTATGCAATGGGAAATAATAAAACTGTGTCACCGCTACGTGTGGGAAGTATTGAGTCAACCAACTTTTTTAGGTCCATCCGAACATTCCCTTGGCTATTACAGAAATCAGGGGACTTAGAATTTTCTGATGTATACATACGAATATTGCTTTAGATCGTTCTGAATTTAGCAACATGGAAATTAGAGAATTAATTTTAATGAAATTTAGATACAGTATTATAACCGTGGCAAGGATGAAAAATGCGTATGGTTTTCAAAAATCGTGGCAGTGGCGGCGCATCAATAATAAAAAACTAAAAACACAAAAATAGCTCAAACTTCGTTTTTAAGCAATTTGAGGGTTCCTGATTGTTTCGTTTCGTCCAGTTGTGCTCGCAGAATAAAAAAAGTGTCAACATTTCAAAGGAAATCTGATGGAGAAGCGCAGCCTTAAGGAGTACCAGCAGTTTTTGAAGAAATTGGCTTCATATCTTTAGGTTTAATAAACGTCAAGCTAACCCTACTGACGATAGTTTGCCTTTTGCCCAGTAGCACTTTGTAGGGGTTACGGATGACTCCTTATTTATAACCCCCTTATATATATATATATATATATATACGGATGACTCCTCATTCCTTCTATGTAGCCACATAGTCAAAGCTATACCGTGCATTTGACTTCTGTAATTTTTTTCTCTTTCATCACACTTAAAACAACAGTGATATGGTCTGCTCTTCACCTTATGTTCAGGTATTAGTACGAGCCCCGTCTGGGTCCGGGTTTAGAATGTTCCCAGGGTTTAATCTGCCTGTCGTAAGAGGCGACTAAAAGATTGGTAGTCCTTGCCTTAAAAGGGCCTATGGTGGTCACCGGCTGTGAAAGCAGGCGTATGAACCACCATAGTGAGGAAGCGGCTGCACCTATGTTAAGGACGGCTTCCCGACAGCGTCTGACCCCAGGTTAGGGGCGGCTGATAACAAACCTGGCAGTAGGTATAAAATGCGCCCCCAGGAAGCCGACCAACATCAAACGGCTATTCGGTGCGTGGCGACACTGTGGGGATAACCCAAGCCAGGGATGAAAGCCGGCCGGCAACCTGTACAGGTCATCCCTAGGAGGCAATGTGGTCGGCTGCCTCCGAAATGTCGGCTGGGGGCCCTAAGGCTAACCACCGGACGGGCCCTACCTTCTGGTTCGACCGCCCCAGAAGAAGAGCACCCACACCAGGCCGGTATCGGAAGCCGGCTCTGGGCAAGGTGGCGGTGCCTCGGATCGCCCTGACGACGACACACGCAACGACATGGACCGTTTTAGGTGGACGACGGAACTGAAGGATGACCTGCTGAGCTGCCACGAGAGCAGTAGCCCGCGCCGTAGGGGATACATGTCCCGCATGCATGGGAGGTGGTGTGAAATGCATCCAGAGCATAGCACAATTACCTCCCAGAGCTTGCGGAACCAGGTATTTTACCTTCGGGGGCAGGGATACGTTCGTGCTCCAGCTCAGCCTGCCCCTCCGGCGACTGAAAGGCCTGTTAACCAGGCTGAAAGGTCGCCGATGAGGCCCGCTGAGAGGGAAATCGACGAAGCCGTCTCACCTGGAGATTTCAGTGACCGAAGGGCCTTGCATAACAACAAGAGGTCCTTCAAGCTGGCAGATTTAAAGAGAGAGGATGAGGCGGTGAGTGAACGTCTATCGGAGGTCTCTGACATTTGGAGCATCAATTGCGAAATTTACGCTGCGGCTCTGAGGCTGGCTGGACAGGGGAGAGGGAGAGACTCTCCTGTCGAGAGAGCACAGAGGCGGGTGCGCCAAATGGAAGCGAAAATCCAGTTGGCTCGCCAAGAAGCATCCCGTATCCAGTGTGTGATGGAATATAGAGCGGCCGGTAGGCCTTTTACGCGCCGCGTGCGCCAGATAGCCCGAGAGCTAAGGCGCGACCATCACACGCTCAGTCAAGCGGTACTGGTTGTTGTCAAGCAGCATTGTCTTGACAGGATACGGACGCTAATCGCTGCTAAACGATCACTGGTGACGCGGGCGAGAGGTTTGGAGGAAAACAGATTGTTTTCCGAAAAGCCTGCTCGTCTCTTCCAACAGCGACCACCAGTCATAGAGCAGCCGCCAACTGCTGATCGCGTGGAGACTTTCTGGAGGGGCATTTACGAACAGCCCAAACCTCTCCAAGCAGACACTCCGGCCTTGGCGCAGTTCGAGTCCGTTTGTAGGAGGACTCCAAACCTGAATGTACTGCGTCACCCGATAAACACGGAAGAAATTCTTGGTGCCTTACGAGGCGCAAAGAATTTCGCAGCTCCTGGCCCGGATGGCATAAACACCTACTGGTTGAAAAAGTTTCCCAGTTGCCACCGGCATTTAGCTAGAGTTTTTAACTCGTGGCTAAATCAGGAGCAGCCAATTCCAGCTTGGTTTGTCGAGGGTCGAACCGTGCTTCTCCCGAAGACCGGAGATTTGTCTGATCCTAAGAACTACAGGCCAATAACATGTCTGAACGCATGTTACAAGCTCTTCACCAGAATCTTGTACATGCGTATCATTCAAGCTGTAAATCCCGTATTTTTCAGCGTATATGAACAAAGAGGGTCTAAGAAAGGAGTAGCTGGCTGCAGGGATAACCTGTTGATTGACCGCTGTGTCACACAGGACTCCGTGCATTACCTGCGAAACCTTTCTATGGCCTGGATCGACTATCGGAAGGCATTCGACACTACGTCTCATGAACTGATTGTGCGGCTGTTGGAATGTCTTTCGGTAGATGATCAAATAGTGGGATGCATCAAACAACTGATGCCGCTCTGGAAGACTCGGTTCACTATAACATCGGGTGAAACCAGGGTTCGAACAGAGTTGGTATCATTTAAAAGAGGGGTCTTCCAAGGAGACTCCTTGAGTCCCTTGCTCTTTTGCATCTCGCTACTGCCTTTGTCCATAGCGCTGAAAAATACTAAGGGATACAGCTGTGGCAAGCCCAATTACCGGAGGCACAAGGTCACCCACTTATTTTACATGGATGACCTAAAACTCTATGCCTCCGGACAACGCGATTTAGAGCAGTCGCTGAGGGTAGTGCAGGATTACAGTCAAGCTATTGGTATGGAGTTCGGGATAGACAAATGTGCCATGGTTCATCTCAAAAGAGGACGTTGCGGAGATAGTGAAGATGAGGAGCAGCTCGTTGATGGGAGCATCTTGCGACAACTGCATGCCGGAGATACTTATACCTACCTTGGAGTGGCCCAGCGTCACATCCAAGAGGCAGAATTGGTCAAAGAGTGTCTCCGCCGCAAGTATTTGCACCGACTCCGGCAGATCTGGTCGTCAGAACTGTCCGGCAAAAACAAAGTCGCTGCCACAAACATGCTTGCGGTCCCATTGTTGCTATACAGCTTTGGTGCTATCCACTGGAATGTGGAAGAGCTGCGACAAATCGACATAAAGACCCGCAAAAGGATGAATATGGAGGGAAGTCTACATCCTAGATCCTCTGTCCCGCGAATATACCTCCCGCGACACCTGGGAGGGCGTGGACTATTGAGTTTGGAGCATCTGCACAACAGAGTAGTACTGGCCACTGCCTGCTATGTTACGACGAGCACCGATCCCCTGATCCGCTTTGTGCGAGAGCACGAGATTGCGGGTAAAGGAGCCTTCCTTTTTAGAGCAGCAACACGGGCAGCCGAAGAACTTAGTCTCACGCTCGACTTCACGCGGAGGTGTCAGCAGTCCGTTACGGAACTTGCTCCCGCACAATTAAAAACCCGGATTAAAACTGCTGAAGTCCAATTGCTTTTAAGACTTCACAAAGATAAACCAATGCACGGAATCTTCTACAAACATCTAGAAGAGCATGGTTTATCTGAGCAGTTGACCTTCTCCTTCCTAAGGTCTAATGGGTTGAAGTCGGAGACTGAGAGCTCTATAATGGCTTGCCAAGACGGTGTCTTCAACACCTTAGTATACCGTAGCCGGATTATGGGTATGGATGTGCCCGATATCCGCTGTAGAGCCTGCCTGCAGGCGCCAGAGACCCTTACGCACCTCTTGTCGGCGTGTAAGGTGTACGCTGGCACAGCCTACGTCTATCGGCACAACGCGGCTCTACGAGTGCTATACTACCATTTGAGGCACTCATACGGTATAGATGAGACACCGGTGCTGCCATACGCTCCAGGGGACATTGAGTCCGTTGTGGAGAACGAGAGGTGCCGAATTTACTGGAACTACTCATTCTCCACGCTCGAGCTTATACATGCAAATAAGCCCGACATAGTCCTCCTCGACTACCAACAAAAGACGATGTTCGTTATCGAGTTCTCGGCACCTGCCGAGGGGAACATCGTCTCTAAGGAGGAGGAAAAGCGGACCAAGTATCAGGAGCTCCTCGGACAACTTCGCAGGCTCTGGCCGGACTACACTGTGAGTCTGCTAGTAATGGTCATTGGATCCCTAGGTGGTATGAGGGATACGCTGCTCTCTGCACTGCGCAAAATGCCGGTGTGCCGTGCGGCGGCGCACATCTTAGCCGCCAGAATGCAGAAGGCAGTCATCCATGGGTCCCTTCGTCTGCTTAGGACGCACGATTCGCGGACCCAGTGATTGCTCACCTCACGGTGTGAGGAGTAGTCGCTGGGAAATGGAACAGCAGCCCGGTGTGTCGGAGCCCGGGTTGCACCTTTTTTGTTTTTGTTTTGTTTATATATATATATATATACGGATGACTCCTCATTCCTTCTATGTAGCCACATAGTCAAAGCTATACCGTGCATTTGACTTCTGTAATTTTTTTCTCTTTCATCACACTTAAAACAACAGTGATATGGTCTGCTCTTCACCTTATGTTCAGGTATTAGTACGAGCTTTGACAATGCATATTTCATTCTGTCTCTTCACCTGAACATATCCCATAGCCTTATCTCCATAATGCTCTCTCCCTGTTCTATAGGAACATAAGAACACAGAAAAATAACTCAGAAGGTACAAGAGGTTAGGGTTTCTCTATTATCTTTATTGGTCTTTAGATACCTTAGAAATGTGCTAAAAGTGCTTGAACTGAATAAATTTATATTTCCTATAATGAAATAACTATATTAAATCAAGAATGATGCAGTAGTTTTCTTGTTGTTCACTTCCATATAGCATGGATAAAAAAATACTTTGAAAATTTCATGCTTCTAATTTCAGCGCTTGTATAACAGGGGTTACTAGCAAAAAAGTCCATAATCGTGTTGAATCACCACGAACGTAAGCTTCCTCCATACTTCAAAAATATACTGGCGTCTGCCCGTTACAACACCTTCGTTCCACTCAAGTCTAAACGTACAGCGCGTATGCATATAGCGGAGTCCCGACCTCCCGACTGTGGCTGCCGCGAACGATTTATGACGTGCGATGTGACGTCATACGGCATTCCACCACCGCGGCCGCTTTCCGCAAATATAAAATTGAATAACTCTGCCGTTTTTTGAGATACTCGGATGATATTTCCGACATTCTTCAAGTGGAGAAACAGACTATCAGATAATAATGGATTTTACAAATTTTTTTTTAGGAATCTTCCCCATGTCAACAAGCACCGAATGCGCAACGAACGCGCAGCGCGCAGATTTGCACCTTTACATTCGGCCATCCTGATATACACATGTTTGATTTCCAACTTAATAAGACAGTTACTTATTCTAAAATTATTCCTAATTCAATATATTATAAAAAACATATTGATGTATCTTCCGTTACGTATACTGTTTGGAAACAAGAAATCGTTAAATATACCATATAGATATCGATGCGACTAACCTATAGACTATTAATTAAACATCATCGGCACCATGTCAGAATCCCTAATAACATGCGTGAACTACCATATATCAACTTTGACATTCCGTCGGGTCATTTTCCACAAAGAATTCCGGTGTACGAGGCGGGGGAGGTACCGGTATAATAGTGAAAAATTAATGGTGCTTCCTAAACGATGTACATGTTGGAAATGTTAGATGTGTTCAGCGATAAGGCTGAAATAAAAAAATCCGTGTAATTTGCGAATGACTGCGGTTGATGATGGGTGGGAAGTTATCAGTCGCTTTTGTATTACGTGTATGTGCGTATCGTACTACTTTTTGTATAAACGGTCACTTTGTAAAATGCATAAACACATTTGAAGTATATTAGAATAACCTTAAACAGTATTACTTTAACAAGTGAAACCTTTTTACTTCCTACACCGATAGGTGAGGGGAGTATTGTGATCGCGAAAATTATCGCGAAAATTTTCGATTTTGAGATAATACGTTTTTTGGACGTTTTATGATGTCTACATAACGAAAATCCACGTCACTCATTTCCGTCGGTCTGTCTGTCGGTCTGTCTGTCGGTCTGTCTGTCGGTCTGTCTGTCGGTCTGTCTGTCGGTCTGTCTGTCGGTCTGTCTGTCGGTCTGTCTGTCGGTCTGTCTGTCGGTCTGCCTGTCGGTCTGCCTGTCGGTCTGTCTGTCGGTCTGTCTGTCGGTCTGTCTGTCGGTCTGTCTGTCGGTCTGTCTGTCGGTCTGTCTGTCGGTCTGTCTGTCGGTCTGTCTGTCGGTCTGTCTGTCGGTCTGTCTGTCGGTCTGTCTGTCGGTCTGTCTGTCGGTCTGTCTGTCGGTCTGTCTGTCGGTCTGTCTGTCGGTCTGTCTGTCGGTCTGTCTGTCGGTCTGTCTGTCGGTCTGTCTGTCGGTCTGTCTGTCGGTCTGTCTGTCGGTCTGTCTGTCGGTCTGTCTGTCGGTCTGTCTGTCGGTCTGTCTGTCGGTCTGTCTGTCGGTCTGTCTGTCGGTCTGTCTGTCGGTCTGTCTGTCGGTCTGTCTGTCGGTCTGTCTGTCGGTCTGTCTGTACGCGTTTTTCTAGCCACGTAATCTCAGTAACGGCTGTATGGATTGTTATGAAATTTGGGCAGCGATATGCCGTGGTGTCGTAATAGGTAATGTTCCTATAATTTCGAAAATCGGTGCATGGGCGGCGGAGTAATTAGCAAAAAACCAAAAATTTTAAATATGCCCCAAACTTCGTTTTTAGGCGTTTTAGGGGTTCCTGATCATTTTCTACTTTTTCTTTGGTAGGGGTGAAATTGGGGTGGTTGGTGGGTGGCGGGTTGTAAAATTAAAAAATTTGTTGCTTTCATAATAGACTGTCCACTGACCTGTGAAGGAAGTCCTAGCGACATAAATAACTTTTTTAGGTCCATCCGAACATTGCCGTGCCTATTACAGAAACCATAGGACTTAGAATTTTTCTGGTGTAAACATACGAGTATTGTTTTAGATCGTTCTATATTATGTAACGAAGAAACTGTTGACTTGAATTGATTTTAATGAAATTTTGACACAGTATTACTACCGTGGCGAGGATGGAAAATGCGTATGGTTTTTATAAATCGTGCCAGTGGCGGCGCAGAAATAGTAAAAAAACTAAAAATATAAAAACAGCTCAAACTTCGTTTTTAAGTGTTTTAGAGGTTCCTGATCATTTTCTGAGTTTTTTTGGGTGGGGGTGAAATTGGGGTGGTTGGGGGGTGGGGGGTTGAAAAACTGGAAAATTTGCTGTATTAACAATCGGCTGTCCACTGACCTGTGAAGGAAGACCTAGCGACATAGATCAGCTTTTTAGGTCCATTTGAACATTGCCTTGCCTATTACCGAAACTAAGGGACTTAGAATTTTCTGTATACATACGAGTATTTATTGCTTTAGATCGTTTTGTATTTTGTAACGTGGATACTATTAAATTGATTCTAATGAAATGTTGACACATTATTATTACTGTGGTGAGGATAGAAAACGCGTATGCTTGTTAGAAATCGTGTCAGTGGCAGCGTAGCAATAATCAAAAAACTAAAAATATGAAAACAGCTCAAACTTCGTTTTTAGATGTTTAAGGGGTTCCTGACCGTTTTCTACCTTTTTTGGGTGGAGGTGAAATTGGGGCGATGATTAGGTTGTAAGGGGATCTCAGACTAAAGCTTCATGCTATGGGAAAATAGTAAACTGGTATCACCGTAATGTGTGGGAAGTACTGAGTCAATCGATTTGACTTCATTTTTTTATATATATTGCATATTCTAAAATAAAGAAGTTGTTATGTTATGCTATGTTATATTACCAGTAACAAGCACGTATTCGGCAAGCTTATTCTGGAAATTAGACCAATATGACAGCCCCTTATAAGAAGTACATAAAAACTAAAATTGGACAGAACAAACTTGGAAACAAACGTTGGACGCAGTGATCATCAAATGGCCACGTCATCGTCTGTAACAACCGACGCCACTGAATCAAAATACAACAGAATAGACCGCAAAGAATCACGTCGTCAATAACTAACGCATTCAGCAGAACGCAGCACCGAAAAATGAGAATAAGCCACGAAAAACGACGTGTCAACTAGACCAGAATAAATAGCAACAAAAGGAACGTGTTTGACAGTTTACCTGAAAACGATTGAAGATAGCAGATCAATCGAAACGTTGTACTCAAAAATTGTATACGCAATGGAATCCCGCCACAGACCTTTTGAAAAATAATTATGTCTTAGAAACAACAATCAGAGATTAAATACAGGGTGTAACTTTTAAGGACGTCCACACCTATATTACCGTGTAGATCTTGCTGAGCTGATCATTTTTTAATAAGCAACATGGGTCCACAAGTCCACAAACGAACCGTTTCGGAGATAGCGCTACCGGAAGTAGTCCTTTCTGACGCCTGAAGTTAAGCAATTAATTCGACGCCTTGCGGCCAGTACCGTGGCCGGCGCGGTCTCCGGATCACAATCCCCTGGATTTTTTCCTGTAGAGTCACCTGGAAGCACTTGTCTACCAAGGGGTGCACCGCACACAGCAGAAGAGCTGATTGCACGCATCATTGCAGCAGCTGGAGATGTCAGGGAGCAGCCACAGGTAATCAACGCTGCCACTGCATCGGTCATCCATCGAGCCAGATTGTGCGAGCAAGAAGACGATGGCCACGTGGAGCCCTCCTTCACTGATTTTTTGCTGAGCTCGGTGTTTTTTGTTGTTGTTTTTTTGCAATGTTTTTTTTTTGTTTTGTTTGTTTGGTTTACTTTTGACATTTTGGCCATGACGATTAAATGTTGACAATACGAATCTGTCTTAGCAGCTGATCCGTCACCTCCTCTCTCCTCTGCCAATTACGAGGCGTTGAATGAATTGCCTAACCTCAAGCGTCAGCAAGGATAACTTTCGGTAGCGTTATCTTCGTAACGGTTCGATTTGGACCCATGTTGCTTATCGAAAAATGATCAGCTCAGCGAGATCTACATGGTGGTATAGGTGTGGACATCCTTAAAAGTTACACCCTGTATATGAAAACATATCAAACTAATTTTTTTGACGTTTTAGGGTTACTGATCATTTTCAGATTTTTTTGGGTGGTAGGGGGTGGAGGGTTGCAAATCTAAAAAAATTGTTGTATTTATAATGGGCTATCGATGAAAGAAAACCTGGCGGCCTAACAAGCTTTTTCGCGAGCTAGTGGGCAACTACTTGGGGATCCAGACTACAGCTTCATGCAATGAAAAAATAATAAAATGGTATCACCGTAATTTGTGAGAAGTATTGAGTCAATCAACTTGACTCCGGTTTTTAACAGACTGTGAAGCGACAAATAAAGATATGGTCATAGCGGTCTGTTAATGTCTAAGCGTCCTTAATACTGTTCATAATATTGGTCTTGCCTCCCAGAAACTCAGAAAACTACGCTTGGAAGAAACGCAAAAATAGTATTCCAATTATCTAAGGATTATATTGTCTCCAATTTAATTAAACAAGTTATCATGGTTAGGTAGTTTTTATAATACTGGGGTAGCAAAAGATTCGCTTACCATGAACAACTAATTTCAGCATCCTCCTCTTTCTATGTAACGACTATTAGCCACTGGAAACGTAATCTTTAGTACTTAGTGCAACTAAGTATATATGTATTCAGCTTGAGTAAGTGAAATCTCTTGACAACTGCCTCGTCAAGGAAAACCACATATATTTGAAGACAAACTTCAGTGACGTTTCAAATTGAATTTTTAATAAGCCCGTTGTTTCACAGCTGTGCCAGGGAACAGCAATATTTCTTAACAACTCACTTCCTAACCAACCAACAGTGATTACATCTTGAAAATAAACAGAATATTGCATTCTCATTGTTTATAAATCTAAAGTGAGAGCCAGTAATACATCGGCGCTCTAGGGTCACGATACCGTCTATCACAAAACAACAAGTTGGCAACACTTGGTGGTTTGTGTTTACAAGTCATCAAACAAAATCACAGAATAAACCAAGTAAAAACATAAAAAAAATGAAATCAAGTTGATTGACTCAGTAGTTCCCACACATTGCGGTGATACCAGTTTATTATTTTCCCATAGCATGAAGCCAGCGCCAAGCCCCCCCCCCCCCCCCCCCCGCCCCCAAAATTGTCTTAGGCCGCTAGGTCTTTCCTTCACAGGTCAATGGACAGCCTATTATCAATTTCAGTTTTACAACTCCTCACCTGACAACCACCCCAATTTCACCCCCACCCAAAAAAAAGGTAGAAAATGATCAGGAAACCCTAAAACACCTAAAAAAAGTAATTTGAGGGTGAGTTCATATTTTTAGTTTTTTAATCATTAATACGCCGCCACTCACATGATTTCTAGCAACCATACGCGCTTTCCATCTTAACCCCGGTAATAATATTGTGTCAAAATTCCATTAGAATCGATTTAATAGTTTCCACATTACAAAATACAAAACGATTTAAAACAATAAATACTCGCACGTATGTACACAGAAAATTCTCTTAGTTTCGGTATTAGGCAAGGCAATGTTCGGATGGACCTAAAAAGGTGATTTACGTTGCTAGGTCTTCCTTCACAGGTCAGTGGACAGCCTATTATGAATACAACAAATTTTTCAGTTTGTCAACCTCCCCCACCCCCAACCACCCCAATTTCGCTCCCACCCAGAAAAACGCAGAAAAGATCAAGAACCTCTAAAAGCTTAAAAACGAAGTTTGAGCTGTTTTTATATCTTTAGTCTTTTTATTTTTGCGCCGCCACTGGCACGATTTATAAAAGCCATACGCATTTTCCATTCCCGCCACGGTAATAATACTGTGTCAAAATTTCATTAAAATGAATTCAACAGTTTCATCGGTACACAATACAGAACGATCTAAAGCAATACTCGTATGTTTACACCAGAAAAAATTTTAAGACAAGGCAATGTTCGGATTCGGATGGACCTATAAACGTTACTTATGTCGCTAGGTCTTCCTTCACAGGTTAGTGGACAGTCTATTACGAAGGCAACAAATCTTTCAATTTTACAACCCCCCACCCCCCAGCCACCCCAAATTTCACCCCACCCAAAAAAAGGTGGAAAATGATCAGGAACACCTAAAACGCCTAAAAACAAAGTTTGGGGAATATTTGAAATTTTTTGTTTTTTGCTAATTACTCCGCCACCCATGCACCGATTTTCAAAATTATAGCAGCGTTATCTACTACGACGCCACAGCATATTGCTGCCCAAATTTCATCACAATCCATGCAGCGGATACTGGGATTACGTGGCTAGAAAAACGCGTACAGACAGACCGACAGACCGACAGACCGACAGACCGACAGACCGACAGACCGACAGACCGACAGATCGACAGATCGACAGACCGACAGACCGACAGACCGACAGACCGGCAGACCGACAGACCGACAGACCGACAGACCGACAGACCGACAGACCGACAGACCGACAGACCGACAGACCGACAGACCGACAGACCGACAGACCGACAGACCGACAGACCGACATACCGACAGACCGACAGACCGACAGACCGACAGACCGACAGACCGACAGACCGACAGACCGACAGACCGACAGACCGACAGACCGACAGACCGACAGACCGACAGACCGACAGACCGACAGACCGACAGACCGACAGACCGACAGACCGACAGACCGACAGACCGACAGACCGACAGACCGACAGACCGACAGACCGACAGACCGACAGACCGACAGACCGACAGACCGACAGACCGACAGACCGACAGACCGACAGACCGACAGACCGACAGACCGACAGACCGACAGACCGACAGACCGACAGACCGACAGACCGACAGACCGACAGACCGACAGACCGACAGACCGACAGACCGACAGACCGACAGACCGACAGACCGACAGACCGACAGACCGACAGACCGACAGACCGACAGACCGACAGACCGACAGACCGACAGACCGACAGACCGACAGACCGACAGACCGACAGACCGACAGACCGACAGACCGACAGACCGACAGACCGACAGACCGACAGACCGACAGACCGACAGACCGACAGACCGACAGACCGACAGACCGACAGACCGACAGACCGACAGACCGACAGACCGACAGACCGACAGACCGACAGACCGACAGACCGACAGACCGACAGACCGACAGACCGACAGACCGACAGACCGACAGACCGACAGACCGACAGACCGACAGACCGACAGACCGACAGACCGACAGACCGACAGACCGACAGACCGACAGACCGACAGACCGACAGACCGACAGACCGACAGACCGACAGACCGACAGACCGACAGACCGACAGACCGACAGACCGACAGACCGACAGACCGACAGACCGACAGACCGACAGACCGACAGACCGACAGACCGACAGACCGACAGACCGACAGACCGACAGACCGACAGACCGACAGACCGACAGACCGACAGACCGACAGACCGACAGACCGACAGACCGACAGACCGACAGACCGACAGACCGACAGACCGACAGACCGACAGACCGACAGACCGACAGACCGACAGACCGACAGACCGACAGACCGACAGACCGACAGACCGACAGACCGACAGACCGACAGACCGACAGACCGACAGACCGACAGACCGACAGACCGACAGACCGACAGACCGACAGACCGACAGACCGACAGACCGACAGACCGACAGACCGACAGACCGACAGACCGACAGACCGACAGACCGACAGACCGACAGACCGACAGACCGACAGACCGACAGACCGACAGACGGACAGACCGGCAGTCCGGCGGACCGGCCGACCGGCGGACCGGCCGACCGGCGGACCGGCCGACCGGCAGACCGGCAGACCGGCAGACCGGCAGACCGGCAGACCGACAGACCGACAGACCGACAGACCGACAGACCGACAGACCGACAGACCGACAGACCGACAGACCGACAGACCGACAGACCGACAGACCGACAGACCGACAGACCGACAGACCGACAGACCGACAGACCGACAGACCGACAGACCGACAGACCGACAGACCGACAGACCGACAGACCGACAGACCGACAGGCCGACAGACCGACAGACCGACAGACCGACAGACCGACAGACCGACAGACCGACAGACCGACAGACCGACAGACCGACAGACCGACAGACCGACAGACCGACAGACCGACAGACCGACAGACCGACAGACCGACAGACCGACAGACCGACAGACCGACAGACCGACAGACCGACAGACCGACAGACCGACAGACCGACAGACCGACAGACCGACAGACCGACAGACCGACAGACCGACAGACCGACAGACCGACAGACCGACAGACCGACAGACCGACAGACCGACAGACCGACAGACCGACAGACCGACAGACCGACAGACCGACAGACCGACAGACCGACAGACCGACAGACCGACAGACCGACAGACCGACAGACCGACAGACCGACAGACCGACAGACCGACAGACCGACAGACCGACAGACCGACAGACCGACAGACCGACAGACCGACAGACCGACAGACCGACAGACCGACAGACCGACAGACCGACAGACCGACAGACCGACAGACCGACAGACCGACAGACCGACAGACCGACAGACCGACAGACCGACAGACCGACAGACCGACAGACCGACAGACCGACAGACCGACAGACCGACAGACCGACAGACCGACAGACCGACAGACCGACAGACCGACAGACCGACAGACCGACAGACCGACAGACCGACAGACCGACAGACCGACAGACCGACAGACCGACAGACCGACAGACCGACAGACCGACAGACCGACAGACCGACAGACCGACAGACCGACAGACCGACAGACCGACAGACCGACAGACCGACAGACCGACAGACCGACAGACCGACAGACCGACAGACCGACAGACCGACAGACCGACAGACCGACAGACCGACAGACCGACAGACCGACAGACCGACAGACCGACAGACCGACAGACCGACAGACCGACAGACCGACAGACCGACAGACCGACAGACCGACAGACCGACAGACCGACAGACCGACAGACCGACAGACCGACAGACCGACAGACCGACAGACCGACAGACCGACAGACCGACAGACCGACAGACCGACAGACCGACAGACCGACAGACCGACAGACCGACAGACCGACAGACCGACAGACCGACAGACCGACAGACCGACAGACCGACAGACCGACAGACCGACAGACCGACAGACCGACAGACCGACAGACCGACAGACCGACAGACCGACAGACCGACAGACCGACAGACCGACAGACCGACAGACCGACAGACCGACAGACCGACAGACCGACAGACCGACAGACCGACAGACCGACAGACCGACAGACCGACAGACCGACAGACCGACAGACCGACAGACCGACAGACCGACAGACCGACAGACCGACAGACCGACAGACCGACAGACCGACAGACCGACAGACCGACAGACCGACAGACCGACAGACCGAGGGAAATGAGTGACGTGGATTTTCGTTATTATCTCAAAATCAAAATGTTCGCGATCACAATACTCCCCTCAGCTATCGGTGTGGGAAGTAATTGTACAAATAGTGTTGATGAGTAACAAAGTGGCGTCTAACTCAGTGAGCAAGAAGACAGTCGTGAAATAATAATTTTGGTAACGAGCAGCTGTTAGATGAAAATGGTACAAAGAACGTTTATATTAAAATTGGTTGTTAGAAGTCTCATGTCATACCATGTTTTTATGAGTACAAAATCATTCTCAGCTATTGTTTTCAGATTTTCCCCAGTATTTGATTTATGGATGATTACAGTATCATCAGCGAAACTTATAATTTTTCAAACGGTTGCCTGTCGGTATAAATCGGCCAGATATACAGGGTGAGTTTTTAGTACCGGCTCGGTCGATAACACCACTACTGTAGAAGATAGCGAAAAAAGGTATACATAAAAGTTCTAGCCAGGGATATGCTACTTGCTCAGAAAATATTTGTATTTATACAGGGTGATCCATAACTACGTGTTGATGCAAACATGCATTTTTTTAAATGAGACACCCTATATATTATTCTATATTCAGATTATAATAATGATTCCCGTTCTTTCAATATAGGGTGTTGTTACATTATACAGGGTATTTCAAAAGTTATGACCATTTTTATATCCAAATCGGTGTCAAATGAACGTACTGTATATCAAAAAGTAATGAATCAAAAATCTTTTTTTTTTACATGGGTGGATATAGAATATCATCTAGTTTTAAAATCGGCTATAAAAAAAGCCCGCGACGCATTTTCGTATACAGGGTGATGTAGAATGCAAAATCTAGATTTTCTCTCTTTTTTTAAATGTAACCCCCAATATTTTATTATACCAAAGGATTGCCTTTAATATTCTCTTTCATCTTTGTATAGCTCTTGTTATGGCTCCATTCATTAGTTTCTGAGATATTTTGATTTTTCTACAAATTTTAAATATACCTTCTATTTGTTTACTAAAATCTATTTATTTTGAGAAAATACTATCACATTTTATTTTTGCTTAACAAACAACTGAAACATAAGTCCATAACTGTACTTGATCAAGTCAAAACACTGGATTAACGAGATAATATGGGTCAAGTGTGCTGAGGAAACAATTTTATAGACGTCATGCATAATTATCAAGCAGATCTATTAGGTAGGCTATGAAATATTAAACGACACGATCCAAATAAAACGATTCTTCAAACTTTCAAATGCATTAGTTTTAGAGTTCCTGCATTCTGGATATTGCTGTTCATAGTTGATATATTCTAGAGGCAAGTAGGCAATTTCTCAAAGATTTTCCTAAACACCCTCAATGGAAAAATTAATTTTTAAAGCTCGTTTTTCACACAGTACGGAATTGTTGAGCAGGTTATGAAAACCGTCAATTTTTCAAAGCATACCCGATAAATCTGCTTGATAATTATGCATGACGCCTACGAAATTGTTTCCTCAGCATACTTGACTTTATTATCTCGATGATTCAGGGTTCTGACTTCATCAAATACTATCATGGCCTTATAATTTAGTTGTTCGTTAAACAAAAAATAAATTCGATAGTATTTTCTCAAAATAAATAAATTTCAGTACACAAATATGAGCTATATTTTAAATTTACCGAAAAATCGGAATATCTCGGAAACTGATGGACGTAGGTGCAACTAGTGCTATACAAAGATGAAAGACCGTATTAAAACCAATTCTTTGGTATAATAATATATTGGGGGTTACATTTGAAAAAAAAGAGAAAATCTGGATTTTGCATTCTACATCACCCTGTATACGACTATGCGTCGCGGGCTTTCTTTGTAGCCGATTTTGAAACTAGATGATATTTGCTATCCATCCGTGTAAAAAAATGATTTTTGACTCATCACTTTTTGATATACAGTATGTTCATTTGACAGCGATTTGGATATAAAAATGGTCATAACTTTTGAAATACCCTGTACAATGTAACAATACCCTGTATTGAAAGAACGGAAAATGTTAGTAGAATCTGAATGTAGAATAATATACAGGGTTATTCACGTTATTCGACACGGAGCATTATGGCTAAAGTATTTGATAAAAAAGAAAATCATAATTTGGGATGGATAGAGATGCATAAAGGCTACATTTTAAAAATATTTTCATGTTATACAGGGTGTCCCAAAAGCACGAAATGTATCAAAGTTATGTTTTTTTAAATGGAACACCCCGTATATTATTGCATATTCAGATTCCTGGATGAATTCTATTGTGACTTTATGTATCATACATGGGACTTAAAGCGAACCGTTTAGGTGTAAATCACCATTTTCGGTATAAGTAGATATCAGGAAAAAAGTGAATATCGCAGAGATTATAAAATTTGGAAGGCTGTGACTTTGCCGTATTACTAAGCATAAAATGCGTCAGCTTTGATGAGACTGTCAAATTTAAATTACGTTTATGCTTGGAGATATCGGTCGATGAATTAAGGAAACTTCGATCAGCGATAACTTGATTTTTTCAAACGGGAATGCCTAATTTTTTTTATACGGTTAAAAGTAGAATTTGATAACCTTTCTAATGATATAAGGTTGTGCATATCAATCTCTGGTAGTTTTCATTTAATTTTAAATTTTCAAACAAATCGGCGTTTTTCAATTTGCCTACCTATAAGCAACGTATAGCAGGCCATGAAATATAAACAAAAACCTGTTCAGGTAGAAGACAACAACTAACTTAGCTGAAAAATACACACGAACTAGACTAAAGGGACAAGGTTATAAAAATTACGCATAACAAACAAAGGCTAACCAGAAACAACGGTGGTAACATATCTTTGGTCAAAGAGAAGCTGGAGTATGGCAGAAATGGATTTTTTCACGGCCTACTAGCTACTGCAATGTACTAGAGATTGGCAATTTCCAAAACCATTAAAAATTTTGAAATAAAGTAAAAAGTACTAGAGAATGTTGTAAGCAGTTTATTATTTTCATAATAAAATTTCACATTTAGTGATATAAAAAAATATGCAATTCTGTCAAAACTAAAGTCAAAAGTACCTCTGACTGGATTTCTGAAAATTCTTCAGTACCTATTAGCAAGGTCGCAGAAAATGAAGAATGAATTAAAATTTGTTCAAATTATAAAAAATAACTTAAATGGCAGAAATTTTAAATCTGATTTGCCAGTATTCCTTTTTTGCAATATTGCTAATAGATATTGAAAAATAGAAGGGCAGAGGTATCGACTTCGACGCAAATTAGTACTTTTTTACACCATTACATATGATTGATAGTTGCGTGCTGGAGCAACAGTCGCTGGTTGTTTCTGTTTCATATGAGGGTTTTTGATTGCCTTGGAAATGTTTAACCTCTAGTAAATTGCGGTAGCCAGTAGACAGTAACAATATCTATTACTGCCATACTCCAGCTTCTCTTTGACCTTAGTGGTATTACCGCAGTTGTTTCTGGGAGAGTTGATTTGTTGTAAGGAATTTTCACAATCTTGTCCCTTTAGTCTAGTTAATGTGTATTTTTCAGCTAAGTTAGTTGTTTTCTTCTAGCTGAACAGATGTTTGTTTATATTTCATGGCCTGCTACGTTGCTTATAAGTAGGAAAATTGAAAATCGCCGATTTGTTTGAAAATTTAAAATTAAATGAAAACTACGAGAGATTGATATTCACAACCTTATATCATTAGAAAGCTTATCAAATTCTACGTTTAACCGCATAAAAAAAATTAGGCATTCCCATTTGAAAAAATCAAGTTATCGCTGATCGAAGTTTCCTTAATTCATCGACCGATTCCTCCAAGCATAAACGTAATTTGAATTTGACAGTCTCATCAAAGCTGATGCATTTTATGCTTAGTAACACGGCAAAGTCACAGCCTTCTATATTTTGTAATCTCTACGACATTCAGTTTTTTCCTGATATCTACTTATACCGAAAATGGTGATTTACACCTTAACGGTTCGCTTTAGGTACCACGTATGATACATAAAGTCACACTAGAATTCACCAAGGAATCCGAATATGCAATAATATATGGGGTGTTCCATTTAAAAAAACATAACTTTGATACATTTCGTGTTTTTGGGACACCCTGTATAACATGAAAATATTTTTAAAATGTAGCCTTTATGGGTCTCTATCCATCCCAAATTATTATTTTCTTTTTTATCAAATGCTTTAGCCATAATGCTCCGTGTCGAATAACGTGAATAACCCTGTATAGGGTGTCTCATTTAAAAAATGCATATTTGCATCACCACGTAGTTATGGATCACGCTGTATAAATCAAAATATTTTCTGATCAAGGAGCATATCCGTGGCTACAACTTTTATATACAACTTTTTTCGCTATCTTCTACAGTAGTGGAGTTATCGACCGAGCCGGTACTAAAAACTCACCCTGTATGTTGAATAGTATTGGACCGGGAACTGACCCCTGAGGAACTCCATACTCTATTTTCTTGAAATCACTTATGTTATTTCCTACTTTAACGCAGTGGTACCTGTGGATTAAATATGTTTTCATTAACTCAAGAGTACGCCCTGTAAATCCAATAGCCTCCAACACATCTAACCAAGGACGTTTTTAACGTCCTTGCATCTAACAATACCTACCGTGTGGCTAACAGTATCGAAATCCTTTGCAAAGTCAATAAATGTACATAAGCTTGACGAACCTTCATCAACATGTTTTGTTATCTCACTGATAACATGTTCTTTAGCATCTTGAGTTGATTTTCCCTCAACAAAACCATATTGCGAGCTAGATAGAATGCCATTTTTATTCAAATAATTTACAATTCGATTTTTTATCATTTTTTCAAACATTTTCGAGATTGACGATATAAGGGAAATCGGCTGTAACAGGACATATCCAGATCACCTCCTCCTTTATATACTGCTGACATAGTACTTGATTTGAGGACAGACGGATACTGACCTAATTCTAATGACCAGTTAATTAGAAACCATAGTGGCTTTGAAATATCGGAGGCTACAGTTTTCAGGTATTCCGAACGAATTCCGTCACTACCGGGAGATTTTTTATTTTTTAATGATCTTGTTGCCTGAATTCTTTCGATTTCGCAAATTTGTTCCAAAAATATCGATTTACATGTGGTAGTCCTTTTAAAGTTAATATTAATTTGTTGTTGTCCTATTCTACCAGCTAGTGGTTTTTCAACACTGTTAAGATGCTCTACGAAACAGTTTGCGATTTTTTGAGGATCATTTATCACATTCTTGTCAACAGCCCTTATTTCCTTGATGTTACACGCATTTCTGATATCTGCAAATTCCTTGACGGTTTTCCATAGTACCGAGCTATCCCCATTAGCGCTTCTAATTTTATTTTTATGATGATGATTATGGAGTTTGAGCAATACTGCAGTAGATGTATTATCTGTGCTTATCTGGAAGGTAAGAAGTACTGGTTGTTATAAATATGAAATCCGAGGCTTTTTCTACCATTTGTTGCAATTAACGGAACGTTGTTGTGCCAGATCAGGCTTTCTGTTATAGTGATTTTTAAAATCTTGGATGCATAACTTCTGGAGTGAGCCTGATTGTTCATTAGAGCCTAGTGTTACTAGGCCACATCTTGTTTGATAAAGTACTGTTTGTAGCTCCTGCCCGTTCAATTTTCCAACAGTTGGCAAATTGTTATTTACCAATCTCACATAGTCCAAGACCCAGTACGGTCGTTGTTGCTTAGTCTGACCGTACTTTAAGATAAACAAAATGAGTTTCATCGTTCTCATAGGAGCATATTTGCTGTTATTCTGCATCATTCACTAGTAATGAGCTCATCCTTGAGAAGAGAAGTCCCATATAAAATTATATGTATATTTGGTGTTGGCGTTGACGCCTGGATAACAGGTCTACCTTGGGATTTTTCGATCGAGTAGGCTTGCTGATGTTGGATCGCCGGCGCATATTGGAATTCCTGGGAGGCGATGTAATTAAATGTCACCCTTCGTCGTCAGCTTACCAACCGCTGATCTCCAACCCCGACTCTCGGCTGGGAGCCATCATCACGGGCTATCAGCCAGCAAAAATCGCTGCGTCAAATTATGGATAGGGAGTGTAGCAGTATTCTATTTTATACACAAATACCATTGCTGAATACAGGGTGCTCTAAAATTGCTGAGGTGAATAACTACCATGTAACGGAATTAGAAAATGTTTTGTTGATTTTAAACAAAATATTATTTACAGGTGAATCAAAGTTTACACTTGAAGGTGTTTTCAGCCTTAGAAATAAACATGCATCGAATTTCGAAAATCTGTAGACCTATCGGCGACCACCTGTATATTCCTCATCATTGGATAGGCAGTAGAAGTCAAATGCTGTGACCACTTTGGAACCCTAAATTCAATACGCTTAATTTTTGTGTGTAGGGATATATGGAATTGCTCATCTATAAAGAAGTAGTAAATACTCGATACGAAATATGGATGAAGTTACAAACTTCCTTCTGCTTCAGTTCTAGACTGCACTTCTCGATAACAAAAGCATTCTTCTCCAGAGACGAGTTGAGGTATGATATCATCATCTTAATATGGTAATTGTTTATTCATGTTTTACAATAAACTTTAGTTTTTACAATTTTTTTAACAATGTATTGAGTCACACAAAAATGTCTTATATCTTTTTTGTTCACTTTTACATATTAGCGACGCGTGAAAAGCATTCTTCTGCCAAATGCAAATAGTTTGCTCTAGCTCTAACATATCTGTAAATAATATTTCAAAAATATCACTTAGTTCTTGAATTTGCGAGGACCTTTGATACAGCTGACTGCAGATCCTCAAGACATCCAAAAGTAGCCTAAAACCTTAAGTAGAATAATTTTACTACAACGTAGTTCAATGTAATCACACAACTTACTACACATCCTAAACCACACTGAAGTGAATTCATCCGGAGGGATCACTTACCTGCTACTAATTACTCAATTAAACTACACGAATTGGCGTCGGCAGTAAAGGCACCACTTTATATGCAAACGTACGCCCGTAAATATTTGATTATTTCCTGAGTTAGTTAATTGCTCGTACACTTGAAATTTATTTCGGCCTAAAACTTAAGGTATTACCTTATTACATTAGGCTTAACTCCCTTTGTTTGGCATCCTTTGTCATAATATATAGTTTTCTTAGGAAGGCTGTGGACGGGGAATTCAATGTAAATGGGTTATAACGTTAGGAAATAACGAAATTGTAAAAGCTGGTGATTTTAAAGAAAATTCAGCTAAATAATATCATTTTGTTGCCTCTACCTGGAAACAATACATTATTCAACTGTTTTACTGTTTTTTTGAAAAGTATAACTATTTGTTAAACAGCATTAAAAAAACTTGAAAGTATTACACTATTTAAAATATGAAAATATCAGAGTAAGAGAGCAAATATTACGAGAAATTAATTGCCTGTATCTCTTTTTCGGAAAGTCGGAAAGTATAACGCTACAAGAGCTTGTTTGAGCTTATTATGTATAATTAAATGTCCAGTTAAAATTACTTATTCCTGTAGTATTCCAGTTCAAGAGGGAAGCGGAATCCATTGATCTCATTGTGCAGTTCCAGCAGCAAGTCTATTGATTATACTGGTGGTCACTTTTGACATGAGACATCAATGCGGGAATTCCGCAGGAATCGGTTTAGATTCCAACATGGTTTCTGCTTACTACAGACCCGATCCACAGCCATGCGGATGATAGTACTTTATACGTATCTATCCATCCATCTATAAACGAGCTGAAACACACAAAACTGGGAGCGGTTACTTTACTGACAATGGAACTGCTAGGGAAATTAGAAATGTGGTAGGGTTCAGTGTCACCAAGACCCAGTACTATTTATTGAAGGGGGTTTAGGAAAATCGGCTTTATCGTAAGGACAGAAGCACACACACAATTGGAAATTTCAGAGAGGTTCTGCCCGCCCGACGTCGAACCAGCTTCAGACCTCTGATTTTATGTCCAACGGATGCAAGCGCGTCCATCGGACATGCCAGCACTACCCGACCAGCTAAAACCCGTTCCCTCTCGTCTTACCTCCACCCTACACGCCCACCTGCCACTCACGGAGCATTTGTCGAACGACATGGTAATATGAATGTAGGGCTCGTTCATTTTGTGAATTAATTACCGTTTTTGCGTTATTCGCTTTTTTCGGCATAGCATTTTCATGTTTAGCTATCCGCAATGGTCAGCAATAGCTCTTTCTTTTCCAATAGACGCGGGACGGGCCATATGCCGTTAGAACCTGCATCAGGAAATAGCAGGTAGTCCTGTGCTCACAGTCTAGTCATTCTCCTACTAATGATATCAGTCTCTTTGTTCACTGCGCAACCGTCGCGGTCGTTTGAGATCTTGTCTGCTGACACTTCGCTATGATCCGTTGTCTGTCGTCTTTTAGCCTGGTCTCTGTGTCTCCTTGTGAGACATAACTGTTACTACTTGCAAGGCTTTAGTGAATACTGTGCAATTCCTGCTGATGTTTTTTCCTTTTAAGTGGCTTGTGCCCAAGTGGCGCTCCGTAAAGGACAATCCACTATGGACGATTCCGTTCAGGAGAGCTCTTTTTCTACTGCTGTGTCCCCAATATTCGGCATCTGGGTTGACTCCTTAATGGGGTCTGAGAAGCACATCTTGTTGTCTATATGTTATACTTCCAAGTACTTCACGGTCTTACTGGGGACTATCATCCTGCCTCTAAGCTGGAAGTCCACGTCCTTCCTCTTTATCCCATATCCACTATCTCAGTCTTTTCTGGAGCCAAATCTAGGTAGTGGTCACCTATCCAGTTGTCAATCTTACCTTGTATGAGAGGATATCTCGTTCTTGGCTGTCGGGACCAAGGCTGTCATCTTTGAAGCCTATCGTTCTAATGCTTCAATATTCCATCGGTCATGATGGTCCAGCTGGTGGGCCCTTGTGCAACTCCGGTAGACATCGGTAGATCTACATTGGATGTAGACGTCGTCCTGTCCCCGAAGTAATTCCTTATTATATTACGAAAATATTTCGATATGCCGCGTTTTCGCGGTTCACTGATTAAGATGCCCAAGGAATTAGTACTGAACGCACTCTTGACGCCAAGGGTAACTAGTGTGTACCACTAAGAATTTTCCACTATAACAGGAAGAGGTTGAGGAGCAGAAAAATTGAGGGATGGTAACCCGAGCGATGTCCTGTTAGCGGACATCCCCAAGATTTTCTCTCTTTACATTTTGTGATCCGCACGACTACCATCCTTTATACTTTTCCTTTGGGGGCTTCAGATGTCCTTCGGCAGGTAGCTATAGCTGGCCTCCGTGGCGACGTCAACTGTCGTCTCCAAAAAAGAGATCTGTTGGCCGAAGCCACAAATGTGCTGGCTGGCTCTTGTCGGTGGCTTCTGGCTGTGTGTGTGTTTTTTTCCATCCTTGACTCCTCAGGTTACACCCGAAACCAAATGTTATGTTATGTGACCTCATCTAGGTGTGGGCATGTGACATCCATTTGGGCCTGATGAAGCCAATTAGCAGAAATACGTATCGCTGGGGTTACCATCCTTCAATTTTTCTGCTCCTCAACCTCTTCCTGTTAGCGGACATCCCCAAGATTTTCTCTCTTTACATTTTGTGATCCGCACGACTACCATCCTTTATAATTATGAATCTTTGATGTTCAAAACAAAATTCGATTCTTTGAACTCGTATGGCAAAACCCTTGTTCTCCATGACTAATGTCCCAAGTATGTTCTATGACTGCTTTCAAGAAAATAAAACCAAGTTAAAGTATACAAAGAATGGAACGATACTTTAGGAAAAGACGGTGCAGCTCATTTCCAACAAAAAAACTCCTACAAAGTATGGTCCGATTTTCAACTGTTTCAGCGAAAATTAATTTTCTTTCATTATTTGATTTCCAGCGATTTCGGCGCATTGTTGGTAAATGTACAGCCGCCCGATGTTATGTAGCAAATACTAAATAAATGCATATAATTTGTCATCAAACGGTACTTTCATAACACTATAGCGCCGTTTGAGAATCGTGTTACAAGAGATTGAAGTGACGAAAAAACTGCTTCTGGTAGTTTGTGAATATTTTTGCAAATGTATGCCCGTCAGTTTAAAGCCAAAATTTCAGCAAAATACAGAAAAAATATCTCCAAGGAAAGCGTACTCGGTCCTAAAAAATGGCACTGTAAGTTTTGTTCACAGATTTTTGACTGTTATTTGGATTTAAACTTTCGGAAATAATATATTACTAAGCGAAATATTTATTCGTCACCTTGAACTCTTGTAATCCTATTACCAGCCGACGCTACAGTAGTATAAAAGCACCTTCTAATAGGAAATTCCATGCTTCTCCACAATGTGTATTTGGTATTGTGCTGCATAAGTTTAGAAACTAAGCGCCGAGGTAACGAAAATCAAAATTAATAAAAATTAAATATTTCTGAAACAGTTTATATGACTTTTATTGTTGGATACGCGGTGTACAATCTTCTCCTAAAGTATCTTTCACTCGTCGCAGTACCCTGTATATCCTTTAAATTCAGTTGGAACTCTTGCGCCACCCTGTATTGATAGAGCATTAAGGTAGATATTGCCTCAAAAAAGTTCTTGGTTTAGTCATATTTACATGTATGGATACAGTGCGGATATGCGGATTCAAAATATATAGTTTAAAGGATATAGTAACTGAAGTGCATGCCAAACACACTGCGAAGGACAGTATTGGTGTGAGGTTGTTAGCGCATGCATTTTTAAACCCCCCACAGGCACTCCCTTATCTAGATATGCGTCTTAATTAAAATCTTTGTGCCAGACATCAGACCGTCATTACTTGATTCGGCGGCGGGGATCACCAGGCTCTCTCCTCTCCCTCTTCCTCAACCACTATTGCCACGACAGCTCATCATACGCGCACTTTTGATCTTGTGGGGGTTCGGTAGATTCATCACATTACTGCCGCCTCTTTCCCCTTGTGCTATTTTTTGGAGTTACAGTAATTGGAAATGATTGGTAACTACTTTTAGAACGTTCCGCGTTGTACTTAGAAGGCGCATTACCAGCTTTTTTTAAGTAGATAACTAAAAAAAATTAAAGATAGTTATGCTTGAAATGCTTTCTCTGCCAGTGTCCAAAAATTATTCAGAAAAATCGTAAAAATAAGTGTTTCTGATAGAATTCTTCCACAAAACTGAACAGGCTTTAGCTTGCACGTAATTTGCGTGAATTAAATGTTAACCTGTTAATACATCTTAAATACTAAACATTTCGACCTATTTTGTTCAAAGAACTGCCTCCTGGTGTTTCTATATAATGATAGTAACGATTCTAAATGGCTTTATTGAATTAATGCACCAAACCTTCCATTATCATTGACACTGATAAAAAGTTAACCACAGTTTCTGAATTATATATTATTACTGAATGGTTTGTTGCCAATTTATTTTGTGGCTCCAATTTATGAGATGCTCAGCTCAGCCGGGGGTTTTTCTATGCTGTGACCTCTCTACTGTCTTGTCCTCTGGTTTGATAGTTGAAGGTTAGGGTGGAAAGAGGTACAAACGAGGGGTGAATTCTGAAATTCCCCCTAATACTAAAATACTGAAATCGGTGGATCACCTAACGATTTATTATCGATTAAATATATACAAAAATGGCACTAACGTTGCGAAGTACTTGTCTGGGAGAAAGGAGAGTGCCCCTGTCTCTTACAAGCTAGAATACGTCAGCCGGTTATGACTGATAGAACTACACCTAAACGTTATCTAGACACACTGTCGATTGATGTAAGAATGATTATTGATTGGGGCCCCGCTATCTTACGTTGCTATTCCGCTACTATATCTACGTCTGGTAAGTATGCTGAATAATGGCACAAGTTGAAAATACCTAAACTAACTCCTAATTTCAGATGTTCTTCTAATGAAGCAGTTACAGGATCTACAACTAATGCTATCTCCCACCTGTATTCCAAAGCACTATGTCCTGGGTCTTCTGGGAATACCTTACTACCTGGCAGGCACTAAAGCGAGGTAGCAAAGCATGCATATAGTAATAGAACTGTTCTGCAAGCGAACATGCCGCGAAGCAGTAGTTCTAGCAAGTACCAAGCAGATAATCGGAGATGACATGCAAGCGAAAGAGTTGGACAGTTCTTAGGGTTGGTAGTTGGCGATATGGTTCGACTCTGCCTAAGACTGGGCGATGGTTGAGCCTAAAAAGCCGTTGGTGTTGGGTGGCTTTAGAGTATTTCCTTTGGAAGCTGTGTAGTATGGATTTTATACGAATTCCACATAAGTGGTTCTACAGACACTGTAAAAAACAAAATCCAATTCTGCACAGGATTTCTTCCCAATCAAATCCAAATCCGCAAAATATGCGCAATGACCAACTGGTCCAAGTAAAACAGAGAAGTGAAAAGGAAATGGCTTTTTCCCGTGAAAATCGGCATCGAACGCGCCTGACATATGGTAATGAATTGTGGTGATTTAATTCTGTGGTTCGACCTTGGTTCAACTGTCTACAAGGTACAAAGCGATAGATGTCAATCAGAAGCAAGACTAACCTCTTCTTCATCAACATGGACATGTAAACAAGAGTTGTGGGTTGATGGAATGTCATGGTAAGTTCATATGAATTTAATTAAATGTAATATTGATATTATTGTTCTTTCCAAATGACTGCAGCTATAAAAGACCGGAATACTTGTAAATATAAACTGGACTAGCATTGTATATACATTATGCTGAATAAATGGACTTAAAGACTATAAGCGTATATTTGCGTTATTTCGTCTAAGAGATCATATATAACGTTATTAAATATTAAAACAAAAGCACATCATGAGTAACTTGTCAACAACGGCGAACCATAAGGAGAGAGGAAGCAGCTAGAGAGCATAAAAGTGCCAGGCACAACAAGATCAGCTTGGTAAGTTAAATAAATTTTAATGTAGCATTTTAATTTTGATACGAATATCTCATACAAGGTTACCTTCGAGGTGCTTATATTTTTGTGGATACAGAATAAAGTACAAATGAATAAACAAAAAAAACTAAATGAAAAAAGCAGTCTGTATCCTCAGTCTAGCCTTTGGAAACGATGGTTTTACTTTGAACCGGTTCAAAGTCAGTTTTCCAAGATAAACCGGTTTCAAATCATTTTTTAGATAATCGATTTATGAGCTTTTTAAAGTCGTTTTAATTGCGTTACTTCTCATGCCGCTAGGTGAGGTGAGTATAGCGATCGCGAAAATTTTCGATTTGGAGATGTGACGCTTTTTGTGCGTTTTATGATATCTACATAACGAAGATCCACGTCACTCATTTCCGTGGATCTGTCGGTGTGTCTGTCGGTGTGTCTGTCGGTGTGTCTGTCGGTGTGTCTGTCGGTCTGTCGGTCTGTCTGTCGGTCTGTCTGTCGGTCTGTCTGTCGGTCTGTCTGTCGGTCTGTCTGTCGGTCTGTCTGTCGGTCTGTCTGTCGGTCTGTCTGTCGGTCTGTCTGTCGGTCTGTCTGTCGGTCTGTCTGTCGGTCTGTCTGTCGGTCTGTCTGTCGGTCTGTCTGTCGGTCTGTCTGTCGGTCTGTCTGTCGGTCTGTCTGTCGGTCTGTCTGTCGGTCTGTCTGTCGGTCTGTCTGTCGGTCTGTCTGTCGGTCTGTCTGTCGGTCTGTCTGTCGGTCTGTCTGTCGGTCTGTCTGTCGGTCTGTCTGTCGGTCTGTCTGTCGGTCTGTCTGTCGGTCTGTCTGTCGGTCTGTCTGTCGGTCTGCCTGTCGGTCTGTCTGTCGGTCTGTCTGTCTGTCGGTCTGTCTGTCGGTCTGTCGGTCTGTCTGTCTGTCGGTCTGTCTGTCGGTCTGTCTGTCGGTCTGTCTGTCGGTCTGTCTGTCGGTCTGTCTGTCGGTCTGTCTGTCTGTCTGTCTGTCGGTCTGTCTGTCGGTCTGTCTGTCGGTCTGTCTGTGGGTCTGTCTGTCGGTCTGTGTGTCGGTCTGTCTGTCGGTCTGTCTGTCGGTCTGTCTGTCGGTCTGTCTGTCGGTCTGTCTTTCGGTCTGTCTGTCGGTCTGTCTGTCGGTCTGTCTGTGGGTCTGTCTGTCGGTCTGTCTGTGGGTCTGTCTGTCGGTCTGTCTGTCGGTCTGTCTGTCGGTCTGTCTGTCGGTCTGTCTGTCGGTCTGTCTGTCGGTCTGTCTGTCGGTCTGTCTGTCGGTCTGTCTGTCGGTCTGTCTGTCGGTCTGTCTGTCGGTCTGTCTGTCGGTCTGTCTGTCGGTCTGTCTGTCGGTCTGTCTGTCGGTCTGTCTGTCGGTCTGTCTGTCGGTCTGTCTGTGGGTCTGCCTGTCGGTCTGTCTGTCGGTCTGTCTGTCGGTCTGTTTGTCGGTCTGCCTGTCGGTCTGCCTGTCGGTCTGTCTGTCGGTCTGTCTGTCGGTCTGTCTGTCGGTCTGTCTGTCGGTCTGTCTGTCGGTCTGTCTGTCGGTCTGTCTGTGGGTCTGTCTGTCGGTCTGTCTGTGGGTCTGTCTGTCGGTCTGTGTGTCGGTCTGTCCGTCGGTCTGTCCGTCGGTCTGTCCGTCGGTCTGTCTGTCGGTCTGTCCGTCGGTCTGTCCGTCGGTCTGTCTGTCGGTCTGTCTGTCGGTCTGTCTGTCGGTCTGTCTGTCGGTCTGTCTGTCGGTCTGTCTGTCGGTCTGTCTGTCGGTCTGTCTGTCGGTCTGTCTGTCGGTCTGTCTGTCGGTCTGTCTGTCGGTCTGTCTGTCGTCGGTCTGTCTGTCGGTCTGTCTGTCGGTCTGTCTGTCGGTCTGTCTGTCGGTCTGTCTGTCGGTCTGTCTGTCGGTCTGTCTGTCGGTCTGTCTGTCGGTCTGTCTGTCGGTCTGTCTGTCGGTCTGTCTGTCGGTCTGTCTGTCGGTCTGTCTGTCGGTCTGTCTGTCGGTCTGTCTGTCGGTCTGTCTGTCGGTCTGTCTGTCGGTCTGTCTGTCGGTCTGTCTGTCGGTCTGTCTGTCGGTCTGTCTGTCGGTCTGTCTGTCGGTCTGTCTGTCGGTCTGTCTGTCGGTCTGTCTGTCTGTCGGTCTGTCTGTCGGTCTGTCTGTGGGTCTGTCTGTCGGTCTGTCTGTCGGTCTGTCTGTCGGTCTGTCTGTCGGTCTGTCTGTCGTCGGTCTGTCTGTCGGTCTGTCTGTCGGTCTGTCTGTCGGTCTGTCTGTCGGTCTGTCTGTCGGTCTGTCTGTCGGTCTGTCTGTCGGTCTGTCTGTCGGTCTGTCTGTCGGTCTGTCTGTCGGTCTGTCTGTCGGTCTGTCTGTCGGTCTGTCTGTCGGTCTGTCTGTCGGTCTGTCTGTCGGTCTGTCTGTCGGTCTGTCTGTCGGTCTGTCTGTCGGTCTGTCTGTCGGTCTGTCTGTCGGTCTGTCTGTCGGTCTGTCTGTCGGTCTGTCTGTCGGTCTGTCTGTCGGTCTGTCTGTCGGTCTGTCTGTCGGTCTGTCTGTCGGTCTGTCTGTCGGTCTGTCTGTCGGTCTGTCTGTCGGTCTGTCTGTCGGTCTGTCTGTCGGTCTGTCTGTCGGTCTGTCTGTCGGTCTGTCTGTCGGTCTGTCTGTCGGCCTGTCTGTCGGTCTGTCTGTCGGTCTGTCTGTCGGTCTGTCTGTCGGTCTGTCTGTCGGTCTGTCTGTCGGTCTGTCTGTCGGTCTGTCTGTCGGTCTGTCTGTCGGTCTGTCTGTCGGTCTGTCTGTCGGTCTGTCTGTCGGTCTGTCTGTCGTCGGTCTGTCTGTCGTCGGTCTGTCTGTCGGTCTGTCTGTCGGTCTGTCTGTCGTCGGTCTGCCTGTCGGTCTGTCTGTCGGTCTGTCTGTCGGTCTGTCTGTCGGTCTGTCTGTCGGTCTGTCTGTCGGTCTGTCTGTCGGTCTGTCTGTCGGTCTGTCTGTCGGTCTGTCTGTCGGTCTGTCTGTCGGTCTGTCTGTCGGTCTGTCTGTCGGTCTGTCTGTCGGTCTGTTTGTCGGTCTGTCCGTCGGTCTGTCCGTCGGTCTGTCCGTCGGTCTGTCCGTCGGTCTGTCTGTCGGTCTGTCTGTCGGTCTGTCTGTCGGTCTGTCTGTCGGTCTGTCTGTCGGTCTGTCTGTCGGTCTGTCTGTCGGTCTGTCTGTCGGTCTGTCTGTCGGTCTGTCTGTCGGTCTGTCTGTCGGTCTGTCTGTCGTCGCTCTGTCTGTCGGTCTGTCTGTCGGTCTGTCTGTCGGTCTGTCTGTCGGTCTGTCTGTCGGTCTGTCTGTCGGTCTGTCTGTCGGTCTGTCTGTCGGTCTGTCTGTCGGTCTGTCTGTCGGTCTGTCTGTCGGTCTGTCTGTCGGTCTGTCTGTCGGTCTGTCTGTCGGTCTGTCTGTCGGTCTGTCTGTCGGTCTGTCTGTCGGTCTGTCTGTCGGTCTGTCTGTCGGTCTGTCTGTCGGTCTGTCTGTCGGTCTGTCTGTCGGTCTGTCTGTCGGTCTGTCTGTCGGTCTGTCTGTCGGTCTGTCTGTCGGTCTGTCTGTCGGTCTGTCTGTCGATCTGTCTGTCGGTCTCGCCTGTCGGTCTGTCTGTCGGTCTGTCTGTCGGTCCGTCTGTCGGTCTGTCTGTCGGTCCGTCTGTCGGTCTGTCTGTCGGTATGTCTGTCGGTCTGTCTGTCGGTCTGCCTGTCGGTCTGTCTGTCGGTCTGTCTGTCGGTCAGAATATACTTTTTTAGGTCTATCCGAACATTGCCTTACCTAATACAAGAGAATTAGAAATTTCTGGATTTTCGGATGTATACGTACGAGTATTACTTTAGATCCTTCTGTATTGTGTAAGGTGAAAGTCATTAAATTGATCATAATGAAATTTCAACGCAGTATTGTTACCTTGGCAAGGATGGAAAACGCGTATGGTTTCTAGAAATCACCCCAGTTGGGTGGTGGAGGGTTGTAAAAGCTGAGAAATTTGTTGTAGAGTTGTCCATTGACCTGTGAAAGAAAGACCTAATTTGACTGCTTCCTATCCAGACGTACGCAAGTTTCGCTTGAAAAAATACATGAATTATATCAGGTCGGATCGGTAGCCGACATAGCCTAAAACGGAGGCGGCGATGGTTGACAGGTGAACGGCGAAGACAAATGATGACGCATCTCCCCCTTCACTCGCCCCCTTTCCACCAAGCACCCAGCCGTTGGAAAGAACAGCCAGGCCACATGATAAATTGTACTGAAGCCAATCTACCTACCATCGGACACCGTTCACTGGTTTCGGAACAACCAGGACTGGAATGGAAAGGGTAGAACGAGGAAAAATTATTCGCTAAAGGGTTGAGGTGTTGTGGATGATGTATTGCATAGTGGGATTGGATTATCCTTTAGTGAAAATTATTATCCATTTTGATGAAGTTTTCTCTACGTTGATAGAAAAACGTGTTTCTTGCAGTGTGCAAAACACAGGAACGTAAATATACGTTCTACATGAAAAACAGTGGCAAATAGCTTGGCTCAGTACTTCCCACACATTCGCGGTAATAACAATCACTTTGAAGTTACCAAATTGTACCCTCTGAATAAAGGAGGATTAAACAGTAAATTTTTGCCCCGCGTGGGGGCCGGTTAGAATATCTCCCATCGTATATCCTGCGTGTCGTAAAAGGCGACCAAAAGGAACCGAACTACTGTCGTTATAAGCAGTAACCTCTTCTCAACCAACAGCTTTGGGTGGACGAGTTGAGAAGAGTCAGGGCATCTTCTTGTCCTTGGGGTGAGAAATCGCCACTCAAGGCGGATGAACCAGTAGGTACCATCTGGTCAAGAGGTTACTACTTATACCGACATGTCGATATAAGGTGTAACCTCTTCTCAACCAACAGCTTTGGGTGGACGAGTTGAGAAGAGTCAGGACACCTTCTTGTCCTTGGGGTGAGAAATTGCCCCTCAATGCGGATGAACTAGTAGATACCATCTGGTCAACGGCATGAGGATGCAGAAAGCAAATGGGAAACTACTGCATTAAAGATCTTAAAGATATCCCGAGAGAAACTCGTAAAATGAGTAAATGCATTTCGCGAGTTCACAACATGTCTGTTAAGACATTGTGACTACGATGATGTAAATTTTTGTAGCTACCAATAATACCTTGTGTACACGTCAGAGGGAAGTCCGGCTACTAAAGATAGTGCGTGCAGTCCCGAAATATGCAGATCAATACTTTTTTTGGTAGGTATGGTTTCGATTAATGCAAAACATTTCCTACTCGCTCATTAGCCAGCTAGTTGGCGTAGGAAAATCACGTCCGACATCTTCAAAACCAATGCTACTAGCCAGTTGTGCACAAGCTAGTGCGAGTACACATAGCTAGTTTACAAGCTTGCTCTCTCAAAGCCGGCGAGTAGCGAGTAAACTCGCCGCGGCTTTTTGCAGAGCGTTTGTACTAGCAGCTAACGGAGCAAGGGCATCGAGGACACTGGACTAGTTTACCTGTGCCAGCGGCTTGTAAAAAAGCCGCTAGTAGCTAGTAAACTCGCCGCATGTACTTGATGCTTAACCCACATCAAAGACCAACGCTATGATACTTCGTCTGTTTGGTGGTCAAAGTTGCATTTCTACAGTTATGTTCATCATTATATTAGAAAACTCAAATGATAATTGTACGTCGGTAGTCTTCACCGATCAGATTTTTTTAGAACCATATTGTTAATATAATTCATTAAATGCATAACGAAATGTGTATGTAATCCAAACTTGTTTAGGTGAGGGAAATAGCAGGCGGAGTCACGGCTCGGGTGCCTGTCCCCTATGTCACCGTTTATTATCCTTTGAAATCGACCGCGTTACTAATAATAATAGGCTAATGTAACTCCACATTTCTAGGAAACTATTTATAAATTCCGTTCCGCATTTAGTCAAACTGAATTTCATTTGAGTAAGTTCGAATTAGTTTTCCCTCCTTTTTTACCCGTTTTACTCTAGTTTGTCAACCTCCAGCGCTGCATAGCCAAAGAAATATATTCCGACCCACATTTTCGGGAAATTAATAAGTTAAGTTTCCTGGAAAAGCTGGAAGGCCGTTGTGACTTTTGATTTTCCTAAAATCGCAGCTTGGAGTATTTAACGCAGTACGGGTTGAAAGTGATGAGGTCTCCGCTCTCTAAACTGATATTTTGAATGAAACTTTTATTTCTGTCTAGCGATGTACTAGAATGTTTGAAGGTAGGCGACTAGCATGTGACACTATGGGAACCATGTGGTCATTCACAGTTATTTCAGTATATGTGCTGACATAATATAAGGTAATCTGAAGTCTGAAGGCAGCCATTCACACAGCGGAAGGAATGCACGGGTTTGACTGCGCAGTTTTACATTCGGTGAAACTAATGGTGTGTCTTTCTCCACACACACAACGGGTAAGATCGTTGGGTTTGCGTAAAATGACGTCACTAAAAGTCCTTATGTTGATGACAGTGGCGTACTGAATAATAAAAAATGTTGTCAAGCTGATTGACCCAGTACTTCCCACACATTCCGATGATACTAGTTTTATCGTTTTCCCACAGCATGAAACTATAGTCTAGATGCCCCTGCAATCAAATCATCGCTCGCCTGACCGCAAAAAAGCGTTTTATTCTACTAGGTGCTTCTTTCACAGGTCAATGGACAATATATCATGAATACAACAAATTCTTGAGTTTCACAAACCCCCACCCCCGAACCGCCCCAATTTCACCCCCAACCAAAAAAAAAATCTTAAAATGATTAGAAACCCCTAAAACGTCTAAAACGAAGTTTGAGGTGTTTTTTCTATTCTTAGTTTTTTTATTATTGCCGCGCCGCCACTGAAATCATTTCTAAAAACCATAAGCGCTTTCCATACTCGTCGCGCTAATAAATCTGTGTCAAAATGTCATTGCAGTCAATTTAGAAGTTTCCACGTAACACAATACAAAACGATCCAAAATAATGCTCGTACGTATTTTGTATGCATCAGAAGGTTCAGGTTCCTTGGTTTCTGTAATCTGCAAGGCAATATTCGGATGGACCTAAAAAAGTGTATTATGCCGCTAGGTCTTTCTCTCTCAGGTCAGTAGACAGCCCATTATGAGTAAAGAACTTTTTCAGATTTACAACCCCCCACCCCCCAACCAACCTAATTTCAGCCCCACCCCAAAAAAAAAGTAGAAAATGATCAGGAACCCCTAAAACGCATAAAAACGAAGTTTGAGCTGTTTTCATATTTTTAGTTTTTTTAATATTGCTGCGCCGCCACTGAGACGATTTCTAAGAATCGGACGCGTTTTCCATCCTCGCCAAAGTGGTAATACTGTGCAGAAATTTCATTCAGTAATTTCAACATTATAAAATACAGAACGATCTAAAGCAATACTTGTATGTTTACATCGGAAAATCCTCCAAGTCCCTTGGTTCCTGTAATACACAAGGCAATGTTCGGATGGACCTAAAAAAGTGTATTATACCGCTAGGTCTTTCTCTCTCAGTTCAGTAGACAGCCTATTATGAGTACAACAAATTTTTCAGCTTCACAACCCCCCACTCCCCAACCACCCCAATTTCACCCCCACCCAAGAAAAAGTAGAAAATGATCAGGAACCCCTAAAACACCTAAAAACGAAGTTTGAGGCATATTTGAAATTTTTCGTTTTTTGCTAATTACTCCGCCGCCCATGCACCGATTTTCAAAATTGTAGCAACGTTACCTACTACGACCCTACACCATATCACTACCCAAATTTCATCAAAATCTATGCAGCGGTTACTGAGATAAGGGGGCTAGAAAAACGCCAACAGACAGACAGACCGACGGAAATGAGTGACGTGGATTTTCGTTATGTAGGCATCATAAAACGCCCAAGAAGTATATTATCTCAAAATCGAAAATTTCGCGATCACAATTAATACTCCCCTCACCTATCGGTGTGGGAAGTAAAAACAAAGATGATGATGGGCGAAAGAAAGGTTACTGAAAAGATATGGACATTCTCAAGTGAATTTATTATCATAATTTCGGCTACACCCTGCTAACTGGCATAATTACTTGAGAATGGACGAAAACCCTTATTTGGAGTTGTTAGCTATTGTAAGTCCCCTGACAAAATGTCTGACACTCCAACGAGGTCACCTATATTTAGATCATGAGAGATTAGTGGCTACTCTACGGTTCTTGGCAACGGGCAGGGATTATGAGGATATAAAGTTTTCAACTATAATATCGCCTCAAGCGCTGTTGATAAACGCCGCTGCTCCAACCCAAAACTTGTACGGACTTGTTTACCACACAGTGACACTCTTACCCGTGCAGCTGTAACTGCGCACGCCAACAATCAAGCAGTGTTCGATTCCAAACGACTTAACTGCGCACGCCACATGCTCCCCCATACACAGTGAGCTTTAACGGTACTACTATGTGGCGTGCGCTTCAAGTTTTGAGTCATCCCTCTGTGTGATTGGGGGTCTTAATAGATCGCAGGTAACGGAAATAATTTATATTTCTATAATATAGAGTTGAAAATATACGAGTGCGTCGAAATGAGGTAACGAGGTGCTTATATTCATTGGGATACGACAGACACACGAAAAGGGTACTGCTTTGTCTTTTAAGTATAAGTCACAAGACTTCACTAAGGTGGTTCCGTATCACCTCGCGAAATATTTTGAAATATCATTTTTTTATTTTATGCGATTCGCTGTGGAGCCATAGTAGGTAAAATGCTGCTATAATATTCTATTCAAAAAATATTCTTCAAACTTCGTCTTTAGCATCTCAGGGGTTCCTGACCATTTTCTATTTTTCTTGACTGGGAGTGAAATTGGGGTTGTTGGGGAGTGGAGAGTTGTAAAGCTGAAAAGAACGTAATATTCATAATAGGTTGTCTATTGATCTGCGAAAGAAAGGCCTAGCGGTATAAATACACTATTTTCAGTTCATCCAAACATAGCCTTGCCTAATACAAAAACGAAGGGAGATCGAATTTTCTGATGCATACATACATTATTGCTCTAGATCATCCTGTATTGTGTATCCTGGAAATTATTGAATTAATTTTAACGAAATTCTGATACAGTATTATTACCGTGGCGAGAAGGTTTTTAGAAATCGTGTCAGTGATGGCACGGGGATAATTAAAAACTAGAAATATAAAAGCAGCTCAAATTCGGTTTTAGATGACTTGGGGTTCTGGATCGTTTTCCATATCTTTAGAAGGGTAATTTAGAGTTGGGGGATGTGAAAAATGTGTTATATTAGTAGTGGGCTCTACATTTCCCTGTATCGGAATATCATAATATACTTTTAAGCTTTATGCGAATGCTGCCCTACCTTAGACAATAGTATATTGTTCAATGAGCGGTGATGATAATGATAACTCACGCAGTTGAAGGTTGCAGCACGAGCTGTATGCACATGCTGTAAATGAACAGTAACAGTTTCGCAATAGATGCTATAAATGTCAGAAACCTCTCTATTTAAATCTGCCAGCTTGAAATGCCTCTTGTTGTTATGCAAGGCCCTTCGGTCAGTGAAATCTCTAAGTGAGACGACTTCATCGATTTCCCTTTCAGCGGGCCTTACCGGCGCCCTTTCAGCCTGATTAACAGGCCGTCCAGCCGGCGAAGGGGCAGGCTGAGCTGGTGAACGTATCGCATAGAAGGTACATAACGTTATAAGTTCTGAGAAACAGGTGTGCTATGCTCTGGGTGCCGACGATAGGGCCCGTCAAGTTGCCTTCTGAGGATGCAACTGTGAAGGTTGCCAGCTGGTTTGCATCCTTGGGCTTCGGTTTAGCCTCGCGGTGTCGCCACGCACCGGATAGCCTTTTCATGTTGGGCGACTTCCTACAGGGACTGGCACGTTGCTGGATGTACCATCTACGTCGTTACGGTAGCAGTGTTAACACTAGTGGCAACAGTGCCTACCAAGCCAGATATTATTACTGTTATTAGATTACATCAGGGTTGACCCTTAAGATTGCACCCATATCACAGGATCACTTTACAAACATTATGTAGTACAGTTTAATAGAGAAAAATTGTATAAAATTAAAAAAAATAGTACAGTAACAGACAAAGAAGATAAACATTATTCTATTACTAACATATAAAAAGAAAAAAGTGTGGAAAAAGGATTTGACACTATTTGGTACATTAGAATTAATTTTTGACATTAGAGCTGGACAGTACAATTTATTATTAAGCAGGTTATACAGCATTGTGAGATCATTAATCTGGCGGCCGGCAGGAAGCTAATGTATCAAGGACCATTGAAGCAAGATCTTACCGTATGCTTTGTACCCTTACGTTGCACAGATTCAATGGCTGTAATTGCATTTTGGTGAAGCGGTGACCAAACAAATGCTGGATATTCTAGCTTACGTTTTATGAAGGAGGAGATATACACTGATTTTATGGTTCGTAAGTAGGTGTATCTAGACCAATTTCTCACACAATATCCTAACATTTTGTTAGATAAGGAAACCATCTATCTTATGTGCTCAGAAAATGTGAATTTGCTGTGAAATACTATTGGATTGAGTTTCCTCCAAAAACTTAGTATCTTACATTTACCTATGTTTATGTTAAGTTTATTAAGCACAAACCAATTATTTAAGATATTCTATACAATCATTATAATTATTAACTTCAGAGTATATCTTCAGGTCGTCTGCAAAGAGCAAATTTAACTGACATATATAGTTATATCGCCTAATCATTAAATATATTAAAGAACAGCAGAGCGACCAGATTGGATCCCTGGGCTATTCCCGAGGTGGGATTATAGGAGACTGAGGTATAACCCCCATACTCAACTGTCTGTATCCTATCCCTTAGATATGAATGAATCAAGGATAGTCTACAGTCCCACTGTCCTTAACTTCGATAGTAATAAGAAATGGTCGATTGAGTCAAAAGCTTTATAATTATTATATTATAAAGAGAGCAGAAAATAGGAGTATAATGGTAGTATTTAAATCGCTATGACTCAGAGTACTTGTCCAAATTATTCTTAAAATTGGCCAATCTCATAAAATTTACGACTAGGCTATTCCAGTGGTCGAAAATTCTGATGGAATGTAAGTCCTGCCGTAGTGTTGTGATAAGTGTCACCCCGAAGACAAATGTCAGGAAAAGATGTAAGATCAAAAATCTTGGGCTGTTCTATGTATCAGGTGCACCGTGCCATATGGAATAAGTTCTCCGTTGCATTGATTCCAAAGCTTCTTGGTCGCGAACCAGTTTGGGACACCATACTGATCCAAAAAACTTCATCAGGGGTTTTACATTCAATTCTGAGATGAATGTTTAAATCAAGTAGTTTAATACAGTTATTCAGGTAGGCATCTTCAGTAACCCTTTTAAACATGATCAATCTCCCCGTAAAATAGTAGAAATGCATTTTTGATGATAACATTTAATAATATTTATTTTTTCCAATACTCGTACCATACAATACATATTATAAGTTGTGATTAACAATATTGATAATATAGCCTTAAATCAAAATATCATTGTAATTTTACTCAAGGCAAATAAAATGAGATAAACCACAATAGAAACCTTTTGCTTGCCTCTTAGTGAGTCTTATTATAATACGCATATATGAATTAAACACTATATTATATACACGTATGTAAACACATATTACACACATGTCCAAAATTAGTTATTATAATTTTTTTAATATTTATCATTCAGTGTATACTAATACTACTTTAACTATTACTGCTATTACTACTAATATACTACTTCTTTTCTTAAAAATAAAAAAAACGAATTACGAACTAATATGAAATGCTGTTCCTTCTATGCAATTCTTAATATTACTTCTTGGTATATACCATAACCGTGAATTTATTATTCTTTTAAACAATCCAAATGAATGAATGTCTTTTGTCTTGTATCATAGCTATAATCTATCCTTGTTATCCGCTGTCTATGTTTGTATTGAAAGTTGAAAGGTTAACATATTATATACACAGCATAGTAAACAATCAGCACAATATCTCAGGTTGGCGGCAATTACACGCGCATCCCCCCTTTTGGATGATTATTTGTAGGGATGCTAACGATACTTCGATACTTGAAATGTATCGGTACTTCTGCACTAATATCGAGTATTTTTATCTTAGATACTTTTTGAGCGATTCCAAGCTTGTATCGCTACTTTTGTAGCACAAAGTTCTCTGTACGAACCAAACGCGCCTTCATTGACATGTAGAGCTCTGTAATTGGCTAAAAAATATCGAAGTGGTACCGGTACCGCTATTTTTATTTTCGCATCTCTACCCAGACTTCACACCTGTAAAATCATCCCAAGGTCAAACTTGGGCTTGGGCAACTGTTGCGGCTTCTTGATTGGGTAAAAGTGCTACTTCTGGTCATTTGGAAAAATAGTCCATGGTAACCGTAAGGTACCTATTCTTGTTTCCACTTTCGGGGAGTGGACCAAGAATATCTACTAATACCCTCTGGAATGGCTCCTCCGATAGATATTGAGCCATTTTGACACGACTTCCAGTTCTGCGTCCTTTTCTCTGGTTGCATAGATCACATTTCTTGCACCATTCTTCATCATCATGTCGGCAATCAACCCAGTAACATTTCTCTCTTACTCGAGGCAGGGTTCTTTTTATTCCAAAATATGATCCTGCACGGCTGTTATGGAGTACTTCTAAAACACGTCTGATGTGTGTTCTTGGTAGTACCAGCTGACGCACTATGGATATTCCATCGGGGCTCTCCCACTTCCGATGCAAAAGGCCATCGCGGAGGCACAGAGAATCCCACTGAGCCCAATATCGTTTTACAGTTCTATCGTTTTGGAAATTTCTCGCCAGCTAGGTCTGATTCCATTTTGCAACCATCTTCGGACTATATTCAAATCTCCATCTTTCGTCTGACTTTTCCGTAAGTTTTCAATTGGCCAGGTATTTTCACTATCGTCCAATTCTATGGTGATTGCTTGCAGGGTGTTTAAGACTTACTGTCAATTAATCCATGCTATACGCTAAATAAATAAATAAGCAGGGAAATTTTCTCATCTATTTCTTTATTCTCAAGACGTTTACAGTATTTGCACTCTTGCTCCAGGCAAGAGCATATCGGAATTTTGTGGAGACGTCCTTTACGGTGAACAATTTTGAATCATATTGTTGCAGCCTTTCGATCCATCCTGCCACCTGACTTTCTGGTTTCTTAAAATTCTGCAGCCATTGTAGCGCGCTGTGGTCATTCCTAATAATGAATGGTCTTACATATAAGAAGTTATGGAAGTGCTCATGAGATTTAGCTACAGCCAGGAGTTCTTTTCTGGTAACGCAATAATTCTTCTCTGCCTTTCCTAAGGTTTTGCTAAAATAAGCAATAACCTTTACCTCTCCATGATATATCTGAGAAAGTACACTACCCATTCCATGTTGGGGGGCGTCGCAATCTAGAATAAATTCTCCTTCCTGAGGATATGTTAATACTGGTGACGTAATCAATTTCTTCTTCAGGTCAGTAATGCTCTCTGATATTCTTCCAAAGTCCTTAACAAACTTTCTATAGTAAGAACAAAATCCAAGAAAGGTTCTTACTTCTTTCTTATTTCTACGTCTCGGCCAGTCTCTGATGGCCTCAATTTTTGATGGATCAGCCTTGATTCCGATAGTTGATAGAATATGACCTAAGTAATGGACTTCTTCTTCTTGGGATTCAATTTCAGATGAGCGTCGTTCAGTCCAGTAAAAACTTCTTGTAGATTTGGCAGGTGTCCGCCAAATGTTTTCCCCGTAATCAAGATAACGTTCAGGTAAATTAGACATGTTTCGGGTTAGACTTTTCAATACCATTTCCATTAGTCTTTCAAAGGTAGCTGGAGCATTGCAGAGTCCAAAAGGAAGAACTTGAAATCGGTAAAGGCCATTTCCAGTCGAAAACGCTGTTTTATCTCGATCTTCTGGTCTTACTTCTATCTGCCAATACCCACTTTTCAGATCGAGGGTGGATATTTAGGGTGTCATCTATTCATGGAAGAGGATAACTATCTTTACGTGTGACTTCGTTCAATTTTCTATAATCTACACAAAATCGAATGGAAGCGCCTGTCTTAGTAGCCAAAGCAACCGAAAAACACCAAGGCCCAGAGGATTCTTTGACAACATCAGCATCCAACATGTCTTGAATCATATTAGCCACTTCCTGCTGCTTTGCAAAAGGTAATCTTCTAGGAGCTTGTCTTATTGGTTTTGAATCTCCAGCGTCAATGTTATGTTGTACTAAACTGTTTCGTCCTGTAGATTTAGAGATTTCGAAAATATTATAGTTGTATTTTAGAAATTCTGCAACCTTGCTCAATTGACCAGACTTCTATATGATAATCCCGTTTCAAATTGTTGTCCACGATTATCCCAAGATATTTGAAACTGTTTATCTTATTAATTATTATATTATTTTGTTTGGTAACTATACTTAGTTGATGAAATGAGGGTCTTTTCTAGATTAATTTATTGTTAGTAGCTTATTTTTAAAGAAAGAAATAATATTTTTAAAATCTTCATCAATAAGGTTTTTCAGAGAGGACCAACTAGAACTTTCACAGATAGCAGCTGTGTCATCTGCAAACCCTCCATATTCTAAAGTTGTGTGTTCACTTAATATATCTCCCATTTTAACGCATTTTTTTCTATCTTCTAAATAACTTTTAATAAACTTTAGTGGAGTTCCCCTATTCCAATATTCATCCAATAGTTTAAGATGGCTAACTGCTTTTGTTAAATCTACAAAAACACAGGCTACAGGAATTTTATTATTTACGCATTGATAAACCTCTTTAGTGACAACCTCTATAGCATCCTGGGTGGACACCTTTGGTTTGAATCCAGACTGATTTTCATGTAAAACATTATGTTTTTCTAGGAAGCTAACTATCGTGTGTTTTAAAGTTTTTTCTACTACTTTAGCTAAACTTGTTTGAACTTTGTAGACACGGTAGACGTTTCAAAAAAGGATATGTCAACTAAGGTACTGCCTGCAGATAAAGAAAATGCCACAGTCGTCATGGACACGACAACATACAACCAAAAGCTAGAAGAAGTCATGAGAAAAGGCAAATATAAGCATCTCCCAAGCGACCCAACAAGCAGAATCGAAGGACAACTGTACCGAATATTAAAGAAGTACAAAGAAAGTTTAACTGATCATATACGGTTCACTGAAGATACACAAGGATGGCATACCACTGCGACCGATATCAAGTTCCAAGAGGCTCTCCCACATAAAATCTTACGAAACATCTGCTGAACATCATACAACCACTAGAAGGGATCGTCATCGTTTGTAAAGGACTCCAAACACTTTGTTGAGATACTTGCACAAACGAAACTAGACGCAGAAGATCGGTTAATAAGTTTCGACATCGATAGCCTGTACAGTTGGGGTGGCACTAGGGATTATCCAGAATATGTTACAAGAAGACTCAAGAATGACAAGTTTTGTATGGATACCAACTATTTCCTAGAAAAGTTTTATATGCAAGAAGATGGATTACCCATGGGATCACCGCTATTTCCAGTAGTGGCCAACCTTTACATGGAATGGTTCGAATCAACGGCCATTGAACCCTCTGACGTGAAACCGAAGTTATGGCTTCGCTATGTTGATGACACGTTCATAATCTGGAACCGTGGAGACGAACAACTGGAAAAGTTCTTTTCACATCTCAACGACATAAGACTATCAATAAAGTTCACAAAAGAAGAAGAGAACAACCACAGCCTTCCTTTTTTGGATGTCTTGATAATGAGAAGAAACAACGAAATAGAAACCAAAGTGTACAAAAAACCAACACACACAGGACAATACCTGCATTATACCTCGAACCATCCAACAGCAACAAAGAAAGGAGTCATTCGAACCTTGGTCGATCGAGCCAAGAATATTTGTATAATACACATCAAGGACCAGAAGAAGAACTACACCAAATTAAAGAAGATCTGTCAAATAACGCATATGCCAAGAGGCTAGTGTAAGCAACAATGCGAGAGGATGGCACTAGCAGAAATAAAGGTCCTGAACAGCACAGGCATTCACTCAGTATACCATACGCGAAAGGACTACCAGATACAGTCAGAAGAATAGGACAACACTATAAAATTCAAACATGATTCTCAAGAAGCACCACTCTCCGAAGTCTACTAACGAAAACAAAACCCAAGAATGAACTTCAAGAAACTAAACTACATTGGAGAAACGAAAAGACCTCTGGAAGTGAGAATTAAGGAGCACAGACTCAACACCCAGAGAGCAGAGACAGGAAAGTCCGGAATAGCAGACCACGCTTTGACCGATCACCATAAAATTGTTTGGGAAGATGCAAAGGTTATTGATAAAGAACCTCAATGGTGTCGGCGGAAATTCAACAAAAACGTGTACAGCAAGCCCAGTGTGGAAATTAGACCAATATGGCAGCTCCTAATAAGAAATATGAAAAAACTAAAATTGGATAGAACAACCTTGAACACAAACGTGGGACTCAGTGACCAGCGAACAACCACGTCATCATCAGCAAGAGGCGAGGTCACTGACGGACTCAGCAGAACGCGCACCAACCAATCAGAACAAGCTGCGAAAAACGACAAGACAGCTAGACGAGAATAAATAGCAATAAAAGGAACATTTCCGTCAGTTTACCTGAAGACGATTGAAGATAGCATATCAATCGAAACATTGTAATCTAAAATTATTTAGACAATGGAAGTCCGAAACAGACCTTTTGAAACTTTAGCTAAACCTGTTATTATTTATATAGGTCGTCATCTCTTCTTTACTTCCTTTTTTATGTACAGGTACCATTATTGCATTTTTAAAGACAGCTGGAAATGCACCGTTACTGAAAGACTCATTTATTATATAGGTGAATGGACTTACTATATAGTGACTAATCTTCTTTAGTACTTCGTATTTAATACTATCGTCACCTGGACTTTTTCTATTTTTTAAACTATTCATTATTCCCATAATCTCATTTTCATTTGTATTATCAAGGTATAATAAATTTATCAATTTGGTTCCATTTAATATGGTTTCATCTGTAGCGAATTTGTTTGCCAGTTTTTTTCCTATATTGCTAAAATATTTGAAAAATTGTTTTGATATAGATTCCTAGTCAGTGGTTTCGATAGAGCCACTTTTTATCTTATTTATTTTTATATCTTTACGATATCCTCCACATATTTCATTTACATTTAACTTGCTTAAGTCCGCATTTCACACCAATACATAATCAATGTACTGTGATTGCACATGATCACAACTCAAATATAGCTCATATTTATGTGATTTCTGCAATATAACCTCCTGCTTTTTCCCTGTTCCATATGGCCTAGCTGGCCTAACACTAAAACCAGATATGCTAAAAGATAAACCTTTACTAATAATATATTCAGCTACATTTGTGGCCTTTGACGAATTGCCATTGTTTCTTTACTAGTTGACCAACTATGTTTAAGATTCTGTAACCTTATTGAACACCGTATCACTTGTTGTCATTATGGTTAAATCCAAAATGACGGCAGGTAATACATCAGCATCTTAGGAAGATGATGATGTCTGCCTTATGAATAAATAGTAGGGCAGATCCAGCTCCAAGTCGACAACATCGTTCCAATTCCGGATCCAACCATAAGCAGACCGGGAAAAACCTACTCTTTAACTTGGAAAACATGGATAATGCAATCTGAATAGGTAGGTATCAGATACAGGTTGGTCCCCTAATAACTACAAACAGTAATTTTCGGTATGATTGACCACTGATCCATCAACGCTACCATGAGCAAACATTAGATAGCAACATAAGTAATTTCAACATCTCCACTCGTATTCTCCTAATACAACAGCCAAATTACATTTACGGCCACCTAGCTTACCATCTGTTGAATAAATAATCTCCCACTTTTGTCAAATAGCCTTCGGAGGCAGCAAGTGAAATGCCTATTTGCAAATTGAATGGAGGCAGGCAAACCCGATCGGGCGCCACTCTCCCCCAATGGCGTACTACATTGCGGCGCACGCTAGCATATGCTATTTAATATAATTGAATTCACAATGATGCGTGGGGTGGCAAATTCGATAACGGGATTAGTGTCAAATCAAATCGTATTAAACGAACTGCAATCTCGCCGTACTACATTATAGGAGTTCTGATGTGCTTCGAGCTCTAATCCCGATTGGACCGTGTGGTGGGTTATTTAGATATGCGGATCCCAGTTACGGCCTATGATTTATTAAAAAAATATATATACAACAATTATCTAGCGCTTCATGTATTTTGGCGGCCAATCTTTATACAAGATGTTGCCAAAAAATGTACAATTTATCCACTCGCCAAACAAATTTTTTTAAACCCGACGCATGTGTTTTGCTAACAAGTTAGCGTCTTAAAGTTCTAGTGACCATGATTATAGAATATTGCTGTTTTTTTATGATTATCGGTCAATAATTGAAATTGCACTCTTATTCATGACGTTTCAGTTTATTACACTTAAACCATCATAAGATGTACATAAATTATGTTTGTGTATTCAAAATAAGAAGCAGATATTAAGTTGTATGAAAAGGTAGAAACGTATCTATAAATGTATATATAAATATAAATTTACTAAACATAATACGATACATACAATAAATAAATTAACATACATGACATACAGGGTGTCCATTTAGTGTGTAATTCTTCGATATCTCGCGAGGTTACCTGATAGAAGAAAATGTCAAATACAAAAACTATTTGGCTACTTATACTTAAGTTGCATATCCTAAAAATATTTTGAAATATACAGGTTGTTGCGGGAAAGTAAGATAGTGATCAACTTGATTTTTTTATATGGAACTATAACTTTTTTTTAAATTCTTCTAGTATTCATCATTGATCTCTTTTACGTTAGACTTCATAAATAGGGCATTCCATTCAAAATTATGACGTGAAAAGTAAAATTGGTGAATCTGACAACACCGATGTCAGCATTTCTGAATTCTGTACGTTCAAAAACCCCCAAGTATTGAATTTCATCGCTCCAGCTGTGGCAGTTTTGGAAATATTTAAGTGTTCCGGTACTGTTTACTGAAAAAGCGCTGTTGTGGTATCTCAGTAGTAAAAAGAAACAAAATTTTCAAATTGTGAGATCTTACTAAACTCGACATGCGCAATTCATTGCAATTAAAATAAGTAGAGGATTCTACTTAAAATAACAAAATTATGACGTGTAACGTAAAAGTGGTAAATCTGGCAACATTGCTGTTAATCGGGGATATTTGCTTGAAGATTTGTAAAAAGAATTCATAACTTTGAAACGACGCAAACGCGAAAAAAAATATTACAATCCGAGATAGGGTATTAGTAGATATTTCGATTTAAAATAAAACGTACAGGGTGTTACATTTAAAAAACACAGTAAAATGACCTTCAAGTTGCCATAATTTAAAATTCTGCCAAAAACACCCATTGCTGGCAACATCCAAAATAATACTCATTTAATATACAAGTAACTCGCTGTGTTGAGCATAGTTAAAGGAATATCAATTGGGACGTATTACTTGCGACCTTGCAAATCCGGAAATTAATATAAAATAGATTATAACTTGGCATCATCGCAACCGATCCAAAAATATTTTAGGGTTGAATAGAGATCAATGATGGAAACTAAAAGAAATTAAAAACAGGTTATAATTCGATATAGAAAAATCAAGTTGATCACTATTCTACTTTTCCGCAACACCTTGTATACTTCAAAATAGTTTTAGGATATGCGTCTTAAGTAACCAAATAACTTTTGTATTTTATATTTTCTTCTATCAGGTATACCTTGCGAGGTATCGAAGAATTACACACTAAATGGACACCCTGTATATCTGCCATATATCAAGGATATTAATACTAACAACCCTACTTACAGTTATATTAGATGGGTTTGAATAGCCAGCTATTGAACAGCGGATTTAGTCGGTAAGCAGCTTTTTGCCTAGTGCTCATAGACTCGCTGGCGATGTTCCTCGTTGAACCATTGGTTGACAATGTTATGCCATAGTTTGGTTCTGGACCAAATAATAGCAACCCTGCGCCCCTTCCTGCAAGCTCATCTACTCACTAATTCCCACCAATACCTGAGTTGCCCGGTACCCGACTGAGATGCAAAGATTTTCATCAAGCTAGTGGGCTAAGAGTGTTGGAACAGTCTCATCCCTCAGGATTCAAGGCACTTAAATCGGCATGGGAGTGCAAGAGGATTACAATAGCCTAATTCGGTACTATCTGTAAAGGCCCAGCTTTTCACAAGAGAGAGATGCCACATTCTTCAGTCTTGAGGACTGTTCACTGTACAGTATTGTTCGAGGCTAGCCCAGAGCTCCATCCTGCGAGATTTGCTGTACACCCCTAGCGGGCACAATCTTCTAGAGAGCCATCTGTGTTCCAGACAAGGCATCCTTTGCCTTAGAAAGGACCCGCACCCTCCTCTCTCCCCTGGAGTGAAGGCGAACTGTAAAATGCGTGTGGAATACCGCCTCCCTGCTCATGACAGAGCAGTGGCCGTCTCTTCGCATACCTTCTTGCTATAGATTGGAAATCATTAGCTAAGCTTCAGCTGTTTATAATAAAGCGCCACTTTTAGGCTTTACCAGTTTAAAATTAACAATTATAAACAAAAAGGGAGTACTGCACTATCTAAGATTTGACAAATCCTAGGCAAAAGCTAAACATACACAGATTAGGTACATCTTGATACACAAGTCCAGACATACTTTTTTTATTCTGTATCTCACTTATTTTTCAGTTTTGTGAAAAAAGTTATTTGAACAATTTGTTTATTTTATCGACTTTTATACACAGTAACACAAATATGAACTTGGAACTCACCCTGTATATTCAACCAATATAATTATGTAAACTAAACTTCTGCCACATCTACATCAATATAAAACTGTGATACTTCTCTAATCAATGGATATTGTAAATTTGTTAGAGCACATACTCTCAGCCAGGGCCAAAAGCCCGAGAGCAAGATCTTGCGTTGCTAAAAATTGATTCTGAAAGCTCATGCTACTAGTGGAGAACAAAGTCTTTGTAGGCTCTCAAGTTCGGCTATAACTGTCGTTTGGTTCACCCTTGTCCCCCAGACTAGTGAACCATAAGTACAGCCCTATTAGTTTTAATCCCCACAGTAGCTTGCAAGTCTTTTTAATGTAATCAGCGCACATTCGGCCTTGTGTAGACTGCCCTTATGTGAAATTTGATCAGTAGTTTGTTTTCTACGTGTGGTGTGAAAATTTAGCTCATAGTCAGTGACGCCGTGACAAAACCATTCATGCAGTCAACGCCCAACTAGAGCAAATAATACAAGTACTTTCCATACATTACTGTGATACAAGTTTATTATTTTCCATAGCATGAAGCTATAATCTGAGATCCCCTTGCAACCAAATCATCGCCCGGCCGCCCGCAAAAAAGTGTATTATGCCGCTAGATCTTTCTTCCACAGGTCAATGGACAACCTATTATGAAGACTACAACAATTTAACAGTTTTACAATCCCCTACCACCAATGGCCTCAACCATCTCAATTTCACCTCCACCCAAAAAAGGAGAAACCCCTAAAATGCCTAAAAATGAAGTTTCAGGAGTATTTGAAATTTCTGTTATTCGTTAATTATACCGCCACCCATGCACGATTTCCAAAATTATAGCACATACTACCACCCCACAGCATCTTGCACCCCAATTTCATCACAATCCATGCAGCGGTTACTGAGACAGATGGACAAACAGACCGACAGGCAGACAGACAAACCGACGGAAAGGAGTAACGTGGATTTTCGTTACGTAGGTATTATAAAACGCCTAAATGGTGTGGGCAGTAAAATAGGTAAGCCAGAAAAATTGTCTAGGTGTTAAAGAGATAAAGAAAAAATATTTTAAGATATGAAAATGAGTATCTTCTGCAAAAGTTTGATGGGCTTGATCAGGCGGCAGTATGTAATAACCTGCGAATATTCAATATAAAGAAACATCCTTGAGAAATTTCAACCGACATATTGGTAGAGAAATTTCAATCTAGACTGGGAATAAAAGTCGATAATTAGGCAATTCTTATGTGTACGAGGTTTGGGAAAAAGCAAGATGGACGTCCTAAGGGAATTCTATTAAAATTATCTTTAAATACAAAGCACTAAGCAAGAAGAAGAAGAACAAGAAGAAGCAGTTCAGAGAAATAGGGATCGTTGTTAAGAGGACCTAACAGAACATACGATCAAAATCATGAAGGCTATATTTGAAAAAACTTCTTTAAAAATGTTTGGCTAATGTGTTGATATGTGCATTGAAGGACAAAAAAGCATTTTAATAAGGACAAAAACGACTAAGCAGAAGTGGTAGCTCATCTTCTCATGTGACTGGTATATTTCTTCATTTTTATGATGTATAAACCTATGTACACGCGTCGATACGTCACTCATTTCCGTCGGTCTGTCTGTCGGTCTGTCTGTCTGTTGGCGTTTTTCTAATGTCCTAATCTCAGTAACCGCTCCATGGATTGTGATGAAATTTGGGCAGCGATATGTTGTGCGGTCGTAGTAGGTAATGTTCCTATAATTTTGGAAATCTTTGCACGGGGGGCGGAGTAATTAGCAAAAAAACGAAATGTTTCTAATATTCCCCAAACTTCGTTTTTAGGCGTTTTAGAGTTTCCTGACCATTTTCTACTTTTTTTTGGGTGGGGGTCAATTTGCGTTGGTTGGGGGGGGGTGGGTGGGGGCTTGTAAAACTGAAAAATTTGAATGAAAAACCTAGAGGCATAATGCACTTTTTTAGGTACATTCAAACATTGCCTTGCTTATTATCTAGAAACCGAGGGACTTAGAACTTGCGATGTATACATACGAGAATTGTTCTAGATTGTTCTATATTGCGTAATGCGAAAATTATCGAATTAATTTTAATGACATTTTAGCACAGTATTACTACCGCGGCGAGGATGGAAAACGCGTAGGTATGTTTTAGAAAAGTCGTGTCAGTGGCGCAGCCGCAATATAAAAAAACCTAAAAATATAAAAAAAGTTCAAACTCCGTTTTTAGGCGTTTTAGGGGTTCCTGATCATTTTTATTCTTTTTGGGTGGGGGTGAAATTGGGGCGGTTGGGAGATGGGGGGGGGGGTTGTAAAACTGAAAAATTTGTTGTATTCATAATAGGCTGTCCATTCACATGTAGAAGAAATAAGCGGCATATTACACTTTTTTAGGTCCATCTGAACATTGGCTTGCCTATTACAGAATCCAATTTTGTGGTGTATATATACGAGCTTCCTGATCGTTAGACATCGTGCAGTTGAAGCATGCAGAAAAAAACTGTGGAGTCCTAGTTCCTAAAGCCGGCGCCACATATGCGGGTATTTGCCGAATATCAACCTTGCTCGCCGAATAGCGAGCACGTATCGCGCTTTAGCTGAATAGCATATAATCGGGGTTCGTTGCTCGCCGAATACCGCATATGTGGCGCCGGCTTTATTAGCCGAATAGCAAATAATCGGGGTTCGTTGCTCGCCGAATACCGCATATGTGGCGCCGGCTTAAGGAGAGAGACGCAGGAAACTATTTACGATAGTTTTTGTGTTAGATTTTTTTTTGCGGGCGGGTGGGCGATAATTTGGTTGCAAGGGGATTTCAGACTATAGCTTCATGCCATGGTACAACGGTACAACAATAAAATGGTATCATTATTCTGTGTGGGAAGTAGTGAGTCAATCAACTTGACTCCATTTTTTGCGGTTGGGCGAGCGATGATTTGGTTGCAAAGGGATCTAGACTATAGCTTCATGCTATGAGAAAATAATGAAACTGGTATCATCGGAATGTGTGGGAAGTACTGAGTCAATCAACTTGGCTACATTTTTTTGAGACATGGTTGAACGCAGACATTGATTCTGATATGTTAGCTATACCGGAATATGACTTCCTTCGTAAAGATAGGTAAGGTCCCAGCTAGCAGAGCACGTCTTTTCGACGTGAAATACTCGTCACCTGTTACGTCGAAGTCATCAATAAATGACGTAGAATAGTCGGAGAAATAACGGCAATGTGTCACAGCGAATTGACGTCTATGGTCGACTTGATTTTACGTCGATATGGAACGTCACTTCACGTCTACGGTTGACGTGATTTTACGGCTACAGGTGACCTGATATGTTCTGCCTTTTCTGTAATGACGTTAATAAAACGAATAATTCTCATTATATTATGGTTAATAGAAAACTAACATAATAATATAATATGTTACATAAATTATTTTTTCATACTAATTAAAAATGTACATATCCGCATAATTGTAAAAAAACTGAAAGTAACACTAGTGTTCACTAAACATCGACTGTCGCCTATCGATAGTCTATCAATAGGACCCGAAAACATCGGCTGGGCCAATGTGCAAACATCGATGTTTTCGGATAGGTTGCAGTTGCACAGATGTGTTTGTTTTGGTCGGTTATAAATTCATTTCGTTTGTTTAGCAATTGCTTTGGCAAGTTATATTTATTATATCTTTATAATGAATGCATTTTGGGGTAAAGTTTGAGATAAAAAACTCCTTGATAGTAACACACAAAGCATATCTCTTCGTGATGTGACCTTGTTAAAAGCGGCACATTAACTTTAACAAATTAAAAAGTGACTGTAATAATGCATAATGATAGATAGCTAGCAGCCACACCGAATGACAGGGCAAATACAAACCTATTTTGTGGCAAATGCCAGCAATACAAGGACATTTGAATTTCCCTCCAAAGGCCGCCGATATTAACCTCATTTTTCTTCCGATGTTGTTCTGGTTTCTTTATTTGTGAAGCTTTTATGCTGTTACTGAAAAACTGTTGTTGGATGATTTGTTCAGTCATTATTTTTTATACACAAAACCATTTCATGTGAATCAATTTCTTAGGGAGTTTGAAGGCTTCAAATTTGACAACCACAAAATAGGTATGGAGCTCAACCAGCAAACAAGAAATAAATAGGGCTCAAACACTTTATGATGAACTGCAACTTCAGTTAAATGAGCAAGTACAGAGCCTTAAAGGGGTGACACACGTACGAACTTTAAGTAGGCGGTTTTTAAGTTCGCGAACTTACTTGGCTCGACGCAGTGACACACGTGAAGCAGAAATCACTCATTTTGATAATTTTTCTAAATAAACAAAACTTTCAACAAACGCCAAACACAACAAGCGTTGCGCATCGATGGCCTACCGAAACAAAGTGGAGGCTCGCTGATTTCAAACCAGTTGGATCGCCGGAGGTTTGCGCGTACTTACGGTGACCCACAGGCGAAAAAGGACATCGAGCCATAAGTACACGTACTTGCTCGTACGTGTATCACCCCTTTAAGTATATTTATTACTGCATTTTTGTGCAATACCCTACGCATTTTATTAGTCACTCATACACTCTCACTACTTTAACTTTCTGTTCATTTTAGATCACCCGGGTGATCACCTTACTACCTACAACCGCATCCAACTTGTAGGCTGTTGCTCTTGCCCACAGTGTCTACCTTCATGTCCATTTTGATGGATATTATTACTATGAGAGACAAGTTATATATGCAAGTGATCAACAAAGTTGGAGAAACCATTTTTAAGTAGTGCCTTTTCAGTTCTGGATACGACAGATTGATACATAGTACGATGCTCAGTACAGATGACAATAGAAAATAATTCTTGCAGAGTCTAGGGCGCTTGAAGTGTTGTTCGGCAAGGCCAAGTAAGTGCAGCCTGTTTACCCTCAGAAAAAAAGCAGTGAGATTATACAGTGACCAGCTAAAATCCTGCCTGTATGAATTGCCATAGCTAACAGTTATGCCTTGTTGTTGACTTCCATTACTTACTGTGTTGTCTACCTACCAGTATTCAGGTACAACAAAAAGTTTAAGTCTTTAAAACTAATTCATTATAATTATGCCCCAAACCTATCTGCTGTTTTTCACCTCGATACTCTTAAAGTTGCAATTCAAAGTTTTCCTCATTATAAGCATTTCTGTGATTTGATTATTCTGTGATATTATATTATACTGATTATATTTCAATTGATTCTAATCTTTTATGTGTGATAACTATTACTATTGTTTTATGATCCTTTCAGCTATATTAGTTGTTGGCTGGCAGATGCCGCTCCCGAAAGTATTTACAGTTTTGAAAACAGTTTTCAGTTAAGAAGTTTTATCATAGTATAACAAGTTGTACTTCCATTGCTCTGGTTTCATCATAGTGTTATGGCATCAAACGCATACTTGTCTAGTAAAATAGGGAGAGTAGGGACCATGTGCAATTCACTAACTATAAAAATTTTATTACCGAGAATATGTGGAAGTACTGTGTCAACCTACTTGACTATACTTTTTTCAATTATTCTAATGAGATGTCAAGTGCTGGTAGGAACAAGGAAAGCAATTTTGCCGCCAAGAGATCAGGAGTGCTATACGTAGAGTGCATTTGTGGTTCCGAATGAGTCAAACACACGTGCCTGGGCGGACACGTGGCTTCCTCTCCCTCCCGAGTGGGTGGCCAATATTGAAAATTGCATAATTTGAATCGTCGACCTCCTGCCAACGCTGCTTGGAAGCCCGGAGCCTGCAGTCGCTCGGATTAGGGATTCATTAGGGATAGGGGGATATAGGGACTAAGGGAAGAAACGCCAGGAATTCCGCTCATCAGATGCTCGTATAAGGCGCCAGAAATCAGAATATTTGGCATTCTTTAATTTGCGAGGCATTTTATTCATTTTAGTAGTATACTTAGTATTACATTTACAGTGGTCTGAGTAACCTCTAAACCTTAAAACTTAAAATTAGTATACAAATTTCGCTCGCCCATCCATTTATGTATGTTAGAGCAACTCGCAAAAGTTTTGCTAAGGCTAGCCCAATTTGATCATGGATTTAGTATACTGATATGGTTTTGATATAAGCATATCAAATAAGTATAGTCCAAAAAAAACTAAAAAAAAACAGCTTTTTAAGAACAACGAACTAAAAAGTTTAAGATAAGCTTAAAACAATAATCAACGAAAAATACTAGTCGCGGGCGCTTTATGACGTATGCAGTTATGCCAACTCAGTGGATTTTTCGTTAGATATAACAAATTGTTTTGTTAATAGAGATGGAATAGCTAACTTGGTCTTAAATCAAAGGAGTGTTGCAACCTCACAAACCCACAAGCCCAAATACAGGTGAAGCTAATGAAAGCGTGTTGAAAATCACATCCCAACTAGCAAAGATGCACTATAAGTCGCGAGCAAAAGGACTGTTCAGTTGTAAAGTTGTTGTTTCATAAACACTAATTTGCTTCTTAAATGTTGTCCAAAATGCCATTTTGCTCGCTGCAGCATATTTGTTGTTTAACGAGATGTTTTGAACGTTCTTGTAGCAAGTTTATACAACATGTTGTGCGATAAATTTGAAACTGTTGTATAAGCGCCTCTTAAGGCATTTCTATGCGACAGTTCTTTCTATATCTACTGCGAATGGGGTACGGCTCGACTCGTCGGTGATCCATCTAGTCTAGTACATGGCGGCCGGGCGGGACGACTTGCGGTTGTGAATTCGGAGCTACGCCGAATTGCTGTATAATAACTGACGATAACATAATTTGGAAGAAGACAATAAATATCGATAACACTTTTCCACTCATCAATACCATAACCAGCGATCATATTGGTCAATAAATATGTCCATGCTTCGGAAGTCATTTAATTTTGTTTGAATAATAGCGAATTTTATATTTTTATATATAAACATACTCAGATGTAGTAATTGTGATGATTCCAATGAAGGAAAGACATAATTTTGTAGTTCTAAATTAAAATTCAATATAGAGCAGTGTTGAAATATCCGTCAAATACCGAGCGCGTGAAAAATTTGTCATTATTTTATGCAGAATGCACAGTAAAGTTTCGTGTGCAACGATACAAGCTATCGGATTGGTTAAGGATACTATTCAAGATTATTAATATCCACAAACAAGACGGATTTAAAAGATATAACGTACCATAAGAAGCTAGAATAATTTGAGTGTATAAAATATTTCTACTTCATTTATGCGGTACTTAGAGAATCATTTAATTGTTTTAAGGTTGATTCATGCAACTAAACAATCGTATATGTAGATGTTGTAAAGAAGAACAGAACATTTACACAAGCACTATACAGGTCCTAAGGAGCTGTCATGTAATAGTGATGTGATGATTCTTTAGTAGCTGCAAGATGGTTTATACAACTGTTGCTTAACAGCTGGAGGCAATCTTTATAGAACATCTTAAATGAATAAACTGTTCTATAAGTTTTGCCCATTTTGCCTGTATAACTGTTGTGAGAACGTTTTGCAGACGCTCTTGCAGCAAATAGTGCTGTGAAAGAAATACTGTGTAAACGTTCTTACAACTTTAAAAGAACAGAGATTTGTTAGTTGGGATCAGTCAGCTAATAATGTGACACTGAATCCTTCCACGCAGGAACTACAAATCCTAAACATTTTAACCAAAACAAACTGATTCTTTCTGACTCGACACCTGGTTCACTATACTAGCGTCTTCAAGGTTTGATTGAGACTGAAAACGGAATATTTTTGCACGCCTTCGGAAACCTATATCTACACTAAGTAACCTAAATCTAGCATATTCACTGTTCGTGAAGGCATCTGAAAAATCTGATACACGATAATTTGACGAACCAACAACAAATACTGCACCGGCCATGCACGATCCAAACTAATTTTTGCTTCTCGCACCGATAGGTGATCGCGAAAATTCTTGATTTTGAGACAATACGCCCTTTGGCCATTTGATGATAATGAAAATCCAGATCACCAATTTTCGTCGGCCTGTCGATCTGTCTGTCGGTCTGTTTACGTTTTTCTAGCCTTGTAATCTCAATAACAGCTGCATGGATTGTGATGAAATTCGGGTTATAGATATGGCGAGGTGTCGTGGTAGGTAATACTGCTATAATTTTGGAAATCGGTGCATGGGTGGTAGAATAATTATTAGCAAAAACCAAAAATTTAAAATATTCCTCAAACTTCATTTCGAGGGGTTTTAGGGGTTCCTGATCGTTTTCTACTTTTTTGGGTGGGGTGGAATTGGGGTGGTTGGGGGGTGAGGGGTTGTGAGACTGAAAAATGTGTTGTGTTCATAATAGGCTAGCCACTACCTGTGATAAAAAGACCTAGCGGCATTTTCTATTGATCCATCCCAACATTGCCTTGCCTTTTATAGGAATCAAGGGACTAGATTTCTGAAATTATTAAAAAAATTAGTTATGTACATAGTACAGAGTAAGAATCATGAAACAGATTGTTCTATAAAGTAAGTACAGTAAGAAACAGAATTATCTGTTATAAATATTCTGATATTTAAAATTACGTCATTAACATATTACGACAAGTTTGGTGTTAAGGAAAATATAATGTCTGGTAATAAAAGTACTTAGCCCAACCACTCACCAACCCGGTTTTTTTTTTATACCAAGCGCGTGTTTCTGCGAGTTAGTAGCTTCGGAAGATTCCCTACCAGCGACAGCTTCAAGAATAGATCGGTTAGAATTACAAGAATGTATAGAAAGTATAGAAAGCTGTTGGGTTTCCATGTAGTTTACGGCGTGTGGTACCACAAAGTGGTACAATTACAAACATGTAGTTGATTTAATAGGTTAAGTTGTTGCTCTCTGACTGCATAATTGTGCATTACAAATTCTATTGATGACTGATAACAAAAAGAACTTAGCTCTAGTACAATTGCATCCCAAAAGAGGTCCTTCTTGGTTTAGATAAAAGTGTGAGCGGAGCTATGACACTGTCAGTCTGTCTACTTAACACTCGACTCAACACATCTGAAATGGGTCCAGAACAGACAGCTAGGTATGACTCCAGAAAGGATGATATGGGGTCCAGAAATGTCTTGCATTGTGGTAAATCCTAGTTTACGGCTAGGCGTAGACGTAAATTCGTACATTTCCGGTATATTCTGCTGGCGCGGATGTAAATGTGTATGACTACTGACGTCACGCGGCTTAGTATCGCTTGCAGGTACGTTTTGCAGTCTCGCGCTGATCCTATATTTTCGAGTACTGGCAGCAAATATAAATACTAATATTTTGGGCTCAATTTTTAAATTCCCCGGCAAAGGAGGGGTAAGATATTAGAATCGGTCCGTTTTCGCAAATTTTACCGAGGTGTCGTTTCCCCAGGTCAAATCACCTCCTGATTCACTTTCTGAAAAGAAAATGCTATGTTATATTATTATTTTTCCGAGTACCCCCAATACCCCCCACCATTAAATTATAGATTTGCACCAAAGGTAGACCATAAGATAGAGAACAAAAACCTCTTTATGACATAACAGTATAGCTTGAAATTATATGGATCATTGTTGTGACAGTTAACGCCAAGTTCGAAAAGTTGGTAGGTACTTTTTTAATATTTATTCCGTCGTTTTGAAATCTTTGCGGCATGCGAGGTAGCGTTTTTGACATAAGAAAACATGCTGGTTATATTGTGGTAGCATTAGAATTTCACGTTGTGGCATTATTTTTTGAGTTACCCCCAGCCCACCCCCTTTTCATCATCGCAGCGAGATCAAAAACTAGATTCTTAGAAACTCGAAAATCGGAAACATTTGCTTTTTTCGGTGTCCGTCGTACGTCCGCGATTTCGTTTTCCAAGGATTACTCAAAAACACGTCAAGCGATTCCTCCCAAATTTGGCTAACTTGAATTAATGAAGGTCATTTGGTGTTGAAAAGGTTTTGGTGCTGATCCAATGGGGGTGGAAATGAGTGGGGATTGAACAAAAAAAAATGTAATACAACATAACAAATTTGATAAACGATATATCACATGTTAATTTTTTCTGATATGCAGGCTAAAAAAATAAGTAAATTGAAATACTCAAATGTTGGACCATTAAGGGTTAAAGGGAGTGGCGGTTGCACAAAAAAATTGTCTAAATTGGGGATGAACCACCTGAGTCGGGGAAGTTCCTAGAACGAGTCTAACCTCGTTCAAGGTCCACATTTTTTCACTCGTCTTCAATAATAAAATCTATCGATTTTTTAAAAAGGCAGAATAACTACTTAAAACGTTGAACCTGCCGATTGAGAGATCAAGGAGTTCTTTCGGATTTAGAGCTCCTAACGATATGATAGTTATACTAAACAGACTATCAAAAAAGGGCTTCTTAGCAGCTTATGACACGTCGATAAAGCCATGGAATAAGTACCTATATTACGGCTTACAGTTCTTTCAATAAAAAGAGTGTAAATTTAACGTTTTAAAAAATGACCACCTAGCAAGTTTATAATTCAATAAATTAGGCACGCCATTATGGGATATAAAGTATATTTAAAAGCATCATGACCAAGAATGTCTTCTAACAACTTTCGAGTAGCAAGGAATTATCCATGTGGGGTTTAGGGTTGCCACCGTTTTGGAAATCAAAAACCGTGACATGGGCTGTCATTATGGTTGCCAATTCCGTTTCTCAATATGAAGGGCTAACACTGGAGCATCATAATCTCTGTGGGCTTCAAATCGCAAACCGGTCAGGGGCAGCCGTCGGGGAGGGGGGTACACCACCTGCTATCAGTGAACATACATACTTATTTTCTACCCAGGGGGGTTCTGACTTCCAAATCCCCCCTCCCGTCCACGTGACTGCGCCTTCTACTAACACTGATATGAATAGGGAAACAAAACAATGAGGTATATTTTGTTCGGACACATTTGAGACATTCATATTTAATCTCCTAATGATTATTTTCTCATTAGAAACATCACAGAGCCGACGCGACGCGATCTAGGTATGTACTATGTTGAACCATGAACCACGAAACATGATGTGCGAGCGTAAGTACAATAGAATCAATTTTCAGAACGGGATGAACCCGTTACCCGTTAAAAATTATTATGTTAGGTGATTTAAACTTATGAGAAGTGCATGCTTGCTAGATACGAAGTGAGACCTTGAAGTTAGTGCATGGGCCAGAGCAAGCACCCCTAACGATAACGTCAGTGTCGTATATAAATAAAAGTGCAAGGCTGAAAGATATTTTGTTTTACAAAATACACACCAGACAATAACAGCGTACCTATAGGAAAAGGACATTATGCTTACAAATGACAATAATTGAAGCTGGTTCGGAAAAAATTGATAAATTCATATTTGACCTTTTGATGATCGTGTTATCATTAAAAACATCACAGAGCCATACTGACGCGGCAAAACCATTTTTTTTATTTTATTTATTGGTTCCTTGAATCATACAATAATGATATAGAACACGTCATTTACGTAGGCATGTTGAAACATGATGTGCGTGCGCAAGATCAATAGAATCAATTTTCAGCATATGATGAACCCGTTACAAATTATTATGTTCGGTGATTTAAACTTATGAGAAGTGCATGCTTGCTGGATGCGAAGTGAGGCCTTGAAGTTAGTGCATGGGCCAGTGTAGAGTAGGCACCCCAAGCGTCAGCGTCGTGGCGCGGATGCATTAGACGGACTTCCTGTGTGCGCCCGCCGTCGCCCGATGGAGTGGAACACGCTCCTCATGCATATACATACGCTCTCACTTCCGGATGCGATGTCATCCGCCCGTTCGCCCTTCCCGTCCCCCCCTGCCCCGATCCCCACTCCGACGCCCGAACGGGGGACACGACCATCGAAGTGGAAGAGCAGGAAGAGGGGCCCGCTAGGGGACCGCGCTGCGCCGTACAGGCACAGGCCGCCGGGTGATGATGGGAGGCGGTGTTGCCGTGATTTGCTAAGGGGAGACAAGATGAACGTCTATCATCACTATCACGATACGTATCAGTATGGTTCAGTCTTGATAGACACAATAAACAGATTTTACAGATGACATAATAGAAATAATGTCACCATTTCAACTGCTTCAACCATTGTTCATCATAAATCTCTATATATAAAAATGAATCCCTTTTTCCCTTGGTCACGCGAAAACGGCTTCAAGAATTCCATCTATTTTTATAAGTTTTCTATTACTTCGTAGAAGGTTCTTACGAGAAGAAATCTAAGGAAAATTATACAGAATATTAGAAAATTTAGAAAAACTTGAGAAAACTCAATGACTACGAAGGGTGTAACATACTGTATAGTGTTAGTGATTTGTTTGTTACTGTTGGCATGTATGACGCTGCTGTCAAAAATAGAGGCTAGATGTTAAATGTTTAAAGGGGTGATTGATACACGTACGAGCAAGTACGCGTACTTATGGCTCGACGACCTTTTTCGCCTGTGTGTCACCGTAAGTTCGCGTACTTAAAAATCGTCGCGCAAACCGCCGGCGAGCCAACTGGTTTGAAATGTTGCTCGTAGCTGGTCTCAGCTCGTACTGCGAGCCGCGAGCCACCACTTTGTTTTTTCAGGCCATCGATCCGCAACGCTTGTTGTGTTTAGCGTTTGTTAAAAGTTTTGTTTATTTAGGAAAGTTATCAAAATGAGTGATTTCAGCTTCACGTGTGTCACCGCGTCGAGCCGAGTAAGTTCGCGAACTTAAAAACCGCGTACTTAAAGTTCGTACGTGTATCACCCCTTTTAGACGTCAAGGCATAGTCTGGAAATGTCGAGCCTGTGAAGTGTGCGTCGTGGAGATAATGACGAATACATATACAGGGTGTTATTTAATGATAGACCGTAATTTCAAGGGCATATGATTGAAATTCAAATAGAGAAGCTCATACAGGGTGTCCGGAAAATCGACTGACAATGCTTGACCAGTGATAGACCTCACACTTTTATGAACATTGAGATAGGAGCATGAAGCCTTACCATGCTTAATTTTCAAGATACACGATGTCAAAGTTTTACTTTTAATTTTCGTCTTTTCTCTATTATTTCACAATAAAATGGCAAAACGATCTAAAATTAAGTATCGGTTTTTTTTTAAGGCGAGACATCCAAATTCAACCACAGTTTTGTTATTATGAATAGAAGGTGCCACCCACGGCACATTGAACTCATTTAAATTATCAAAACTCTTTTCCGTTTTGGTGCATTGATTATCAAAAGAATCGTTTTCTCAATATGGTTTACGCGAAAAAGGTATAATTTGTTTACTAGTTTACTAGTTTACTGTCAAAAAGGCCACAAAAGATACGACTTAAATAGATCTTGCGAAAACCGCCACACCATTATGACAGCAACAACGTTGGCAGCACTGCATGCTGTCACAAAATCCATGGTTTTATTCACAGATGTAAAACACGATCAGTTTGACTCTGAAGATGACCATGAATTAATCCTTGAATAAATTTGCGAGGAAAATGTTGATGTAAAATAGGTATTAGGCTTAGGCTCATACTTTTATATACCATTTACGACGTATTCTCAAAATTCAACACCACCTTGAAAATTATAAATATTTAAAACATGTTTTTTGATCGACCTAATATTAATTCGTGTCAGAAAAGTTATTTCGATCACGTTTCACAAGTAATTGGGGTGGAAATTTTAATAAAGTTCATCTCGAAAACGGTGACCTCTAGGGACTTAAACAAAGTATACCTTTTTTACGTAAAACGTATTGAGGAAACGATTTTTATAATATTCACGTTGATGCACCAAAACGCAAACAAGTTTAGTTACTTAAAAAAAAATGGAGTCAAGTTGATTGACTCAGTACTTCCCACACATTCCGATGATACCAGTTTTATCATTTTCCTACGACATGAACTCCTGTCCCTGCGACCAAATCATCGCTCGCCCGACCGCAAAGAAAGTGTTTTATTCCGCTAGGTGCTTCTTTCACAGGTGAATGGACAATCTATCATGAATACAACAATTTTTTTGTTTTACGAACCTCCACCCCCGAACCACGGCAATTTCACCCCCAACCAAGAAAAAACATTTAAAATCATCAGGAACCCCTAAAACGTCTAAAACGAAGTTTGAGGTGTTTTTTATATTTGTATTTTTTTTTATTATTACCGCGCCGCCACTGAAAAGATTTCTAAAAACCATACTTGCTTTCCATACTTGTCGCGGTAAAAAATCTGTGTCAAAATGTCATTAAAGTCAATTCAAAAGTTTCCACGTACACAATACAGAACGATCCAAGGTAATACCCGTATGTATTTTGTATGCATCAGAAAGCAAGTCCCTTGGTTTCTGTAATCGGCAAGGCAATGTTCGGATGGACCTAAAACGTGAATTATGCCGCTAGGTCTTTCTTTCACAGGTCAACGGGCAGCCTATTATGCATACAAAAAAATTTCAGTTTTACAACCCCCCACCCCTTAATCATCACAATTTCACTCCCACCCCAAAAAAAAGTAGAAAATGATCAGGAACCCCTAAAATGCCTAAAAACGAAGTTTGAGCTGTTTTCATATTTTTTGTTTTTTTAATATTGCTGCGCCGCCACTGAGACGATTTCTAAAAATCAGGCGCGTTTTCCATCCTTGCCAAAGTAGTAATACTGTGCCAATTCAGTAATTTCCACATTATAAAATACAGAACGATCTAAAGCAATACTCGTATGTATACATCTGTAATACCCGTAAGTATTTTGTATGCATCAGAAAGCAAGTCCCTTGGTTGCTGTAATACACAAGGCAATGTTCGGATGAACCTAAAAAAGTGTATTATACCGCTAGGACGTTCTCTCTCATGGCAGTGGACAGCTTATTATGATTACAACAAATTTTTCAACTTTACAACCCCCCACCCCTCAACCAACCCAATTTCACCCCCACCCAAAAAAAAGTAGAAAATGATCAGAAATACCTAAGACGCGTAAAAACAAAGTTTGAGGCATATTTGAAATTTTTCGTTTTTTCCTAATTACTCCGCCGCCCATGCACCGATTTTCAAAATTGTAGCAACATTATCTACTACGACCCTACAACATATCGCTGCCCAAATTTCATCAAAATCTATGCAGCGGTTACTGAGATTACGACGTTAGAAAAACGCCAAAAGACAGACAGACATACCGACAGACAGACCGACGGAAATGAGTGACGTGGATTTTCGTTATGTAGACATCATAAAACGCCCAAAAAGTATATTATCTCAAAATCGAAAATTTTCGCGATCACAATACTCCCCTCACCTATCGGTGTGGGAAGTAAAAAGGTTCTATATTTCTAAATCACCCATTTACAGGAAATACAGAAAAAAATGGAGTCAAGTTGATTGACTCAGTACTTCCCACACATAACAGTTGCAACCAAATCATCGCCCGCCTGTCGTTAAAAAACATCCAAGACAAAAACCTCTCCGTAGGAACTAAAACGACACAATTCAGCTTCAACTGGCCGAAACGAAACAACCAGGAACCCCCAAATTGTTTAAAAACTAATTTTGAACTATTTTTATATTTTTAGTTTTCTCATTATTGCTGCGCCGCCACTGACACGATTTATAAAAACCATACGCATTTTTCATCCTTGCCGCGGTATAATACTGTCTAAATAAAATGAATTCCATAATTTCCATGTTACTAAATTCAGAACTATCCAAAGCAATACCTACTCGTATGTATACATCAGACAATTCTAAGTTCCTTGATTTCTGTAATAGTCAAGGCAATGTTCGGATGGACCTAACAAACTTCTATTATTCCGCTAGGTCTTTCCTTCACAGGACAATGGACAGCCTATTATGAATGAAATACATTTTTGGGTTTTACAACCCCCCACCCCCTAACCGCCCCAATTTCACCCTCACCCAAAAAAAAGTAAATAATGATCAGGAACCCCTAAAACGCCTAAAAACAAAGTTTGAGCTATTTTTATATTTTTTGATTTTTTAATATTGCTACGCCGCCACTGACACGATTTTTCCAAAACATACGCGTTTTCTATCCTCCCCGCGGCAGTAATACTGTGTCAAAATTTCATTAACATCCATCCGATAATTTTCGCGTTACGCAATATAAAACGATCTAAAACAACACTCGGATGTATACATCACAAATTCTAAGTCCCTTGGTTCCTATTATAAGCAAAGCAATGTTCGGATGGACCTAAAAAAGTGTATTATGCCGCTAGGTCTTTCATTCACAGGACATTGGACAGCCCATTATGAATACAACAAATTTTTCAGTTTTACAACCCCCCACCCTCCAACCACCCCAAATTCACCCCCACCCAAAGAAAAGTAGAAAATGATCAGGAACCCCGAAAACGCCTAAAAACGAAGTTTGAGGAATATTTGAAATTTTTCGTTTTTTGTTAATTACTCCACCCCCGTATAACGATTTCCAAAATTATCGGAACATTACCTACTACGACAACATAGCATATCGCTGCCCAAATTTCATCACAATCCATGCAGCGGTTACTGAGATTACGACGTTAGAAAAACGCCAACAGACAGACAGACCGACAGACAGACCGACAGACAGACCGACAGACAGACAGACAGACCGACAGACAGACCGACGGAAATGAGTGACGTGGATTTTCGTTATGTAGACATCATAACATGCCCAAAAAGTGCATTATCTCAAAATCGAAAATTTTCGCGATCACAATACTCCCCTCACCTATCGGTGTGGGAAGTAAAAGAAATTAGTTAGTAAGAAATATGAAAATATTAAATATAATTAAATAATAAGTTAATAACAAAGAAAATATGTTTAATCTTAATTAATAATAGTACTCCTACATATAAAAATAACTTTTATACCAAATTCCAATAGAGAAATACAACAAATACAATGGATCACTAAGTTAATCCATTTGTTCTATGGATCACTAGGTTAAGCAATTTGTTATAGAGGATAGGAAAATATCCGAACCTCCGCAACGTGTATTAAATAAATTACAACAATAGTATAACGGACATCTGGTTAGCAAGTTAGATCTCGGTCTGAAGCAATGGAATGCTACAGAATGTCTACATTCAGTCTAGGTACTCTAAATTGAATCTGATTGACTAGAGCTATACAGTCTATTTGATTGTGCAAAAGTTTGTATAAGAAGGCAGTGGCCAACCTGAACCTTCTATTTTCTAGAGATATAACTTGGAATCTATGTAGTTACAAAATATTGTGGTCATAACCCTGTGGTGGATAGGTACCATCGACTCGAATGCAAGATATTTGAGAAATCTTCTCTGTAACGACTGAATTCTTAAGATGTCTACTTGGTAGATCGGATGCCAAATTATAGAGCCATACTCTATTTTGGACCTAACGAAGCTAAAATATAATTGCTTTATGATTTCTGGATTCTGGAAATTCCTACTGCTTCTTATTATAGAGCCCAAAGTTTTAGAAGCAGCATTAATTATGTTATTAATATGGGTTTTAGACCCAAAATATTTATCAAAAACGATACCCAAATTCGTAATTTCGTCACATCTAGTTAAAATGTGGTTATCTATTTGGTAATCGAATAATATGGTAGTTTTCCCGCGACAGTATGAAACTACAAATTTAAAAGAGTTCGATGTGCCGTAGGGGGCGCCCTCTATTCATGTTAGCAAAACCGTTGTTGAATTTGGATTTCTCGCCTTAAAAAAACCCAAGATGCGTAACTTTAGATCGATGTGCCATTTTTTGCGAAATAATTGAGAAAAACCAAAGTAAAAGTGAAACTTTGACTCCCTGTATCTTGAATGTCGATAATAATGTGAGGTCACCCTGAATGAACAATGAATAAACATGTACGAAAATATTAGCAAACAGATGTATGTCACTGACCTTGAAAAAGTTAAATGCTGTTCAGATTAAACACATAAAAATACATTTTAAAATTCTAATGTCTCTTCGTATCTCACATTGTTATGGAACAAATAAATGAAAGTAGCTTCATTCCATAGCTCCACTTTTTCGACGATGTATGAAGTGGTTTTTATTCTTTTCCTTCAAAACAAAGTGGGATACGAAGAGACATAAAAAAAGTTGGGTTCTCATCTGTTTCGTCTGAAAAACAATATTAAATCTTTTTTAAGATCAGTAGCATACATTCAATATTTTCCAAACTTTGACACCATGTTTCTTGAACACCAGTCCTTAGGACACATGTTTAAAGGAACTTTTCTACTTGAATTTGGGTCAGAAATAGGCCTTCGAAATTGCGGCCTATCATTTATTAACGGTAGATGATAACGTTCAGAGAAGAAACGTAAAATTGATTACAAAAACAGGGGAATACAAAAGCGAAGGCGTCTTGATTCCACGCGTCCCATCCATATGATTCTAAACAACATAGCATTCGACTTTAAGCAATTTTCAGTGCGGCTTGCATTTGCAATGACGATAAATGAATCGCAAGGGTAGTCGTTGAACGTTTGTGGAATCAATCTTGATATCCATGTTTTTCACATGGTCATGAGGGATAGGTGGGCCGTGAGAATGTATAATGGATGAATGCATGTATAAAGTAAAATTCCTTTTCTGCTCTGAAAATTTGCAATACAAACGAAAATATTATAATAAAGTAAGGAAAAAATTGCCAGAAGTGTAGGGGAAAGGTAAAGAGCCGTCAGAGGGCGCTTAAGTTGAGAAACATTTTGCAATGATTATGTCACTCGGTACACTTCTGACAATAATTTACATATTTATTCTATGCTCGGTTCTATGAGTCTAAATGAAACTAATTACAAACCGTCAGAAGGCTGGGCAGAAAGAAGAATGTCGGAGATATTGTCGGTAGTAGGAACATCGGTGCTCCACTAAATTTATCATGATATCTAGAAATTTATATTTTATTTCATCAAGTACACTTTTGAAGATTGATTAACATAATTAAGAATATATCAGTACACTGTTGGTCAACTGTCAGAAGTCAGGAACGCATTATTTTTTTTATACGATAACATGGAAATAATTTTTATTTATACCTTTAATAAAAATATATCAGTCATTAAATTGAATACTTAGGCCCGATTTTATCAATATGCTCCACTCCAACGAACAGATTCTATTCGTCGATTTTTAACGAGCTCTTTTTATTGGACATTGAGGTCTCTAGTTAATAAGTATCATCCAATAGTATTTTATCAATATTGGAAACAAAATGTCAAAGCTGGATGACACTTTTGTCAAAAATATTCTAAAATTCATGTATCAAAATCATAGTAGAAAATCAAAACAAATCAATTGATTTGCAAGTAGATCCCGGTTTTTCATTTTTGCCTTATAATTATTGTATAATTATTAATTGCGAACTGCGCTGGTTTGTAACACAATCATAAAAGTGGTATTATCACAGCCACCTTAATTAATAATCAATAATACCACCTCACTAGTTACTACTTCCCTCAGTCAGAAATTGATTATACACACATACATACTTGAAACTTCCAACTACGATGCATGCTTGTTATAGAACTTCTTATAAATATAGTCACAAAGTAGGCACAGGTGCTGCTGATATCATTCATCCTATACTTCAGGTTTATATGAAATTATTCCTTCCTCCATGTAAGGTCTAATAATTAATAAATAATTCAATTGCCTCTGTATTTTCTGTAACTATCTGTTCCCTTCAAAACCAGGAATGGTTTTTGGCTTTATCCACATTCCAGACTTTTGCCTAGAAAGCTTAACGAAATTAATAGTTAATACCAATTCCAATAATAAATTCACCTTGTTATTCTTTTATTTACACATTTCTTTTCACAAAACAGGTACGGAGATACGTTTCTTGTTTCTTTTTTCACACAAAACAGATACGGTTATCTAGTTTCGTCTAGTGATGGGATAACTCGAATGAAAATGTACTCGAGTACTAGATTATTGATATAACCGACGTCACTCGATTACGAGTGAACGATGCGAGTATTGCGAGTTACAAGTGAAAGCAGCAACTAAAACGTAACACATTTTTATTCATTCTGAGCTAAACTGAACCAACGGCAAGTGTCGCTCCGTCAACGTTGCACCGGATCGAGCAAGACTCGAATGAAACAGAATCTGCTAGACAGTGATGTAGGAAACGTACTTAGCAAATATGAATTAACAAAGAAGCAAACTAAATATAAATATTCTATATAATCTAATTTTATTTAATTTTGTTGTAAGTTGTCGAGAAAAAAGTAACCATATTTTTTTAATTTAACAAAGAAACTTCGACAAACTGGACACAAGTAACATCAAATTAACAATAATTGATAGGGTGAAATAGTAAACATAAATAGAATAATTAGAAACTTACCACAAACTGAACATTTTAAAATAATATCAATAAGATATTATATTTTCGCATTAGTTTGAACAAAATAAAGTACTATAATGATAAAAAATTAAAACTCATTCTACAAACTAGGTAACTTGGAATAAAATATGAATTATAGAGGATCTCACAGAAAGAGGGATTAAAAAATTACATTTTTAAGAAAAATTAAAACTCTCATTCTAAGGCAATAGGTAACATTGAACAATGACAATAATAGAAACTCACAGAAAAGAATTTGAAAAAATAATAATATTCAGATTTTTTTTGTGATAATCTGCTTACTTCATAAATTAGAGAGTTGAGCTGCTCCAGAAAAAACTCTTCTCGATGCTACCGACGGCGACCTACTTGGTACGCATAAATATTTACTGACAAGTTCATTCAGGTCATTTTGAGTGAAATTTAACTCGAGTGATTATAGAAATTGGTTGGTTTTCCCCATCACTATTTCTGTCTAGTTAAAAGCACAGAATAGGTAGTTAAAAGCAACTGTCAAGTTGGCGGTGGGGCACTGGGGCGGTACCCTGACTGCCGTGTTGCCAGATGAATATTTTACTCGTAGGACAGAGGAGTAGTTCTGCCCTGTGAGCTGTGAGTTTCTGAAATGTACTGGATGAAAGTAATGAAATGTACAAGACTGTACTGAATTATTGTACTAAAACCTGCGACCCGTGAATTTCATTATGAGCTGGCAATTGACACCACATGGACGCTGTATAATTTTGTGAAGAGCAAAAAAACAAAAAAACTCTTACTGCATTCTTGCATTATACATCTATTTGAGAAGCTACAACGTATGAAATGGAGATTTTTATTGATTTTTTGAAAACTGAAAATGTACTAGAATTCAGCCTTCGTGTACCTACTTTTGTACTTTGACGTCGAAAATAAACTAGAAATATTACAAATGTACTAAAACAGTGCAATACTGCAAAATAAGACGTGTTAACCTATTCCGCTGGTGCGTTTTCAGTAACTTCATTTGAGAGAACATTCAATGCTAGTGAGCATAAGAAAAAATCAAAATTGGATTCATGGGAGATTTGTTTCAAAAGCACATTTTAATGCTGTAATCTTAAAGCTTGTTATCCTCCAGGGGTACTGTGGGTGTATGGTGTAACAGACTTTAATCAAGACATTATGTAACAGGAAATTTCGGTGTAAAAAGCTCAGAGCTAAAAATAGCAGATTCCCAGAATAGGAAACTGGCAACGATGCGACCGCTTCGTCCTAGACCATGGCCGTCTAGACAAAACTCTTCTTTTTGTTCTTCTTTTTCTTATTCTATCTCAATCTCTGTTTTATGATCTATGATCTCGATAAGATTGCCCACAAACACGAGTTTAACCACAGACCATAGTTTAACAATGTCAAACACAGTTGTGCTGTTCTGTAGGATGCGATGCCACAGAAACTGATCGAAAGGAAGACGAGGGTTGTCTTACGTAGTGATGGGCTTTAAAAATATGTTTCTAATTGGTATTGTCATGGCCGACTCACTAGGCCGGAGATGAAATATGGCAACACTGAATCAGCGGGCCGAGTTTTCATTTGTTGTTATGTCATGTGTATACTTCCAGGAGCAGAAAATATGGTTGGAAGGTGATTATTAATGTGTTTCTAATTATTTACCTGCACAAACGAAACTATAAAGATAAGATGTCTGCAAAGCGTGTAGTACCAGGTTGCACTAGCAATCGGGCGTCCAATAAGGGACATAAACAGAAGTGAGTGAAAGGTATTCTTCGGAAGGGCTGGTTATATTTATAAGGATAAAGACAATAATTTACAAACATTTCAAATGATAACACCTATTTTAAAGCAAACCTATAATGTTTTCTGGACCTCCCAAATATCACAGAAAAATACAGTTAATAGAACTCATCTGGGCATGCATCTGGGGCATACCTACGAAAGGATTTGATAGTGAAAGGGAATCAAGACCAGCAAGAATGGCTTCACAGTGACCTAATAGTGACTTTTTCTAGCTCAAGTGACAATTTACAAAGTAAATTGAGTGTTCATTTAAGTGGAAGTGGAAGTGGGAGCAGGAAACAGGTTGCGTTTATTTTTATTTTGTAGTGTCTGACTGTGATGAAATAGACATCAGATGTAAGTGGTATTAGTAGTAGTAATTCTAAAAAGTATTTTTCTTAATTTATTAACCCAGATGAACTCTAATACATATAAAATGTAATAATTATTCTGAAACCATAGGCCAACTATTTGACAGCTAAGCCACGTTGCCACATCTAAGGCTCCGGCCTAGTGTAGAGTCGGCCATGGTATTGTTGGCATGATAACTCTTTTGTATTATTGGGCAACGATCTAGTTAGGTGGAGTGTTTGAAACCAATATACTTGTCATGCCATATTCATAGTGGAAGCACTGGCTGCGTTAGTAATATTATTATGCAGATGTTTTTCTAAATTTTATTCTTCAGGTTTCATTATTTACTTGCTTCAGAATAGTTATATTATTTTTATTATCTTATTAGTAGTTATTTATGCCCTACTCACCTACTGCATAGTATAAACTATATTGTAGCTACTTTTTTATGTCATTGAATTTTATGGAATGTTATATAAGATTAAAATATGAAATCACTTTATTTTACCTACATATTTTTTCAGTTTCTATCATATTTGTTATTGTAGTATCTTGATTCTTGAGTAAGTCTTATTTTTTACGGATAAAGAAAATTGATCTGTGAAGCATCGACATCGGGTTATTTAGCACATACATTCATAACTACTATTAAAATTTTCTATCGAAGTGAGAGCTGTAAATAAGTAACGGGACCTTCAGTATTCGTGTATATTCTTTACTTCTCTTCGGAATATTCATTACCAACATTGTTATATATGAATTTGTTGTTTATGACAAATAATAATAATCATGATACGTCATGATTATGTAGGCCACGACAAACACAAATATCTTCTGACCGACAACATCCCATCTCTAGGAAAAAAGTAGTGATCCATAGACAAAGTACCTATTTTGTGCTGACGCGGCGGACCTATTTTGTGGGTGTCTTTGACGTATTCATCTGTAACCGTACCTGCTTTGTGTTCATTTGTTTTGTTGACAAATACCTAGATTCCTAGATGTTCATTTTCAATTCTTCTTCTTACTTTTTCAAATTAAAAACAGCTAGGTATATAAGTTTTCAGCAGCCCTTTGTACGGTTTGCCTATTGAGGTGTCAACACCCTCTCAACATAAATATTATTTTGGATAAAGGTATAAGTAAACTAAGGAATCTGTATACCTATTTTACAAAAGGAGGATGATATAGGAAAAACCAACGAGGAAAAACGAATCTGGTTAAGTACTTCCATAATATATATATCCTTTTTTTTACTATAATACAAAGAGGTATTATATCTCACAGGTATTTATAATTATTATAGATAGTAACAGCCCTGTTTCATCAGAATGATAGAGAAATTAGACTTTCTTTTCATCAACATATATCAAAGTGCTGATCAAAGTGGGATGTGATTAGCGAAATAGTGTGTTTTGCTTTGTGAAATGCAACAAAATGTTATCTTTACCTGTCTTTACTATAAACAAAGGTATATTGCAGGTATTCATAATAATTGTTATAGGTAGTAACTTTTTTTTAATCAAAATAATGCATTTGATTGAATTACTTCTCTTCATTATCATGTTTTAATACATCAACAATCCAGTGATCAGATGGTGGAATCTGATTGGTCTAGATCAATTAATCGTTAGACCCTTCGTTCAACAAGAAAATGCAAGTTTTCACCCATTTAGGATGGAAAATCAGAGTTGAGAAGATACTAGAGGGTTCATAATGGTCCATTATATATAAAGCATGTCTTTTTTCACCTTTTTGAGGGAAACTTCAAGAGAAATCAATAATTTTCTGAGAACTTTGACAGATGCTATTTCTTGAATGGGCTGCTCTGATTGGTCAAAGCCCTTGTTAGAATGCATGTGTTGATAAAATCGGGCCTTATACTAGTGAATCGCGAATATTAATACTAATTAAATATTACTCGAATGCAAAATTACTCTGTCGCATAACCATCCTTTTCCATGTCATCATCAAATTCTACGTTCCACATTGTGATTGCTACCTGCTTCATCAATATTGATGCTCTTATGATGGTTGTTTTTCCACTTGCGAATTTTTTTTCCTACATTCAAAGTCGATGATGTTGATAGAACTAGTAATTCAATGAACAACATTTTTAGATAAAAAACAATGGATACGACGCGAACTTACCTGAGATACTTCCAACAGACGCCGGTAAGACCTTTCCTTCAGTTTTTTCAATTTATCGTATTGTAGTAAGTAGGTACTTTTTTGGAATGGCCAAAAAATTCTTCCAACACATGGAATGAGATCCATGAGTTTCTATGACGTATTCGGTAACATCAGTGCCACCATATTTCATGTTCAATCCTTCATGAACACACAGTTTCGCATGGCACTGTATTAATTTTTCTTCAGTGGTTTTTTCTAATTCACTCGAAAACAAATCGACCGATTTAAAAAAATTAAATGTCAAAATGAAGGACTTCGACATACCTTTGCTACAAGATATTACTCGATACCCCTAGTTATTTTAAATTTTCAAGGGGATGACCCTGTATATTATACACGATATTGATAAAAAGTAAAACTACAGAAAATGCCTTGCAAACCATTTTGTTAGCATTCGATAAGGTCATGGAATACGTTGGGCATACCTGTCTTTACCATACTCAGTTGATTTTCCTAGCTTACTTTCTGCCCCCCTATTCTGTTTTTATTTTTTATAGCATTTTAATTGTAGCGGCGTACGGTCATATGAAAAATGTGTATTCTTATTTTTAATGTCCATGTGAGGTTTGTCTTTTGAGATAATTAAACCATCTTCACCCTCATGTCGTAAAACGTTGTAGACAGAACTCGCTACAAGTTCCCCGACTTTCAGGAGGCTTCCTCTGGTTTACCTCACCTAATCCAAACATAATATGAGATTTGCGAATGGTTATCTAGTTTACCTCCTCCAAAATTGCTTATATCGTTTAGCTCAAGGAACTCAGATTGTAAGTGCAGTATGAGAGACCTAGGACCTTTCAGTTCACTTTTGAAACTTTTATAGGTAAGAGAGGAACACTCGAGACCCTTACTATATGCATCAGGGGTGGTCCTCAGTTTTTCCACCAACAAACTAACACATGAGTGTTTGAGCGATGTTTTACATATATTTAGAACAATTGGTTAGAAGGTTGCTCATTAATACTTTGTTGCAGCATGTAAAGTGACCAGTTGATGACACGTGATGAAACTATCGATCACCACTGTCGGGGTTACAATTGATAATCAATCGCCACTAGCATTTAACTATTCTCTGAATAAAACATGCTGATATGGAACTTACACCTTTTAGGTATATATTAACACAGCCGCTAGAACGTCTATTGGTTTAATCATAGAAGTTTTCTTCGCATATTGCATGATGCACACATTCTTGGTAATAACAAAAGTGTTGGACTTAATATCCGATATGTATCTATCTGCAATAAGTAATCAAATATTATTGAACAAGTCTGCATACGATATTTTGACTAATGATAACACGTTTTTGAATGGGTTTAACATATTGTGACAAAATAGTAACAAGAAACTATAGATGGCGGTTTCTTCTGTAACGGTTCACCCGTTTTCAAAATTACTTTTATATTATTTACTTGGCTACCATATACAAATAGCTTACAACTTCCATTTTTAGCAACTACTTCCTCATTATACTAGGTGCATTTTTAAAACTGTTTTACTCCTTACTTCTTCCTTTTCCCATCTCTATTCTTGTCAGCTGCTTGCGCATACCTGATGATTGGGGAGTATGCCCTCTCTCTCATTACCGACTTTAACCTCTATAGAAATGGGTGGCGATAGATCACTCTCCCTTTTTAATCTTCAACAGTTAACAGGTAACATAATTATGTCTCTCATAATCTTTTGTGTGTGTGCAATATGTGATAATCAAGGTAATTTGACTGCTATGGTTTCGCATATTTATTTTACAGCTATGTGTAGGAATGTGATTTTTCCGATTTATACATTTTTTTTATGAACATGTGATGGCGAACATTTTAATCTTTAAATATCAAGTCAATCATACACTGTATATTTATTAATTATCTAACAAAAGAGTCGCTGAACATTATTCTTTGTTCTATCTATTCGCTCTTGTATATAACTATATATTTTTTTTAATCTTTACCATGTGAACATTTGAAAGTTATCTGCTTTTTGGCTTTTTAATACCCCCATGCTACTTCATAGATTTGTTTCTGAAGTATATGAATGCAATTTATCAAAATGTAAGAACGCATGAAGATCCATACTTCAGAAACAGATCGTGAAGTCCTGTGAAGTTCTCCACAAGATGCTAATTACCAGCCATAACTCTTTCACAGGAAAACCACCTTTTTTTTTCGGGGTGCCAACATCAAGACAACTTTTTTTCTCGGGGTGCCACCATCAAGACCACTTTCTTCGGGGTGCCGCCAAGGAAAACCGCACTTCTTTGGAAGGGCACCACACCTCTTCCATGCCACCACCATGAACACTTTTCCGAGGTGACACCACCTGAACTCCTTCTGAAGAAGCCAGCCCTTCGGAGCACCACCTTCTCTTCGGAAGGGCACCACGAGGACTTCCCTCCGAAGATGAGTAGTCATTTTCAAAAAAAAAAAAAAAATAGATAGAATGTACTGCATTCATATACACTGAAATAAATCTTTATTAAACCATTGTTGTCCTATTTTTCATTTCTTGGCGGCTAGCTAGACTCACGCACACACGCACGCACCCACATACCCTTGTCTCATGCTAACCAATTGAGCTGCTGGTTGCTATGAACAATTTTATTGTTACACTTCTTTGCTGTGTGCAGTGACAATCTGAAAAATACAAACACGAAAAAGTATATCTAACAGGCTTAATTAAATAATATCCCTGTATGTTCGGAGAACAGTCAAAAATATGAATTATCCTGATTCATCTATGGGGGTGGCGCAAACTGTGAAACTTTCTTCAATGAAAATGTAATATTTCTTATCTCTGAAGATTCATTTGCTTTAACTTATACTACATCCTACTTGTTTTGCTTTGTGAGATACTTCTGAAGGGTATCCTTGATCGACGAAGATTGAAGTCCTTTTTCTCAGTTCGAATTTCATTTTATACCAAAAATAATTATTGACTTGCTGTGGCGCAACTAGAGGCCCGCAGCTGCGGGGGCCCGTGGTTTTAGGGACCCCGTAGTCTTGGAGGCTCAGGGTCCTCAAGCGCCATCGTTTGTGCAACAAGAAAGTAGTAAATTAAAAGGTCGCTTTTCTTGTATGTTAGTATGTTTTACAAATAATACATCAACATATGAACCCCACAATACATAAATACAATCAAAAAAGTGGGACAGTATTACATTTTAAACTAAATCCATAAAATCGGTCAGTATCCGCACTAAATGAAAAAATACGGCAAGAGAGCATACATAAAAAATGTTTTGGCTAATTTAACTTGGTGTCTTTCACAATATGGGTCACACAAACAAGCGACACATATTAGGTGTAAAATACAAACTAAACAAGACCTTTTAAAGAAACAAAGAAAGATGTGTGTTTTCAAACCACTAATAATTTTGTAACTTTTCGGGTGATTTACACATGTAAAGGTCATTGTTTAGTTTGTATTTTATACCTATGTGTGTGTTGGTTGTTTGTGTGACCTGTGTTGTAGAAGACACCGAGTTAAACTGTCCAACAATTTATGACGTTTTTTGTTTGAGTTTGAGAACTGCATTTTAAAAACATGAAAACGTGAAAGCCTTGAAGATGGCAATAGACATTGCCGAAAGCTTGACTGTTAACACCAGAGTCTCCTTCATGCAGTGAGCCGTGTTTTTTTTTCAAAATTTGGCCACAACCCCAAGATCTCCTCTTCTATATACATAGGGTAAGTCCTAAGTTGATAATTTTCTTAACTGCGTATAGAAGTCGTTGAAATGAACTACCTACTTTTTAATATAACTTTTTTCAGAAAACTGAAAAATAAGCGAAATGCAAAATAAAACGTGTAAATCTGGACTTGGGTATCACATTATTATGAACGCAACTTTTAAGATTTACGATAAACTGAAGAGGTGACTAGTGCGCTAATTGACAGGTACGAAAAAATTCCAGCAAGTTCAGATACTGACCTATTTGTTTCTGTGTCTCGCTCATTTTTCAGTTTTCGAGAAAAAGTTATTTGAAAAAGTTGTTTATTTTTGCGACTTCTACACACGGTTCAAAAAAAAGAGGTATCAACTTAGAATTCACTCATATATACATTGTATGTATCCACGGAAATCTTCTTGCGGGGGGCTCCGGAAAGTATCTTACGAATTTGATGTTTCGCCACATCTTGAAAATTAAGCATCGTAAGGCTTCATGTTCCTATCTCAATGTTCATAAAAATGTGAGGTCTATCACCGGCCAAGCGTTGTCAGTCGATTGTCAGTCACCCTGTATGAGCTTTTATATTTGAATTTCAATTTTAAATATGCCCTTGAAATTTCGGTCTATCATTATCTAACACCCTGTATATGTATTCGTCATTATCTCCACGACGCGACGCACACTTCACAGGCTCGACATTTCCAGACGATGCCTTGACGTTTAAACATCTAACATCTAGCTTGTATTTTTGACAACAACATCATACATGACAACAGTAACAAACAAATCATTAACACTATACAGTTTGTTACACCCTTCGTAGTCATTAAGTTTTCTTACGTTTTTCTAAATTTTCTAATATTCTGTATAATTTTCCTTAGATTCCTTCTCATAAGAACCTTCTACGAAGTAATAGAAAACTTATAAAGAAATGGAGTCAAGTTGATTGACTCCGTACTTCCCACACATAACAGTGATATCATTTTATTATTTTCCCTTTGTATGAAGCTATAGTCTGAGATCCCTTGCAACCAAACCATCGCCCGCCTATCCTCAAAAAACGTCCAACACAAAAACTATTAAATAGTTTTCTAAATCGCTCCGTAGCAACTGAAACGACACAATTTTTAATCTGCGAGCTTCATCTGGACGAAACGAAACAATCAGGAATCCCCAAATTTCTTAAAAACGAAGCTTGAGCTATTTTTATATTTTTAGTCTTCTTATAATTGCTGCGCCGCCACTGACACGATTTTTGAACACCATACGCATTTTTCATCCTTGTCACGGTAATAATACTATGTCTAAATTTCGTTAAAATCAATTCCATAACCCAACCTCACCCTAACCTAAAATAAATTAGCGTTTGAAGTTTAATAGCTACCTTTGCAGTTACTGTGGCGTGCATTGAATCATATGCATTACCAAGAGAGCAGTACTGGTATCCGGTAGGCTATGATAATAAAAAACTACATTTATACTCATTCATTATGTTGTTTGTTTCCTGACCTGTTAGTGGAAGCCGCCATGATAGTCTAGTTCTTTAAAAATTTTTATGAAAAATTGTGACGATTATTAGCTGCATTAAGAAGTCGTTTGCACTCAATGCAATTGCTGTTTTAAATTGGCAAACCTCAACGTTAAAGCCCTTCAACGTTAAAGCCCTGAAGATGGCAATAAGCATTGCCGAAAGCTTGGCTGTTAGCACCAGAGTCTCCTATATGATGTGACCCAGTCTCTTTTTTTTCAAAATTTTGGCCACAACCCAAGATTTTCTCATGTAAATTAAGTTTTTTTGGCCATAAGCTTCCTTCGTATTAATACTCATTCCATAGACTAGGGTAAACTTATCTACTTTCTGCACAGGTGTATGTGTGATTATGGATTTAATTTCATAGTAATATCCACACACCATTAAAATTGATAAATGATGTCTAGTTCGATTAATAGACCACCACTTTTTTGCATTATCATTTCCTCATAGATTGTGGAACTTGCTTGATCAATGCCGTCATGTTATTCAAATAATATTGGCAGGTAATGTACCATTGTGTTCTATAATAATTGCTATGCACGAGTAACCAAGTCGTTCGATGGCGTAGGATAACAGGGGAAAGAAGGAGGGAAGAAGCAGCATACATTAAGCAATATAAGACCAACATGTTTTACAACTAGCGTATTAGCATTAGCGGTTTTACTTATATGCATCTTGTATAACTAGGTTACCTTAAGGACCACAACTGCCGCTGCTACTCTAGTGGCACTATTGGGGTTCCGTCCTGAACTTTTAGAGACAACGACGGCTGGTCTGAGGAGATCATCATTCTGGTCGGAAAGGGTCAAAGATACCTTAAGCCTAGACAAACGTGTAAACGTCATCGAATCATCTGCTAGATGGTCTGTGATCATCATAAAAATGGTCATAAATTTTGAAATACCCCGTATAATGTAACAGTGTCCTATATTGGAAGAACGAAAATCATTAGTAGAATTTGAATATGGAATAATATATAGGATGTCTCATTTAAAAAAATGCACGTTTGCATCACCACGTAGTTATGGATCACCCTGTATAAATTTAAATATTTTACCAGCAAGAAACATATCCGTGGCTTCATCTTTTATATACAACTTTTTCCGCTATCTTCTACAGTAGTGGAGGACCGAGCCGGTTCTAAAAACTCACCCTGTATAAGGCGCCTTGGAGGTGGAAATTGAAGTTGTCAGATTGAGATAAGTATAAGTGATTTGTGTTCAGTTGAGAAACAAAAAGATGAAAAGTATGTCGAGTTTAATCCCCTAAAGAAGAAGCAGATGTCCTGACAGACGGTGTCAGAAAAGGGATTATCAATCGAATTAAACCAGGAAAAATGGCGTCACGTGTCTTGATTTGTACTTCAGACACATTATTAGTGCTAACAAAAAATATGGAGTCCATCTATACCTACCCCATCCTCATCAAAAAAGTCAATATCGAACAGGGCCCTTTGAAACATCTAAAAACGAAGTTTGGGCCAAAACTTTCTTTTTTTGTTGATATCTCCTACGCCACTCCAAAAACAATATATTGTTTCTATATACATATACTATTACTTCACGCTTGTAATACGGTGTCAAAATTTCATCACAATCACAATCGTAATTTCAAAGTTACACGTTGTATGACTATAATAATATTTATCTTCACATATGTATACAATTATTTCACGAAATAAAATTCAAAGGCAGCATTCGGATAGGTCTAACACCAAAGTGAATTTGTTTGGTACAGTATTTTATGAATACAAGACCTGCCCCACCACTCCGCTTTCCCATCTCCAAAAAAATTGAAAAGGATCAGGAACCCCTTCTTCTTCAGGTGCCATCTCCATTTAATGAAGGTTGGCGACAATTTCGGCGTACTTATTTCGGTCTTGAGTGGTACGAATTAAAGATGATGTGTTCATACCAGTCCAATCGCGTATGTTTTTTAACCATGAATGTTGTCTGCGACCAGGACCACGTTTACCTCCGATTTTTCCTTCTATTATTAGTTGTAGTATATCATGCTTGTAGTTCCGGTATATGTGGCCCAGATAAGCAGTCTTTCTTCGTTCTATTGTAGTAAGTAACTCTCTTTCCCTTCTCATACGTCCAAGCACTTCATCGTTAGATATGTGTTGAGTCCATGATATTTTTAATAACCTACGGAAGGTCCACATTTCAAAAGCTTCATGTCTGTTCATGGTATCCAGTTTTAATGTCCACGTTTCTGCTCCATATAAGCGAACTGAGTGCATGTATGCCTTTACAAAACGGTATCTTAGGTTTAAGTTCAAGGTTGGGTTACATAACAGGTTTTTCGTCTTTAGGAACGTGGCTCTGGCTTGTTCTATCCGTGATCTTACTTCAACGTCAGGGTCTACATTTGTCGTTATGCAGCTGCCAAGATATTTGAATTTCTCAACTTTCTCTATTACGGTGTCATATATGTTTGTGTTCAGTTGTGGGTTTGGAGATCTTGTTATCGCCATTACTTTAGTTTTTGTGACATTAATTCTTATGCCTAGCTGATCTCCTACCTCTACAGCTTTGTTGATTAGGCGTTGAAGAGCCTCTGGACTGTCCGCAATGATAACCGTGTCGTCTGCATAACGTATGTTGTTCAATATCCTACCGTTGATTTTTATGCCGTCTTCCTCATCGCCTATTGCGTGATTGAATATGTGCTCAGAGTACATATTAAATAGTGTTGGCGATAAAACACAACCCTGTCGTACTCCCTTTTCTATACACACCGGTTCTGACGTTGCTTGTCCATATCTCACCGTTGCTTCTTGGTTCCAATAAAACTTTCCAATGAACTCGATGTCTTGTTTGTCTAACCCTTTTTTCTGCAGTAATGTCATAAGGACGGTGTGATCAACTCGATCGAAAGCTTTCTCGTAGTCTATGAAACAGGCATATACATCTTTCCTCAAGTCTCCACATTTCTGGAAGAGTATTGATAAACTGGCTAGTGCTTCCCTTTTTCCTAATCCTTCGCGAAATCCAAATTGCGCTTTGATCGGCTTCACATTTGTGGTAGATTCTAGCTTGTATAGTTTTAAGTAGGATCTTAAGCACTTGGATCATCAAGCTTATCAGTCGGAACTCATCACATTCCTTGGCTATAGATTTTTTAGGGAGGGGAATAAATATGGAGGTAAGCCAGTCTTTTGGAATATTACCTGTTGCATGAACTTTCTGTAGTAACTGGAACAGTGGCAGCAAATTTTCTTCTTCTAACAGTTTTAGCATTTCTATGTGGACTTCGTCCCTGCAGGAACCCCTGAAACGCCTAAAAACGAGGTTTGGAGGGGCTCTGATAAAAATTTGTTTTTTTACCAATTTCTCTGTAACACTACTTACTACGACCCCACAGTATATCCCTACACAAATTTCACCACAATACAGGCAGCAGTTACTGAGATTATGTAAATACAAGAACGCTAATAGACAGACAGACCGACGGAAATGAGTGACGTAAATTTTCGTTATGTAGATATCAAAAAGCGCCCAGAAAGCGCATTACCTCAAAATCGAAAATTTTCGTGATTACAATACTCTCCTCTCCTCTATCGGTGAAGGATGTAAAATGTGGAGAACGATCAGGAACCTAAAAGTTGCATAAAAACGAAGCTTGTATAAATCGTACGCGTTTTTCATCATCGCCAAGGGAAATAATACTGTGTCAAAAACTCACGAAAATCAATTCAATAATTTCCAGATTACACTACACAGAGCGATCTCAAGCAATACTCGTGTGTACACATATCTTGGATTCTCTAAGTGGCAAGTCAAGTTGGATGGACCTGAAAAGCATATCTGCCGTTAAGTCTTTATTCCATAGGTCAATAGAGAGCCTATTATGAACACAAAAACTCTCTCAGTTTTACAACAGAAAATGGCCAGGAAACCCGAAAATGCCAAAAATAAAGCTTGAGGAATATTTGAAATTTTTAGTTTATTGTTAATTACTGCGACGCCTATATATTCAAAATTATAGCAGCATTACCTACTACGAGCATATCACAATCCTTGCCTGGTTACTGAGATTACTACCCCAGAAAAAGTTAACAGACAGCCCGACAGACCGACACACCGACAGTCCGGCAGACTGGCAGACCAGCAGACCGGCAGACCGGCAGACCGGCAGACCGGCAGACCGGCAGACCGGCAGACCGGCAGACCGACAGACCGACAGACCGACAGACCGACAGACCGACAGACCGACAGACCGACAGACCGCCAGACCGACAGACCGACAGACCGACAGACCGACAGACCGACAGACCGACAGACCGACAGACCGACAGACCGACAGACCGACAGACCGACAGACCGACAGACCGACAGACCGACAGACCGACAGACCGACAGACCGACAGACCGACAGACCGACAGACCGACAGACCGACAGACCGACAGACCGACAGACCGACAGACCGACAGACCGACAGACCGACAGACCGACAGACCGACAGACCGACAGACCGACAGACCGACAGACCGACAGACCGACAGACCGACAGACCGACAGACCGACAGACCGACAGACCGACAGACCGACAGACCGACAGACCGACAGACCGACAGACCGACAGACCGACAGACCGACAGACCGACAGACCGACAGACCGACAGACCGACAGACCGACAGACCGACAGACCGACAGACCGACAGACCGACAGACCGACAGACCGACAGACCGACAGACCGACAGACCGACAGACCGACAGACCGACAGACCGACAGACCGACAGACCGACAGACCGACAGACCGACAGACCGACAGACCGACAGACCGACAGACCGACAGACCGACAGACCGACAGACCGACAGACCGACAGACCGACAGACCGACAGACCGACAGACCGACAGACCGACAGACCGACAGACCGACAGACCGACAGACCGACAGACCGACAGACCGACAGACCGACAGACCGACAGACCGACAGACCGACAGACCGACAGACCGACAGACCGACAGACCGACAGACCGACAGACCGACAGACCGACAGACCGACAGACCGACAGACCGACAGACCGACAGACCGACAGACCGACAGACCGACAGACCGACAGACCGACAGACCGACAGACCGACAGACCGACAGACCGACAGACCGACAGACCGACAGACCGACAGACCGACAGACCGACAGACCGACAGACCGACAGACCGACAGACCGACAGACCGACAGACCGACAGACCGACAGACCGACAGACCGACAGACCGACAGACCGACAGACCGACAGACCGACAGACCGACAGACCGACAGACCGACAGACCGACAGACCGACAGACCGACAGACCGACAGACCGACAGACCGACAGACCGACAGACCGACAGACCGACAGACCGACAGACCGACAGACCGACAGACCGACAGACCGACAGACCGACAGACCGACAGACCGACAGACCGACAGACCGACAGACCGACAGACCGACAGACCGACAGACCGACAGACCGACAGACCGACAGACCGACAGACCGACAGACCGACAGACCGACAGACCGACAGACCGACAGACCGACAGACCGACAGACCGACAGACCGACAGACCGACAGACCGACAGACCGACAGACCGACAGACCGACAGACCGACAGACCGACAGACCGACAGACCGACAGACCGACAGACCGACAGACCGACAGACCGACAGACCGACAGACCGACAGACCGACAGACCGACAGACCGACAGACCGACAGACCGACAGACCGACAGACCGACAGACCGACAGACCGACAGACCGACAGACCGACAGACCGACAGACCGACAGACCGACAGACCGACAGACCGACAGACCGACAGACCGACAGACCGACAGACCGACAGACCGACAGACCGACAGACCGACAGACCGACAGACCGACAGACCGACAGACCGACAGACCGACAGACCGACAGACCGACAGACCGACAGACCGACAGACCGACAGACCGACAGACCGACAGACCGACAGACCGACAGACCGACAGACCGACAGACCGACAGACCGACAGACCGACAGACCGACAGACCGACAGACCGACAGACCGACAGACCGACAGACCGACAGACCGACAGACCGACAGACCGACAGACCGACAGACCGACAGACCGACAGACCGACAGACCGACAGACCGACAGACCGACAGACCGACAGACCGACAGACCGACAGACCGACAGACCGACAGACCGACAGACCGACAGACCGACAGACCGACAGACCGACAGACCGACAGACCGACAGACCGACAGACCGACAGACCGACAGACCGACAGACCGACAGACCGACAGACCGACAGACCGACAGACCGACAGACCGACAGACCGACAGACCGACAGACCGACAGACCGACAGACCGACAGACCGACAGACCGACAGACCGACAGACCGACAGACCGACAGACCGACAGACCGACAGACCGACAGACCGACAGACCGACAGACCGACAGACCGACAGACCGACAGACCGACAGACCGACAGACCGACAGACCGACAGACCGACAGACCGACAGACCGACAGACCGACAGACCGACAGACCGACAGACCGACAGACCGACAGACCGACAGACCGACAGACCGACAGACCGACAGACCGACAGACCGACAGACCGACAGACCGACAGACCGACAGACCGACAGACCGACAGACCGACAGACCGACAGACCGACAGACCGACAGACCGACAGACCGACAGACCGACAGACCGACAGACCGACAGACCGACAGACCGACAGACCGACAGACCGACAGACCGACAGACCGACAGACCGACAGACCGACAGACCGACAGACCGACAGACCGACAGACCGACAGACCGACAGACCGACAGACCGACAGACCGACAGACCGACAGACCGACAGACCGACAGACCGACAGACCGACAGACCGACAGACCGACAGACCGACAGACCGACAGACCGACAGACCGACAGACCGACAGACCGACAGACCGACAGACCGACAGACCGACAGACCGACAGACCGACAGACCGACAGACCGACAGACCGACAGACCGACAGACCGACAGACCGACAGACCGACAGACCGACAGACCGACAGACCGACAGACCGACAGACCGACAGACCGACAGACCGACAGACCGACAGACCGACAGACCGACAGACCGACAGACCGACAGACCGACAGACCGACAGACCGACAGACCGACAGACCGACAGACCGACAGACCGACAGACCGACAGACCGACACCCCGACAGACCGACACACCGGCAGACGGGCAGACCGACAGACCCACAGACCGTCAGCCCAGCAGACCGACAGCAGGACAGACCGACGGAAATAAGTGACTTGGATTTTTGTTATGTAGATATCATACAACGCCCAAAAAGTGTATATTATCTCAAAATTGAAAACCTTCACGGTCAGAATACTCCTCTCACCGTTTGTTGTGGGAAGTAAAAGCACGATACGCCGTCCATATCGGAACAAATCGTACAAAAAGCTCCTTAACCTCAGCAGTCCGAAAAGGGCGATAATTTTTCTGGCTAAAGAACCTGACAGGCGCTTTTTGCGATATGCGTGGATAATGTCATACACGAGCTCGAGCAAAGGTCAGCTCTTGTATTCTTAATTAACGAGGGGAGGGAGATACCCGTGAGGTTCAGAATAAATTATCCAGCAATCTGGCAGACTAACCATGATGACAATGTCATTGTCAATTGTTTCAATAGCAGCAGCAACTTGATATTGTATACTACAACACCGGAATTATTGATGATAAATGTTTATATATTTTCTGTTATAACTGTTTTACGTTATACAAGTAGGTAAACAAAATGAAAGATTTTATAAAAAACTCTTAATAACTGAAATGCATGGTCATGTATAATGTGAAAAAGGACATGAACGTGAGTATAGATTCTGAAAAATATATAAACAAAGCTCAAAAATTATTCACACAGGTTCGTACTATGTATGTACGCTCTAAATGAAAAACTCTACATAAAATATTTAGTAATTGTTGTTTGCCTGTATGCAACTGGATTGTGACGGTCTAAAAAGTTATAAACTTGTAACCCGGCATTATAAACGTTATCATAAACATCTTCGAGCGACTCTAAATATCTTCGAGTCCGTTATATCCTGTTATAACCAGTTCGCGTCGGAAAAGTGTATCTGTTATACCCGGAGTGTCTGTTATAGAGGGTCTGTTACAACAGAAAAGTTTTTATAGGCCACGCATAGTATTTTAAACGGACCACGAGATAAGTCCGTTATAGCCGGATGTCCCTTATACAGGGTCCGTGATAAGCGGAGTCTAGTGTAATCCGTACAAAGTGAATTATCAGGACAAAAATGGATTTGAATCATTCACAATACACTTTATTTTGACAACCAAGCCGGCTCTCAAAAATGATGAGTCAACTTTTTGTAATGACACCCTGTATGTTTTTCCACACGAGCGAAAGTTTTTAAACAGCTCTTCAAAATTGGCTCTTAATAATCTGAATGAATTGTGATACTCTTTTATTCATAATTATTATATTTGTATATCCATTTAAGTCTATTTTCTTGATATATGCGCTAAAATCATTAGACATTACCATTATAATTATGTTACGTATCTGCTAACCATAGTGATCTGTGTGTTCTGTGAAAAGTGACAAGTGAAAGATAAGACATATAAGACATTTGATTTGGACAAGATAGAGGTTATGAAAAAACGTGGTAATGAATGTGACGGAAAAGTGGAAATTGGAAAAGTGTAACAAAGGAGTTGTTATAAAAAGGAAAAAGGTTTTTACTGAAAAATACAACATATTTATCTTTTAAATATAATTTTTTAAATACGGCTTTTTGGCAAGGCACAAACTGAGAAACGTATGGCGATTCTGAGGTAACACAGCACAGCGCGTGCTTTTGTAACTACCTGATTGAAATGGATCGACGCAAATTGTCCAAGGAGTGCGGCGGCCACGACTCGAGCCGACAGATGGTCGTGCGGCGCTGTAGAGACACAGTTACTCGCGTCATTTACAACAAGTGCTTTTATATATAAAAAAAGGCAAAAGAGATATTGATAAGGGCACACAAAGAGCTTTACGATACTGACGATGCTAACTATATGAAGACAAAACCGAAACCGTATTTCAAGGCATAAAAACATCTCAGCATCATTTGATTCTGATTCTAAACTCAGTCATTTCAAAACTGCGACCACAACTGCGACTCAATATACGGATCACCATTCTGCGCGTATGACACGTAAGTGTCGTGTCACGGCACGTCACATGCGCTATACGTGTCCCAATTTGCCCATTTCGTTTTAAGCTAGTTCTGTTGTCTGGAAGTCGTAGCGATACAAAAAATTATAGGCCGACATCTCTTGCAAGATTGATAGAAAAACACGAGGCAATCTGTTTGCCAGAGTTCTTCTTGAAAAACAATTTATTTAACCCGAATCAGTTTGACTTTCTCAACAAAAGCTCTTAGTGCATTTCTCAACATTTTTTATGAGAAAATTGATGAAGGTAGCAAGTTGGTTCAAATACTACTTAGTAAAGCATTTGACCTGGTCATCATTATACGTCACAATGTCTTAACAGACATGTTGTGAACTCGTAAAATGCGTTAAGTCGCTTCTAGAGTACTGGCGACACGATATTATCAATGGTTTTAAAGGAGTGATACACGTACGAGCTTTTTCGCCTGTGTGACACCGTAAGTACGCGTACTTTAAAACCATCGCGCAAACCGCCGGCGATCCAACTGGATTAAAATCTTGCTCGTAACTTGTCTCGGCTCGTACTGCGAGGCGCGAACCACCACTTTGTTTCGGCAGGCCATCGATGCGCAACGCTTGTTGTGTTTGGCGTTTGTTTATTTAGGAAAATCATCAAAATGAGTGATTTCAGCTTCACGTGTGTCACCGACGTCGAGCCGAGTAAGTTCGTGAACTTAAAAACCGCGTACTTAAAGTGCCTACGTGTATCACTCACTTTAGGTATTATGGTAGCTCGTCATCGTTCGCGATTTACTGTCAGTTCAATGGTTCATACTTAGCAACTGTTTTGTCGTATCCACCCAGCGTGTAGGGGAATGGCCAGGGCACTGCCCACTTGGGGCATGATCCTGAACTACAAGTTTCTCCATGTTATCGCTTCTGTGAATATGTCCGAAGAATTTGAGCATTCTCGTCGACACAATGAAGGATTGACCTGGTAGATCATGTCTTATTACTAAAGAAATTGGACCCCTGTGGTATCAGACCTAGTATGCGTGGTTGCAAAGAAGGAGTACCACAAGGCTCGATACTAGGTCCATTGTTTCACGTTACGTGAATGATTTCAACAGAAGTTATGTAGTTTATGCAGCTGATACATCTCTCTTCGTCTCTCAATCCGCTTCATCCTTTCATGAGATGAACCAAGTCATATTTGCCTGTGCCGAACTCCATTTCGTAATCCTAAACTACCCTCAGCGATTGTTGTAGGTCGCGTTGGCCGCAGGCATAAAGTTTTATGTCATCCATATAAAACAGATAGGTGACCTTGTGTCTTCGGTGATTGGGTGTGCCACAGCTGTATCCTTTAGTATTCCTTAGCGCTATGGACAGAGGCAAAAGTGAGTTGCAAAAGAGCAAGGGGTTCAAGGGGTCTCCTTGGACACATCTTTTAAATGACACCAACTCTGTCTGAACCAGAGTTTCACCCGATATTCCAATGAACCAGGTCTTCCAGAGTGGCATCAGTTGTTTGATGCATCCCACCATATAATCGTCCACCGAAAGATATTCCAACAGCCGCACAATCGGTTCATGAGACGTGGTGTCGAATGCCTTGCGATAGTCAATCCAGGTCATAGAAATGTTTCGCCTGTACTACGGAGTCCTGCGTGACACGCTGGTCAATCAACAGGTTCTTCTTGCAGCCAGCTACTCCTTTCTTTGACCATCTCTGTTAATACACGTCGAGAGATATAGTATTTACAGCTTGAAGGATTCGCATGTACAAGATTCTGGTGAAAAACCTGTAACATGCGTTGAGACATGTAGTTGGCCTGTATTTTTTGAGATCAGACAGATCTCCGGTCTTCGGTGAAGCACGGTGCCACCCTCGACAAACCAAGCCAGAATTCGCTGCTCCTGATTTAGCCACGAGTTAAAAACTCTAGATAAATGCCGGTGACAACTTAGAAATTTTTTCCACCAGAGCTGGAGCACGAAAATATCCCACCTACGGCTTGGGCTACTGCTCTCGTAGCAGTTCAGCAGATTAACCCTGAGCTCCGTCGTCCACCTAAAACGGTCCATGGCATAGCAGGGGTCGTCAACAGGACAATCCGAAGCACCACCATCTTGCCCAATGCCGACTTCAGAAACCGGCTCGGTGTAGGTGCTTTTCCTACCGGGTGGTCGAACCCGAAGATAGAGCCCGTCAGATGGTTGTCTTAGGACCCCAATCAGCCGACATTTCCAGAGGCAGCCATCCAAATTGTCTCCTGAGGATTCACCTGTTTTTTACTTCCCACACCGATAGGTGAGGGGAGTATTGTGATCGCGAAAATTTTCGATTTCGAGATAATACGCTTTTTGGGCATGTTATGATATCTACATAACGAAAATTCACGTCACACACTAACGTCGTAATCTCAGTAACCGCTGCATGGATTGTGATGAAATTTGGGCAGCGGATGCTGTGGGGTCGTAGTAGGTAATGTTCGTATAATTTTGAAAATCGGTGCATAGGCGGCGGAGTAATTAGCAAAAAAAAATAAATACTGCTGAAACTTCGTTTTTAGGCGTTTTAGGGGTCCCTGATCATTTTCTACTTTTTTTTTGGTGAGGGTGAAATTGGGGTGGTTGGGGGTTGGGGGGTTATAAAATTGAAAAATTGTATACAGGCTGTCCATTTAGTGTGTAATTCTTCGATATCTCGCAAGGTAGGATAGAAGAAAATCTCAAATATAAAAGTTATTTGGTTACTTGAGATGCATATCCTAAAAATATTTTGAAATATACAGGGTGTTGCGGGAAAGTAGGATAGAGATCAACTTGATTTTTTTATATGGAACTATAACTTTCTGTCAAGTTCTTCTAGTGTCCATCATTGATCTCTATCCAACCCTAAAATATTTTTGGAATCGGTTGGGACGTTGCCAAGTAATAATTTATTTTCTATTAATTTCCGCATTTGCAAGGTCGCAAGTAATACGTTCAAATTGATATATTCCTTTAACTTTTCTCAATAATATTACACAGCGAATTACTTGAATATTAAGCGGATATTATTCTGGATGCTACCAGCAATTTGTATCTACAGGGTGTTTTTGGCAGAGTTTTAAATTCCGGCAACTTAAAGGTCGTTTTACTTTGTTTTTTTAAATGTAACACCCTGTCTTTTTTATTTTAAATCGAAATATCTACAAATACTCTATCTCGCCTTGTAATATTTTTTTTCGCGTTTTCGACGTTGCCAAGTTATAAATTATTTTCCCAAAGTTTTAAACAAGTATCCCCGATTTTAATTTATTTTAAATAGAATCCTTTACTTATTTTTATTGCAATGAATTGCGCATGTCGAATTTAGTAAGATCTCACAATTTCAAAATTTGGTTTGTATTAATTAATGAGATACGGCAACACCGCTTTTTCAGTAAACGGTACCGGAACGCTTAAATTTTTCCAAAACTGCCACAGCTGAAGAGGTGAAATTCAACAAAAGTTTGTATTATTGATAATAGGCTGTTCATTGACCTGTGCAAGAAAGACCTAGCGGCATATGACAATAATTTGGGGGGGGGGGGTGTACTGGCGATGATTTTGTTGCAAGGGGATCTCAGACTAATCTTTATGCTATGGGAAAATAATAAACTGGTATCACCGTAATGTGTGGGAAGTACTGAGTCAATCAACTTGACTCCATTTTTTTTTTACTTCTGTGTCATCGACTGCTTTGGTCATTAGCCTCGTGTTCTGTGTAGGCTTTGTTACTGTTTCCCGGCGTCAACAGTGAAGGCTCAGGAGGGGATTCTTCGTTGAAAGGTTGCCGGCTGGTTTGCCTCCTTAGGCTTCGGTTTATCCCGCGGTGTTGCCATGCTTGATGGGAGGCTTCTAATACATTCCGGTGAGTATAGGCTTGTGCGACGGAAATATTAAGCCACTGTACTTGACACCATATTTGTGGTTATTCCTTAATATTACATAACCAAGACTACTGGAATCCGAATAACGTGACAGAGTTCTTTTTGAGATGGATCTGGTGATCATACGGTAAAAATATCACAATCTAAACCTCTTTGGAGGTTTTTCAGTTCTTAGCCTAAACTGTTAAAGCATTATAGCATTAGAAGTATATGGCCTTCTAAACCGTGTCACACCATATTCTGGTAAGAAATGGTAACGAACCTGGAGATTATGTACATATATACTTGGAACCAATAATTCTTCTCCATGGTAGGGCGGGGATAAGGGTACCATGATCCTGTATGTAAATTGCAAGACAGAATTTGAGAAGCTTGAGAACATTCGATATTTTATACGTATATGTCCCGAAAAACTCTCGTTTTAGTATCAATTCAACAGCAGTAGTCCACCAAAGTAGGTCCTCTAATAAGAAATTCAATCCTATTCCTCGCAAGGTAAACACAATCATATCTCACTTAGGTATTCACCCCTCGCACTCGCCGTATTCGACTATTTAAAAAACAATCAACATTAATGAGGAGCGACAGAGCTGATCAAATTTGCTCTTGCAATCACTCGCAAGATTACCCCCTGCAAATATTAGTTTTAATGAAATCAATATCTCGACATGTCCTCAGCAGTTATAGATGTCGATGTGCGAAGTCCTATATAATACAGTCATTGTGTTGTGACCTAGGAAATACTTTGAAATACGCGGACTGGCTTTCTGTTGTCCTACAACAAGGGTGATGTTAAATAACCTATTCACCGAAATACCGCGTATCAAGTGTTCATAACGTTGCGGTCGCGGTAACTGAAAGATAGAGAGAGAAGATATAGGTAACAATATGTGAAAGGTTTTGCGTGATCTTCCAATAAGCTTGTTAGTTTTTGGACTATTGTGACAACCACAGGATAGATTTCAAAAAGTAGATTAGCAGTGTTATTACTAGTAAGTAAAGTAACTAAAGTAAAGTAAATACTATAACTCTTGAGTTCGATATATCAGACTTAATCTTATTTACAGATACAATGCATACTTCATGCTACTGCCTATTATATTCCTCGTAACAGGTTTAAAATTACGTGGCATAGTAAGTATTGATGCATTATTCTTGGTATACCGACGATTCTGCCACAATTTGGATATAAATGCTGCAAATTATTCTAGGTATAAGTGGCACTTATTTCTCGCAGGTTTTTGTAAGCTACCCTATATTTTTTTCAATTTTCTCTAGGGTTATTGATTTTCTTCTGCCTTAAGGTATTTATATTAAAAATGTATTTTCAAAATTAACAAAGATATATGTATCGAGTATACATATCAATGTAAATGCATGCAACAGCTATTTTCCTAGCATGCCACAATACGTTTCTGTTGTGTCATTCTCATTGACCTTAACATTTCGCATTATTTTCAGTACACCTACACAATTCTTATTCGAACTTTTGTAATAGTGTTATTGAAAAAGTTCAGGAATCCAGAGACATAATTCAATGGAATACAAGTAAGGCTGCTTATACACGACGCGGAAGCGGCACGGTATGCCGCAAGCAGCTTGCCGGCGGAGTATTGTTCATAAAAAACAAATTCCTCAAACCAATTCGCCATGAACGAAGTGAGGCCACATGTAACGTTGTTGACCATTGACCGGGGGCATATAAGTCATCTGCAGACGTACAAGGGATAGCAAAACGATTCGTAAACCTTCGAGCACGATCGGTTCGATATTAACCAGCGCGCGCGCAGAATTATGTGTGTATCTGCAATTTACAACTGTACAAATTAATAAGCATCTACTTTGTTTGACATGGAAAACGCTCGAGAAATTTAAAAATAAAATAATTGATCCTTTTATTGCGTCTTACTAATATACATTTCAGACGATCAAGGATAAACTACGTCTGCAATTTACATGATTCAATCGAATATTAAATAGATCTTATAAACTGCAGACGTACTGGGATATAATTCTGCATAAGATATAATTACGTATTTATATAAGAATATTGTTTTTGCTCGTTTTTTATTGTTTTTGTCATGAGATTTAATTATATTTGTCTATCGCCTGTTAAAAAAAATTGATATATTTTATTTTGAATTTTATGTCTTACAATAACTGATTTTACATTATTATTGTTATTATTATTTCTTCATATGAGTACCAGTATAAATAAAAGCCACCCTTGAAGGTCACACCTTGTATATTGGCTGATCATAATTAAATACATGCAATTTTTCGTGACAGATCCATCTGAGTTATGAGTAAAAATGTAATATATTGAACATTCCATTTACGAATGTATACTCGAGACGGCTAAGCTAAGCTTGCTGGCCTTTATAGTAAAGGTCAGCGTGCGTCTGCAGACTACGTATACATGTCCGAGAGAAGTGAGTGACATGATGTTATCGTTTCTTTACTTAAATGTCATAAAATACCCAGTATTACACATTCGGGAGTACGCCCCTGGCTGGTTTTAAGTGACGTTGTGGAAAAGCGGTCTCCGATAATTTGTGTAATTTGACGGTGTAATAGTGCAGATAAAACTGTAAGTTACCTAATTTTTAAGACTTATGACCATTGGCGTTAAGAAACAGTGAAAGAAGCAAAATATTCGGGTTTTAGAAAGACATTTACTGAAATTAGCAGCATTGTTGATAGGAGGTTCAAAGTCCGAAAAGTCGATTTGCTTTGATCTTCCTTGCGCAACAAACGCTGGACTAGCAATACTATACAATAATATCGATATAAAATCAGTAAAATATATAGGCAACCAGGCTTGCACGGCAGGTCCGTATTAGGAATTTATGAGTGCCACACCCAAAGCTAGTAAGAGAAATAAGCCTGAGCACGATTCGCCGTCAGAAGAAGAGCTGAAACATTTCGAAAGAAGCAAGTTAACTGTAAGAACACCAACAAAAGCTGAAACCTCGGGAAAATCAGAAATGGACTCGATTGCCGAAATATTGCGAAAGATGAAGGGAGAACTGAAATCGGAAATTTCGGCAATGAAAACTGATATCAGGGAAGACATAAAGGACATGAGGAATGAAGTGAAGGAAATGAAAGCCGAAATAGTGTTAAATAGGGAGGAAATGGCAGAACTTAGAGAAGAAATTCAAGCGGTGAAAAAAGACTTAGAAATACAGAAAGACGAACTAACAAACAAAATAAAAGTACTCGAAGCTAAAATTGATAGGTCTGAAAGAGAGAAAATCAGGAACAACTTAGTTATATCGGGTATTGATATGGAAACAGATGATTATGAGGTATTAAAAGATAAGATTAAACACAGAATAGAGCTTGAGATAGGGGTGAAAGCATCAATCAGTAGCGTTCGTAAAATCAGCGAGAAAAAATACTCATTTGAGCTGCCTACATGGGGCAAAAAAATGGAAATCCTTAAGGCAAAAAACAAGCTGAAAGGTAAAGATATTTTCATAGACAGCGAACTAACAAAACGTGAGAGAATTATACAGAAGAAGATCAGGGATGCTGCGGCAGAAGAAAAAGCTAAAGGAGAGGACGTCAAAGTCAGATTCCAAAGGCTGATATTGAATGGAAAGACCATGGTTTGGAACCAAGAAGAGAACAGACTTATGCCAAAAAACTAAACCCAGAATATGACGAAGGAGACAGTAGGCTAACGACAAGGCTATCGGACAGGACAAATGATAAGGATCAAGGAAAAGATCTCAACATGGATGGAACGGAATTAAGGGGAAACTCTCGGGTGCAGGAGACTGATGACCTCCTCACCTTAAACCAACTCATCAATGAAACCTCTGCAAGCGATAATAATATCAGAAAGACCAATGTTATACATACCCTTAGAAAGAACTTCAAATTTGGATGTTGGAACGTCCGGACAATGATAGAAGCCTCACGTTTGGCACAGGTAGCAAATGAAATGAACAATTACAGACTAGATTTCATTGGTATCAGCGAGACAAGATGGAAAGGCGTCGGTGAGCTAGTAACCAGTAATGAAGAACTGTTTTTGTATTCGGGAAAGTCACTAGATGAGCCTCACGAAAGCGGCGTAGGTATATTAATGAACAAAAATACAAGAAAATGCCTGCTAGAATGGTCTGCAGTATCAGGTAGGATAATAACGGCACGATTTAACACCAAACACAGAAAATTCACCATAGTACAGTGCTATGCGCCTACAAATCAAGCAGCAACAGAACAGAAAGATGAATTCTACAACAAACTCACAACAGTATTGAGCAAGATAAGAAAGGCAGACGTGGTAGTCCTAATGGGGGATTTTAATGCCAAAGTAGGAAGAAACAACATCAATATGGAACACATTATGGGCAAGCATGGACTTGGCGATATGAACAACAACGGCGAGATGTTCACGGAATTATGCTCCAGTTTTGACCTGGTAATTGGAGGGACATTATTTCCTCACAAGGACATCCATAAGGCAACATGGTACTCTCCCGACGGCATCACTAGGAACCAGATTGATCATATAGCTATTAAGAGAACGTGGAAAAGAGCATTACTAGATGTCAGATGTTTTCGTGGTGCAGATGTGGCCAGCGACCACCAGCTGCTCGTTGGAAGTATCAGAATGAGACTCTCTAAATGTGTGCAAAGGTTTACAAATAGGCCCAAATACAACGTAGAACGACTGAAAGACCCAAGCACCCAAAACACATTCGAGCAAAAACTGGCAACTAGAGCAGCAGACCTGGAAAAAACAGAAAGGATGGAATGGAAGAAATACCAAGAAACTATCCTGGAAGTCGCAGAAGAAGTTATAGGACGGAAGGAACACACGAGGAAGGAATGGATCACCGACGACACCTGGAAATTAATTGCAGAAAGAAGGAAGAAAAAACAAGAAATAATGAACAACCCACAGCTAGGACATAAAACACTAGACAGCGATTACAAGAAGCTGAACATCGCCGTCAAACGGAGTGCCAGGAAGGACAAGCGTCAGTGGGCAGACAAACTAGCTCAAGCAGCAGAACGAGCTGCCTTAGAAGGCAACACCAAAAACTTATACTCCATCACGAAATCTTTGATTGGCAATAGGACAAAAATTCAGTCCACATTAAAAGGAAAAAATGGGCAAATAATAACCGATTCGAATGAACAGCTAAAGCGATGGAGTGAGTACATAACGGAGACTACATCCCTAGCTTCACAACATGACTGCGCAGAAGAAGGAGACTACAACCCACCACTGAACACATCACTTGAAGTGGACACATCAACCCCAAGGCTGGATGAAATTAGGAAGGCTATTGGGCTCCTTAAGTCAGGTAAATCACCAGGTCCAGATAATGTGCCACCCGAGCTACTAAAAGCCAGTATCGATCACACTTCAACTATTTTGCTTCCCATAATAACAGCAATGTGGCAAGAAGAAAAAATACCCGAAGACTGGAAAGAAGGACTGATTATCAACTTGCCAAAAAAAGGAGACCTCACAGAATGCAGGAATTGGAGAGGTATAACTCTGCTAAACACGGTGTATAAAATACTAGCGATAATAGTACTGGAACGATTGAAACCGTACATAGAGAATACTTTGAGAATTGAACAAGCCGGCTTCCGCCCAGGTAAGTCTTGCATCGACCAAATAAATACATTGAGAATTATAATAGAGCAGTCGTATGAGTGGAACTCCCCGCTGCATTTAGTGTTCGTTGATTTTGAAAGGGCTTTCGACACAGTAACACGTACAAGTGTATGGGAATGCATGATACAGAAAGGCATACCCCAGAAGATTATAAACATCGTGAAAGAGCTATACAAAGATGCCACAAGCCAGGTTCTTCACAAGGGGCATAAAGGTGAAAGAATTAGTATCAAGCGTGGTGTGAAGCAGGGATGTGTACTTTCGCCTTTGCTATTTAACATAGTGCTAGACTGCTTAATGAGAAAGGTATGTGATGGCCGAGGAGGCATTAGATGGGGACTGATGGGCAGCCTTCAAGATCTGGATTACGCAGATGACATCTGCCTAATATCGCACAATATCCAAGACACGAAAAGAAAGATTGAAGTCCTTAAAACAGAGGCAGCAAAAATGGGACTAAGAGTAAATGTGAAGAAGACCAAAGAAATGCGGATTAATATAGTCAACCAGGAACCTCTTCTGCTCTACAACGAAGTGATAGAAAGAGTCGACTACTTTGAATATCTAGGCAGCATAGTTAATAACACAGGAGGGACAGATCAAGATATTCAGCAGCGTCTACTAAAAGCAAGAAGAGCATTTGGGTCCCTTAACAAAGTCTGGAAATCTACCACGTACTCAATCAGAACTAAATTGCGCATTTTCAATAGCAACGTGAAATCAGTGTTATTGTATGGATGCGAAACATGGAAAAGCACAAAAGCCAATGAGCAAAAACTCCAGGTTTTCATTAATAGATGTCTAAGGAGGGTCTTACGGATTTTTTGGCCAAGGACAATCTCGAACGAGGACTTGTGGAAAATATCAGGGCTTAAGAAAGTAGGGACGGAAATCAGACAGAGAAAGTGGAATTGGATAGGTCACATTCTGCGAAGAGGAACGGAAGAATCTGTAGCTAGAACGGCGTTAGACTGGAACCCCCAGGGTAGCAGACACATAGGAAGACCAAGGGTGACCTGGAGAGGAACGGTTACAGATGAGGCAAGAAGAATGGGCAAGACATGGAGAGAGATAAAAGCGCTTGCAAAGAATAGATCAGACTGGCGTCAGTTTGTAGAGGCCCTATGTTCCTTAATGGAATGATGGGACTATATATATATTACACATTCGAATATTTTACTCACTCCTATCATTCACTGGCAGTTAATCGATAAAACTGCTATGTAAAATTTAAAATGCGTATCCAAGTCTCGAATTTATATTTCGTACATCCTACAGCGACTTCCGACAATCTATCTGAGTATCGGCCTGTCTAGTCTGTCTGCTGCCTTTTTCCAAACATCGAAAATTTCAGAATTGCTCCAAATCTCGTTTTTAGGTATTTCAAGAGTTGGATATTTTCAACTTTTTTGGGGAGGGGTGAAATCTGGGAATCGAAAAGGTGGGTGATGCGTAAACTCCAAAGGTTTTTGTACTTATAAATGATTCTTCTTGTATTAAAAATACCTTATCCGAACATTGCCTTTCAGAACATCGGCGAACTTTGTGAATTTTTTCCTGACAAGCCTTAAGTGAGAGGAGTAGTGTGTATTTTGCAATCGCGTAATGACTGCTACTGCTATACTTACTGATTTCTGTGAAATTTGAGGAGTGATACTGATTCGGGATCATAGTATGTCATGCTCGATACTATTGATAATTCCGAGGTAATTAACTAATTAGAAGTATTCAGTAATTTTTAAAGTTCCTGATCATTTTATAAATCATCCTTTTTGCAGGAGGTGTGAAATTGGGGTGGCAGGCAGAACTCAAAAAATGGGTGCAATTGTGCAATTTTCAGTGCTAGATGTTATTTCACTGGTCTATAGCTGAAAGTCGGGAGTTTTCCCAGTGGGATATTCGTAGGGCTAAATATCAACCATATTGCTACGCTCATCAACTGGCGAGTTATAAATATTCAATGCGATTGTAAACAGCGGCTGCAGTGCGCTGGTTCTCCGGAATTCTCCCCCAGGAATCACCAAACAGTGGCTGGCCATAAATTATTTTATAAGATCGAGAAGTGGTAATAAGTATACAGTGATGAAAACTCATGGATATGTCCACAATAAATGAAAAGGCAATAAGATTTATTTTGTGCTCCTCCACATTTTTCTTAATTGCCGGCACGCCTACAATCTTCTATTACTGTACGTACAACAACCATTTCTTTGTATCCAAAGAACAGGTTGCCATGTTGATACAAGTATCCCGATGTTATGGATAGATACTTCAATAGTATTTTATTACTTCCATACAAGCATGTAGTAAGTACTGGTATATTATAGTAGAACTCTACACAAATGTATGCAAGATTATGTTGTTGAATATTTTATTGTATGATTGTCAGCATTTGCGTCAAAGTCTAGTATACTCTGAAAATCTCATATTTCTTATTTTTTATACATCTGGAGAACTCTCCTGAAGTAGTAGACTAAGTGCCTTTGAGAATTAATTTCTGGTATCTGCGCCTTCCAATGATTACGATTGTGTAGGTGACTTATTTATTTTATTTATTTTTATTTTATTTATTTATTTATTTCATACGTACATACAATCTCAAAAATAATACAACTAAAATTGTAAAAACACCGTGTGATTATAAGTATCAAAACAAACTTGTTTGACAATTTCAAAAAATAAAAGCAGATGCAGTAATTGACACAGTTGTAGAAAAAGTTTACATTGAAAAATGGAAACAAAAATACGAGTAGACACCTAAGCTGAAAGCTTGTGTGTGTCATATACTGGATGGAAACAACTAAAAGTGATGGTCATGGAGTATGTATATAAACAAGAATAAGACAGAAAAAAAAGTGATGATGAAAGAATTTACAAGAAAGTGATTGATAGGCACAGGAATAATTACAGCACTCAATTAATGATTGGAATAAGCTTATTTAAATTGTATAATATATATTTCTTAATTTCCCTCTTAAATGTATAATTGGTCATTTTTTTATATTCAGCTGGTATATTATTATACAGCTTTATGCCATTAAATTTTACTTACTACTTAACTGTACCTTGAGGTACTCCAATTTTAATTTTTTCCTCAAAACTCAGATATGAACCTACTTTAACTTGTTGAAATCTGTCAGACAAATAATTTTTAAACAAATTTAGAACTCCACCGCGAACTCCAATGCGTTCCAGTTTCCCCAATAAACTCGTATGAGATACAGTGTCGAAAGCTTTCTGGCATATAATCTAGGTTCTCACATACACATGTTTTATTTAGCAAACCTAATCCTAGTCAATTATTCGTTCTGGTGTGGTATCACGCTCATGCATTGTTGACTATCTTCTCTTTATCACATGAAGGTTGGATACTTACACTTGCCATTTCTAGCTTTACCATATTAGTGAGCTAGAGCCATATTAGAGCTAACGTGAGCAAGTACAACTGTTAATTTCATCTCTGAAACTTATCCTGTTGTTCTCTTGCTGATTCATCCTCTCCGGACCTGTCATATAAACTACTTATTTTGCAGAAGGCCAAACTGTAGGCTGCAGTAAGAAACAGCTTTTGTTTATTTGCGTACTAAATTTCTAACTAAGTGTTGCGTAAGATACTCGCTATGATTTTGGAGTTATCAACAATACAGGCGCAGTACTTCGCGTTCTTTAAAATATTTCAGAGTCCTGACTTAGTAAGTTACATATTTCAAAAACAGATGCTGTTTCCTAGCCCAGTTGTTATTCCATGTCACCTTATTAGTTTCTTTGCCATTTTGGAAATAGTTTGATAAAGATAAAGAATGTCAATTAGTAGTTTATTTCGATCCACACTATCAGTCTTAACGAAATGAACATACAGGAAGTATTGTAGCTGATGGCAATGAAATTTTCAAATGTTTTATATAAATCTTAACTCAACTTATCAAACGAATGCCATCTCTCGTGTTTCAAAATTTTATATGAGATCCTTCAGCCCAATGATGAAAGTACCTGTTTCTTAAAGACAAGTTCAACAGAAATCATCCAGAAAGGGGACATTAGGTGACGAACCCCAGACGCGATTCCTTTTACCATACCGCCCCTACGCTACTGTTTCTTCCCCCGAAGGCCTCCCTATTACGACGCGTACAAGAGGGTGGATATCGCAGAGGGGACCGCAGCCAACGCCGTAGCTCTTAGCAGGGATTTGAGGTCACTACTGTCGAATCTCATCATCAAGTCACAGCCTTGATTTTCAATTCAATTTACACTATTAAACTTGCATTTATTACGGCCCAGCAGCCGGTCCTCGTGGGGAAACTACTGCACCCACTTTAATCCTCTTAACAGGCGGTTGGGGTGTGTGAGATTCCGTGCGCATGTATCTCGATGCTCTACTGAAGTATTAAAAAAGACCAAATAACACCTCCTTTAAAGCATACACTACGCAGATTCAAAGATCAAAATTTGTTTAACCTACAAAAGCACATGCATTAAAACATTGCGTGAGGATGGCGATATCGATTTATTCATAATAAATAAAGCCAGCGAGATATTGCTAATTTTATATTAACTATGACCTATAATGCCACACATACAGATAGCTATCAAAAAGTGTAGATTAAGTGCAGCTGACGGTATTTATCCAAATAAAAAATGCCATCAAATTGTTTCACTCAGTACTTTTCATACATTCTCGGTAGTAACAAAAATGTTGGTTACTATAATATAATTATGGTTGTTTTTCAAGGGGTTCGGTCATCGATTGAAACTATAAATTTCCTTCACTACGTTTCGGTTTATTTTAATCTAAACGATCTTCAGGTGTGTTAATTTCAGATGTCGGTTACATGTCTGTAAAATTGTTTTGTTTGCGAAACAGCCTCTACGGGCTGAGAGGGCTGAATGTTTTTTCATTTTTTTACAGTGTCGCCGAATAAGCGCGCAGTGCTCTCTAGTGGTCTTATTACCGTTTGAATCAGAAGAAATTGTTTCAAATAAAAAACGTTTCTTTTCAAATGCTACTTGCAGAAAATAATTTCATAGATGGCCGACATCCTGAGATACCTGACGAAGGCATCAACTCGAGCATCAAGTTCTTTATTTTAAATAGAATATCCTGTATATTATTACGTTTTTAAATTCAGCATCGATTTTTAAGATTGAGAACTAGGCAGCTCTAGCTTCCAGAAAATAACGGAAAACGATCAGGAACCGCTAAAATGGCTGAATGCCAAATTTTGTGCTGTGTCCCGATTTTCGGTTTTATTACTAACTACTCCGCCGGCCATTTTCAAAAATGTACCATAATTTCCTACTATGATCTTAAATCATGCCGCAGCAAATTTCATAGAAATTGGTGCAACAGTTACCAATATTACGAGATTACAGGAATACACGATACTCATTTATGACAAGTAAAAAAGAACATCCTATCACAGAACCTCTCGTTAATAGTTTCTTGCATCTTTGCAGGAACTAGGACGACAGTTTTTCCAACTGGATGAAACATCACTATCATACAGGGTGTCCCAAAAAATAGTGTCAAGCGGAAGTCCAGAGATAGAGCACACCTAGAAGTATCTGAATCACCCCCATATATGTTATGCAATTTTTTGTAGTTTCCGAGTTATGAATTTTTTTCTAAATTTTCGAGAATTCTCTACCTCGACAACTTAAAACTGTTCCAAAAGAAAAATTAAAAGACTTTTCCAAATTCTCTTTTTTACTAATTAATCTATAAGAGTTTACTGTTCATCACATAAAGGAATCGGCTTAGTACATCTGATGAAAGTCATGAAAATTATAGTGTAAAGTGAAAAATTTACGTTCTGTTAATTATGACCTAGATTTTCGACTCGCCATTAAAAATCTAAAGAGGTGATTTCATGATTTCTATGCAGATCTAAAAACTTCGTCAGACTCTCAGCTATCATAGTCATTAAAAAAAAGGGTACTTAATGGGGCTACTTTGTCTCCAATCGACCTTCAACGACAAGAGGTGGAGATTTCTTGAAGGGGGCGATGGGATTTTAAATGAAACAATAACTAAGTTTAGGGCGCTAATAGCCGAATAATTGTCAGTGCCGCAATAAAACACATTCAGTGCGAACAGAATATCGATAGATGACCACCTGTGTCACTTTGCTCAGATTTTTTTTACAGGTACGACTTCTTTTTTGTAAGTGGGAATTGTAAAATGAAACGAAATTATCAAATTTCTTCACTAAGTTTATTAAATTTCACAAGAAATTTTCAAAATGTCTACCTTCTTGTTCGATGCATAATCTACATCATCTGAAAAAATTGTTTTTTAAATTAACAAAAGCTCTTTGATTGTTTTTTATTGTTTCTTCAGCCTGTGTTAACTTGTTGCGTAATTCGCTGATGTTTCGACACTCTTTAGCATAAACTAGTTTTTTGTAGTAGTCCCAACAAAAAACTGTATCGGATTTAAGTCAGGTGACCGTGGCGGCCATTCAGTGGGTCCACCACGACCTATCCATTTGTTGCATAGTCTCTTGCAGAAAACAGCATCGTTAAATTGAGTTGTCGTGCACGCAAGGTCCGTAGGAATAGCCAAGTAGTCAGACAACAGAAACAACACCAATCCAAACAAAAGCGTATCGTTTTAAAGCCGCAGAGACAGACAGACGACTGAATAAAGACAACGAAAACAACCTATGCAATGACACATTTTAAAAAGACGTCACAACAGTATCATAGCTATCTCTTTCTAATATCGCCATCATTTACTGCGTTAGCGTTAGTCCTTTTTGTTGGCGCTCAGGTAAAAACCGGTTTTGAAGAATGTGCTCCTTGTGATTTTTTAGCAAGAAATAGGATCTTTTTTAATAAATGTTTAATTTATGCAACGTTTTTAACGTTTATTATTGCGGTACTGACAATCAATATGCTATTAACGCGTTAACATAAGTTATTGATGAATTGAAAAACCCATCGCTAATTTCAAGAAATCTTCGTCTATTGTCTTTGAAGGTCAATTGGAGCGAAAGTAGCCCCATTAAGTACTAGTTTCTTTCAATGATTGTGATAGCTGAGAGTCTGAAGAAGTTTTTAGACTTGCTTAGAAATTATGAAATCACCTCTATGGATTTTTAATTGCGAGTTGAAGATTTAAGTCATAATTATCAAATCGTAAATTTTTCACTTTACACTAAAATTTTTATAACTTTCATCAAAGTTACGAAGTCGATTATTTTATGTATAAACAGCGAACCCTTGGAGATTAGTTACCAAAAAAGATAATTTGGAAAAGTCTTTTAATTTTTCTTTTAGAACAGTTTTAAGTTGTCGAGGTAGAGGATTCTCTGAAATTCAGAAAAAAATTCATAACTCGGAAACTACAAAAAAATGCATAACATATATGGGGGTGATTCAGATACTTCTAGGTGTGCTCTACCTCTGGACTTCCGCTTGACACTATTTTTTGGGACACCCTGTATATCCCCTAATTGCTTGAAAACGAAGTTTGAGCTTTTTTTATATTTTTAGTTTTTTTTATTATTGCTACGCTGCCACTGACGCATTTTCCATTCTCGCCTCGGTAATAATACTGTGTCGAAATTTCGTTAAAATCAATTTGAAGTTACAGAACGATCTAAAGCAATACTAGTATGTATGAGTATACATCAGATAATTAAATAGTTTCCTCGTTTCGCAATACAGAAAGATCTAAAGGAATACTCGTATGCTTACAGCAGAAAAAAATCTAAATCCATTGGTTTGGTTTCTGTAATAAGCAAGGCAATGTTCCAATGGACCTAAAAAAGTGTATTATGCCGCTAGATGCTTCTTTCGCAGGTCAATGGAGAACCTATTATTACCAATACAAAAAAAGTTTAGTTTTACAACTCCCTACTCCCTTATCACCCCAATTTATATTATTATTCTTACAAACTACACTTACGTTCTAAAAAGCTCTTCCTTGTTACACCTACCGTTTTTTCTAACAGAAGTCACAAATTTTGGATAACTGCTGTGCTAAGGTATTGTTAAGTTGAATTGTATCGCTGGACATAAAGGCAGCCCGGGAGAAACTGTGTAAGAGGTTTGATCGGCCATATTTGTATTGATATTTTGACAGTTCAAGATAAAACGTCAAGGTCAGTGAAAGTCAACTGAAGTCAACGTCTATCCCAATGCCTATGTGCATACAGTAGGTCATAATATGAATAGGAAGAAAAGAAATAAAAATTCTCAAGACATAGATGAAGCTACACTGAATAATATAACAAAAGATCAAAATGGGGATGAAAATAACATAAAATTATTAAAAGAAGAAAACAAATACCTAAAAGAAATATTGGCAGAAAAAGATAATCTGATATACCAAATTACAAGTGAAAATAGACGATTACAGGAACAATATGAATTGATTACATCTAATATTGCACCAAAAGACTCTATAGTAGACACTTTAGATTCAGTCGTCAAAAGACTTGATCACTTGGAGGAAAAAGGTTGCAACAGGTTATCGTATGCGGAAATCACGAAAAATAATACTGAAAAGAAAGAAAGAAAACTGAAAAAAATCATTGTAAAGCCTGACGTAATCCAACCATGTCATGAAACTAGAAATGACTTAACTAAACACATAAATTTACAAAATCTTAAGCTACGAGTAGAAAATGTTCGCAATATGAAAAACGGCTGCGTAGAAGTACATATAGAAGAAAACGATTGCTGCAAAATGAAAGAAGAAATGGGTCAGAAATTAGCAAAAAATACAAAATTACGGAACCGAAGACGTTCAAGCCAAAAATTCAAATTTCGGGTTTTAAATCTGATGAGACGCCTACAGTGGAACAAATAGAAGAAACCATACTTAAACAAAATCCTTTTTTACAAGAAAATGAAATTAAAGTCACCTACATTAGATATATAACAAAGAAAAAAATGTATATAATTTATGCTGAAATATCAGGTAAGGGTTTCAGGAATATTTTTGAAAACTATAGTAGTAAACTATTGGTTGATTTCCAAGTTTTAAACGTTTACGAAAATAATAAAGTACTGCAATGTCGGAAATGTCAACGATTTAATCATACAGAAAAACACTGTCTAAATTCACATGTTTGTGCGATATGTGGTCAAAATCATGAAAGTAGATCATGTAAACAAAATTTAGTGAAATGTTCTAATTGTACATATTATAATGAGACCCTTAATAGGAATTACGATGTTACCCACACATCCGACGATCAGAAATGTCCTACTTACAAATATTTTCAATCTCAATACCTTTCGAACATTGAATTTTAAGCTACATTTGATTGAACGAAAATAAAAGTAGATAATAATTATACATAAAGTATTAAATGGATAGTTACATTAGAGATTTTAAAATCGAAACATCTAATACTCATACTGCTCAAGACACATATGATCTCAATAACCTACTAAATATTACAAAAAGTAAGAATAGTTTGCATATGTTTCATATGAACATTAGGAGTTTAAACAAAAATTTAGATGAACTTAAATTACTACTAAGTGAACTCAATTTTAGTTTAGATTTCATAATTCTATCTGAAACCTGGAAGCTAGATGATATATCGTTGTATAAGCTTGATGGATACACATTAGTGTACAACAATGGCGATGTGAATCAAAATGATGGAGTGGTAGTGTATATAAGAGAAAATACTTTACATAGTTATAATACATTTATTATTGGGAATATCAAAATCGTCCAGATATACTTCACTAAGTGTAATAAAAGAATTTTGATTACGTGCATATATAGATCACCACAAACGCTCGTAAATGAATTTGTTGAAAATCTCAATCACTATCTTGCAGCATGCATATCTGCAGATATGCATGTTATAATAGGTGATATAAATATCAATATTCTTGGAGAAGAAACCAACATTCAGGACTATCTTAATATTTTAAGCATTCATGGCTTCACATCTGCAATAAACAGCTACACTCGAATAACTGATAGTACAAAATCGTGTATTGATCACATATTTATTAATAACAAAATTAAAGATGTGAGAATAATTCCCGTTATCGTTGAAACATCAATTACAGATCATTTTTCTCAAGTACTACAGATACTACTTCCAGGAACAAATAATCCACTTAATAGTGAAATGTTGCGATACAAAGAATACTTAAATAAAAATAAACTTTTAAATGAACTAAAAAATGAATCGTGGAATGAGGTGTATTTCGCTATTGAAATTGAAAAATCAACAGAAACATTCATTACAACTCTGACAACACATATTAAAAATTGTACAACAAAAGTGAGAATAAAAAAGAACAAACAGAAAAGAAAAGAATGGATCACTGCTGCTTTAATAAATTCCGTAAATGAAAAAAATAGGCTTTACAAAATAATGATAAATGATCCGTCAGTAGAAAATAAAGAAAAATATAAAAAATATCATAATAAGCTTACAAATTTAATCAGAGCTAGAAAATTGTCATATTATCAAGATAAAATCATGAACCATACCAACGATACACAAAAGCTATGGAAATGTGTGAATAACGTTATAGGTGTAAATAACTCTGGTAAAGACATTGGTAAAATTATGTCTCAAAGTGGAGACATGTTGAACACTAACTTAGATATTAGTAATGAATTTAACCGATACTTTTGCTCTATTGGTAAACATCTAGCAGAAAAAATTAAATCAAATATCCGATACCTAGACACACAAACAATCAGACTCTCGAACTCCATTGTAGTACAAGAAATCACTGAACAAGAAGTAATTAATTCAATAATGCTGCTGAAAAATGGCAAAACACCTGGAATAGACAATTTAACTGCTGAAACACTCAAAATCGTAGCACATCTGATTTCGGAGCCATTCACTAGAATAATTAATTGTTGTCTGGAAAAGGGTATTTTTCCATCTATCCTCAAAATTGCGACTGTGATGCCTGTACATAAAACTGGCGATGAATATGATTTATCCAATTATAGACCTATCTCACTTATCTCCTGTTTGGCAAAGGTTTTTGAAAATATAATAAAGAACAAATTGACAGAATTTTTAGAGAAATATAACATATTTTCTGATAAACAGTTCGGTTTCAAAAAAAAATAAATCTACTGAAGATGCGGTGACATATGTAATAGGAGAACTATGCAAAAATGTAGACAGAAATATTCCAACATTATGTGTATTTGTTGACCTAGCAAAAGCATTTGACACAGTTGATCATATGATACTCATGAAAACTTTACAAAATTATGGTATACGGGGTCAAATCTATCATCTAATTAAAAGTTACTTAAGTAATAGAACACAAACTGTTGTGATAAATAAATGCTCTAGTTCTCCATTGCCTATAACATGCGGTGTTCCTCAAGGAACGGTACTGGGACCATTATTCTTTAACATATATATAAATGATCTATTTGCGGTTGATGTGAGCGGAGATATAGTGAGTTTTGCAGACGATACAGCTGTTATATTTTCTGCTGAAAGTTGGGAAATATTAAAATCAAAGGCTGAAAATGGTTTTAAAAAAATGTTCAATTGGTTCAGTAGTCGACTTTTAACAGTCAATTTCAACAAGAATCACTTTGTTCCATTCGCATCATACGCAAACGGCTTACCGAAATACACCAACTTACAAATCAGTTGTGAACAGGTAGCTCCTATATCAATGGTCACCAGTATCAAGTACTTAGGAATATATCTAGATTGCCATATCAAATGGAAAGAGCATACCGAATATGTTGTCAAAAAGATTCGTTACGTTATAAGCAAATTTAAACTCCTTTCCACTATACTTACCTATGAACAGATGATCATTGTATACGAAGCACTTGTTCATAGTCATATACGATATTGTATTGTGGTGTGGGGCGCAGCATGTAAAAATAATATAAAAGCAATAGAAATTATACAAAAACGTTTAATAAAAATTTTATATAAAGTGAAATGTACATATCCTAGTGACTTGTTATTTTCTAAAACAAAAATTCTAGATATCCGCCAAACATTTTTCATGTCATTAGGTATTTACCAATATAAAAATAAATCAAACTTGACAAAACACGAACATAAATATGACATAAGATTTGCATGTAATGTTGTACCAAAAGCAAGAAAAAATACTTTATTACGATGTCATACATTTCTTGCTCCAAGACTATACAATGAGATACCAGAAAGCATAAAATGTCTAGTGCCTTTAAATTCATTCAAGTGTGGTTTAAAACAATGGATAGTAAATAATAAGCGCATTAAAATTCACCAACTTGTAGACATATGCAATACCTATTATTACTGATATATATGGAATACATAATATTTAAATATAAATATTCCTGAATTGACCCTTATTTGTTGTTTCCATTTTATAATAACTACTTATACCCAAGCACAAGTTTTTAACTTTTTTTGGGTCACTTGTTGTTTATTGTATTTTATTTATTTTATATTTACAATAAACGCTATTATTATCATCATGTTCTTTCAAACTTCTCTCGCATGACTGCGGTGACGACAAATGTTGACGGGCTAGGCCAAGTCAACACCTGAACTATTACTGATCGGAATTTAGGAAAGATCGTACTATATTACAGGTCTTAAGGATTACAGACTTTTGGAATATTTTATGTAACCCTTCGTCCAGGCCGGGACCATCGAGAGCTACCGGGCCTGATGGTGTATCCCCACCACAGCGTTTACGTCACGCGAGGCGCCGAGCGACCATCCGGTCGCGTTTGTAATCGCGAATACCCGCAGGGATTTTTCATTAAATTTTTGGGTTTTGCGTGTATCTAGCCAAGAATATCGTCTATAGTTGCGGTGCACCCTTCTGCAATAGTAATTATATGTATCGATCCAGAGCGAATACCTGTGTTGTAATTTCCAAAAGATGTAATAAAACGGAATCAGTTGTTACGATAAAGGATTCTTCTGTAATATTCACCAAACACTTCGAAGGGAGATTTGTAATTCGTACTGATACTGCTATAAGGTTCGATGGTACCACTTTAATAGTACTTCGAGCTAATATTAAATGTTCTTCACAGATTTTGTAAAATACTGCTTAACGATTACTGTAAAGTGCATGCATTCAAAACATTTTTTTTGCACGTCAACCCCGGAAAATCGCCAGCCAACTTTTTGTTTTCAAATTGCGCCCCATAAGTTTTCCTACATAATTGATATTCCTATTTTATTTAAAATCTTGTGGTCCTTTGATTTTATACGCAAAATAAAAGGGAAACTAAGGGGTTTTTAATGGTACTGAATGACCTATCATACATGCTTTCAAAAACTAATGTCGTTTCATCATTTTTTATTGCAAAAATATTACGCCTGAAAAAACCGTTATTTTATTTATCTTATGCTTTGACTTTACGAAAAAAACTGTTTTGTGTATTAAATCAAAGGCACTACAAACAATGACCTCATTTATGTAGGAAAAGATATGAACAGCTATTTGAAAAAAAAATTTGGGGGTTCAAGTATAAAAACTTGTTTTCAAAGTATGATATGTCCTATATGTCCTTCAGTACCTTTGAAAGGCCCACTTAGTTTTTATTTTTATGTGTTTTATTAAAAATAAATATTAAGCCTCAAACAAATCCTTATTTTATTCATATAATGACTACGCAAAAAATAGGTTTGTGTATAAAATCAAAGCTACAATAAGATTTTAAATAAAATAAAAGACTTTTTTGTGTAGCACTATTGAGTGCTACATGAAAAAAAAGTTGGGGGAGTTTTAACGGTTGAAGTACAAAGAAAGTGTGTTTAAAGCATGGTATAACAATTGACCCTATAGTACTTCCACTCAGTTTTAGTTTGAACTTTTTCTGTTAGGAGAATAGTATCACGTGTCAAGGAAAATTCTGGCACACCCTGTATACTGCAGCTCCTATATTCCCTTTTGCTACTACTGCCACTACAACCATGATAGCTATAATATGACTATGTACATTATTTGGTGAATAATAGATAATTTTATATCATTTGGGTGCGTCTAAGTCCAACTTTTAACCTTCTCACGTCCAAACGACTCTAGTGAAATAGATATCAACTGGCTCCACTCATCACAAATTCAATTTCCTATAAATTCATTCCTATATATTACTTTTGTATTGTTGACCGTTTTCTCAATATTTCAAGAAAATGCTCGTAGCGCCGGAATTTCTCTATTAATCCCTGCAGATACGTGCGGCGTCTGGTGTGACGTCACACGCAGCACCATCTGGCCCGGTAGCTCTCGATGGTCCCGTCCAGGCCCAACTGTTGTAGATGTTGTGTAAATGTGTTCGGTGTGAGGCCTGAGACCGACATAATGAGGGGGACAATAATAACTTTATCTTGTTTCCAGAGTCGCTTCACTTCTATGGCAAGGTCAGTGTATTTAGATATTTTCCCAGCGTAGGTGTTTTGAACATTTACATAATTGGGAATAGCAATATCTATTAAGTAGGTAACTTTTTCTGCTTTTGTCTGCAATACTATATCTGGTCTGTTTGCACTGATGGTTTTGTCTGTGTGTATTTCAACGTCCCAGTATAGTTTGTAATGGTCATTATCAAGTACTGATGTTGGTGTATACCTGTAATATGGATCTGAGTTGTCGATTAGTTTGTTTTTTGTGGCTAATGCTTGATGTATTATTTTGGCTGCCGAGTTATGTCTAGCCGTGTACTCAGTTCCAGCGAGAGTTTTGCATGCGCTGGTTATGTGGTCTATTGTTTCCTTCTGTTGGTGACATTTTCTGCAATTATCGTTGGTTATGGATGGATCTTTAGTATTATTATTATTGTCTTATTTTTTCTCGCATGGTTGCGGTAGTAACAAGTATTGACGGGCTGTGCCAAGTCAATACCTGACCTATTATTATTCTGAATTCAGGAAGGACCGTACAATGCTACAGGTCTTGAGGATTACAGACTTTTGGAAGGTTTTATGTAACTTTTCATCCAGGCCCAATTGTTGCAGGTGTGGCGTAAATGTATTTGGAGTAAGGCCTGAGACCGACATAATGAGAGGGACAATGACAACTTTGTTTTGTTTCCATAGTCGTTTTATTTCTATGGCGAGGTCGGTGTATTTAGATATCTTCCCAGCGTAGGTGTTTTGGATGTTCATATCATTGGGAATCGCAATATCTATTAAGTAGGTCACTTTGTCTGTCTTTGACTGGAATACTATATCTGGCCTGTTTGCTGGGATGGTTTTATCCGTATGTATTTCAATGTCCCAGTATAGTTTGAATTGATTGTTCTCTAGTACTGAGGTCGGTGTGTAGTTATAATATGGATCTGTGTTTTCAATTAGCTTGTTTGTTGTGGCTAGTGCTTGGTGTATGACTTTGGCTGCAGAGTTATGTCTGGCTGTATACTCAGTTCCAGCGAGAGTTTTGCATCCACTAGTTATGTGTTCTATTGTTTCCTTCTGTTGGTGGCATTTTCTGCAATTGTCATCAGAGATGGATGGATCTTTCATTATGTACTTCCTGTAATTTCGTGTCGCAATCACTTGGTCCTGGATAGCAAGCATAAAACCTTCCGTTTCCGGAAAGAGCTGGCCATCCTGCAGCCAGGTGTATGACTGCTTTTCATTAATGTAGTCTTGTGAAACACGGTATCTATGTTTGCCGTGGAGTGCCTTCTGCGACCAGGTGTTTATTTTTTCTTGTTGTGCTTGTGTGTGGTTGTGTGTGTCTGCTGCGTGGTCTGGACAAGAAAGGGCGAGTGGTGTGTATTTTTTGTCTGCTTTTACTATTGCTTTATGCAAGTTTGTTTGTTTACTGTGGAAAAAATGTCTGAGTGATTTTATTTGTTTTGCATGAAGTGACTGTATATCTATAATTCCTCTGCCCCCTTGTTTTCTGTCTATGGTGAGCCTTTCCTTGCATGCTTTGGGATGTGACATTCTGTGTTTTGTGAGTTCTGTTCGGATGAGTATATGGATGTTTTCTATGTCAGTGTGCGACCACTTGATAATGCCAAATGAATATGTTAGGATTGGTATAGCAAATGTGTTAATAGCTTTTGTAAGATTTCTAGAATTTAGTTTCGTTTTTAACAGTCTAATGAGGCGGTCTTTAAACTCTTGTGTTAGTTGTGATTTGATTTTTGTGTGGTCTATCTTAGCGTTTTGATTAATACCCAGGTACTTGTACGTTTCATCCTTGTCCATGTTGTCTAGCGCCTGGCCAGTTACTACTTCCTGTTCGGGATGGTTTTTCCATTGGCCTTTATTGATGTGAAGCACCTTGCATTTACTCATGCCAAACTCCATCTTGATATCTGACGTACAAGCTTCCGTTATCCTGAGTAATTCTCTCAGTTGCACTTCTGTGGCGGCATATAGTTTTAGATCATCCATATAAAGAAGATGATTGATTTTGTGCTGATTTGCTTTCTGGTGCCTGATGGTGAAACCACAGTTTGTGCTGTTAAGTGTGTTGGAGAGCGGATTGAGACAGAGGCAGAACCATAGTGAACTGAGAGAGTCACCCTGAAAGATACCACGACGTATATGTAGCTCATCCGTTTGAATATGACCGTCCTCAGTTTGAAGGTGTATATTTGTTCGCCATGTCTCCATCGTTCTTGTAAGAAACTGACGAAGCCCTGGGTTGATTTTGTATATTTGAAGAGTTTTTGTTAGCCAGCTATGGGGTACAGAGTCGAAAGCTTTTTTATAGTCGATGAAACAGGTATGAAGATTCCTGTGTTCTTTTCTGGTTTGCTCCATGATCACACTATCAATTATAAGTTGTTCCTTGCATCCTTGGCTTTGTTTTCTACATCCTTTTTGTTCTTCAGTCAGGATGCTGTTTTCCGTGAGGTGTTTTTCAATTCTTCTGCATATCGTTGCGGTGATGATCTTGTACAAGGTGGGAAGACAAGTGATTGGGCGATAGTTGGCAGGGTTTTTGGTGTCTGCGTTTTTGGGTTTTATATACGTTATTCCTTGCGTGAGGAATTTGGGAAGCCTATTGGGTTGGAGTATGGCTTTATTAATTTGGTCTGTGAGCACTTCGTATACTGAGCTGAACTGCTTGTACCAAAAATTTTGTATATTATCCACGCCTGGACACTTCCAGTTGTGAGTATGTTTTATTGTTTCAGCTATTTCCTCTGGCGTAAGAATAACGTTTCCCTGTTCCACTATATGTTGATGTTTTTCCTCTTCCTGTCTGATCCATGGAGCGTTTTCATTATGTGTTTTGGGTTCTGACCATAGGCTTCCCCAAAACTCAGTTAACTCTTGTTTACTAGGAAGTTCTACTGCTGTTACCTGGTTGTCGGTTGTTATCTTTTTGTAGAATTGTTTTTCACTTTTCTGAAAAAGGTTATTAGCGTCCTTTCTGTCGTTTGACTCATTGTATCTGCGTAGTCGAGCTGCATAGACTGCAAGTTTTTGTTTGAGTGTATCAGTTATTTCTGGTATTGATTTTTGGGGCGACTTGGATTTGAGGATATCTATTGTTGTCTGTATGCGTTTTGAACGGTTGTTGTTGTTGGTGTATTGTGCTAGGTGTGCCAGTTCCTTTCTGATTGTGGTAATTTTGTTTTCGATTCGTATTTGCCATTTAGGTTTCGACCTTTTGCTTGTGTGGTTATTAGACCGTTTCGGAAGTTTTTGGCCGTTAACTATGAGTGTGGCTGCTGCGGCAGCATATATGACGGTGTGGATGTCCTCTAGGTTACTGCCGCTTGTTAAGAATTGTGGTATTACGTTGGTATTTATTGTATGTAATATTTTTTGGGTGTTGCTGTTGAAAATTAGTCTGGGCAGGGGATCTCGCAGTGCAGGGTTAGTGCCACACCATTTGTTAAATTGTGCGTTCATCACTTGTTCGGCAGATTGCGTGATGGAAGGTGTTTGAGTTTTTTTGGGTCACTTGTTGTTTATTGTATTTTATTTATTTTATATTTACAATAAACGCTATTATTATTATTATTATTATTATTATTATTTCACCCCTACCAGAAAAGGTGGAAAATGATCGAGAACCCCTAAAAAGCCTAAAAACGAAGTTTGAGCTATTTTTATATTTTTGGTTTTCTAAAAATGATAAGCTTTTTCCATCGTTGCCGCGGTAGTAATACTGTGTCAAAATTTCACTAAAATCAATTCAGTAATTACTATTACACAATTCAAAATGGTCTAAAGTCTAAAGCAATACTCCTATGGTGCCCCTTGGTTTCTGTAATATGCAAAGCAGTGTTCGTATGGGCTTAAAAATATGTATTATGCCGTTAGGTCTTTCTTGCACTCAATAGTCAATATATAGTATATGTATATGTATATGAATATGTATATGAATACAACAGATTCTTTTACAACCCCCCATCCCCCAAACACCCCAATTCTACTCCCAGCCCAAAAAAAAGCAGAACAAGATCAGGAACTCCTCAAACAGATTTTCAAAAATAGAATAACCCAAACGGCCCCAAAGTTTTATTAAAATCGGTTACTAATATTACTAGATTGCAAGGATACACGATACTCCTATCATCTTTGGCATGGGAAGAAAAATTCTAAGTACACAGGAATATCTTCAAAGGTAAAGATAGTCCGCATAACCACCGCACTTAGTAAGCTTTAGCGCCTCCTGCTTCACAATAGACAACTGTATCATTTTGACGCGACTTCGATATCAGCGGCGGCATCTTTATGCAAAGCAGTTTCCGATAATGACTGAAAATGCGAGCTGCGAAGCTTCGGCTTGCGACGTGCCTCTCCTCTTCGAAGACATTTTTATTATTTACGCGTTCCGATACGGTAATTTTACGACTCATTACGTCTGCCGGAATTGATCGTTGATTTTTCCTTGAAAAATAACGATAAATTGGAAGTAGGGGGCGCAACAGAACGTCGAGCGTCATTGAATGCCCGTGTTGGATGCCAGAAACCGCACAACGGTTACAAGATTTATTAACGATTATGATTGTTGACAACAATATTGTACACTAGCTGACCCGACAGACACTGTCCTGTCTTAGCTACAAATAATGATATTGAACTTGAATCTCGAATAAATGATAAAAAATAAGTATGTATTTCAAAAGCATAGTGTCTACAGAAATGATTTTTGATATATATTATTTGTTTTGTTTTCGGACGCATAAGTAAATGACGATGATGATTCTCCCGACAGGGAATAGCCGACATGGCCATGTGGAAAACATGGATTTTCAAGTTTGATCCCACAAACATTCAGCCACTGCCCTTGTGGCATAGTTATCGTCATTGCAAATGAAAACCGCACTCAAAAAGGCGCTATTATAGAGAGGTCTATGTTTTACAACATTATGAGGTAATCTGGATAAATGAAGGTTTTCTTTCTTATACCTTTTATTAGCAATCAGATTAAAATAGGTATCTATAAGCTAATGGGCTGACTTCTATATGAATATATTCCATATTATACAGAATGACTTGGGCGGTGGAATCCAGCGATTGCACCTGGCACGTCAGTTAACATATCCGTCTATTGGCCAGCGTCTCTTTAATCTTCGGTCACCTGTTGCGTCTAAAAGTGAAGATTTGGATGAACTTCAAGTCTGTTGAGGTGTCTAGTTGTTCTCTCTCTTATGACTTCCGAATTCGGTTATTGAGTACAACATATACATACGAGTATTGCTTTAGGTTTAGATCGTTATGTATTGTGTAACCTGGAATTAATTTTAATGAAATTTCGTATTATTACCGTGGCGAGACTTGAAAATGCGTATGGTTTTTAGAAATCATATCAGTGGCGGAACAGCAATAATTATAAAAAACCTAACACTATAAAAATAGCTCAACCTTCGCTTTTTGTCGATTTGGAGGTTCCTGATCGTTCGTTTAACAATGAAAACTGTGTCATCCTCGTTCTTACAAAGATGCATTAAGAAACTATTTACGGGAGTTTTTGTGTTGGATGTTTTTTTTTTGTTGACGTTCGGGTGATTATTTGGTTGCAAGGGGATATCAGTTTATAGCTTCATGCAGTGGGAAAATAATAAAGTGATATCTCCGTTATGTGTGGGAAGTACTGAGTCAATCAACTTGACTCCATTTTTTCACTGATGGTTTTGACCAGAATGTTTCGATGTGACATTATGTAAGAATGATGCTTTATATATTTTACTCCAGTACTATCATGTCCCTCTTTACTACACTGCTTCACAACAACAATGAGAGTCATGTTAGAAATAGTACTCTCATTGTTGTCAAGTGACTCGATCTGGCCACTGGGAAGGACATACCGATTTGGATTTTTTTGATTTGGAATTATATGAGAGTGAATCGACCAGGATACCATGAATCGAGTAGAACAATTATCTCGTAATCGCGTCGAATTGATACTTTCTCTTTGAACAGTATTGTAATAGTGACGAGTTATTGGCACTTATAAATAACTATGTATAAAGTAACGTATTCTTGTGGGAAGGTATTTTTGGTGAAACAGGTAGGATCGTAGCAACCTATTTTCCCGATTTCAATAAATTCGCTAACTAAATTTAATACGCTTTCCGTTAATGTATTTCCTACTAAATAAGTGAATGCTCTACACAGCCTGATAAAAACTGCAACAAAAAAGGATCTGCAATCGGCGCCCTGCGAAGTGGATCTGCCAAATATTATCGTTTCCCACTTATATCTGCTTACGCAGTGTGTCACCGTCAATCAATGAGTTTCTTTGATCTTTTATTGATCGTATTTGAATATCGGAGGCCTTCAGATAGTTTTGGAGCATGTTTTGCGTTTATCCTAGTATAACAGCTTGAATAAAATCTGTTTCAATTAGTTATACCACAGAGGATTTCCTATAAAAAATTGGTTCCCACAAAATTTGACCTTGGGAGGGTTTATGGATGAGTTTACGGCTGTGAAGTTTGGGTAGAGATGCAAAAATGAAAATATCGATACCGGTACCAACTCGATATTTTTTAGCCTCATAGGCGCGTTTGGTCCGTACAGAGAATTTTGTGCAATTTATTACAACCCTCAATAAATATATACCGATACACCTACAAAAGTATCGATACCAGCCTAGAATCGCTCAAAAAGTATCTAAGATAAAAATAGTCGATATTAGTGCAGAAGTACAAGTATCGAAGTACCGTTATCATCTCTACAAAAAATCATCCAAAAGTGGGGATGCGCGAGTAATTTCCGCCAACTTGAGTTATTGTGCTGGTTGTTTACTATGCTGTGGTCATACCACAGAGTTAACATCTCTAGAGGGAATGTAAACAACAAAATGCACAGGTCGCTGACCAACATGTAACGGAAATTTTGACAACTTGAGGGCATTACCAGTGGCGTACGATTTTATATTAAAATTGGATGTTCATTAATAAATTCAATTATTACTGTGATGTTACAAACTGATACAATATGTTGTATTAGTATTTAGCTATACTTAGAGAGTTACTCTTATTATAGCTTGATTGTAACAGTTGATAATCTATTATTACCATGAAGTGTTTCCCCATATTTTACGCTACTGAAAACCAAAACAAAACCTTTACTAACCTATGATAAGTGGTGTTCACCGATTCGTCGCTATTGCAGCAAACTAGGCATTTTTTGTTTCGTCCCATCATGCAATTATAACAATATTGTTCATAAATAATTTAATTCGCACCACAAATAGTCACAAAGTCACTCAAATATACACTAAAACAACAAAAATCTCAACATACGCAATAATCATAACTACAATGACAGCCACATGACAGCTTTAGGGGACGCCGATTGTAGGTTGCCAAATTTACGACATATTAGAAGTTATTGCGACATTCCGCTATGAAATTACCATTTTTGAGATTTCGTTAAATCAATACAAATTATCTTCACGTAAGTCAGTTACATTGCAAGTATATTTTAGTGTATAGTTAAATACCCAGTTAAATACTTTGAGGAACATGTGTTCAAACTGCGGAAACTGCCAGATTTTGAAGAAACTGGAAGGTCCTTAAGCGGACGAAGAAAAGTGGCAATAGCGCTATAGATGTTGGCTGGCCAATATTCAAATTAGGCTTCCTTTAGAGATGTTAACTCTGTGGGTTATACCATAACAGGTGCCGTTGGCACCCGTACGCGTCATATTTTGACATGAGTAGTCCACATAAAATGGTTTGGCAGTATTTCGGCACTCGTTGCTTTAATATTTTGACAGTAATATGTATGGTAATATACATAGTTTTTGATCCCTAACATCAGAGGTGTAATTGCGTGGTCAGTCTTATTTATAAGAGATGGACTGTAACTGATATGCCCAACTATTTTGGATAATGAGTAATTATGATTACTAAGACTTTCTATTATTATACTCATTATCATATTTAATGCGTGCACACTATCAGTTCAACAGTGGCTTTAGGCACCCAGAGGATTGCAACGGTGACTGGTGTCCGCGACACAGGTGGCCAGAATGGGATATTTGTGATGCTACCCACAATATTTGATGCATAAACAAACAAATTCTAATACACAAGCCATGGTCGACACCGAGAATTGTCGCTCCGAGGTATATAAATATAATATGTATACATTTTCGCGAGTCGCTTCTTCACACCGAAACGCGACGCGCCTCGCCGTAGACGCCGCGCCGTATCCACGGGCGCAAGCGACGGACGTCGTCATGGCAGCGGGAAAACCGTTGCCGGGCAACGTCGGGTTACCGGCGCGGCGCGGCGGCGGCGTCGCGGACGACGCCCACGCGCCGGGCGTCTCGTCGTAACAGCCACGCGTCTCTCCTTACCGATGACATAGCGGTCAATTGCAGCGAGGCCAATGCCATGCAAACCAAACGGATACAACAACGTTACAATGACACCGCCAGACAGCCAAAATCAACATTGAAATAAGGCGGTCATCCTGGTCATCCATGTTTTAGGAGTTTAATCAATTATTGAACAATAATGGTTTGTACCATTTTCGCTGAGAACCGTAACGGATCAGTGACAGAACCGTCTTCACTACAATGGAAATGGATCCTCAAAGCGACCCTAAGCGCCTAAAATGTAACAACCTCGGAATACGTAAACTGTCTACGAATAATTGCAAAATCTGTTGAATTACATTCTTAATATGGTATGTTACAAAGTTTACCACTTAAAATGTGCCGCTTTTTATTTTGTATAAAATAAATAAATATAAATAAAAAAATTAAATTTTTGCATATAATCGGATGCGTGGCGCGCTTTTGAGATCATTATGGACAAGGATGTTTTATAAAATATACTTCTGGAGGAATATATATTAAACTTTAATAGTAAAAATAATATAAAATTAAAATCATCACATTATTTTGCTTTTGTCAGCTTCTATTTCACCTACACTTATAATAGGAGATGCATTTAAACAGCTATTGCCTCTGCACTGTGTATTATTCCTTGACTTATATTATTATTGTGTATTATATGAACTTATTTCTCAACATTTCTATGAGTCGGCTTTTATATTTGCTATTTTCAGAGATTTCTCTTGAGCAATTGGAGTCCTTAGCTCCAACCTTGAGTAATCCCGGGGGAGGCGAGGAGCAAACAAGCAGGGTGAGTCAAGCTCAACGCCTCGGACTCTTGTGACCAAACGATACCACTTTTCGAAAAATCGACTTTGCAAGTGTGTGTAGGTCGAGTTGGACTACATTTTAAAAATAATTACTTTTATACAGTGTGTCTAAAATAAAAGCGTGACATATCAAATTTCTTTTTATGGAATACCCTGTATATTATTGCATATTTCGATTCCCGGGTGAATTCTAGTGTGACTTTATGTGTCACACATGGGACTTTAAGCGAACCGTTTAGGTGTAAATCACAATTTTGCGTATAGAATATCGCAGCTATTCTAAATCTTAGAGAGCTGTGACTTTGCCGAGACTACCGAGAAATCGGTAGATTAATTAAGGAAACTTCAATCAAAGGTAAATTGATTTTTTCAAATGGGAATGCATAATTTTTTTTATATGATCAAATGTGCAATTTGATAGGCTTTCTAATGATATCAGGTTGTGAATATCAATCTATGGTAGTTTTTATTAAATTTCGAGATTTCAATCAAATCAGTGTTTTTCAATTTCTTTGCCTATAAACAAACTAGCAGGCCATGAAATATAAACAAAATCGTATTCAGATGGAAGAAAACAACTAACTTAGCAAAATTATCCAGAAGAACTAGAGTAAAAGAACAAGATCATAAAAATTCCCTACAACAAATAAACTCTAACCAGAAATAACGGCGGTAACATGTCTAAGGTTAAAGAGAAGCTGGAGTACGACAGAAATGGATAATTTTTACAGCCTACTAGCGACTGCAATGTACTAAAGATTAAAAATTTCCAAAATCACTAAACACTTTGAAATGAAAGCAAAACTTTCAGCGATCGTTGCCGTCAGTCTAATATCTTCAGAACGCAATTTCACATTTAATGGTATAAAACAGTGTAATTTCCGTCAAAGTCAAAAGTAATGATACCTTTCATTGTCGTCCTTTAAATTTTTCAGTATCTATTAGCAAGATCGCAAAAAAAAATACTGACAAATCATGTTTAATAATTTGAGCAGATTTTTAATTTATTCTTCATTTTCGGCGATCTTATTGGAAAATTTGCAGAACTCCAGTCAGAGGTATCGGTTACTATTTTTTTAAGTCATTATCATCATGAAATTTTATTCTGAAGCTATTACACTTTCAGCAACATTACGTGGTAGATTTCCTTTTATTTCAAAATATATAATGGTTTTGTGAATTTTCAGTCTTTAGAATATTGTAGTAGCTGGTATGCTGCGAAAAATACCCATTTCTGACGTACTCCAGCGGCTTTTTCACCTTAGATGTGTTATGTCTGTTACTTATGGCTAGAATTGATTTGTTGTAAGTCATTTTTATAATTTTGTCCCTTTACCCTAGTTCGTTCGTAACTATCTGCTAAGTTAGTTGTTTTGTTCTATCTGAACAGTTTTTTGTTTATATTTCATGGCCTGCTAAGTTGCGTATAGGTAGGAAAATTGAAAAGCACCGGTTCTATTGAAAATTTGAAATTAAATCAAAACTACCAGAGATTGATATTTACAACCGCATATCATTAGAAAGCTTATCACATTGCACATTTGATCGTATAAAAAAAGTGAAGCACTCCCATGTGAAAAAATTAAGTTACCTTTGATTGAAGTTTCCTTAATAGATCCTCCGATTTCTCCAAGTACAAATGTAATTCGAACTCGACCGTCTAACATAGGCTGACACATTTTATGCTTAGTAACACGGCAACGTCACAGCCCTCTAAGATTTATAATAGCTGCGATATTCAATTTTTTTCTGACATCTACTTATACCAAAAATTGCGATTTGCACCTAAACAGTTTGCTAAAAGTCCTATGTGTGATACATAAGGTCACACTAAAACTTACCCAGGAATCTAAATATGCAATAATATACAGGGTTTTACATTTAAAAAAACATAACTTTGATATGTCACGCTTTTATTAGACACCCTGTATAAAAGTCATTATTTTTAAAATGTAGTCCAACTTGACCTACATACACTTGCGCAGTCGATTTTTCGAAAAGTGGTTCCTTTTGGTCACAAGAGTCCGAGGCGTTGAGCTTGACTCACCCTGTATACAGTGGCGCACCTACAGGGGGCGGGGCGAAGTGGTGTCTGGTGGTAATTGTCTCACCTATGCCACTTTGGACGGAAAACTCAGAGAAAGGTAGAGTTATAGTTTCTTTATTTTTCAAGTAAGGTGACTCCTCATTAACACCTCCCTGCTTGCCTCTCTCTCAATAGATACATTTTTTCTAGATCAACTATGTGAGAAAAAAGTCTTTTTGTTTTTGCTCTTCAGGATCCGCCTCATTAAGCCACTCTTGAGTAACTTCCTGAATACGCGACTCATATTACTGATGTAGGTAGAAATCGAGGATCAAACAGCAATGTTTTATCATTAAAAGGTGCTAAACAAGATAGCGTATAATTTAAAAATTAAAAGTATTCGCATTCTTGTAAGAATAGGTGGGTTGGTTGAATAACGCATTATGTACATCTTGAGTAACTTAAAAATTCTTTTGGTAAACATTTAACCAAAAACAGTAGTTGCTTAGGGTTTTATTACAAATGCGCTAATGAAATTATGTATTAGTGTATCCGTAAAATATGTCCGATGGATCTCTAGCTCCCGAACCTCCGCCCCTAGTCGGAGCCTATGTAAGGGATGTATCTTCTACATCTGCTGCACATTTATTCTTTAGTGCATGGCGATTTTTTTTTGCTGACTTTATACCAACTTTCTGTTACCCATCAAAACTACGTACATATTCTTGCAATAGTACTTCTGTGCTAACACAATTATCACATATTGCTGCCATTTTACTTCTAGTTGCAACTTGCGTATTACATCTGTGTAACGGAATGACTATAATTAAATAACAGAAATATCTTGTATTATGGACAGTTATCAAGGCTTTCGGAAGTAATTTATATACAGGGTGGGCCAATAGTGCGCGGACGGAGGATTGTGGGCTTGATAAAAAATATTTCGAAAATCTGTCACTTGATCATGGTAGGGACCCTTGAGGGCTATAACGTAAAAATATTTTCACTTAAATTTTGACGTTTATATAGGGTGATCCACATCAAACTCACATTTTTTGAATAAAACCTCCTATATATTATCGCACATTTGGATTCCTTGATCATGGAACTTTAAACGAACCGTTTAGGCGCAAATCACCATTTTTGGTATAAGTAGGTATCAGAAAAAAAATCGAATATCGCAGCGATTATAAAACTTAGAAGGCCGTGACTTTGGCGGTACGACTAACCATTAAATGCGTCACGTTAGATCAGACGGCTAAAATTGAATTCTTTTTGTACTTGGAGAAATCAGTAGATTAATTAGGGAAACTTCAATCACAGATAACTTGATTTTTTCAAATGGGAATGCCTATCTTGGTTTAAAGACTCAAATGTAGAATTTCATTATCTTTCTAACGATATAACAATCTCGATATCAATCTTTTGTAGTTTTCATTTTATTTCAAATTTTCAGTCAAATTAGTGTTTTTCCTGCATGCAAGCAACCTAGCAGGCCATGAAAAATAAACAAAAGCTCGTTAATATGAAAGAAACCAACTAACTTAGTAGAAAAATGAAAACTAACTAGAGCAAACGAGGCAAGATAATGAAAATTCCTTACAACATATTAGCTCTAACCAGAAACAGTAGCGGTAACAAGAACGCTCATTTTTCACAGCCTACCAGCTATTAGCCAATTTCCAAAGTCATAAAAAAATACTTAATCAAGGGAAAACTACTAGTGATTGTTGCTGGCAGTATAATATCTATGTCGTCTGAATAAATTTCCACATTTAATGCTATAAAAAAGTAGTCATTTCGTAAGTGAAGGGTAATGATACCTCTGACTGGAACCCTCCAAATTCTTCAGTAGGTACTTCTACTTATTTGCAAAATTGCGGAAAATTAAACTTGAATTGCAGTCTGTTTGAATTGTAAAACATAGTTTAGTTTGCAGAAAACTACATGAAGTAAACACAATTATAACGTAGCGTAATTAAAAAATTCTAGCAATTATTTCAATAGATGTTCAGCATGCTCCAGTTGAAGATATCTCCACCTTTGACTTAACTAAACGGAAATGACTAATTTTTTTATCCCATTAAATGTGAAATTTCATTCTAAACATGTTAGACTGTAAGCAAAAATCGCTGGTAGTTTTCCTTTTGCTTCAAAATGTTTAATCGTTTTGCAAAGTTGTCAAGCTCTAGTAGTCCTCAATAGCTAGTAGGCTGTGAAAAACAAACACTTCTGTCATAGCCCAGCTACTCATTGACATTAGATATCTTGCGGCTGTTGTATCCGGCTAGAGCTAATATGTTGTAAGAAATTTTCATAATCTTGCCTCGTTGCTCTAATTAGTTTGCATCTTTCTACTTAGTTAGTTGGTTTCTTCCATATTAACGAGCTTTTGTTTATTTTTCATGGCCTGCTAGGTTGCTTGCACACAGGGAAATTGAAAAACACCGATTTGACTAAAAATTTGAAATAAAATGAAAACCAAAAGAGATTGATATCGAGAATGCTATATCGTTAGAAAGGTAATCAAATTTTACATTTGATTCTTTAAACCAAAATAGGCATTCTCATTTGAAAAAAACAAGTTATCTGTAATTGAACTCTCCTTAATGAATCTACTGATTTCTCCAAGTGCAATAAGAATTTAAATTCAGCCGTCTGACCTATGGTGACGCATCTCATGCTTAGTCGTACCGCAAAGTCACGGCCTTCTAAGTTTTATAATCGCTGCGATATTCAATTTTCTTCTGATACCTACTTATACCAAAAATGGTGATTTGCGCCAAAGCGGTTCGTTTAAAGTTCCATGTGTGATACATAAAGTCACATTAGAATTAACCAAGGAATCCAAATATGCAATGATATATAGGGAGTTACATTAAAAAAAATGTAAGTTTGATATAAATCACCCTGTATAAACGTCAAAATTTGAGTGAACATATTTTTATGTTATAGCCCTCAAGGGTCCCTACCATGATCAAGTGACATATTTTTGAAATATTTTTTAGTAAGCCCACATTCCTCCGTCCACGCACTATTGGCCCACCTTGTAATGTTGATTGATTGGTTTTCTGCCAAGGGCGCATCCAGACATCAGTCTTGGGTTGGGGGGGGGGGGGGGGGGAGTTAGCAGGGAATGAGACTTGTATATGCTTGCCTCATTTTCTGTAATACTTTTGTCCCGGCAGTTGAAGCAGCAGAAAGGGATATGCGAATACTATTATAATAAAGAAGAAGAGGATAAGCAACAACTGAAACAGTCGTGTCTTTGGCACTTTAGCAAGATGAAAAAAAACATGTAATAATTAATCTTAATTTGATGAAATACTAAACAAAAATATATTACGTATTAGCGTAGGCATTTTTACTTCCGACACCGAAAGGTGAGGGGAGTATTGTGATCGCGAAAATTTTCGATTTTGAGATCATACGTTTTTTAGGCGTTTTATGGTGTCTACATAACGAAAACCCGCGTCACTCATTTGCGTCGGTCTGTCTGTCTGTCGGTCTGTCGGTCTGTCGGTCTGTCGGTCTGTCGGTCTGTCGGTCTGTCGGTCTGTCGGTCTGTCGGTCTGTCGGTCTGTCGGTCTGTCGGTCTGTCGGTCTGTCGGTCTGTCGGTCTGTCGGTCTGTCGGTCTGTCGGTCTGTCGGTCTGTCGGTCTGTCGGTCTGTCGGTCTGTCGGTCTGTCGGTCTGTCGGTCTGTCGGTCTGCCGTGTGATGGAGATATTTCCAAATATGATGAGATGAAATATATGCCGCTCAAACGGAACGTAGACTTTTCTTTCATCAACTCTACAGCGTGCAGGCGTGTTTTTTGTACATTGACCGGTTAAAACTTTATTCTCTGCAGATATCCGACAAAAAAATGTTAACAAAAGGTCAGCAATTAAACAAGCAAAAAGTGTCATCCCAATGACCCGTAACGAATTTTGTCCATGAAGTGAGAGACGCACTTAATAAATTCCGAACCGAGCAGTGGAACGGATTTTTGGCTGGATTGCTTGACTCAAGTGTTCCTTTCTGGGAAGCAGCAAAATTGCTCGGAAATGAAACGACAACAATTTTGTTTTTCCTGCTGAAGTCACTGTCTTCATGATGGAGGTGCTGATGCCGTGGAAGATCCCACCAAACTATAACCTTGGCGAGCAGCAATAAATTCCAAGATCCGTCAGGAGATATTTTTCAGAGCCAATGGCGATAGTGAAGATTTTTCTTTGAAATATTCTTCTAGAGAAGCTCTAGATATCATCACATATGAGTGATATCTAGAGCTTCAAGAGATTTCCTCACTGCACAACACCACCACCACCAGAGATTCTGGGTCATATCAAAGATCAAGGTCAAGCTACGTAAAGCACACTAGAGAAGAGCAATTCACCAACAAGGCACTGAAGAAACTCGAAAATCAGAGGAAGAAAATGTACCTCTCGCTAAAATTTCAGCAAGCGCTCATGAGATGGGCGATAAATAATATTCCGTAGGAGAGAAATTTGTAGAGGGAAATATATATTAAGTAGGCAACTGTTAAAACCGCGTCGACGGCGTCCTCGGAGAATATAAAGCGGCAGCAGCAGAAAAGTTCGGCGCAAGTTGCCCAAAGTAAATCCGAAAGTTTCGGGAACACCGCTGAGATCGTGTCGAGGGTCTGGCTTCGAGTTGGTGGGGAACTGACTTTGCCCTTAACACTAAGTTAAAAGGCTAAATAAATTTCAGCTTCACTAGGTATTGCTGACAAATTGTAGTGCAGTGCAGTACATGATCCTGGCGATATAGCTGTGTTTATGTATTTCTGAAACTTATCCTGTGGTTGGTTTCATCGCACTTGACTGGCTCTTCAATGAAAAGTCACATATGCCTACCTCTGCATGCCAAATGAAAACTAAAGCTTTTGATAGCCTTGCCGAACGTATATTTCAAACCCAACTAAATAATAACTCGAATGAACAGAGCTTTGGCATTGCAGTGGGATCATCATTGAGTCCTATATTCAGTAATATACTCATAGAAAAATCATGAAAAACATACACAGGCAGACCATCAGTGTGGTGGTACTATGTTGAACATTTATTTGCTATATGGTTACATACTATGGATGACTTGAAATCATTTTTGAAACAGCAAAGAGCCTCCGATTAAATTCATACCGTAAAATTACTATTTTACGTTTCCTGGTCATTAATACACAATAAAATGGCAGTTCTTCTATAACAACTATAAAGAAAGGTATTGTTAAAAGTCTATTGGATAAGGCAGAACAAATATCATCATATCAGTCAATTTTCGGTAAGGAAAGATTTTATTATATAAAATGTACCTACTTCAGACGAAGGCTTTAACAAACACTGTTTATATAACACTATAGGTTATTTGACGAACATTAGGCTAGTGACGGCTAATGCTAACTATCGTCCAATGGTCTCTCACCATTATTGAAAAAAAATGGAGTCAAGTTGATTGACTCAGTACTTCCCACACATTACTGTGCATGAAGCGTTAGTCTGAGATCCGCTTGCAACCAAATCATCGGCAGCCTCCTCCCCTAAAATTGTCTTATGCCGCTAAGTCTTTCCTTCAGAGGTCAATGGACAGCCTAAAACATCTGAAAACGAAGTTTGAGTTGTTTTCATACTTTTAGTTTTTTGATTATTGCTATATACGCTGCCACTGACACGATATTTAACAAACATACTTGTTTCATCCTCACCACGGTAATAATACTGTGTCAAAATTTAATTAGAATCAATTTAATAGTGTCCACGTTACAAAATACAAAAAGATCTAAAGCAATAAATACTCGTATGTATGTATACAGAAAATTCGTCCCTTAGTTTCCGTAATAGGCTAGGCAATGTTCGGATCGACCTAAAAAGTTGATTTATGTCGCTAGGTCTTCCTTCACAGATTATTGGACAGTCTATTATGAATACAAGAAATTTCTCAGTTTTTCAACCCCCACCCCCAACCACCCCAATTTCACCCCCACCCAAACAAAAGCAGAAAATGATCAGGAACCTCTAAAACGCTTAAAAACGAAGTTTGAGCTGTTTTTATATTTTTACTTTTTTTATTATTTCTGCGCCGCCACTGGCACGATTTATAAAAACCATACGCGTCTTCCATCCTCGCCACGGTAGTAATACTGTGTCAAAATTTCATCAACATCAATTCATCAGTTTCCTTGTAACACAATATAGAAGGATCTAAAGCAATACTCTCGTATGTTTACACCAGAAAAAATTCCTTTGAAAAAAGTCCTTTGGTTTTGTAATAGGCAAGGCAATGTTCGGATGGACCTAAAAAAGTTATTTATGTTGCTAGGTCTTCCTTCGTTGGTCAGTGGACAGTCTATTATGAAAGCAACAAATTTTTCAATTTTACAACCCCCCACCCCCCAACCACCCCAATTTCACCCCACCCAGAAAAAAGTAAAAAGTGATCAGGAACCCCTAAAACGCCTAAAAACGAAGTTTGAGGCATATTTAAAATTTTTCGTTTTTTGCCAATTACTCCGCCGCCCCTGCACCGATTTTCAAAATTATAAGAACATTACCTACTACGACCCCCCAGTATATCGCTGCCCAAATTTCATCGCAATCCATGCAGCGGTTACTGAGATTACGAGGACAGAAAAACGCGTACAGACAGACCGACAGACCGACAGACCGACAGACAGACCGACAGACAGACAGACCGACAGACAGACAGACCGACAGACAGACCGACGGAAATGAGTGACATGGATTTTCGTTATGTAGACATCATGAAACATCCAAAAAGTGTATTGTCTCAAAATCGAATATTTTTGCGATCACAATACTCCCCTCACCTATCGGTGTGGGAAGTAAAAGTCAAAATATCGGCGGACATAACATCATCCGATTTCTCGGTTACTAATAAAAGTACATTTACCATTTAATGCTTGAAGGTCACAAATCAACGCCCCCCTCGTTACTCACATTAGCTATACCTACTTCTATCTTATACTTTTCTTTTATTTTATTCAAGATATTGGTGAAAATATTATAAAATGGGACACCGTGTACATTTATTTTGAGCAAAGTAAATAGTATACCTCGTACAATGATTACATAGTGTTTATTTTAAGAAACACTACTTTATACAGGGTGAGTCAAGCTCAACGCCTCGGACTCTTGTGACCAAACGATACCATTTTTCGAAAAATTGACTTTGCAAGTGTATGTAGGTCGAGTTGGGCTACGTTTTAAAAATAATGACTTTTATACAGGGTGTCTAATAAAAGCGTGACATATCAAAGTTATGTTTTTTTAAATGGAATACCCTATATATTATTGCATATTTAGAGTTCTGGGTGCATTTTAATGTGACTTTATGTATCATACATGGGACTTTAAGCGAACTGTTTAGGTGCAAATCACGATTTTGTATACAGGTAGATGTCAGAAAAAAAATTGAATATCGCAGCTATTATAAATCCTAGAGCGCTGAGACTGTTGCGTGTTACTAAACATGAAATGTGTCAGCTTACTTTAGACGGTCGAGTTCGAATTTTATTTGTACTTGGAGAAATCGGTAGATCAATTAAGGAAACTTCAATCAAAGGTAACTTGATTTTTTCAAATGGGAATGCATACTTTTTTTTATACTATCAAATGTGCAATTTGATAGGCTTTCTAATTATATCAGGTTGTGAATATCAATCTATGGTAGTTTTTATTAAATTTCGAGATTTTAATGAAATCAGTGTTTTTCAATTTCCCTACCTATAAACAAACTAGCAGGCCATGAAATATAAACAAAATCGTATTCAGATGGAAGAAATCAACTAACTCGGCAAAAACATCCAGCAGAACTAGAGTAAAAGAACAAGATTATAAAAATTCCCTACAACAAATCAACTCTAACCAGAAACAACGGCGGTAGCATGTCTAAGGTTGAAGAGAAGCTGAAGTACGACAGAAATGGATAAATATTACAGCCTACTAGCGACTGCAATGTCCTAGAGATTAAAAATTTCCAAAATCACTAAACACTTTGAAATGAAAGCAAAACTTTCAGCGATCGTTGCCGTAAGTCTAATATCTTCAGAACGCAATTTCACATTTAATGGTATAAAATAGTAGTTATTTCCGTCAAAGCCAAAAGTAATGATACCTCTCACTGTCGTCCTTTAAATTTTTCAGTATCTATTAGCAAGATCGCAAAAAAGGAATACTGACAAATCATATTTTAATTTTCTGCCAGGTAAATTATGTTTAATAATTTGAGCAGATTTTTAATTTATTCTTCATTTTCGGCGGTTTTGCTTATGAGTATTGAAGAATTTGTAGAACTTCAGTCAGAGGTATCGGTTAGTATTTTTTTAAGTCATGAAATGTGAAATTTTATTCTGAAGCTATTAAACTGCCAGCAACATTACGTGGTAGATTTCCTTCCATTTCAAAATTCACAATGGTATGCTGTGAAAAATACCGATTTCTGTCGTACTCCAGCTGCTTTTTGACCTTAGATGTGTTATGTCTGCTATTTCTGGTTAGAATTGATTTGTTGTAAGTCATTTTTATAACTTTGTCCCTTTACTCTAGTTAGTCCGTAACTATCTGCTAAGTTAGTTGTTTTGTTCCATCTGAACAGTTTTTTGTTTATATTTCATGACCTGCTAAGTTGCTTATAGGTCGGAAAATTGAAAAACACCGGTTTTACTGAAAATTTTAAATTAAATCAAAACTACCAGAGATTGATATGTACAACTGCATATCATTAGGAAGGTTAACAAATTGTACATTTGATCGTATAAAAAAATTATGCATTCCCATTTGAAAAAATCAAGTTACCATTGATTGAAGTTTCCTTAATTAATCTACCGATTTCTCCAAGTACAAATGTAATTCAAACCCAACCGTCTAACGTAAGCTAAAAAATTTCATGGTTAGTAACACGGCAAAGTCACAGCCCTCTAAGATTTATAATAGCCGCGATATTCAATTTCTTTCTGACATCTCCCTATACCCAAAATTGTGTTTTGCACCTAAACGGTTCGCTTAAAGTCCCATGTGAGATAAATAAAGTCACACTAAAATGCACCCAGGAATCTAAATATGCAATAATATACAGGGTATTCCATTTAAAAAAACATAACTTTGATATGTCACGCTTTTATTTGACACCGTGTATAAATGTCAGCACAGTCGATTTTTCGAAAAGTGATATCGTTTGGTCACAAGAGTCCGAGGCGTTGAGCTTAACTCACCCTGTATATCGACGACATACTTCGACACTCATTGAACTTCAATTTACGTTCACGCAGATCTCTTGACATGTAATATTACTATTCTAATGTATTCATAACAACCAGTTTGGCTGGATGGCTATGTGTAGGTTTCCTCACACGAATGCTTTCATTTGCTTTAAAACACATTAGGTACTTGTTAAATGGCGAGTGGATGGCATCTTCAGAAGCTATTTCACTTCGGCGACTTTAAAAATACTCAGTATTACCTTACTACTTACCTCACATGCCAATATTGCCAATATTGAATTTACGATTAATTTCTGCCACTTTTTGAGCGTCGATTTGAAATGGAAAGGTTAATAAACTAGAGCATGGAACATAGATGAGGCTAAGTTGACTAAAATCACAAATCACAATGTAAATGAAACGCAATCTTCTGTCATTTCCACAAAACATCTCAATTATTCATTATCCACACTACCATTCGTTCTGTGCTGCCAACGTATTGTCAACAGTCTGGCTTTTTTGCTTATATGAAACGAAATGAAAATCACAACCGCCAGCGACAAAAGAAACGCAGTAGGAACCACAGAGTAGGAACGGTAGAACGAGAATGACGTATATTTGACGATTACAACACCGTGGCGAATGACACTCTGTCATAGTTCTGAGTTCCGCACTACCCTATTGTGTTTCGCACGGTCACGTTAGTAATATCTAGTTGGAGTTAATATATCTATCTATCGGTAGGCCTTTACGGAAACACTGATCTGGATCCAGATAGATTAGTTATATGTCAAACAGCTGTCAAGTGGGATTTATGATTCCATGAATTTAACGGACATCGAACAACGAAAAAGTTGATTTAACGATAAAAAACAGACGGTAAAGTAAAGCAGCTACTGATCTGAATCATCCGATAGCAATCACTTACAGTACAAGAGTGAACTACCCTATTTCTGGCCGATCCCAGATCACTTTCCGAACGTCAGGATCAGTGATCCAACTGATCGGGTTAACCCGATCACAGTTTCCGTAAAGGCCTTATATCTCCCACTTCTTAAATTGAGGTGGCGCTGGAATGATGAAGTTGCAGCCGTTAGTGTATTTAGCATTTTAAAAGTTAGTTATCAATAATTTATCATATTATGACCATGTATATTTTGGTACATTGATATGCTCTTCGTACATACATTCTCCTGCGTATGGGAAAATCGCAATTAACTGATGAGACCACTTATAATAGGCAAAGTGATGCCACCTAACCGCCTGTCTACCATGGAGTTCTTGAAATCAGGATAGGTTTGGCGACACTAGCCGAGCAATCAAAACCGCGCTTTGCAAGTGTTGACTGCATTTAAATTTCAGTTCCTGTAGTTCCAGTAGTACATCACATTGTATAAAACATTAAACTATCAAAAAATGTTAATTTGAACAAACTTCATGCTAGAGTGCTGGCAATACGTGAACACGTGAACCACGGTTATCAAGGCACATCTTGCCATGTTAAACTACAAGAGGTTGAATATCAAATTTCAAGAAATCAAATTATCTCTGATTGAAGTTTCCTTAATTGTTCTACTTCTTGCTCCAAGTACAAAAGTAATTCAAATATAACCGTTTAACCTAACCTTGCGAATTTCACCCTTAGTGCCTAACAAAATCACAGTCTCCTAAATTTTATAATCTTTGTTGGAGTTCTAAATATTTGAATTTTCGCGCCTCCTATGATGTCAACCATGTCTGTCATATGTCATGTAGTGGTTTCCAGTTTCCGGCTTCCATAATAAAGTTTAGTTCATGCAGAAAATCCGGCGTGGTTACTACTCCTCGTTACCCCGATCCCCGAGACCTCACAATAGGTTATGGCCCCAGCCGCCTAGCCCCATTTTTTCGCGAGTGATAATACGTAGTACGTGGCACGGATAGCATAACTCAAAATGGCTATAAACTACATGCCCAGTGTTCCCAAACTCCTAGGACGCGATAACTACGAAGAGTGGGCCTTCGCAGTAGAAAACTTTTTCGTGTTAGAAGGGTTGTCGAAGTGTATCGACGGTACGGAAACAGATGCAGGGACAATAGCTAAAGCAAAGGCTAAATTAGTGCTTACGCTGGACGCATCACTATTTGTGCACGTGAAACAGGCAGCAACAGCAAAAGAAATATGGGAGAAACTAAGAACAATGTATGCAGACACCGGTTTCTCGCGCAAGATAGGACTGCTGCGTACGCTGATTTCGTTACGCCTAGAAATGTGTGACAGTATGGAAAGTTACATAAATCAAGTGGTGGAAACAGCCCAAAAATTAGGCCGAACTGGATTTAAAATCGATGAAAACTGGATTGGCTCTCTCCTGTTGGCGGGATTACCAGAGAAATATTCCCCCATGATAATGGCGATTGAACATTCTGGAATCGAAATAACTACAGACTCCATTAAATCCAAGTTAATGGATATGCAAGTAGATGGCGCTAGTGGTTCGACAAGTGGCGCATTCGCGGCAAAATTTAAACCGAAGAAATTTGACAAGAGTGACAAGTATGACAGGAACTTCAAGAAGGTTGTCAATGTCAAGTGCTATAGATGTAAACAAGTTGGACATTACATGAATAAATGCCCTAATATTTCATCAGATGACAAGAACACTACCCAAGGCAATGATAGAAGGCTGCAAGGTGCATTCAGTGCAGTGTTTCTGAGTCAGCAGTTTAACGACTCCGACTGGTATATAGATTCGGGGGCCTCGGCTCATTTGACAGCACGCAATGATTGGTTGTATGACATCAGTTACGAAAATGAGGTGAAAGAAATCATGGTAGAAAACAAAACGACAGTTCCAGTTGTTTGTGAAGGAAGTATCAAGGTAACTACCATAATTTCAGAAAATCAAGCAGATAAAAAGTGTGACATAACCATACAACGTGCTTTATATGTACCGAATTTGACCACAAATCTATTATCAGTGAGCCAACTCATTAAAAGTGGTAGTGAAGTTATCTTTGATAGAAATAGTTGTAGAATACTTAATAAAGAAAAACAGCTGATTGCTGAAGCTCAAAGCATCGACAATGTCTATAGGTTAAAAATAGACAGAAACAAACCAAATATATTAGCTGGTTTGACAGTCACTGGTGAAGTCCTGCATAGAAGATTTGCACATCTAAATTATAGTGATCTGCAAATAATGCAACAAGGAGCTGTTGAAGGACTAACATGCAAAGGTAAGCTGTCAAAAGCTGAAATATGTGAAGTGTGTTGTGAAGGCAAACAGTCCAGGCTGCCTTTCAAAAACAAAGGTCATAGAGCTACAGAAAAGTTGGAACTTGTGCATGCTGACCTGTGTGGACCGATGGATGTTTCATCATTAGGTGGTTCTAGATATTTTTTATTGTTTGAAGATGATTTTAGTCGCATGTGTTTTGTGTATTTCCTCAAAACAAAGGATGAAGCCAGAGTCTACTTTCAAGAATTCAAAGACTTGGTAGAAAATCAAACAAAGAGAAAAATAAAAACAATAAGAACCGATAATGGAACAGAATTTCTTAGCTTTAAACCAATATTAAAAAGATATGGGATTGTGCATCAAACTACTAATCCATACACGCCTGAGCAGAATGGTATGCTAGAGCGAATGAACAGAACAGTGATTGAAAAAGCTCGCTGTTTGTTATATGACGCTGATCTAGAAAGAAAATTCTGGGCAGAAGCGGTGAATACTGCAGTGTATTTGAGAAACAGATGCATAGCTACTGGATTGAATAAGAAAACACCATATGAGTTGTGGTATGATAAGAAACCTAATGTAAGTCACATAAGAATATTCGGAAGTGAGGTTATGACTCACATACCAAAAGAAAAAAGAAAGAAACTAGATAAGAAATCCATGAAAACTATTTTAGTTGGATTTTGTGACAACACAAAAGGTTATAGACTTTTTGATCCAGAGATGAATAAAATAATGACAAGTGGAGATGTGATTATCATTGAAAAGGAAAATACTCGCTTATCTCTAGAACCAAGGATTGCGGAGACAATAGGTTCAGTAGGGGACAAAGCAGATGAAGATAATGGTGACAACTCATCATTAAGTGAATCGTCAGATGTTTTCCTGAGTGACACTGAACATCAGGATGATGTCCATAATTCAGAAGACAGTGAGTTTCTACCAGACGTAAATTTGTCTGTACCAGAGGAACCAACAAGAAGATCAGAGCGAGAGAAGAAGCCAAGAAAATTTGAAAATTATGTTACATATATGTCTGTAAGTAACATAAACCCGGAGGATATTCCTGCAACAACAGTCTCAGAGGCTCTCTCAGGACCTGACAAAGAATGTTGGAGGTTGGCGATGATTGAGGAAATGCAGTCTTTTGAAGAAAACGAAACATGGGAACTGGTGGATTGTCCAATCAGAGTTCCAGTAGTTGAGTGTAAGTGGGTCTTTAAGATCAAAAGTGACAGTGATAATAAGAAAACATATCGTGCGCGGTTACTAGCTAAGGGTTATACACAAAGGGCAGGTGTAGATTATAATGAAACTTTTTCACCTGTTGTTAGACACTCTACTCTTAGATTGTTAGTAGCGTTAAGTGTAGATTTAGATTTGGAGATAACACATTTAGATGCAACAACTGCGTTTTTACATGGTGAGCTAAATGAAACTGTATTTATGAAACAACCTGAATATTTTGTACAACAAGGTCATGAAAACAAAGTTTTGAGATTGAAGAAAGCTGTATATGGGCTTAAACAATCTTCACGTGTTTAGTATCAGAAGGTTGAGTTTGTTTTGCTAGAGTTAGGTTATCAAAAATCTAAATATGAACCTTGTGTATTTATGAAATCAAAGAATGGATTTAAGACTATTATCGCACTCTATGTTGATGACTTTATTATATTTTCTAATGATAAAGTTGAGACTGATGACCTAAAGGCAAAATTGGCTTCAAAATTCAAGTTGAAAGATTTAGGTCAAGCTAAGCAAATATTAGGAATGAACATTTCCATTGATAGAGGTAAAAAGGTAATAAAATTAGACCAGACTAATTATATTGATGATTTATTGAATAAATTTGGTATGACAGAATGTAAAACCATAGACACTCCAATGGAAAAGAATTTAAATTTAGTCAATGGTGACAATTGTAACTTATCAGTACCATATCGTCAGCTGATTGGAGGACTTATGTATCTTGCTGTAATGACGAGACCAGATATTTGTTATAGTGTGAGCTACTTGAGCCAGTTTAATAACTGTTATAGTGATACTCATTGGCAAAGTGCTAAGAGACTCTTGAGGTATCTTCAGAAAACAAAAGATTACTGTTTAAAGTATGAGAAAAGTTGTAAATCTTTGGTAGGATATGTTGACGCAGATTGGGCAAGCAACATTGTAGATAGAAGGTCCTATACTGGTTTCTGTTTTGTATATTCGAATTGTGTAATTTCATGGGAGAGCACAAAGCAGAAAACTGTGGCTTTGTCTAGCACAGAAGCCGAATATATGGCCCTCTCAGAAGCTACAAAAGAGGCAATTTACCTAAGAAATTTGTTAGGGGAACTAACAAATTCCTTTGAATCTATAATGCTATATAGTGACAGTCAAAGTGCCTTAAAGCTATCGTCAAATCCAGTGTTCCATAAGAGAACAAAACATATTGGTGTTAGACACCATTATGTTAGGGAAATTGTACAAAATGGCTTAATAAGTGTGGATTATTTGCAAACTAAGGATATGCCAGCGGATGTTCTGACGAAAGCTTTGAGTTCTGACAAACATTATAAATTTTTGGGATTATTAGGTTTAGTACCAAATTGTTGAATGATTTTGTATTTTTGTTAAATATTTTGAACTAGTGGGGGTGTTGGAATGAGTTCTAAATATTTGAATTTTCGCGCCTCCTATGATGTCAACCATGTCTGTCATATGTAATGTAGTGGTTTCCAGTTTCCGGCTTCCATAATAAAGTTTAGTTCATGCAGAAAATCCGGCGTGGTTACTACTCCTCGTTACCCCGATCCCCGAGACCTCACAATAATCTTGCATCTAAACGGTGTCATTATAACAGGAGATTTTAATTTTAAGTTTAACACCAACGATAGACATGCCAACATATTATGTGACCTTCTTACATCGTTTGGACTAAATCAAAGTGTTAAGGAGAATACACGGAATAATGCTTGTCTAGACAATATATTTACCAATATTGGCTGCTCAAACATATCGATAAATATTTTTGACGCATATTTTTCGGACCACTTAGGCATTACACTCACTTTTGATATGAGCACTGGAAAATCCATAAAAAAGAGGATTAACTATAGACCTATCACACCTGATGGTCTCTTCAAACTTTACAGTGAAATTGAGAATGCTAGCTGGGAATTTTTAGTCGACGTTAATTTAACCATAGATATTAAATGCGAAATTTTTCTCAAAACAATAATAGATCTTGTTGATGCGTGTCTACCAACAAAATCCAAACGGGTGGTTAATAACTCACATAACAAAGTACATTGGTTTGATAGTGACTTAGGACAAATGAGGGATAAATTAAAATTTTTTATACACGTTAATAGGGACAATTCACAATTAGTGTCAAAGGCAGAAATTAATAAATTTAGATCACAGTATCGTGCTGAATTAAGAAATCGTAAGAGAAATGCGCATGACTCATATATAAAAAAATCAGCCAACAAGCAAGCGGCTATGTGGAATCTCATAAAAAGTAACAGCGTTCAACCGAGTAACAATGTTTCTTTAAATTTAAATGCGAACGATTTTAACTCTTTTTTTATAAACATTGCAGAAAATATTATTGCCCAGACTCCCAGTACTATATCCAATTTTGAAGATTTTGTACCTAAAACTGATAACCTGTGTTTTAGATTTTCTTATGTTACATTCAATGAAGTTAGAGATGCCATTGAACATTTAAAAAACTCTAAGAGTGTTGATCCTTTAGGAATTAATGTAAGAATCATAAAAACTCTAAAAAATCTAATCGTATACCCATTGACCAAACTAATAAATATGTGTATCGAAAATGATATATTTCCCGATTCTTTAAAATTAGCAAGGGTTATACCACTTTTGAAAAACGAGTCATCATATGAAATTTCGAATCATAGACCAATTTCCCTTATTCCTGTAGTCGCCAAAATTTTTGAAATATTATTGAAGAACCAGATTACTGAATATTTTGAAATTAATGATCTGTTTACAACCGCCCAATTTGGATATCGAAAGAGTAGCTCTACAAAATTAGCAATAAACGATTTTGTCAATTATATTAATAGAGGTATTGAAGAGAACATGTACAATTTAGCTAGATTCCACGACCTAACAAAAGCATTCGACTGTGTTCAACATCCCATTTTATTGAAAAAGTTATCACTATATGGCTTCCATCAAAGTAGCGTATCCTTGATATCGTCATACCTTACAAACAGGCGTCAGTATGTTAGCTTCCAGAACAATATATCAAATACAGCTATTATTAAGCATGGGGTACCTCAGGGAAGTGTTTTAGGTCCTATACTTTTTTTAATATACATTAATGACCTGCCTGAATGTATCACTAGTAAATGTATATTATTTGCTGATGATACGACAACTATCTCCACAAATAAAGACCTTCAAAAACTATTAGCTGAATCTCAGAAACACCTAACAGTTATGGAAAATTGGTTCATGGCTAATAAGTTGTCAATGAACAACAATAAAACTCAGTCACTCGTGATCAGCACCCGTCCACATGATAGTGAATGGATAGCACCAGTCAAATTTCTTGGTGTTTCTATAGATTCAAATTTGACTTGGTTGCCGCACATTAATGAATTGACGAACAAACTATCCAAAATAACGTATTTGCTCCGAAACCTGAATAATCATGTATCTAAAAGAGTTTTATTGTCAGCATACTATGGGTACTTTCAGTCAAACGTGCAGTATTGTATATTAATTTGGGGACACTCTGCTCATACGTCAAAAGTGTTTAGCGTTCAAAGACGTTGTTTGAGAGTAGTAGCAAATTTAAAATTTAGAGACTGTTGCAGGCAAGCATTCATTCAATTGGGAATTTTAACTGTTCCTAGTTTATATATATTGGAATGTCTATTGTTTGTTAAAAACAATCATGGTAACTTCAAAACTTCAAAAGACATTCACAAATACAACACCAGATTCACGGAGAACATCATTCCGCAGTATACTAGACTCCATAAGACCAGATGCGGTAGTAATTACTTTGGTGTGAAATTTTTTAATGTTTTGCCGCAACTTGTACAAAGACTGGATACAAATGTTTTTAAACAGACTGTTAAAAGGTACCTTCTACTCAAGGCTTTTTACAGTATAGAAGAATATTTAAGCAACGATTTTAATGACATGGTTCCATGACTGCTGTTACTTTTTAACGCTTGATGTAAATACTATATGTGTAACTTTTAATCTGTCGTGCATGTGTATTTTTATTTATTTTAAATGTGTATGTATTGTCTACCCATATATGTGTAAATTTTGCAGTACCTGACATATGTAAACACATTATTTGTGTACTAACATGAATAAATTATTATTATTTAAGCCATATATCATATCCAATACATAGTCATAATACAATTGATCAAGGAATCCAAATATACAATAATATTGTAACATCCTGTATATAGCATTGCTTATTTGTATTGTTGTTGATGTTTCGTTCAAAATGTTAGGTTAGATTTTTGATGTGTAAACGTCATCGAATCATCTGGAATTTTCGGGACTGACATTCTAGAACGTCATCCGAATGTCGCGAATTTTCTAGATGGTTCGATGAAGTAGATAAGGCGCCACGGGTAGCGTGGTAGTTCAGTAGTTCAGTTGAGTTCAGTTCTACTTGAGATAAGGTTAAGAGATATTGTACTGAGTGAGTACAGCATCAGCCAATGCCAGTAACTAGAGCCATGACATCCGAAATGAGTGCTTTGATGAGTATGATACAAGAAATGCGAACCAGTTTAGACAAAACGTCAGCCGAAACGAGAGAAATGAGAACCAGCTTCGAACAAAGTTTAGAAAAAACTGCAGCCAACTTTCAAAGTGGTCAAGATAAACTTGAAGAACAGCTAATGTATTACCAGGACAAGGCAGTTGTGGACCTTGAAGAAAAGCTGAAGCACCACCAAGATGAGGCAGTCGCAGGTTTGAAGAGTGACTTGAAAAGTGGACAAGAACTGGTGATGACTAGACTGGAGGAACAGAGGCAAGCCGTAAGTCAGGCATTAGGAAATCAAGATCAACGTATCAGTGCGATAGAGACATCACAAAAACACGTTGAAGAACAGCTAGCGACATCACAAAAGCACGTTGAAGAACAGCTACAGCAAGTGGAAGATCGTGTCAAAGAGATAGTCAGAGAGGAGCTGCGAGAACTTATTGCAGATGAGCGTTATTTAACAGCTGTACCAACCGCTTATCCTGATAGACACAGTGGCGTAGTAGCAAAGCCCTATCCATATGATGGAAAAACGTCATGGGACATTTATCATATGCAATTCGAAAACATCGCACGTATGAATAACTGGTCGAATGAAGAGAAAGCTTTTGTGCTGACATCGATGCTCAGAGACTCTGCAGCAGCTATTTTGGAAAATCTCTGCTCCTCAGATCTACGTGACTATGACAAGATAACGTCTGCACTAAAGTTACGCTTTGGAGACACGCACCTAACAGAGCTGTTACATGGTCAACTGCACAACCGGACACAGCAAGCCAAAGAGGATCTGACCACGTTTGCATATGAAGTCCAAAGCTTAGCTAAACGAGCATTCGTCAACAGCCTCATCGAAACACAGGAATACGTTGCTGCTCGTCAGTTTGTGGAAGACATTGCGGACCTGGACGTTCAGCGAATCGTAAGACTGTCCAGTCCCAGAACCTTACAAGATGCTTTGGTCAAAGCTCTAGAAATTGAAGCTGCCACAAAAGCCACGCGGATGACACGGAGGGTGCGCTCTGTAGAACAAGATAATGAATCAGAAGTCGTTCCAAGAAGAAGAGGTGGTACCTTCCAAAGAAACCCAGTTGGAAGAAATCTTGAAGGACCTGAAAAGTTTACGTGCTAGAGATGTGGGCAGAAGGGGCACCTTAGAGTAGGCTGTCGCATGCAGGTGTTAGAGAAGTCAAGAGAGGATAGTAATAATATGGAGAATGAGTCGGAAAACTAAAGCCGGCCAGTTTTAGGGGGCAAAAACTGGCTGGCCATCATGACGAAAGCCCCGTGGTCATCGAAATTGGGGTTAATAAAATTGAGAAGAGTCCACTAGTTGAAGGTTACATAGAAAACATACCATGCAAAATGTTAGTTGATACCGGAGCAAATGTGACTATAATAAGCCCTAACATATACCAAGAAATTCGAAGGAAGTCGCCAAGCAGAACCACGCAAACAGATAGAATGTTGTTGAAGAGCGCTAATGGAGACCGTGTACCAGTACTGGGTGTTGAAGACTTAGAGATTCGTATCGGCAGTTTTGGTAAGAAGCATTCCATTTTAGTAGCTTCAGTCACAAATGATTGCATCCTCGGTGCTGAGTTTCTGCAGAGTTCTGGCTGCGTAATAAACTTCACCGGTAATGCCTCAAGCATTGGGGATTCAGAAAAGATGTCATTTAGCTGCCGAACTGTTCAGGTAGACAAAATGAACGTTGTGTCGCCAAGGAATTTTACAATACCACCACAGAAAGAGATTGTTATACCTATATATGCACATAAGGCACTTGAACATAACCTTACCCCTTGCATTTTTGAGCCTACGCTATGTTGGAATAAACCTATTTTATTAGCAAGAACAATAACGGATTCTTCAAATTTGTTAATAAGTGCCGTACATGTATCCAGGAATTCAATACAAATCAAGAAAGGTACGCCACTGGGTAGACTAGAACAAGTAGCATGGATCCGAAGGTTGGATGGCACGGAAGAAGAGGATGACTATGACTTCACTGAGATTTCAGATAATCTTCGAGATTTGTATGATAGAAGCTGTGAGAATTTGCGACCCGAGCAGCAGCGGAAGGTCCTAAAGCTACTAAGAGAATTTAATTCGATTTTCGCTAAAAATAATGATGACCTAGAGCGAACCCATCCGGTACGTCATAAAATTAATGTAGGAGATTCTCAGCCAGTCAAGCAGCCCCCAAGAAGGACTCCATTATCTAGGATTGATGAAGTACAGAATATGGTAAAAGATATACAGAAGTGAAGAGTGATCGAGCCGTCATCTAGCCCTTGGGCATCCCCGATAGTTCTTGTTAGGAAGAAGGACGGATCAACGAGGTTTTGTGTAGATTACAGGCGGCTCAACGATTTGACTAAAAAGGAAGGAAGATGGCATTTACATCTTGTGCTGGGCTATGGCAGTTTACAGTAATGCCTTTCGGTCTATGCAATGCACCCAGTACCTTCGAAAGACCAATGGATGTTGTACTACAAGATTTATCTTGGAAGACAGCACTGATATATCCCGATGACGTCATTGTGTTTGGAAAGGATTTTGAAGAAGAGCTGTTCCGACTAAGACAAGTTTTCTAGCGGCTTAAGGAAGCGAACTTGAAGCTAAACCCTAATAAATGCCATTTTTTCAAAAGGGAAGTAAAATACCTCGGACATCTGTTAACCAAACTCGGAATCCGGACGGATCCAGAGAAGGTGCAGGCTGTGAAGGAATGGAAAGTACCGTCCAATACTCCTGAGGTACGAAGCTTTTTGGGACTGTGCAGTTATTATCGCAGATTTGTAAAAGATTTCTCTACCATCGCCAAACCACTATTTGCCTTAACTGAAAATGGTAATAAGTTTTATTGGGACTCCATCTGCCAAGAAGCCTTCGACGCATTGAAAACAGCTTTGACCTCCTCACCGATACTAGCTTATCCTACAAGGGATGGAACTTTCTGCTTGGACGCAGATGCTAGCCATTATGCTGTTGGAGCTGTCTTATCTCAAGAACAAGATGGCATCGAAAAAGTAATTGGATAGTACAGCTTTGCACAAAGCGCAGAAAAACTGGTGTGCGACACTGAAAGAGTTGTACAGTCTGGTGAAAGGCATTGGAAATTTCCACCACTTATTGAACGGAAGAAGATTTGTCGTGAAAACCGATCATTTAGCTTTGCAGTAGTTAATGAAGTTCAAGAATCCAGAAGGCCAGCTTGCTCGATGGATTAAATACCTCCAAAGCTACGACTTTGAAATTCGTCATCGTCCAGGGAAGCAACCCGGAAATGCCGATTCTATGTCACGTAGGCCCTGTGGTGAAGACTGTGGACACTGTTCTAAAGAAGAACAACGAGAATTCGACGTAAACCCGTTAAGAATAGAAGAATTTTAGCTGGGAGGAAACAATATTTTACTAGAGACTTTCAAGCAAGCTCAGTCACAAGACGCTGGGTTAGGCTTAGTTATTCATTTGCTCTTAAATGGAAACAAGCCTAATCAACAGAAAATAAGTGCCATGTGTCCCATCACTAAAGCCTATCTTGCACAATGAGACTCGCTAAAGGTCAGGGGTAACCTCTTGTATCGAATCTGGGAGGACACTGATGGCAGACAAGCTAAAGAAAGACTTGTAGTACCAAGGAAGTTACGGAAAGCAATTATGGAACAACTACATGATAGTAGCAGTGGAGGTCACTTTGGCATCAGGAGGACCCTGGAAAGAATCAAGGAGAGATTTTACTGGGTTGGCTGTCGCGAAGATGTTGAAAATTACTGTTCCACATGCGCTGTCTGCAATTCAAGAAAAGGTCCAAGTACTCGTCAACGATCACACATACAGCAGTACAATGTTGGCTCACCGTTTGAGAGAATCGCCCTAGACATTTTGGGCCCTTTGCCGGAAACCAACCTTAGAAACAGGCATTTGCTGGTTGTGATGGATTATTTTTCTGAATGGCCAGAAGCAATTCCTGTGCCCAATCAAGAAGCAGGCACAGTTGCACAGGCTCTTCTAGAACACGTCGTTTCCAGATTCGGAGTTCCTAATGAACTACATTCAGACCAGGGACGTAGCTTTGAATCTTAAGTCTTCATACAGCTGATGAGAAAACTCGGAATTCGGAGGACTAGAACAACTGCTCTTCCTCATCCTCAGTCCGACGGTATGCTGGAACGCTTCAACAAGACAATCCTTGATTACCTGTCAAAAATCGTTAACGAACATCATTCTGATTGGGATAAGAAGATTCCTCTGGGAATGTTGGCCTACAGATCAGCGGTGAACGAGTCAACTCGGTTGAGCCCAGCGAAGATAATTTTTGGTCGAGAACTACGGCTACGGCTCTGAGCTCTTGGTCCACCCCCAGAAACGGAACGCCGTCTTCAATGAGAATGGGTGAGCGAGCTTCAGGAAACTCTCTGGGATATCCATGAGTCTGCTAGAGGGAACATCCAGGCGGCCAGCGACAGAATGAAAGCCAGATACGACCTGAAAGCAAATAGCCCAAAGTTCGTCGAAGGTGATCTGGTGTGGTTCTACAATCCACGACGGAGAAGGGGTAGATGTCCGAAGCTACAACGCCATTGGGAGGGACCCTACGTGGTGATGAAGCGCCTTAACAACGTAGTCTACAGGATACGTATGGGTAGTGGAAAACCGAAGGTCGTCCATAGCGATCGCCTGTGGCCATACAAGGATCGAAGCGAATTGTTCGTCGAGGACGCCGAACGCTAAGGGGGAATAGTGTAACATCCTGTAAATAACATTGCTTATTTGTATTGTTGTTGAGTTTCGTTCAAAATATTAGGTTAGACTTTTGATGTGTAAACGTCATCGAATCATCTGGAATTTTCGGGACTGACATTCTAGAATGTTATCCGAATGTGGCGAATTTTCTAGATAGTTCGATGAAGTAGATAAGGCGCCAAGTAGTTCAATAGTTCAGTTGAGTTCAGTTCTAGTTGAGATAAGGTTAAGAGATATTGTATTAAGTTGTGAAGTAAAACGGTGAAAGTTACGTCCAGTTTGATTCTTTGGTGAAGAAAAAGAGGCCGTCGTGACAATATTAATATATAGGGGTTAGAATTGGAAAAATGTAAATTGAATATGTCTCACCCTGTATAAACACCAAAATTTAGGTGACACTATAATTATCAATATACAATATTTTAAGTTTGTAGCCCTCAAGATTCCCTACCAGGAACAAGTGAGAAATTTCTGAAATATTTTAGCAAGCCGACTATCCTCTGCATACGCTTACGTGGGCCATACTGTATATAGGGTAAGGTTTATTTTTTGCATATGTAACTTGAAATGGATGCATGGAAATGCTTCAATCTACGTGATACCACCACTTAGTTTTCAGTTAGTGACCACTACCTACGTATCTATACCTCAGTGCATGCAAAAACATAGGAGTATATTAGTACGTATTGAACTTTTACTGAAGATGGCGTCAAGTGGATTGACTCAGTGTACTTCCCTCACATAAAAATGTCTCTGATTCTCTCCCCACCGGCCCAATTTCTCCCTACCCAGGAAAACATGGAAAATGATCTGGATCTCCTTAAAACGCCTAAAAACGAGGTTTGTAGAGTGGTTCTGAGAATTTTTGCATTTTCTGATTACTCCGCCATAAATGCTCCCATTTTCAACAATATGTCAGGCAGTGAGCAGTTACTGAAATCAAATTTGGAGCGATTCCAAGAATTTTCGTGTTTTACTAGTTGAGGGATCGGCCGGAACCACGTTTATACGAAAATGTAAAGTCGTCTTTTCAATCGGTTTTTTGAAAGAATATGCCTATATAGTCAGAGTCAGTTGCCATCAATTCAAAATGAGCACATACTACGTTATTTTAGGGAGACCTCATTAATATAAAAATATAGGTGGCTTACCTATATTTTTATATAAATTGAATCAAACTCGGTAAATCGGTTGCTGAGATTACGTTCTTAAAAAATAGGCAGATCAGCCGCCAGACAGGCCAACGGAAATAAGCGCCATATACCACCCGTATTTTCGCGGTGAGACGACGCGACGCGAAACGTCGAATAACATATCGAAAATGTTCTTGATTATCAAACTCCCGTTGTTCTTGATTATCAAACTCCCGTCACGGCGTGAGACGTAATAGGAGAAGAAACTAAACTACAATCCGTTAAATAATAAATCTACGACCTGCTCGATGACTGCAACTAAAAACGTGTTACAGTGTGATGGCACCAGCGCGGAGCAGCGAGACGGTGGCGGTGGAGACATCGAAATGAATCGAAGGGGTCGAAAAAGGGGAATAATTAACCCCATTCGAATACCATGCCTCACCCCACTACCTAGCCGCTGGAATATCGCGCTTATTAAAACTTACACGCAAATGACTATGACTCATTTAAATATTCTTTGAGTGGTTTCGCTCAAATCCCCTCTTAATGGATGGGGATGGTTTTTATAATAGTCGGGTTGCAGTAGATCTAAGATCAATGATTTCTGATGATCTATTCGCCCTACTGCCCATTACAGAGCCTTGTCACTATAAAAGTATAGTGAAAATGTTCGAGTTGGTCTGGGTCTGAGTAATCCCAGACAATCATTAACGGCATATTAAAAATAAAAACATTGGGATAATTGAAAATATCAAATATAATAACTGAATACAACAGAAAAGAATATAAAACAGCTCAAATAGAAAACAGCTGGAAAGAACAGAAAACGATAAAATACAACAGAAAACATCCAAGCACAACAGAAAACAGGTTTTCATCCTCTTTTTCAATAGTAAATTGGATATGCGGGTCGTCCCTGTTGAAATATCACAATATCAAATCATCTAGATATTTTTTTATAGAAAATAAGTTAAAAGGTAAGGATCCTAATGTCCGAAAGATCATCCCTGACATATTCAGCCAAGATTGGTGATATTTTAGCTCCCATAAGAGTTCCAAAAGTTTGTTTATAAATCACATTATTGAAACTGAAATAGCTGTTGTTAAACAAAGGTTAAAATATGCAAACAAAGATTATAGAGGAATGTTACAAAACTGTTCTATCTGGAACCAATGTTTAATTATGGCTGGTAAGGAAGCCTTTAAATGTTTGAGTGAACATTGCTAAACAGGGAAACAACGTCAAAACTAACAATTTCATGGTTCATAATTACTTTTGAATTAAGCTTTTTAGGTTTGCACCCTGATACTTAAAATATGTCCCACGTCATACATCAAGATATATTGTTTTAGGACAGACCAGGCACCAAAATGCGGGAGACACATAGCGACATAAGAATTCAATGCGCCTGGGTGACATCCTGAACCATTCATCAGTGGAGACCCCCTTGTGAAAATAAAATAAAAGGTACCTCCGATATAATCGTATCTATTGTATTGCTAAGTTGAATTGGTGGACAATAAAATGTTAAAGAGGAAGTGTCTTTTTAACTTAATTCTTCGATTAGATTTACTTATTTCTGTTAATGGAATTATGAGTAGCCGGCGTACTGATGTCAGCGGTGTCATTCGATTGCCGTTAAGATGCTTATCTTGTTATTGAATAATAGTTCTCGTATAACCTAATGCCGGCACTTGACTTGGCGTAGAGTATTCGTGTAGCGACATCGCTGCATTTGCCCAAATATTTCATGTATTCGCAAATGTCACAACAAATATGCCTTCCCTGCTTTCCTCATCATCGGTCGGCATTATCGGCATAAATATTCATCTTGTATTTTGCCGTGCGATTCAAAAACCGACACGTGGACGTGGACGGAAACGCTTATTTGCCTATTTATGCAAATAAGGCAAATAAATCAAACAGGTTCTCCACGCATCGCCGTTTTTTTTTTTTGGCAAATCAAACAAATACACGATTACGCTAAGCCAAGTGAAGTGCCGGCATTAGGCTTTAATCGAGAACCAGTAAAAATTATATTTTCGCTCTGTGGACATTGGACCAAGTAGGAAAATATATTTCCAACGAACTTTGATTATTACAATAGGGTACTTGCAGAAAAAATATTATAATAGGGTATTTGCAGAGGTCGTTAAATCGCCTCGGGAGTATACATAGCGTAAAGAAAATATCAAGAAGCAATAGGAAACAAAAAACATGATTTTACTGACGGCCAAAAAAAGATATTTGCAAAATAAAATAAGGATATATTCAAATTTTTCCACGTGACTTAAAACAAGGGCTGACGTCACAGATGTCTTATCGATATCGACAATCGATACTGCTACAGCGCAGGTCAGTGAGATTCAACTGTGCATTCGACTAGAGATGATCTGAATTCTTTAACAGTGCGACTCAATTTATTGCTACTTAAACATATTTGAAACAGGCAATTAACCCACTAGCATTTTCGTTGCAATACATTTTTATATCTGATAGGTATCACAGTTCATCCTGTTTGTGACCGAGAACGCAACTAATCGAAGCCATCATTTTATTTCGGCGCATCCCATTATGAATGAATCCAAAGATAGAATCTAATTCAAGCTCATCCCTACAAAGTGAATTAGTAATCTAGCCTAACTTTTATTCTTTTGACTTTTGTACTTTTGTGTGTGATTGATTATTACAATCGCATAATATCAGCAACTGGTGTACCAGTTTTGATGACATTTGTTAATCGTGGTAGGTAGTCTTGAAAGTCAGTTTATTATTGGCGACGGAGTAATAAGTCAATGAAGAATTCCAGAATATTCAGAAGTGGTCCTCATTACCTTAGAAAATTAACGTGATATTCCATACTATACTAACCGTGGCCAGGTTTTTTCCTAAATTATAGTTACCTATATATTTAACTTATTTCATACATTATATAAAGCAAAATCACCTTACATGCCAATAGCATGACAACGATTAGTTTGTTTACTCTAGATAGTGATGAAATAAGTAGTCAAAAGGCTTGACTCATTGCTTCTCACATTGCCGCCACCTCAATGTTTCACCTATAGCTGAGAACCCTATCTATGACAAATAGCCAAATGCTATTGGACAAGGCTGCATATGATGGCCTGGTGTTAGTTTAATTAAAGGGACATTACTGAAAAATGTTTTCCGAAATGATTACGAGACGTTCGTTACCAGCATTGCTCAGCAAAAAGCGTGATGCTATAAAATATTAATTTTTTTATTAAAATAAAAAACCTAGCAGTTTCCTAGTGACAGTCTATAGATAATATGTATTGGTAAATATGAAAAATAAATTAAGGATAGAATATCACTAAAGTCTGTAAAAAAAATAGAAAATGTTCAGGGAATCCTAAAACGCTTGAAGCTGTTTGGAATGGTTCCGAAGATTTTAATTTATTGCCGGTTACTCTGACACCACTGCAGTGTTTGTATTAACAGCATTGCCTACAATGACCTCATAGGAAACTACACTGACAACCAGCCGACGGAAATGAATGAAATAAGTTTAAGATCATCAATTTTCGAGATTACAATAGTTCCTTCATCCACGGCGTGGAAAGTAATAGAAATGTGATTTTTCGAAACGTCACATGTTCATCCCACAGTTTCTCTTCAAACTTTTTCATCTGCGATCAGTATAACCAGCAGCAGGGCTGCTGTGACTGCTGGGTGCCATAGATAGGACCGAGCAGCGACGGATTTCGCCCGAAAGCCTGGGACGCTTTCAAAAGACTCGAAATTACTTTCGGGATAAGAGGGATTAGGCCGGGACGCTGTCGAGCGCTTGTTTCTATCGCCAGCACCCGCCCTTCTCCCGCTTCCGCTCTCTCACTCGCCGCGCTTCCAATAACCATTACGGCTCACAATTGCCACCGACTCAATCGGCTTTTTGCCCTAAATATGTTTAAATTGAATCACCTCCCCGTACAGAGCTGATGAAGGCTTACGGAAGGCAAGCCTGTTTTTCAGGAACGGCCGATGAACGCTTTCCCAGCCATTTCGCTTGTTCCCATTTCAGCTTCAGAACCATAGGTGATGTTTCTCTGATTGTAACTACGTAACGGTAGCAATAGTTTACCTGTGTTTATACTGATCCTTCATAGGCATAAACTATCTATTGGAATTATTTATAGAATACATATAGAAATGCAGATAAATTGCTGAAAATTTACAAGTTACAAGAATACAAAAATGGAGTGGTTTCCCACACAAGGCGATAATACTTCCTGTTTTCTATCATTTAGAAAATTAAATGTATGTACTTCATATAAGATAAAATTACTAATCACTAACAAAAATTTTAGCAGAAAAGTATCTAAGTACAGTATACTATGCATTAGTTGAAACCCGTGTCATTTAGTATATATTGGCATGGGGGGCATGCACATTACACAACATATATAAATGATTTGGATGTCTTTAAAAAAGCAATTCTAAAATCTATATTTACAAAACCAAAGCGGTATAATAGTGACGATTTGTTCAGAGTAGCTCTGACATACGATTAGGTAATTTTATTTTTTACATGCGTTATCACCCGTTACCACAAAATCCAATTAAGAAAATCACATTAAGCACAGCCCTAACACAAAACATAAATGACACACAGCTAAGACGAAGAATTTGGTTACGCAGAAATCATATATTTATTTGGCGCCAAAGTTATATCAAAAAAATGGAGTCAAGTTGATTGACTCAGTACTTCCCACACATAATGATGATACCATTTTATTATTTCCCATTGCAAGAAGCTATAGTCTGAAATCCCCTTGCAACTAAATAATTGCCCACCCGCCCGAAAAAAAAAACATCCAACGCAAAAACCCTCGTAAATAGTTTCTTGCGTCTCACTCCTCCGGGACGCCACAGCTTTTTTCTGCATGCTTCAACTGGACGATGCGAAAAGATCAAGAGCCTCCAACCCGTCTAACAACGAAGTTTGAGCTGATTTTATATTTTTGGTTTTTTGATTATTGCTGGGCCGCTACTGACACAGTTTTTCAAAAACAGATTTGTCTTCTATTCTCACCGCGGCAGTAAATTCTGTGTCAAAATTTAAAATCAATTCAATAATTTTTGCTTCACGCAATACACATAGAACGAAATAAAGCAAAACTCGTATGTACACATCACAAAATTGGTTTCTGTAATAGGCAAGCCAATGTTCAGATGGACCTAAAAAAGTGTAATATGTCGCTAGGTGTTTCTTCTACAGGTCAGTGGACAGTCTATCAGACTATTACGAATACGACAAAATTTTCAGTTTTACTACCCCCCACCCCCCAACCGCCCCAATTTCACCCAACCCAAAAGAAATTGAAAATGATCAGGAACCCCTAAAACGCCTAAAAACAAAGTTAGATGTTTTTATATTTTAAGTTTTTTCATTATTGCTGCTCCGCCACTGACACTATTTTTCCAAAACATACGCGATTTTCATCCTCGCCGTGGTAGTAATACTGTGTCAAAATTTTATTAAAATCAATTCAATAATTTTCGCGTTACGCAGTGTAAAAGAACAAAACCAAAACTCGTATATATGCATCACAAAGTCGGTTGGTGTATTATACTGCTAGGTTTTTAATTCAAATATCAATGGACAGCCCATTATGAATACGACAAATGTTTCGGTTTTACAACCCCCCACCCTCCAACCACTCCAAATTCACCCCTACCTAAGAAAGTAGAAAATGATCAGGAACTCTTAAAACGCCTAAAAACGAAGTTTGAGGAATATTTGGAATTTTTTGTTTTTTGCTAATTACTCCGCCCCCCGTAGAACGATTTCCAAAATGATAGGAAAATTACCTACTACGATCCCACAGCATATCGCTGCCCAAAATTCATCACAATCCAAGCAGCGGTTACTGAGATTACGTGGCTAGAAGAACGACAGACCGACAGACCGACAGACCGACAGACCGACAGACCGACAGACCGACAGACCGACAGACCGACAGACCGACAGACCGACAGACCGACAGACCGACAGACCGACAGACCGACAGACCGACAGACCGACAGACCGACAGACCGACAGACCGACAGACCGACAGACCGACAGACCGACAGACCGACAGACCGACAGACCGACAGACCGACAGACCGACAGACCGACAGACCGACAGACCGACAGACCGACAGACCGACAGACCGACAGACCGACAGACCGACAGACCGACAGACCGACAGACCGACAGACCGACAGACCGACAGACCGACAGACCGACAGACCGACAGACCGACAGACCGACAGACCGACAGACCGACAGACCGACAGACCGACAGACCGACAGACCGACAGACCGACAGACCGACAGACCGACAGACCGACAGACCGACAGACCGACAGACCGACAGACCGACAGACCGACAGACCGACAGACCGACAGACCGACAGACCGACAGACCGACAGACCGACAGACCGACAGACCGACAGACCGACAGACCGACAGACCGACAGACCGACAGACCGACAGACCGACAGACCGACAGACCGACAGACCGACAGACCGACAGACCGACAGACCGACAGACCGACAGACCGACAGACCGACAGACCGACAGACCGACAGACCGACAGACCGACAGACCGACAGACCGACAGACCGACAGACCGACAGACCGTCAGACCGACAGACCGACAGACCGACAGACCGACAGACCGACAGACCGACAGACCGACAGACCGACAGACCGACAGACCGACAGACCGACAGACCGACAGACCGACAGACCGACAGACCGACAGACCGACAGACCGACAGACCGACAGACCGACAGACCGACAGACCGACAGACCGACAGACCGACAGACCGACAGACCGACAGACCGACAGACCGACAGACCGACAGACCGACAGACCGACAGACCGACAGACCGACAGACCGACAGACCGACAGACCGACAGACCGACAGACCGACAGACCGACAGACCGACAGACCGACAGACCGACAGACCGACAGACCGACAGACCGACAGACCGACAGACCGACAGACCGACAGACCGACAGACCGACAGACCGACAGACCGACAGACCGACAGACCGACAGACCGACAGACCGACAGACCGACAGACCGACAGACCGACAGACCGACAGACCGACAGACCGACAGACCGACAGACCGACAGACCGACAGACCGACAGACCGACAGACCGACAGACCGACAGACCGACAGACCGACAGACCGACAGACCGACAGACCGACAGACCGACAGACCGACAGACCGACAGACCGACAGACCGACAGACCGACAGACCGACAGACCGACAGACCGACAGACCGACAGACCGACAGACCTATCGGTGTGGGAAGTAAAATATCTATTGATATTGCATTTCAATAAACGCTTTGAAAATGTCTTGGAGAAAAGTTAAATATACAGTAGATAGAAAGCATAACTAATCTAAGAGCTTTGTAAACAAATTCCATTTAAACTATTTATTACCACATAATGTCTCGTACATATCCGGAGGTTTATGTAATAATTGTATATATATAGGTATACAGGGTGAGTCAGGCTCGGACTCTTGTGACGAAGCGATACCACTTTTCGAAAAATTAACTTTGCGAGTGTATATAGGTTGAGTTGGACTACGTTTTAAAAATAGCGACTTTTATAATAAAAGCGTGACGTATCAAAGCTATGTTTTTTTAAATGAAACACCCTGTATGTTACTGCATATTTAGATTCCCGGGTAAATTTTAATGTGACTTTATGTATCACACATGGGACTTTTTGTGTAAGCGAACCGTTTAGGTGCAAATCACAATTTTTGTTATAAGTAGATGTAAGAAAAACATTGAATATCGCAGCTATTATAAAACTTAACGGGCTGTGACTTTGCCTTCTCACTAAGCATTTTTTTAAACGATCTAATGTGCGATTTGATAGGCTTTCTAATGATATCAGGTTGTGAATATCAATCTCTGGTAGCTTTCATTCAATTTCGAGATTTCAATCAAATCAGTGTTTTTCAATTTCGCTACCTATAAACAAACTAGTAGGCCATGAAATATAAACAAAAGCGTGTTCAGATGGATGAAAACAACTAACTTAGCAAAACGATTCAGAAGAACAACTACAGTAAAAGGACAAGATTAAAAAAAACCCTACAAGAAATCAATTCTAACTAGAAACAACGGCAGTAACATGTTTACGATCAAAGAGTAGCTGGAGGACGACAGAAATGGACCATTTTTACAGCCTACTAGCTACTGCAATATACTAGAGGTTAAACATTTCCAAAATCGCCACAAAATTTTAAATAAAAGCAAAATCTTCAGAAATTATTGCCTTCAGTCTAATATCTTCAGAACGCAATTTCACATAATAATTTAAAACAGTAGTTATTTCCGTCAAACTCAAAAGTAACAATACCTCTGACTGTCTGACTGTATACTTGTATCCTTTAAATTTTTCACTATCTATTAGCAAGATCGCAAAAAGGAGTACTGACAAATCATATTTTTTAATTTTCCGGCATGTAACTTATGTTTAATCATTTGAGCAGATTTTAAATTCATTCTTCATTTTCGGCGACCTTGCTTATGGGTATACTTAAGAATTTTCAGGACTCCAGTCAGAGGTACCGGTTACTACTTTTTTAAATCATTAAATGTGAAATTTTATTCTGAAGCTATTAAACTGCCAACAACATTCGGTGGTAGATTTCCTTTCATTTCAAAATTGATAATGGTTTTGTGAATTCTCAATCTTTAGAACATTGTAGTAGCTGGTATGCTGTGGAAAATGTCCATTTCTGTCGTACTTCAACTGCTTTTTGACCCTAGATGTGTTACCTGTGTTATTTGTGGTCAGAGTTGATTTGTTGTCCTTTTTACAGTTTTGTGTCTTTACTCTAGTTTGTCCATATCTATCTGCTAAGTTAGCAGTTTTCTTCCATCTGAATAGTTTTTTGTTTATATTTCATGGCTTTCTAAGTTGCTTATAGGTAGGAAAATTGAAAAACACCGGTTTGATCGAAAATTTGAAATTAAATAAAAACTACCAGAGATTGATATTGTAACATACTTATGAATGGTATTCGTGTATTGTGTATTAGTTGTCATGCATGATGTAAAGTCAAAGTGTTAGGTTAGATCTTTGACGTGTAAACGTCATCGAATCATCTGGAGTTTTCGGGAGTGACGGATGGGTATTCTAGCATGTCATCCGAATGTCTCGAATTCTCTAGACAGTTCGACGAAGTGTATATAAGGCGCCACGGATACCGTGTCGGGAGTAGTTGAGTAGTTGAGTTGAGTTGTAGCTGAGATAAGGTTAAGAGATATTGTATTGAGTGGTGAAGTAAAACGGTGAAAGTTACGTCAAGTGATTCCTTGGGTGAAGGAAAAGAATCCGTCGTGACAATATTTACAACCGCATATCATTAGAAGGGCTGTCAAATTTTACATTGGATTGTATAAAAAAATTAGGCATTCCCATTTGAAAAAATCAAGTTATCTCTGATTGAAGTTTCCTTAACTGATCTACCTATTTCACCAAGTACAGATTTAATTGAAACTCGACCGTAACATAACCTGATGCTTTTCATGCTTAGTAACAGGGCAGTCACAGCCCTCTGGGTTTTAATAATAGTTGCCATATTCAATTTTTTTCTGACATTTACTTTTACCAAAAATTGTGATTTGCATGTACACGGTTTGATTTAAATCCCCTGTATGCAGCAAAGAAACGTCTCTTTCATTTATTTGGCAGGGTTCAAATGTTTGAGCATGTCTGTTATAGATCGACATCAGTAATAATTAGTTGTAGCTAGTTATAAAATTAAACCTTCAATATGCATACGAAACTATGTCATATAGCATTAGTATTCAGCTTGCTAGCAACTCGTTTGAGCTTACAAATTAGTATAATCTATACCTTGTTACCACAATTGATGGCACCAACGCAATGCAGATATTTAAGTGGTTTGGGCACTAGATGCAGGATTAAGGCCCGGTCAAACAGAGAACGCGGCGGTCCGGCGTTCTCTAACAATACAATGGAACGCTGTAACGCGGCGGTCTAGAACGCGGCGTTCGGCGTTCCATTGTATTGTTAGAGAACGCCGGACCGCCGCGTTCTCTGTTTGACCAGGCCTTTAGAGACTCTCATTCACAGCTGATACTTAGTACAATTTGCGAACCTGTAGTAGGTTTGTTAGAGGAGCGCCTGACAGTATATCTTTTGCTCAGTTTGTACTCATTTGTTGCCGTCAATTGTGATAACAAGGTATACACAATCTAATCACTTACCAGTCGAGCCTATGCGAGCAGGCCTACGTATTCTACCATATTTGTGTAACGATTTTAACCCGCTATGATGGACCTGGTTATTATCTTTTAGGATTAGGTCAAGATTAGAAGAAAAATAAGGAGTTTTTGTTTTAACCCTGCCCCAATCCTAAAAAAATAACAACCAATATTCTATAATATCTTAAATGTGTCACATGTTCTTCATTGAACCTAGTTCTAATAGGACTCCTAGTTTTTCATACGTAATATGTATCACAATTACTTTAGTTAATTTCGTATATTTCACTCCGGTCAAGTCTCATGGACATTACCGTTTGAGTTCCCTAATAATCCTTGACATTTCGGAGTAGACTAATGTATTGCTTTAAACAATGTAGGGATAAAGGGCCAACTGCAAACAACTTGTGATTCACTTTTCTTGAAGATTTGTAGTTATCTGCATGTCCCTCTGATAGGAAGTAAAATCCCCTTGCAACCAAATCATCGTCCACCCGTCCGCAAAAAGAAACATCCAACAAAAAACTCTCGTAAATAGCTCCTTGCATCTTGCATCTCCGATGGACGTAGGCAGTGCCAGCGTATACCGTACACGCCTACAAGAGGTGTGTAAGGGTCTCTGGCGCCTGTAGGCTAGCTCTGCAATGGATATCGTGCACATTCATGCCCATAATCCTGCTACGGCATACTAAAGTGTTAAAGACACCATCCTGGCAAGCCATTATAGAGGGGTCAACCTCCGTCTAGACCTTAAGAAGTAGAAGGTCAACTGCTCAGACAGACCATGCTCTTCTAGATAACTGTAGAAGATTTCGTGCATTAAAAAAAATGGACAGCTTTAATGCGGGTTTATAATTCCGCGGGGGCAGGTTCCGTAACAGACTGCTGATATCTCCGCGTCAGGACGAGCGTGAGAGTTCCTTGGCTGCCCTTGTTGCTTCTCGAAAAAGGAAGACTACTATACCACCATTCTCGTGATCTTTCACAAAGCGGATCAGAGCATCGTTGCTCCTCGTTCCACAGCAGACAGTGGCCAGTACTACTTTGTTGTGCAGATGCTCCGAACTCAATATACCACGCCGTCGCAGGTGTCGTGGGAGGTATATTCGCGGAGCAGAGGACCTAGAATGTAGTCTTTTCTCCATATTCATCCTTTTGCGGATCTATATGTCGATTTGCCGCAGCTCTTTCACTCTCCATTGAATAGCACCAAAGCTGTATAATAACAATGGGACTGCAAGCATATTTTTGGCAGCGACTTGGTTCTTGCCGGACAGTTCTGTTGACCAGATGTGCCGGAGTGGGTGCAAATATTTGAGACGAAGACACTCTTTGACTAATCCTGCCTCTTGTACATAGCGCCAAGGTGGGTATAAGTGCCTTCGACATGCAGTTGTCGCAAGATGCTCCCATCAACGAGCTGCAGATCGTCTCCACTATCTCCGCAGTTCCTCTTTTGAGACCATCGCAAATTTGTCTGTACCGAACTCACTACCAACAGCTTGACTGCAGTCCTGCACTACCCTCAGCGACTGCTGTACATCGCGTTGTCCGGAGGCATAGATATCCTGGTCACCCATGTAAAACGAATGGGTGACCTTGTACTTCCAGTCATTGGGCGTGCCACAGCTGTATCCTTTAGTATTTCTCAGTGCTATTGATAGAGGCAACAGTGAGATGCAAAAGAGCAAGGGAATCAAGAAGTCGCCTTGGTGGACAGCTCTTTTGAATGACACTAATTCTGAACTCGAGTTTCACCTCGTGTTATAGTGAACTGGGTCTTGCAGAGTGGCATGAGTTGTTTGATGCATCCCACTGATTATCCTCCGAAAGCCATTCCCACAGCCGCACAATGAAATGTGGTGTCGAATGCCTTACGATAGTCAATCCAGGCCATAGAAAGGTTTTGCTTGTACTGCACGGAGTCCTGCGTGACACATCGGTTAATCAACAAGTTGGGGGACATGGGAAGAGCCTCCCCGAAGAGTGTGCATTGCGAACCTGGGCAATGGTAACGATGCAGTACCGGCTGTTCTATCAACACAATGAGTTCACAGATAATAAAAAAATGAGTAAAGGGCTCTTATCAGAGCCATGCCTGACAATCACATCTCTACGTAGAAGCTATCTCAGCAGAGAGACAGAAATTTATCTCCCAAATCTGTAAAATTGACTCCTGCGATATTCCATGCCTTGAAAAGACACAAGGAGCAACTATCCGTTGCCCATATGTCCCGGGAATGGTCCTCTTAAAAGAACGCCCACACACGACATGGAAGTACATTGTTCATGCGTCCAGGTATTGAAATAGGAAATATTCGGACCTCCTCCACTAACAATACGGAGATCATCACTGCCACTATTGGAGGTATTACAGTCTCCTCTATCTATAAACCGCCGGGTGAGGGCTTTACCTTCAAGCAGCAGGTCACCCACCCACACGTGATCTTAGGAGACTTGAACTGCCATGGCAAAGCGTGGGGCTATCAGGAGACTAACGCAGACTAAGATATATTCGAAAAATGTTCCGAGGAAAATGAACTGAGCCTCATGCATGATCAGGAGCGACCTGCCTCCTTCAACAGTGGTAGATGGAAGAGAGGCTACAACCTTATCTTTGTCTCTACCCCTCCGAGTGGAACTTGTAACAAGACTGTCTTTGATCCTATTCCGCACAGCCAACATCCACCAATCATGCAGAGGTTTGGACCAGTGATAGTGCCTCAGAAAGTTCCGTTCAAGAGACGTTTTAACTTCATCAAGGCTGAAAGGTAAAATTTGCTGAAAACCTTGATTCGAAAATCGTGACCTTTCAACCAATCCCTAATAACTATGAGGAATTCATCTCTGCCGCCAAGAGCTCAGCAAGACTGTCCATTTCTAGGGGCTGACGAACTTTCTATGTCCCTGGTCTGTCTGACGAGAACAAAGACATCTATGTCGAATACTTGGAACAGTTCAGTCGTGACCCTTTTGCCGATAAAATAACTCAACTGAGCAACAAACTGTTAGAATCCTTCAGGAAGGAGATATGTGAGACTTGAAGGAATACGATAGAGAGTCTAGATATGAAGAACAGTAGTATTAAAATTTGGAGCCTCATCAAAATCTCCAGCGACCCAGCAGGCCCTGAAGACATGGTTACTATAACTGCTAACCAAATTGCCTACCAACGGAAAGCCAAACCAATACGCTAAGATGACCACTACTTAAAAAAGAGCCCAATCATTGGAGAATGGTCAAGAGGAACCTTATTTCACTCTAAGAGATTTTTTTATTTATTTATTTAGCGTATGGCTTACATAACAGCACAGATATTATGTATATTCACAACGGATGTCCAGTTTTGATATATAATCAATTGTCTTCTGTTGTCATTAGGAAATCTTCTAAATTGCCTGCATATGATCTTATTGGACAGTCTTGCACTATGTGACTGAAGGAAGTTTACCCCACCTGTGTAAGGAGTCGGCACATCTTCCACAGTTGGTTCTGATTCAGTTAAGAGATGTCCATGTTCTGCGAGGGAGATCGAAACCTGTAGGTTCGTTGGTGATGCACGGCATGACGTGATACATTGGAGCTACTTCCCGTTCCCATTTCTCTCTCCATCGCTCATTTATGTCAAAGTTGGTTTGGTGGAGCACATGAGCAGTTTTCAATGGAGGGTGTCTCGAACGCAGTCTATTTCGCTGGATGTCCGGAACATCATCATGAACTTGCAATTGTGGGTTGCTCATAATTTTATTAAACCCTCTAACCAGGGTATGTTCTCGGCGCACGTTGGAAGGAGCTATATTGCTTAGAATAGGCAGCCATGCTGTAGGGGTTGGCTTTATTGTTCCTGATATGGTGCGCCTAGTTAGATTTGATTGAGTGTCGACCATATGTGTGTGTTTGCTATTGAGCCACACTGGAGCACAATATTCTGCAACTGGATACACCAAGCCAAGCGCAGAGGATCTCAGGGTGGACGCTGAAGAGTCCCAACATGTACCCCAAAGTCTCTGTGTTATGTTATTACGTGTTCTTAATTTTGCTGCTGTTCTTGTCAGATTTTCTTTAAATGTAAGCGCCTGTCCAGAGTAGACCGAGATATTCAGGATGTTTGTTGTGAGTGAGTAATTTGTTATCCATGAACACTCCCAATTCTCTCTTTGCCATGTTGTTGTTCAGATGAAGTTTTGGCAGTAATTGGTTGGAGTCTCCATTTTTTAAAGTATGCTCTGATGATTGCTAAGTCTTTGGTACGGATATCCCCAGCAATCTCCATCTTCCTGTGTCCCGTTGCCAAGGTCCAGTCTGAGCCCTGTGGAAGACCGTCATTAAGTTTCATCGTTTTGCTCCTGTTTGACCCCATAATCACTTGGAATGTTCTATTTGACAGCATATTATTCACGAGGTTGGTTATTCGTGTTCAGGGAATGATGCGAGTCAGTTTATATATTAGCCCCTGCCTCCACATAGTGATGTCATAAGCTGCCGATAAGTATAAATGCGGCAGTTACTGCCTTTTTCTGAAAAGCAGCCTCTACAAATATTGTTAATGATAGGACTTGATCTGTACAGCTGCGGTATGGGCGGAAACCTGCTTGTTGGATGGGGGTAGTGTCTAACATCTTTTGGCTGATTCTGTTGAGGAGCAGTCTTTCTAATAGTTTATAAACCATACTTAGCGAGGATATGGAGCAGTAGTTTTCTGGCCTGTGTGAAGTCTGGGTGGATGCCGTCAAAGCCCGGTGCTTTACCACGTTTTACTTCCTTTAGAGCGGCTGTGACTTCACCAATCTGTATGTCTACTGAGTATTCAGAGTCTACAGCACAAGTTTTCTTCAGGGCCTTGAGTTCCCTTTTAACTTTGGTTGTATGTGTTCGATCTCTATGAGTTTTTGATGTAGAAACTATACGAGAGGCGACACTGGTAGGTGATATCTTATCCTCCTTACGTTCAGTAGGTTTAGCCGCTCCAAGTTTACGCAGCAGGGACCAGGCCTGCCGGTGATTTTTTTAAGTCAAGGCTTTCAACAGTTTCAGTCCATTTTTGGCGTCTATTTATGTCGATGTCAAATGTTGGGCGCCAGCAGTCTAAAATAAGACTACAAAGAAAAAAAGTAATCAAACATAAGTACTTGAGTAATATCATTTCAAAGTCAAATACATGAAATTTTTCAAATAATAAACAGCGAAGTAAATTCAGAGAAGTTCTGTGTCATAATAGATTCAAAAGAATAAATTCACAAAGGATAACAAGATTAAATTCCTAAATCAATTCAGGGAAAATTTACTCATCATATTAAACTTGAAAAGACAATTCAGGGAAAGTTTATGCCTCAAATTGGATTCAAAAATAAATTTAGGGAAAATTATACATCATATTGAACTCAGAAAAGTACATCCAAGGAAAAATTCATACATCATGTGACAATTTAAAATAAGCAAAATTATTTAAGTGAAATAACTATCACAAATCTAATGTTCATTAATAAATTGATTCCAAAAAAAAATTCAGACATCAGTGTAAGTTTAAGATCTAATCAAGAAAAATCTTTTAAAGATCGCATAAGCCAATACAATAACAATAATCAAAAGCTTGAACTATTTGTGAGCATGTAAGCACAAGGATCTTAGTCGATTAAAAATTATGGGGTTCGAATAAAAAAACGAAGATTAAATACAAAATTGCAAGAAATGTTACCAAGATTTTAATCTATCAAATATCAGATTACTAAAATTGTAACAAACTCATATCAAGTTATGAGTGCAAAGTGAATATTGTAAAGTTATAAATTCAAAGTGATTTTAAAAAAACTAAACTGTGATAAACAGATCATATGAAAGAAACTAAACATGAAAACTCTCAGGCCTACAAAAGTCATTCCAAGTACGCTGCAGATTTATAGAAACGCATACCAGGATAACTAAAGAGGACAGAGACAATCAGGGGTAATTTCGTTCATGAGAGATAAGTGAAATTTTTTTTTAATGCCGTAAATCTTAACGTGATTTTAAAGTCATAAGAAATCTACTATAACGGACATTGAACAAGTACCATGAAAACAAATCACACATGAAAATCGCAAACCTACAAAAGCTATTTCAAGTACGCTGCAGATTTATAGAAACGCATACCAGGATAACTAAAGAGGACAGCAACAATCAGGGATGATCTTATTCATAAGTAAAAATTTAAAAATTTTCATAAAGTTGAAATGACATGACATGGCATAAATGAACATAGGATTTCAGAAATCTACCAACAGATAATATTTCTGAAAACATGTTACAGTATACTACGGAATGCAATAAATTTATACTACAAATTAAATTGATTAATCAAAGTTTTAAGAACTATCAAAAATATCAGTAAAAATTTAAGAATGTGCTCACAAATGTTCAGTACGGTTAAATTTAAATTTGATCAGAATTTGGAAATCGATGTTAAATTACAATTGTCACAATAGTATGCATACAAAATTTTGGACTATATTGGTTCAAAAGGTTGAAGACGATGTTAAATGTCCTAAGTGGTCTATTGGCAGACTCTTACTGCCGCCTAGAATTTTTAAGGGGCGCTGGCTAATTCTTTCTTTGACACTGACGCTTGAAGGGAGAATAACAGCGCATTTTCCTTTCAGACGTCTCGCATCTTCGCCCAGTACAGCAGGGCGCTTGAACTTTTGGGACTGTGATATACATAAGGTTGATAAACAACGGTTTTAAGTGTCCTAAGGAGATCTATCAGCAGACTCTTACTACCGCCTAGAATTTTTGAGAGGCGCTGGCTAATTCTTTTTTTGACACTAATGCTTGAGGAGAGAATTAAATTTTCCCTTCAAACATTAAGCATCCGCGCCCAGTACAGCAGGGCGTTTGAATTTTTGTAACTGGGACTTATAAGCAGAATTGTCAATCATTAAATAACAACAACAAAGAATAGTGTTGATCACTTTCTGAACCAGTCTCAATCACCATCTGAATCAGAACTATCACTTGAATTATTACCCATATAAGTATCATTATTATCTAAACTATTGTCAGGTTTAAGATCTTTGACATGAAAATCTCCTATAATGTTACCATCCAAATCTTTCAATGTATAAACTAAAGGTGACTTTACTCTATAAACAATACAGGGGATAAACTTTGGACTTAACTTCGCACAGAAATTATCAGCAGCTTTTGAAAGAATGAAATTACGTTTCAAAACTCTATCACCAACTTTGAATCTAAGATCTCTCCTTCGCAAGTTATAACGATTTTTGTTGACTTCATAAGAACGTCGCATTCGGTCTTGAACTTTAGAATAAATCTCAGGTATCTTTTGTACTAAATTTGGATCTAAAACATTTTGGCTGATGTTAACGTCATTCTTAGCATCATCGGCAATGATTCCATAAAATGATCCATCAACTGGGACATTTCGATAAAAGTTTATATAGCTAGGTGAATATCCTGTAACTTCATGCTTTGCTAATCTAATTGCCTGGGCTATTTGATGAATAGACTGATCCCAGGTATTGTGAGAACTTTTTATGTACGATCTAATTGCAGTGACAATAGTCCTATTCACTCTTTCACAAGGGTTAACTTGAGGAGTGTACCTTGCATTATACCAGATTTTCTGTACATTATAAGAGCTAGCAAGAGCTTTAAATTCTTTAGAGATAAATTGAGGTCCATTATCAACTACAATGATCTGTGGAACTCCAAAAATGAGAAATACTTGATTTTCTAGAAATTTAACTATGGAAGTTGATGTGGCTTTAGGCATAGGATGTACTAAAACAAGTTTTGTAAACCAGTCACAAACTACCAGAAGAAATCTATTACCCTTTTTAGAACGAGGGTATGGTCCTAAAAGATCAGCAGATATCATTTGAAATGGAAATTTGATGTCTCTGTATTTTCCCATTAAACCAGCTTGGGGTAAATTACCTGGTTTACATTGAGCACAAATTTTGCATGAATTCACATATATTCTAACTGACTGTTTCATTTTTGGCCAATAATATAAAGCTGATAACCTAGATAGTGTTTTGAATACTCCTAAATGACCTGAAGTGGAATCATCATGATATAATTTTAAAAGTTTTAACCTATTAGGTGTTGGTACAACTATCTTCCAATCAGTATATGTCTCTGAAAGAGGATCGTCAGATAAAATATGTTTGTAAAGAACATTATTTTCTACTTTAAAGGATGGATATAAATCCGGATTGTTATTGACTTTGCTAATCATTTTTCGATACCACTTATCTGGAGTTAACTCATTTAAATTTAATATTGAAACATCTATATCTTCATGTACTCTAGATAAAGCATCGGCAACAGGAATTTCTTTGCCTTTGCGATGGATGATTTTAAAGTTATATGGTGAAAGGCGATATAACCATCTAGACAATCTAGGTGAAGGATTTTTAAGACCTTGAATCCATTGCAAAGATGAATGGTCAGAGATAACATTAAATTTTGTATGTTCAACATAACAGCGAAAATGTTCTATACTTAGCAAAACTGCAAGCAGTTCTTTTTCTGTGGTGGAATATTTTCTTTGGGCCGTGTTGAGAGTCTTACTAAAATACGCTATGGGATGTTCTAAACCATGCTCCTCCTGGAAAAGTACACCACCAACTCCAGAATCCGAAGCGTCACAGACAATGGAAAAGGGCTTAGTGAAGTCTGGACTAGCAAGAATGGGAGCGGTAGTCAGCAAGCCTTTGATCTTCTCAAAAGCCTCAGCAGCTTCGGGTGTCCAAGCGACAGACTGACCTTTCTTTCGGTTCTTTAATAGATCTGTAATTGGAGAAGCTATTGTACTGAAGTCTTTGAGAAAACGACGATAATAACCGAACATGCCAATCAATCTGCGAATTTCGGTTGTACTCCGTGGTGTAGGGTAGGATAAAAGGGCTGACACTTTTTCAGGATTAGTTCTAAGACCCTTCTCATCAACAACATAGCCTAAGAACGTAAGAGATGAACGAGCAAAGTGGCATTTATCAAAATTTACTGTTAAGTTTGCATTTTTCAAACGTATGTACACTTCTTTAAGAACTTTAAGGTGCGTAGAAAAGTCAGCACTTACTACTATGATGTCATCTAGATAGTAAAATACATAAGGTTCAAGATCAGGACCAATAACCATGTCTAACAAGCGACACATGGCACTTGAGCTATTTGATAAACCAAAAGGGAGTCTGCGAAAGCAATACATTCCTTTTCCACGGACTGAAAAAGCTGTTTTTAGTTTTGATTCCTCGTCCAATGGAATTTGGAAGAATGCAGATTTTAGATCTATTGATGATAGATATTTAGCATCCCTGACTCTAGTTATTATTGTCTCTATCAAAGGTGGTGGATAAGCATGTGGTACAGTGACAGAATTTAGCTTCCTACCATCAAAACAGACTCTGTAGGAGCCATCTTTCTTGCTCACAAGCCACAAAGGTGAATTCCATGCACTCTGGCAAGGCTCAATAATGCCCATTGCAAGCATTTCATCAATCTCTTTGTGAAGAGCCTTTTCCATCATGTATGGAAGAGGATACTGTCTCTGTCTGATAGGCTTGGCATCACCTGTATCAATATGATGAGTATATAAGTGAGTGCAGCCAATGCTATCAGAGGGAGCAATATCTTTGTAAAGTTCAATAACTTCTGACAGCTGTTCCTTTTGCTTATCAGACAATTGATCCATCCCTTGAATAAAATTTACAGCACAAGTGTCATAACTGAAGTTTCCAAAATTTACATTTAGCTTAAACTGCAAAATAAATTCCATTCCCAAAATCAGCTTACGTGAAATACTTGGGACAATTAAAACTTTAATCTTATGATTTTCGCCATTAAAAGTGATCGGAAAGTAAACATAACCTAAAGTATTTTGAATCTGACCATCAGCTGTAGTCAGTTGTAAAGCTGTGTTATAATCAATCTTAAGATTCAATTTTCTCAATAAATATAGTCCAGATGACCCAAGAATGTTAGCGTTGCTACCACTATCAAGCAAAGCTGTAACATTTTCATTATCTATACTAATTGAAAGATATGGACGATTATCATTGTTTTTACTCACAAATAAAGGTTCAACAGAATTTTTAACTTTGACATTAGAAGTCACTTGTGGTTCCCTAGTATCTATGTCTGAAAAATCTTTACCAAAATCTAAGTCAGGTGTATCAACATGCAAATCCCTAGCATTATCTACTTCTGTGATTTGATCATCAACCCTGGAGTGGCTTTGCCCTTCGTATTGGGATCCGAAAAGGTGACTCCTTTGTTCTGTACATGGGAAGGCCCAGGAGTCAGAGCGGGAACTTCCTGTCTCTGTACGTTTTTTGAACAAGAGGGACAAGTTGATTTTGTGACATTTCTCATGCCACATTCATAACAAAACCTAATACGGGGAGATCTACATTGCTGTGAGGAATGCCCAAGGTTTTCGCAATTCCAGCAAACTACTGGTTTTCTAGGAACAGGGGAAGATGTGTCATTGTTAGGATCTACTGACAGGCTGACATGTCAGAAAGAAGTCCTCTAACTTCCTACAATATGAAGTTAATTGTCCAAACGTCAAGATATCATGAAGTGCTAGTGACTTAACATAATCGGGCAACAAGTTTCTACGAATGATGTTAACCATGTCCTTTTCAGTGAATGGGTTGCTGGTGAGTCTATTGAACTGAGACTCCATAAAAGCAATAAAAGTTATGACAGGTTCACGTTGACCTTGTTTGCGTCTACGAATTTCATCAATCAAGTTGATGTCGTAGTTGTCTCTAAGGAAAGCATCCTTTAATTGACGCACCAAATCACCCCAATCATGAAAAGCACCCCGAACAGAACCATTATGCCACCAAGTCCACGCTATGCCTTCAAAAAGGTCACCTGCAGCAGCATATAGATCCATCTCATTACAACCTCGAGAAGCCATAAGAGACTGAATCAATTCAATAAACTCAATGACAGATGTTTTGCCATTGAACTTCCTAATCCCCCATTTAAAAATAGGAATTTTCTTCTGCTGAGAAAAACTAACAGGAGAATAAGGCTGAGGATTCATTGCCAAGGGAGGCAAGGAAGCTGCTACAGTAGTAACAGGTTGTGTCGGATTAACAGTGGCAGGCACGGGAACTGGTGATGAATGTCCTGTGGGAGGTTCAAGCTTGGCCAAAAGATTTGATTCAGCAATCACGAGCTGTGTTTTAAATCGAGACGTCTGTGTCACTTCCTCATCAGAAGAAGGAGCAAGGCGATCAATTCTATTTGCTAAGTGCAACAATCGAGTACAAATCCTGCGATGTTCACTTGAATCATAGCCACTAGAAAATTGAGATATCATATCTTCAAGTTTATTGAAAGAGAGTATGATATCATCTTTATCCTCATCAAAGGGAATTAAAACTGAAGTTTCAGAAAAACTTCTACCATGCTGCTCTTGTGATAGCAGACCACGCAAAACTTTTCGCTTGTCATCCATAGTACTAGGAACTTCCAAGCCTCTAATTTTTATCTCATATGCCAACTCACTTGACATCAAGTCATTAACATTTAGTTTAGTGAGAGGCATTGTTGCGTTTAAGTGAGGTTAAGTAGAAAAAGGACAAGTCAAAACCCAACAAGATAAAAAAAAATACTAAAAATATCAAACAGTTCAGCAAAAAAAAGTACTTGAGCATGTATGTTCTCGAAAAGGGAACTAGTATTCTGGAGTGATACTAAAAAATTAAAATTATTTATCTGGCCTCAACAAATATGATTGCCCTTATACCAGTCATTTAATCAAAGCAAAACAGAGACTAAAATGCTCTAATATCAAAAATATTTGCCAGATAAATCAACTACACATGTCGATAAAACTCCAGAATAAAACAATCATAAAAAAACAAGGACTAGAATTTGCTTAATAAAAGATCAAAAAAAAATTTCTTTTTTGAAGTATCAATATATTTTATATGTGTGTGTGCCGCGATTTATGTGTTAATCTAGGAAATTAAATATATATGCAAGTATATAATTGCACATATATAACCACCCTTTTATAAACAACAAAAAAACTAATGTCAGCTTATGAAAATTTTCAACTATAAATGAGTTACTAAATGAATGTCCCTAAATAACAAATTACCAAAGAAAAATGTAGTGAATTGTTGTCCAAATACCACACAAAATATATAGCTACAAAAAAGAGCAAACCATACAAAAAACTGTAGGTATGTGTTTATGACCTGTGAATAATATCCAAACGCCAGATATCTTAGAGAAGCATTTGCAACATACGCTCAGATTTATAAATTAACGCATACGCGAAATGTCTCAAGACAGTACAAAAAATAATGCATTAGGAAATAAAATCTCAGTCATAAATGAAATACACTAATAGACAAAAATCAATAGAAAAATCTAAATAATTTCAAATATACCTCAATAAAAAAATTTGGACAATAGAAAATTTGGACAATCACCCTGAAAACTACAAAAAAAAATAAGCTGATAATAGTGAATAAGTATAAATAGTAATAATGAAAGTACTGCATCAAAAAAAATTATTAAATGGAATTTTGAGCCAATGAGCCGAAATGGAATTTTGAAAAAGTTGTCCAATTTTCACTTCAAGACAGCTGCGAGACTCACAACGCACACCCCAGACATACCCATGTCTGGCCACACGTTGGCAGCGCCAATTTGTAACAATAAAAATGTTGTTTGGTCATGAATGACCAGCCAACACTTTCATTACACATAGCAACCAGCAGCTCAGTCGGTTTGCAAGAGTCTAGGGTATGTAGGTGCGTGCGTGTGTGCGTGAATGTGTGAGTCTCGTTAGCCGCCAAGAAATGAAAACTAAAACAACAATGGTTTAATAAAGATTTATTTTAGTATATATATGAATGCAGTACATTTTATTATTTTTTTTTTAAAAGAACACTTAGCTTCAGAAGGAAGTCCTCATGGTAGTGCCCTTCCGAAAGGAAGGTGGTGCTCCACAGAAGGCTGGCTTTTTCAGGAGTTCAGGTGGTGCCCCAAAGGTGTGGTGTCTTCATTTTGGCAACTCGAGAAAAAGAAGGTGGCTTTGGTGGTGGCACCCCGAGAAAAAGATTAGGTGGTCTTCATGGTGGCACCCCGACAAAAAGGTGGCTTCATTGTGGCACCCCGACAAAAAAGGTGTTCTTCATGGTGGCACCCCGACCAAAAAGAAGGTGTTCTTGGTGACACCCGGACAAAAAGGGTGGTTCTCCTGTGAAAGAGTTATGGCTGGTATTAGCACCTTGTGGAGAACTTCACAGGACTTCACGATCTGTTTCTGAAGTATGGATCTTCATGCGTTCTTACATTTTGATAAATTGCATTCATATACTTCAGAAACAAATCTATGAAGTAGCATGGGGGAATTAAAAAGCCAAAAAGCAGATAACTTTCAAATGTTCACATGGTAAAGATTAAAAAAAAATATAGATATATACAAGAGCGAATAGTTTAAAAAAAAATTCTTAAATACTTTGCATTTTCAGTCCTACGGGATCTTTTCAGATATATAGTGATAAATAAAATAAATGTACAAAGTATGTTCAAAAATTTACAAACTTTTTCCTCGCGACTTGTAAAACAAAATTACCAAAATGTCCAAAAGATCTTTTCATTGCGTTCTCAATTAGCAAATCTGAGTGCTAGGTATTTTTACATAAGGAATATCATAAAAAAAATGTGAAACATTAAATACACACAAGATAAGGCATCTTAACACAAAAATATATGGCTAGAAACAAAGAATAGTGTTCAGCGACTCTTTTGTTAGATAATTAATAAATATACAGTGTATGATTGACTTGATATTTAAAGATTAAAATGTTCGCCATCACATGTTCATGAAAAGAAAATGTATAAATCGGAAAAATAACATTCCTACACATACTGTAAAATAAATATGCAAATGCAACGAAAATATGGAAAACCACAGCAATCAAATCGTTATCGTTACCTTGATTAAGACATAATTGGCACAGACACAAAAGATTGTCTTAGAGAGACATAATTACATTAGCTGTTAACTGTTTATTTTAAAAAGGATGAGTGATCTATTGCCACCCATTTTTATAGAGGTTAATGTCGGTAGTGAGAGAGAGAGGGCATATTCCCCACTCATCAGATCTTAGCCAAAATTTGTGCGCACTTGCGCAGTGTGTACAATTAACAATATTTGCAGCTCAAGGGAGTAGAGATGGGAAAAAGGTAGAGGTGAGAAGCAAAATAGTTATAAAAATGTACTAGTATAATGAGGAAGCAGTAGCTAAAAATGGAAGTTGTAAACTATTTGTATATGGTAGCCAAGTAAATAATGTAAAAATAATTTTGAAAACGGGTGAACCGTTACACATCAGCTATTTCGCGATCCCCACATTCAAGAAACTCTGTGTATATTTCGTCATATGTTTCATTCCGCGCTTGGGTGTGGGTGGGTTTTTATCACTTCGAGAGTCCAGTTCGTAGCAGGGGGCTTGTAGATGTTAACAACTGTAACTTCTCTAATTTTGGTGATCACTTGGTGGATGTTATTTTCGGTGGAGACATCAAGAAGGACAGCATTCTCCACATCGCTTCGCACATACGTTCCAGCGCCGTAGGCTCTATCATATGTGGCTCCCAGTAGGACGTACCCAGATATTTTTCCTCTTTTCTCTAGCTGTGCTTCGTCTTCTGCATGAGTTCGCTGTATGGCTACCAGGTCAGTTTTGTTATCGTGCAGGATCTTCTGCAATACCTGGCATTTTCATCTACTTATGCCTTCAATATTAAAATGTTAGATTCGGATGCATGGTCCAAAATATTTAGTCGGTTGGTTCTTAGAAGGGGCGGTTTTTACAGTTCGCGTGTTGAATCTGTGATGTGTGGCAGGGATTTCTTTGTCTTGTTCTACCGCCTATTGTATTAGCTCATTTAGCGTTACCCAGGGTGCACCGTGAGGAGGCGGACTAACTCTACACTCCTCTAAGAGGATTAGAATTGGCCATTAATTCACTGAAACCTAGGAAGGCCCCTGATACAGATGATGTATACGAACGAATTCCTACAACACCTAGGATCACTGGCGAAGTCCTGGCTTCTCCAACTGAATAACTCTTGCTAGAGTGAGAAACAACTACCAAAACTGTGGCTGAAAGCCAGGGTGGTCACTGTCTCTAAACCGGGGAAACCTCGCGAAGATACTAAGAGCTATCGACCAATATCCCTCCTCTGTTCTCCCTTCAAACTGCATGAGCGGCTCATCTTGAATAAAATAGGCCCACACATAGAAAATCAGCTAATTCACCAACAAGCTGGATTCAGATCTGGAAAATCCTGCACTGGCCGGCAGCTAAATCTCACACAACATGTAGGGATGGTTTCGAAAGCGGAGAGAAAATGGGAGCCGTGTTCATGGACCTTTCGGCGGCACATGCTACCATTAACTACAAAATCTTCATTGAAAAGAAATCTTCAGGATAACACGAAATGGACATCTGACAGAGGTCTGAGATCACTGGTCACCCTCCACTGCAATAAGAGATTTTACGGATTCTAGATACAGAGGAGTCGATGGAGGAACCAGAAGTATGGTTTGCCCTACGGGAGCCTGTCGGTCCTTCTACAAATAGTTTCATCTACGCCAGTGGCGTATATAGAAACCCACCGGAAAAATTAAAGTTTATTTCAAACGTTATAATATTGGCGTTATTCTTTGACAACTACCTCAGCCTCTTCCCAGACGTCAAAAGTGAATGCGTGGCTGGTTTCGGGGGGGGGGGGGGGGCTCGGGCCCCCTTATATACGCCACTGATCTACGCCGATGACGTAGCATTACGTGCCACTCCCATGACATCGGGAAAATCGAAAACATGATAAAAGAATCCCTAGCAAGAAAGGCCGAATACTACAAGTTAAACCAGCTAAGCCCAAATCCAGATAAAACTCAAACCTGTCTATTCCATCTTGATAACCGGCAAGCGAATGGGGACCTGTAAATTGAATGGAATTCGACCAGGCCACAGCGCTCCCCAAATCCAGTTTATCTGGTAGATACTCCTATAAAAAGCACGTAGAGAAGACTAGAGCAAAAGTGAACCCAAGGAACGGTGTTATTCGCAAGCTGGTTAACTTCCAATGGGGAACCCACTCTGGCTTTTCGGACTACATCCCTTGCCATATGCTTTGTCCCTTTCGAATACGCATGGCCTGTATGGTCCAGATCGACTCATGCTAACAAATTTGACCCTACCCTGAACGACACCTGTAGGATAATCACGGGTTGCCAAAAACCTACCAACCTAGACCAACTATGCATGCTAGCGGGAATAGCCCTCCTCAAATCAGGCGAGAAGTCTCATGTATGGCAGAATGAAGTAGAAAGTCATAAGATAATATATGGACACAAGCCCCACCATCGAGACTTGAATCTAAGAAGAATTTAATTATCTCCACAGGCCCAATGATAGACTCTAAATCAGTAGCCAAAGAGGTACTGTGGAAGTGGCGACTAACAGAGAACCAGATACCAACTTGGAATCCAACTGAAAGCCTCCTTGCCGGATCACAACTGGAATGGAGGACCTGGAAAAGTCTCAACAGGATTAGATGCCAAATGAGGAGGTCTGGGGATAACCTAGTGAGGTGGGGATACGCTGAGGACGATTTATGTGCCTACGTGGAGAACCAGACGTGGAGCATCTACTATCTTGCCCACCCTTGGAAACCACTTGGATAATCCAGAATCTATGGGAAGAGAATAATACGGCAGTGCGGTGTGCCAGGCAATGCAAAGAGATATGAGCAAATACAAACAACCATTTCTCACTTGTGAAAAAATTATATAAAACTAACCAAGAGTGTAAATAAATCAACAGCTTTTCCTTGCACCTAGCTACTCGATATCTCCGGTCTTCGGGAGAAGCATGGTTCGACTCTCCGCCGAGGTGCCGAATTTACTGGAACTACTCATTCTCCACGCTTGAGCCTATACAAGCAAATAAGCCCGACATGGTCTGCCCCAGGCACGTATTCAGGATTTGGTTTTGTGGGGGGGGGTCCAGATTATGGGTGTTACTTGCTTGACCTTTCGGGGGGGGTCCAGATTACAGTTGCTACCCTAAATTTGCGGGGGGGTGCATTGTGGATTCCATTTTTTAGACCGCATCATATAACGTTTCGGGGGGGGGGGTCCAGGGGGTCCAGTCTGCCCATAGACTGTCCAATAAGTCAGACGTCAACCCGTCACAACTCATCCGGCTAGCGTCAAACTTTAACGTGAGAAAAGAGTATGAGTAAGGCCCTGGCGTATTTTCACATTCAGGCATGGGCAAGGTTCCCATGTCTGAAGCATGTGGGCATGAATAAAGTTTCACAACCATAACTATATTTGAATTGATCAATCACTAGCAGGTCAAAAATCAATGAGTAAATTAATTGAAATAAATTTATGGTCTTTGAAATGCAATAGTTTTACCGTTCTTAACGGACTTGAGTGTAATGATTTACTTACTTACTTACTTACTCATTTATTTCCGTAGACAATAATTACAATAATTGTATCGGAATGGTCATCTGCTTAAATTCTACAACCTTAAATCTACATAACAAATTCACAGAACCTAATTAATTATAGGCAGATATTCATCTACCCGATAAAAACATTTTGTAATTAAAAATTGTTTAAGTTTAAATTTAAACTGTACTACAGTTTTGCAAGACTTAATATCAGCTGGAAGATTAGTAAAAAGCATAGGCCCTATGTTATTAGGAGACCTAAATGCAAGTTTGGATTTACAAATGTTGATATACAATTTCTTACTATTCCTGGTATTAAAACTATGAATATCACAATTTTGCTTGAATTTATCTAAATTTGTAAAAACATACAAACACATCTCAAATATAAATAGACAAGGGACAGTTAAAATATTATAGTTGATAAAATAATTTTTACAACTTTCTGTAGGCGGAATCCCTGCTATCGAACGTATTGATCTTTTTTGGGAAACAAAAACATCATCAGAGGAGGCTGACCAACCCCAAAAACAAACACCATATCTTAACCTGGAGTCAACATTGGCATAGTAAACTTGAATTAGCTGCTGCAATGTCAGAACAGTCTTTAGTTGTTTTAAAACATAATTTTCACGGTTCACATTGGTTATCAAGAGCTCACAATGTGCCTTCCAATTGAGATTTGAGTCAATGTTGAGTCCAAGAAATTTGGTACTCTCACTAAAAAAAAGTTTTTTGCCATCTAAATTGATATCTAGATCATTTATATTTTTTTGAATGTGATGAAATCGCATAACAGTTGTTTTAGTCGGATTCAAGTAAAGAGAGTGGCTGGAGAACCAGTTTTGAGTTTTACTAATTAGAAGATTACAGTTTTGTTCCAAGACTGTATCAGTTCCATCAGATATCACAGCAGAAATATCATCAGCAAATGCTGCAAAGAAGGCATCAGGATCAATACTATTAAATTGATTTATATAGAGAATAAAGAATATTGGACCCAGAACTGAACCTTGGGGAACTCCAACATTTATATTTAACAAACCTGAAGTAAAGTCTTTGAGGTTCTTTTTTAGATCCGTGTGTTGCATAGTTACATATTGTTTTCTGTCCGACAGGAATGATTTGCACCAATTTAGCGACTGATCGACAAAGCCGTACTTTTCAATTATACCTAAGAAAGTGTTGTGATCGAAACAGTCAAACGCCCTACTTAAATCACAAAATATAGCAACAGGGCACTCGCCAACATCGATTAACTCTATGATATTTTCATAAAAAGAGTGTACTGCTGTTATTGTACTTTTACCAGTTCTAAAGCCGTGTTGATTTTGAGTCAATATATTGTTTCTTATAAGATGTTCATGAAGTCGATTCAAAAATGCATATTCAAAAATTTTTGAGAAAATCGATGGTACTGTAATCGGTCTGTAATTTTCGATGTCCTGCGCATCTCCTTTCTTTAAAACAGGAATAACTTTACCTATCTTTAGTCTACTGGGAAATTCACCACAACAAAATGAGAGATTGACAAGATAAGTAAGTGGCTTTAAGATAGAAAACAAGATTCCTTTTATTAAAAAATTTGGTATTTCGTCAAATCCGCAAGACTTAGAATTTTTTAGCTTTGAGATAAGCAACTCACCGAGTTCTTCTTCGGTATACGGACAGAGTTTAAAATTACTTTCAAGATTAAATGAAAAGTTGGGTCTTTTATCTATGCTATTTATTTTCTGTAGAACTTGACTTGCTGCGTCTTTAAAAAATTCATTAAACACGTTTACTACCACTACTGGATCGTCAATTTTTTCATTATCATTACTTCGTAAAGCTGTATTATCTTGTGAAGAGTTCTTATTTCTCATTTGGTTAACTACCTGCCAACATGCTTTGGTAGTATTATCTGCTGATAGGATCTTATTTTGATAAAAACATTTTTTTGTATTTTTCACAAGTTTGGTGTGCAATTTTTTTGCCTGATGGTAGGATGACCGTAGTTCTGGGTTCATTTGTGAGGCATTGTATAGACTTTTTAGATTACTACTTGAAGCCTTAACATCATGTGATACCCAACTTTTCGAATTACAGTCTCTAAAAGATTTGTGCAGAGGAAAATGTATATTAAAATAATACTGTACAATATCAAAAAATATGTCAAATGAACTAGATAATATTGAACTATGATAAACGGATGACCATGATTCTTTAAGTAAGGACTCCTGAAAACTCTGTATTGCATTGTCACTATAGGTTCTCTTCCATAGATGTATTTTGTTAGACGTGTTAGAGCACAACTCAAAATCACATAGAGGTCACAATATGGCAATCACATAGATTGTACTACACAAGAAGTGGTCGGGGAAAATAAACAAATGTATAAAGTTTCAATATTCACTGAATTAAAAAGTGATCAAAAATGAAAAATGAAAGTGATAAATATGGTAATGATGAAGGTTGGATAAAATGATATGTACACTATAAAAACAAACAATAGAAGTACGACGAAACAGTTTTACAGATTAATGCGCAGTGGTTTGAAAAATAAATACAAAATTTGAAAATTTCATTTGCATAAATTGAAAGGCCGGCGATATTGCTGAATACGTTTCTCGTGAAAATTCAGAAAAAAAATTAAAATATTTCTAGCCGTGGTGGTAACAAAATGTCTCAGTCTCACCAAACTCTCTACTGCTCCAATATACACCGTGAGGGTGTTGAGACGCTGGGGACGTTCAGATCCCTGTCCAGGGCGACCTCGACCCCAACGTCGATGAAAATGCATGGATACAGCCATGGGAAGCCAAGCAAACGAGGCTCCAACCATCAGGAAGCGAGGCTCAAGAAGTCAAGAAGTGTGTGAATTCGATCGTCTTCAGAAAGTCACGATTTCTTCTAATCATTTCCAGAATCCAATTGCAAAATTCAAGACGGCTCGCGGTAACAGTGCCTGTACTCATTGTAGATGGTAAGGCCATAAGAGTTGTTCCTTTAAAATTCGAAATAGCGTCATATGATCAACATTTAACTGGCAAGCAATCTTTCTATATAGTACTGGTAGTCGGTTGTTCTTCAATCAAATTAAGTACTGCTCCCTCAAGCTGTGGTGTTGTTACTTCTCGAAGGCGACCACAATCCTGCGTTCGTTTGTCAAATGAACCATTTATTCTCGTAATCGTCGATGAAGTCGGGCAAATATTCTATTTGAAGTATGCTACCGTTGAGGATACATTTCAGCATATCTTCTAGAAGCTTCTAACCCAGTCCCCTGCTAAACGTAATGCCTATCAGCCATTTCCTCATTTGTGTATGTCATTTAATAACAAGTGAATCATTAAAGTAACAAATTAAGAACAGAACAGCAAGACACAATTAGTATTACCTCAATTTCAAAAATTTACAAACTGATAGTTTGATACAAATTCAATTGCCAATTGCCACTATTGCTAATAGTGGCTTACTAGATAAATTAGTTTCGTATTTTCGTTTTAAGGCGATATGTATCTTGTTCCTAAGATAATTTTTTGCTGCGAACTGGTTTATTTAGGCAACAAATTCAATAGATATTTTTTGTTTAGAATGAAAAAGGCTATCGAAAACAGATTTTTAAATGGTAAACAAATAATAAGACAAAAAGATGCATTGGAAATAAATGTTAGGGGTTACGTTTTCCACCCCTTACAACCATGGGATAAACCAAATGAATTATTGGCTAAGTGTCTTTTTGGTAGTAGAAAATGTCAGGCTAATTTCAATATTTTAAATTTTTTAGTGCTTGTGAAAATTTTTTTTAAACAAGTTGTATTTAAGGGGATGTATCTTAACAAGGGATGCTCCAATGAAGTTTCTTTATATGAAAGATCCTATCCTTTTTTCGATGAGGAATCACCCCCTTAAATGTTTTACACTTATTTAGTTACCTGTATAATATACAGGGTGGGCCAATAGTGCGTGGACGGAGGATTGTGGGCTTACTAAACAATATTTCAAAAATTTGTCACTTGATCATGGTAGAGACCCTTGAGGGCTATAACGTAAAAATATTTTCACTTAGATTTTGACGTTTATACAGGGTGATTCATATCAAACTTACATTTTTTTGAATGGAACCCTCTATATATTATTGCACATTTGGATTCCTTGGTCAATTCTAGTTTGACTTTATGTATCACACATGGAACTTTAAACGAACCGTTTAGGCGCAAATCACCATTTTTGGTATAAGTAGGTATCAGAAAAAAATTGAATATCGCAACGATTATAAAACCTAGAAGGCCGTGACTCTGCGGTACGACTAAGCATGAAATGCGTCACCTTAGGTCACACGGCTATAATTGAATTCTTTTTGTACTTGGAGAAATCAGTAGATCAATTAAGGAAAATTCAATCACAGATAACTTGATTTTTTCAAATGGAAATGCCTATTTTGGTTTAAAGAATCAAATGTAAAATTTGATTACCTTAATATAACGATATAGCATTCTCGATATCAGTCTTTGATGGATTTCATTTTATTTCAAATTTTCAGTCAAATCGGTGTTTTTCAACTTTCCTGCGTGCAAGCAAACTAGCAGGCCATGAAAAACAAACAAAAGCTCGCTAATATGGAAGAAACCGACTAACTTAGTAGAAAGATGCAAACTAACTAGAGCAACGAGGCAAGATTATGAAAATTCCTTACAACATATTAGCTCTAACCGGATACAACAGCCGCCAGACATCTAATGTCAATGAGTAGCTGGGCTATGACAGAAGTGTTTGTTTTACACAGCCTACTAGCTATTGAGGTCTACTAGAGCTTGACAACTTTCCAAAACGATTAAAAATTTTGAAACAAAAGGAAAACTACCACCGATTTTTGCTTACAGTCTAACATGTTTAGAATGAAATTTCACATTTAATGGGATAAAAAAATTAGTCATTTCCGTTTAGTTAAGTTAAAAGTGAAGATATCTCCAATTGGAGCATTCTGAACATCTATTGAAATAATTACTAGAATTTTTTAATTACGCTATGTTGTAATTGTGTTTATTTCATGTAGTTTTCTGCAAACTAAATTACGTTTTACAATTCAAACAGACTGCAATTTAAGTTTCATTTTCCGCGATTTTGCTAATAAGTAGAAGTACCTACTGAAGAATTTGAAGGGTTTCAGTCAGAGGTATCATTGCTTTTGACTTGCAGAAATGGCTACTTTTTTATAGCATTAAATGTGGAAATTTATTCAGAAGACATAGATATTATGGGAACCGGAAAATTCCCCGACAACAGTTCATCGACGGAAAATTCCCCGACAACAATTCATCGACAAGAAAATTTATCGACAAGAAAATTCAACGACTGGAAAATTCCTCGATAAACAATTCATCGAATAGAAAATTCCCCGACAAGAACAAACTTCCCTTCACACTTTATCTCGGCTTAGGACGAGCAGCAGAATGCTGGCGTGTTTAACAGTTTTTTTTTTTATTTTTTTGCATTTTTTAGTTTTTTTTTGTATTTTTGCATTTTTTAGTTTTTTTTATTTTTTTGCATTTTTTAGTTTTTTTTTATTTTTTGAAAGGTGTTTTATACATTTAAAAATATTTCCTTTTAATAACTTAGATTGTGGGCTATGCCGCGCAAGTAAGTACAAAGTGGTTCTTCGCCATAGTGGCTTATAAGAATTTCTATTCTTTTAGCACAATTGCGATATTTTTTACGAGCAGGGGGACCTGCAGCGCCTCCAACATATTGCTCTATTTGAAGCTCATGCAAACTTTGCTCTCGTTGTATAGCTTTCACGAACTTCCATATGTTGGGATGGTCTGCTGAGATCTGCGCTTCAAACGCTCGATGCCATCCTTCTATCGAATTGTTCGTTTTTGGCAGTCCTTCAACAACAGTATTGAAACAATTCCACATGCTATGGGAAAAACGTGGTGAGCGGCGATGTTGACGTCTTTGTGGTCGACCAATCCACGTGTCTTCAAAATAATCTAGAATTGGCTGGGCATCTTCTGGTAGCATATTTTCATCGCAGAGGATTTCAAACGCCTCGACTACATCTGTTGTAGGTACAAATGCCAAGGCTGACAGAAACTTCATTTTTAAGGCGAATTCCGGCTCAGTTTCGTACTTCTTGATTAGACCTTCAGTCTGAATTTTCCTTAGGATACACTGCGAAAAATGAAAAAAGCATCCACGATGTTTTGAGGCAGGAAATTCTTCTACACAAGCCTGTACCAAAGCAGTTTCGAAATCCGTGAGGATGGTAATCGGCGACACTCCAGGCATAAATTCTTTTAATTTTTGCAGTAAACGAGTGTACGTATTCTTGGTTTTGTCTGGCAATAGCACATACACTAATGGGATTGAAATATTGTTTTTTAATCCGTGCACCGTGAACAGTTGGCAAAATAAATGTGGAACCGTTTTAAATGTCCCGTCCGCGTACCAATGTGCACTTTGAGCTAAGAGTGAAATATTTCTTCTCGTGCTAAAAACCAGCATTCTGTCATCACTGGGTCCAGAATCATAGAGTAAAAAGTCTTCTCCTTTTATCGTTACTTGATATTCTTGCGGAAAAACGATATCTCTTCGATGGAGTGGCAAAGCAGGAGCAGCTTCTTCTTTTGTACGGATATTTCTTATAGTTCTCTTCAAACTTGAAACTTTTGGCAAATATGCTGCAGTAGCTTGGCTAAGTTCACTAGATGCCGTAGAGATGACATGATGTGGAGCCTCTTGCGTATTGATTGCGTCTTTACGCATCTTATTATAGAATTTTGTTTTCTCCACTTCTCTAGCGTCTGCAGTGTGGTTATGGCTCCCATTTTTTTTTAAAACAGAGTTTCCGAGCGTTGTAACTCGAGCATTGCACTTGATTTTGTAATAATAATCACATCTCCAAAAAACTTTTTCGTCGCCTTTGTCTTTGTTATATAAATAACCATCAAGCAATAACTTTTTCTTCCCTTTTTCACTTAAAACAAATTCAGCAGCCATTTCACTTGTGAATTGATAAACTAACTGTTTGAAAATGAGCAGTGGACAGATATTTGCCTATTTTTATAACCACAGGTAAATTAATTTTCAACCCTTAGGTAATTTATTACTAATTTGGGTTTCTCAGAACAAGTTGACCTGCTTATCACTTCCTACTAAGAAATAAATAACAATAGAGATAACGGTGGGCGTAATTTCGGGCGGTAATCCCTTGGCCTACCTGCAATAATATAACTAAAATGTTCATTTTAAATAACTATATAATAATATTTGAGATAAAATGTTAAGTTTGCTATTGTCGGGGAATTGTCCATTCGATGAAATGTTTGTCGGGGAATTTTCTTGTCGGGAAATTTTCTTGTCGATAAATTTTCTTGTCGATGAATTGTTGTCGGGGAATTTTCCGCCGATGAACTGTTGTCGGGGAATTCTCCTAGATCCGATATTATACTGCCAGCAATAGTCACTAGTAGTTTTCCTTTGGTTAAATATTTTTTTACTGACTTTGGAAATTGGCTAATAGCTAGTAGGCTATGAAAAATGAGCGTTCTTGTTACCGCTATAGTTTCTGGTTAGGGCTAATATGTTGTAAGGCATTTTCATGATCTTGCCTCGTTGCTCTAGTTAGTTGGCATCTTTCTACTAAGTTAGTTGGTTGCTTCCATATTAACGAGCAGGACAATTGAAAAACACCGATTTGACTGAAAATTTGAAATAAAATGAAAACTAAAAAAGATTGATATCGAGAATGCTATATCGTTAGAAAGGTAATCAAATTTTACATTTGATTCTTTAAACCAAAATAGGCATTTCCATTTGAAAAAATCAAGTTGTCTGTGATTGAATTTTCCTTAATTGATCTACTGATTTCTCCAAGTACAAAAAGAATTCAATTATAGCCGTCTGACCTAAGGTGACGCATTTCATGCTTAGTCGTAGCGTAAAGTCACGGCCCTCTAGGTTTTATAATCGTTGCAATATTCAATTTTCTTCTGATACCTACTTATACCAAAAATGGTGATTTGCGCCTAAACGGTTCGTTTAAAGTTCCATGTATGATACATAAAGTCACACTAGAATTGACCAAGGAATCCAAATCTGCAATAATATATAGGGGGTTCCATTCAAAAAAATGCAAGTTTGATATGAATCACCCTGTATAAACTTCAAAATTTGGGCGAAAATATTTTTACGTTATAGCCCTCAAGGGTCTCTACCATGATCAAGTGACAGAGTTTTGGAATATTGTTTAGTAAGCCCACAATCCTCCGTCCACGCACTATTGGCCCACCCTGTATATGTTAACGGTGTCCCTGCATCAGTGCTTCACCAAAGAGTTAAAAATTGAAGTTATTTATTGTACATGCTAATATTTAATAATATCTAAGACATCATCAAATCCATTTATCCGAATCAAACAGAGCCGAAACGACTCACCTCCCATTCTTTATATGTTGAAAATTTCAATATCAAATGCACCATCCAATTTCCCTGGATTTTCTCTCTCGGCCATTCTCTCTTACCCGGCTGCTGTGCGATCCCCGGGTGGATGGCGACCGCCCCTTTTTAATCAAAAAGGCCACGCCGGAAACAGTATTTCACATTTTCGTAGTTAATTTACTCTCTCACTTACAATAAAAGAATCCTAAGGTAGGTCAACTTGTACGGCCCTAAATTAGTTTTGCATATTTTAAATCTTTCCGCTAATTAATCTATGATAGTGCTGAGATGAGATCTCAAATACAGTTTACAAAGTTAGTAGATATATCCATAATTATTGTATTAACACAGAAATAAAGCTATAACAAGCAACCTTCTTGTAGCACTCCAATGCATAGTTTTGGTCGTCAGTGCAAGCACTTACAGTAGATGTACATGTCATTCACTTTTGCACTTGCAAACGAGTAGGTACACCTTTTTGCTCAACTTAAGTAGAGCGTAGTACAATCATTTTCTCTTCTTGGTATATCTAGTTGTGCGAATAGCCCGCAGTCATTCTGGTAGGTAAAGTGATGTACTTGATTCTGACATTTGGTTATACAACATCTGGGAGTGTGCAGGCGAAACTTCTAGAAAATTTTAATGAACTGCATGCTTCGACAGAAATTATTTATACATGAATACAACAAAAACCAACTACCTACATTGTGTTTCGTAACAATAATAATAAACAGTTTAATCTTGATCTTGATTCATAAACAAGGAAAAAATGGAGTCAAGCTGATTGACTCAGTACTTCCCACTCATAATGATGATACCATATTTTATTTTCCCGTTACATGAAGCTATAGTCTGAAATCCCCTTGCAAACAAATCATCGCCCATCCGCCCGCAAAAAACATCCAACACAAAAACTCTCGTAAATAGTTTCTTGCGTGTCCCTCCTTAGGACCTAGGATGCCACAGTTTTTAATCTGCATGCTTCAACTCGACAATGCAAAATGATCAGGAGCCCCCAATCCCTCTATAACCAAAGTTTGAGCTGTTTTCATATTTTTAGTTTTTCATTATTGCTGGCACTGGCACGGTTTTTAAAAAACAGGCGCATTTTCCATTCTCGCCACGGTAGTAAATTCTATGTCAAAATGTTATTAAAATAAACACAATAGTTTCCACGTTACACAATACAGAACGATCAGAAGTAATACTCTCCCATGTATACATCAGAAAATTCAAAGTCCCTTGGTTTCTGTAATAGGCAAGCCAATGCTCAGATCAACCTAAAAAAGTGTAATATGCCTTATTTCTTCCACAGGTCAATGGACAGCTTATTATGAATACAACAAATTTTTCAGTTTTACAACCCCCCCCCCCCCCCACCTCTGAATCACGCCAAAATTAACCCCAACCAAGGAAAAGCAGGAAATGATCAGGAACCCCTAAGATGTCTAAAAGCAAAATTTGAGCTATTTTTATATTTTTAGTTTGTCAAAATTTCATTAAAATCAATTCAATAATTCGCGTTACGCAATATAGAACGGTCTAAAGAAATACTCGTATATGTATATGTATAGTACGGACCGTTTATGAAAAACTGACCATATATAAAATGAGTGAAGATATTAGTCAATATGTGTAAAAATCTGGTCGTGGAACAAACTGTCTAGTCCGTTTGTCAAATGTCTAGTCTATTTATATACGGCCGATCTGCACCTACGTCATGTGTATTGAAACATCTAAAAGAATTTTTGTTATTTATTTATTGTATGTTCACGTCACTACATGAAAATACGTACGTACGCATATGTAAAAATAAGTAAAAGTCTATGCATTTTTTATTTATGTGTACAAGTTAGGCTATTATGGAATTTAGAATTGCATATTCTATTTTCATTTCGACAGGCACATTTTTTTGATTGGCTTTTACTCTTGCATATACATATTTTGAAACCTTGCCCATGCTCTATCGCCTGAACGGTAGCCACCGATCTAAGAGGAATTTCCTTGTCTGGGATAACTTCTTCAATTGTTAAAATGTTAGCAGGGCACTAACTTAATTTGTCCCCAAGTGATTCTGTTGCTTCTGTTGCTTCTAGCACTACAGCTAAAACTGAACGAACATCTCCTCTGCCTCGATCGACGTCTGGAACTGGACCTTTTACTGTTGATTCGATTTTCGGTTTTAGATTGGTGCTATGGTGATATCTGATGTTAATTTCATTCATTCTGCCTGTGCCTCTACCGCGGTCGAACATACGCTATACGGTCTAAATGGCATTAGTCTTTGTCTGATTTCATATATGGTCTGTAAGAGCAGATCAATGTTGACTTCTTTTAACAGTACATAAACCATGTCACGCGCAGCCCGTGACCGGTTTAAATTTGCTTGGAATATCTTGACCATTATTGCTCTATAATTTCTGCCTCACAGTCCGACAGCTCGCCCTCTGTCGTCACGGACTCTAGAGGTTTTATCCGTCTTCTCTCTTTCTGCTTCGCTTTTATACATAGGAGAGACATATGAACCTGCTATTTGTCCTTCGGCTGAATATATCGGACAGAAGGCCAAGTTTTTGCATTCGGCCTTCTTATGCCCTTCTTTACCGCAGTTTGGGCATACATTTTCGCCCTTACACATTTTTGTCCCATGCCCTATGCCCCAGCATTTCTCATTTTTCTATTTCAACAATTTCCTGGACCGTGGACATCACGATTCATAGCTCAAAACGTCCCTTGCTCGTTATTTCGTCGGCAAGTCTCCTTGGTATGACGACAGTAGCTACCTGGTTGCCATTTCTTGTAGGTCTCAGAGATTTCACCTGCAAGTCGTCACCTCCGCCTTTTACTATTTTGCGAAGCACACTTTCGACCTCTGCTTCCGAGGTAGAATCATCAGTGCCTCTCACATGTAGAGCAACCATCCCTGTATGCCTGGTACGAACTCCTTCGATTTGAAGTTTTATGATCACGTCCCTTAGCCGCTCAGCATCTCCACCCTCCTTTGAAACCATTAGTAGTAGTTCCCCATTTTTAGTTTCCGCGAGATTCTGAACAGCCACTTCAAGGTCACTTTTCTTTTCTTCGTCTTTGTCTTTTCTTAGAAGCTGCAGGTAATTCAGATCTTTAGCGGAAACTATCACAGGGGGTAAATATATCCCAATATTCACAGTTGTTCCCGTGAGGACAAACTCTACGAGCTTTCTGAATCTACCCATGTTAGGGAGGTCTGGTGTTGAAACAGCAACGTCAAACCGCTCCTCGTTGGTAGCGAAATCCCGCAGTTCAGGAAGTTATTGAACGTCTTTCGCTCATCTTCGTCCATAATCACTTTATAGACGAACTTCTTAGTTGTGTGTTGAGGTCCTTTACTTTTGGCGACGCGACGCAAGTTTCCTACTTTAGATTCGAACCATCCGCCTCATCTGGTTCTTCTCCTAGTGTTACGATTTCTGGGTATCTTGACCTAAAATGCCAGTTTATACCCGTTTAGTAGGTTTGCCTTGCCTTTGTGCCTAGTACTAGGTCACTTTGGCAAGTGTTTCCCGATACTGGGTTACCTACTACATCTGTGGTCTTTTCGTAGGACTTTTCTGGCAACTGTTTCTTCGCGACTTCCACGAAAACGTCGTAGTCATCGCGATCTTCTATTACGGTGGAGCTTATTTACCTTGCCAGTTCGTCGATGCTGTTCTTTCTATCGTGCCACGCACCCTCCGTCATTGTGGCAACACATGCCGTTGCATGGTCTCCTGCATTGCTTTTTCTGCCGGGAGCTTCATGAAACCAGCTTTTGGGTCAATGTCCTTCAGTTTCTGGACTAGCCTGCTGAGTTCACCAACACATCTCTTAACTGAGGTTTTAGTGTTGATGCTAACCTTCAAGATACCTCCGACAGCTTCCTTAGGATAGGAGAGTAGCAACCGTCTCTGCCTTTCCTCCTCTCTTTTCCGTTCTGCTGGTTTCTCCAGTGGCTCCTCTAGGCGTCCTAGGTCCAGCTCTGACAGCGAAATTGATCTAGCACGCGGTGGACTTCTCAGAATCAAGTCTTTCGTCTTTAAAGGATTTACGACTTCTTTGTCGCCATGCAGGTCCTCTCTTCCAGTACTGTGAGCGGCCTGGTCGCCTACCGCAAATCTTCGAACAGTATGTTCGTGTTTCAATATTCCAGTATCAGTTTCCTGCACCTCGTCCTGACTTCTCGCCGAGAGTGCTGAGTAGTCGCTTGCTAACGGTCGGGCGGGGCTTGCTGGCTCACCCATGATTCCGACCGGAACTGGGGATCTGACCTCCTGCTCCGTAACTTTGATTTCTCTAGGTGTGCCTGTGTTGTCATCATTTGGTACCAGGTCGCTGTGTGTTCCTCTCCATAGGCATATCCGTCTCCTCGCCAGGTCATCTTCGTCCTCGTAGCACTACCAAAGAGGCAAGCCCACACTTAACTATCCCAGCCAGCAGAACGCGGGAGCCCTCGGCGCACCGACGCGACGCCAACCGAGCGCAATACGCGCGGAGTCAGCCTCGGCGCCACTAGAGCACCCTCCGCTCCGAAGGCCAGGGTCGTCTTTGGTTTCCACATGATCCACGGGCAATATTTACTATTGCCGACCTAGAGTGGCGAGGTGAACGCTGCTCAGAATTTCACTGCTCAAAAGTCACCTCACCCATCTAGGGACACCCAATCAGCCATCGGGACACGCCAGGTAGGTCGTGGACAAACCTCCGGTGAAGCCTCTGCCACGGGATTTGGGCTGCGCTACCCTCCTGTGGGGGAAGCTTCGCACTTGTGTATGCTTAGGGTGAAACTCATGCCCTTTTGTTACATATCTCATTGCTCTACCGCTGTAGGTTAGTTGGTTGCGCTGTTGCCCCCCTAGACTGCTCTTCATATTAGCCAAGGTGGTGACATCTGTTAAATTATTCAATTCCAATGTATTGATATATTACAGTTTTCACAAAATCATTTTAATATATTACAGTTTTCACAAAATCATTTATAGCCATTGCCGTGGTTGAATTTTTACGATACTCAAATTGACTAGGGCGAATAAGTTATTATTCTCAAAATATTCAATCATTCGATTATTTTAATAAGATTTCAAAAATTTTAGGGGCCGATGGTTATATGGATCGTCTTGGGATTCTTTTACTTCCCACACCGATAGGTGAAGGGAGTATTGTGATCGCGAAAATTTTCGATTTTGAGATAATATACTTTTTGGGCGTTTTATGATGCCTAGATAACGAAAATTCACGTCACTCATTTCCGTCGGTCTGTCGGTCTGTCGGTCTGTCGGTCTGTCGGTCTGTCGGTCTGTCGGTCTGTCGGTCTGTCGGTCTGTCGGTCTGTCGGTCTGTCGGTCTGTCGGTCTGTCGGTCTGTCGGTCTGTCGGTCTGTCGGTCTGTCGGTCTGTCGGTCTGTCGGTCTGTCGGTCTGTCGGTCTGTCGGTCTGTCGGTCTGTCGGTCTGTCGGTCTGTCGGTCTGTCGGTCTGTCGGTCTGTCGGTCTGTCGGTCTGTCGGTCTGTCGGTCTGTCGGTCTGTCGGTCTGTCGGTCTGTCGGTCTGTCGGTCTGTCGGTCTGTCGGTCTGTCGGTCTGTCGGTCTGTCGGTCTGTCGGTCTGTCGGTCTGTCGGTCTGTCGGTCTGTCGGTCTGTCGGTCTGTCGGTCTGTCGGTCTGTCGGTCTGTCGGTCTGTCGGTCTGTCGGTCTGTCGGTCTGTCGGTCTGTCGGTCTGTCGGTCTGTCGGTCTGTCGGTCTGTCGGTCTGTCGGTCTGTCGGTCTGTCGGTCTGTCGGTCTGTCGGTCTGTCGGTCTGTCGGTCTGTCGGTCTGTCGGTCTGTCGGTCTGTCGGTCTGTCGGTCTGTCGGTCTGTCGGTCTGTCGGTCTGTCGGTCTGTCGGTCTGTCGGTCTGTCGGTCTGTCGGTCTGTCGGTCTGTCGGTCTGTCGGTCTGTCGGTCTGTCGGTCTGTCGGTCTGTCGGTCTGTCGGTCTGTCGGTCTGTCGGTCTGTCGGTCTGTCGGTCTGTCGGTCTGTCGGTCTGTCGGTCTGTCGGTCTGTCGGTCTGTCGGTCTGTCGGTCTGTCGGTCTGTCGGTCTGTCGGTCTGTCGGTCTGTCGGTCTGTCGGTCTGTCGGTCTGTCGGTCTGTCGGTCTGTCGGTCTGTCGGTCTGTCGGTCTGTCGGTCTGTCGGTCTGTCGGTCTGTCGGTCTGTCGGTCTGTCGGTCTGTCGGTCTGTCGGTCTGTCGGTCTGTCGGTCTGTCGGTCTGTCGGTCTGTCGGTCTGTCGGTCTGTCGGTCTGTCGGTCTGTCGGTCTGTCGGTCTGTCGGTCTGTCGGTCTGTCGGTCTGTCGGTCTGTCGGTCTGTCGGTCTGTCGGTCTGTCGGTCTGTCGGTCTGTCGGTCTGTCGGTCTGTCGGTCTGTCGGTCTGTCGGTCTGTCGGTCTGTCGGTCTGTCGGTCTGTCGGTCTGTCGGTCTGTCGGTCTGTCGGTCTGTCGGTCTGTCGGTCTGTCGGTCTGTCGGTCTGTCGGTCTGTCGGTCTGTCGGTCTGTCGGTCTGTCGGTCTGTCGGTCTGTCGGTCTGTCGGTCTGTCGGTCTGTCGGTCTGTCGGTCTGTCGGTCTGTCGGTCTGTCGGTCTGTCGGTCTGTCGGTCTGTCGGTCTGTCGGTCTGTCGGTCTGTCGGTCTGTCGGTCTGTCGGTCTGTCGGTCTGTCGGTCTGTCGGTCTGTCGGTCTGTCGGTCTGTCGGTCTGTCGGTCTGTCGGTCTGTCGGTCTGTCGGTCTGTCGGTCTGTCGGTCTGTCGGTCTGTCGGTCTGTCGGTCTGTCGGTCTGTCGGTCTGTCGGTCTGTCGGTCTGTCGGTCTGTCGGTCTGTCGGTCTGTCGGTCTGTCGGTCTGTCGGTCTGTCGGTCTGTCGGTCTGTCGGTCTGTCGGTCTGTCGGTCTGTCGGTCTGTCGGTCTGTCGGTCTGTCGGTCTGTCGGTCTGTCGGTCTGTCGGTCTGTCGGTCTGTCGGTCTGTCGGTCTGTCGGTCTGTCGGTCTGTCGGTCTGTCGGTCTGTCGGTCTGTCGGTCTGTCGGTCTGTCGGTCTGTCGGTCTGTCGGTCTGTCGGTCTGTCGGTCTGTCGGTCTGTCGGTCTGTCGGTCTGTCGGTCTGTCGGTCTGTCGGTCTGTCGGTCTGTCGGTCTGTCGGTCTGTCGGTCTGTCGGTCTGTCGGTCTGTCGGTCTGTCGGTCTGTCGGTCTGTCGGTCTGTCGGTCTGTCGGTCTGTCGGTCTGTCGGTCTGTCGGTCTGTCGGTCTGTCGGTCTGTCGGTCTGTCGGTCTGTCGGTCTGTCGGTCTGTCGGTCTGTCGGTCTGTCGGTCTGTCGGTCTGTCGGTCTGTCGGTCTGTCGGTCTGTCGGTCTGTCGGTCTGTCGGTCTGTCGGTCTGTCGGTCTGTCGGTCTGTCGGTCTGTCGGTCTGTCGGTCTGTCGGTCTGTCGGTCTGTCGGTCTGTCGGTCTGTCGGTCTGTCGGTCTGTCGGTCTGTCGGTCTGTCGGTCTGTCGGTCTGTCGGTCTGTCGGTCTGTCGGTCTGTCGGTCTGTCGGTCTGTCGGTCTGTCGGTCTGTCGGTCTGTCGGTCTGTCGGTCTGTCGGTCTGTCGGTCTGTCGGTCTGTCGGTCTGTCGGTCTGTCGGTCTGTCGGTCTGTCGGTCTGTCGGTCTGTCGGTCTGTCGGTCTGTCGGTCTGTCGGTCTGTCGGTCTGTCGGTCTGTCGGTCTGTCGGTCTGTCGGTCTGTCGGTCTGTCGGTCTGTCGGTCTGTCGGTCTGTCGGTCTGTCGGTCTGTCGGTCTGTCGGTCTGTCGGTCTGTCGGTCTGTCGGTCTGTCGGTCTGTCGGTCTGTCGGTCTGTCGGTCTGTCGGTCTGTCGGTCTGTCGGTCTGTCGGTCTGTCGGTCTGTCGGTCTGTCGGTCTGTCGGTCTGTCGGTCTGTTTGTTTGTTGGCGTTTTTCTAGCCTCCTAATCTCAGTAACCGCTGCATGGATTTTGATGAAATTTGGGTGGCGATATGGTGTGGGGTCGTAGTAGGTAATGTTGCTACATTTTGGAAATCGGTGCATGGGCGGCGGAGTAATTAGCAAAAAACGAAAAATTTCAAATATGCCTCAAACTTCGTTTTTACGCGTTTTAGGGGTTCCTGATCATTTTCTACTTTTTTTTGGTGGGGGTGAAATTGGGGTGGTTTGGGGGGTGCGGGGTTCTAAAGCTGAAAAATTTGTTGTAATCATAATAGGCTGTCCACTGGCCTGAGAATTGAAACTATGTTGACAATTTTTAGGAAGTCTGGAAAGATAATACTATCTATGTATTCACTTACTAGTTTGGTTAATGGAACAACAATCATATCTTTGCAATGTTTTATTAATTTTCAGTTCAAAAAGGTCTTTTTGAGTTTTTCATGTTTCATATAGCATCACGGAGTTCAATAAATGAGACTTATCTGAAAGTAAATGGTTTTGTTTTATCAGTTTTGATGTGATTAGTTTCTGTAACACGAAAATTTGGGAGATTATTGACAAGAAACTATATTGGAAACATAATGGTTAAACTAGTTAGCAGTTAATTTGTGTTCATTAGTAGAAAATCTATTTTTTTGAACATTATTATTTTTTACCAGATTTGAGATCGCTACATGCTTATTGGATGACTGAGTTGTCATTAATCGCTTTTTTCACCTCTTTATTTCTGTTCTGTACTTTAACTTGAATATGTTTACTTGGTCTTTGGACACTAACTGAGGGCACTGTTTGTTCAAGTGGATCATGAACTACAATAATTCCTTCATTTCAGCCAATCCTGAATCAAACCATTGCAATTTGTTGTGTGAATTAAAATATACCAGTTCTGATTTCATTGGTAAATACGCATCAACACCCTCCATTATTTAGAAACATTTGAAATTTGATCTCAATATTATTATTTGAATATAAGACACTCCGCCAATTGACATTTTCAATATGGGTGTACATTATAAAGAGGCCCACGTCAGTTGTAGGTCGATAATTAGTCCTTATTTTACAACGATTCTTACATTTCATATTAACATTCAAAACGAATGGTGACCAGAAAAGATATGTGTCAAAGGTAATTACTGATGCTAAGGTGAGGTCAATCATCCAATCAATAATAAATCATTGCTAAATGATCAAATGTCTATAGCGACAGGCAGACAGATGTCAATAGCAGGTTGCTGGTCTGAGACAAGGAAAGAGAGAGGACGGAACGCGTGACTGACATTTCTGTTACCAAATGGCACCAAAAAACTACCAAAATTTACCTGTGATAAGTGATTACTGGCTCCTTTCTGCTACTGTGGCTTTTCCAACCGCAAGCTGCACACCCTACCATTATGCATACCACAATATTTTACAAAGATTGGTCTTAAAAATGCTAAATATCATAAAACAATATTTTGGTGGCTATTCACCTCCGATGTTATTTAACATTTACCCTGAATTTGTGATGAGGCAGGTACTAGACAACTGGAATGGCGTTATAACTACTGTCGGAAGCAAAATATCAAACTTAAGATTTGCTGACGATACAACCCTTATTGCTACTTCTCAGGAAGAACTAGTAGGTCTATTAAACATCTTAGAACAACATAGTGCAGCGTATGGTCTTGGTACTAACTACAATGAGACCAAAGTTATGATCGTAGATAGAGAGCATGATAATCATCAAGAGATAAAGTCAATAGGCCGTTGTGAAGTACTTCAAAGCTTTGTGTACCTCGGTTCTTTAGTCGACAATTCGGGTAGCTGTGAAAATGAGATTCGACGGCGCATTCAACAAGCACGTTTGATCATAACAAAGCTTACTAAAATATGGCGTGACCATAACATCACTAAAGCTACAAAAATGTCGCTGGTTCAGTCTCTTGTGTTCTCCATATTTTCGTATGTCTCGGAAATCTGGACTGTCAAAAAAGCAGATCGAGCTTGCATAGGTGGTTTTGAAATGTGGACGTGGAGGAGAATGCTGAGAGTTCCTTATACCGCCCATCGAACTAACGTTTCCATACTGGATGAGCTCGGTAATCCAAAGAGACTATCCTCCATTGTGTCGACGAGAATGCTTACATTCTTCGGACATATACACAGAAGCGATAATATGGAGAAACTTGTAGTTCAGGGTCATGCCTTGAGTGGGCGGCGCCGTGGCCGTCCCCCTACACGCTGGGTGGATACGACGAAACAGTTCCTGGATATGAGTATCAAGAGCACCACTGAACTGGCAGTAAATCGCGAACGATGGCGAGCTACAGTTCTCAAAACTATTGATAATATTCGTGTCGGTAATACTCTAGCTCCGACTTAATGCATTTTACAAGTTCACAACATGTCTGTTAAGACATTGTGACTATGATGATGATTCATTTTCGGTAACAGCTAATGACAGCTAATTCACATAGCATCAAACGGGCGTGCGATATCCCAAGTTGCTGGTACAACGTTGGTACAACTAACCTCTTCCGATACATTGGATATGTAAACAAACATTCTAAAATAATATAATGAAAAAAATTTCATTTCAATGTAAAAACATTGGTTTAATTCTAATTCTAATCTTTTCTGTTCTTTTTAGGTGATTCCAGCTCAGGGTATCTTCCGAAAGGGGACAATACACAAATACTTTGTAATATCCAGATAGAAATTGCTTGTACAATTTGCTTAAAAATATAGATGTTACATACTTACGTGTTATTCACAAAGATTAAATATGTGAACAAATGTGACTAGTCTAGGTAAGTACAGCATATTTGGGGACCTAGAAACGAACTGTAACGCTCAAGATTAAGCAACTTTTAGTCTCTGCCCCTATTTTATGTCAGCCCTATTTTTCCAAACCATTCGTGATAGAGTGTGATATGCTTCAAATACGGGTTTTAGGAGGCGTTTTAGTCCAACACTATATGGAGAAGATCGTGTTGGTTTATGCTAGTAGAACTTTATCTAGAGCTGAACGCAACTACTCTGTTACAGAGCGTGAATGTCTTAGTGTCATTTTTTGTATTGAAAAATTCAGTTCATATTTAGAAGGAACCAGATTCGGAGTAATTACGGATTATTTTTCTCTTTCATGGTTAAACTCTATTAAAAATCCTACAGGAAGACTTGTAAGATGAGTAGTAAGGCTGCGTCAGTATACTTTTGATTTAATACACAGGAAGGGTAGTCATAATGTGGTCCCTGATTCGCTTAGTCGTGCTCCACAACCCCTTTCATCAGAATCTGATTGCGATATTTAGATAGTATCTTTGGAAGTTAATCCCGATCAGATAGATCCCTGGTATAGTAAACTGATAGATAAAGTATTAGTCCGAAAGATATAGTCCTGATTCCTATCATCAATGGAAAATAGAGGGTGACCTTTTACTAAAGTTTGTACCAAACAACTTACCTTCAGATTCTAATGTTGGTTGGTTTTGGTTTTTTCAAAACTATGAACCGGATGCCAGAACGCTTTTACGCCTCAGATGCGTAAAGACATTTTAAGGTTCGTGAGATCCTGTACAGTTTGTAATTCTCAAGAGGCTCCGAACACTCGTCCTGTGGGTCTTATTGGTAGAGAAAAGTTGCCGATTTTTCTTTTCAAATAGTTGCTTAAGATTCAATTTAATTCCCTAGGTCAAAACAAGGTTATCAATGGCTATTGGTCGTTGGAGATTGGTTTTCGAAGTATACTCTACTTTTTCATTTACTCTAAATCTCATCATACAATATTGAAATTGTTAGAGAATGAAGTGTTTTTAGTTTATGGAGTTCCACAGTCAATCATTTGTGATAATGGTCCTCAGTTTATAAGTGCAAAGTTCCACAAACTTTGTGAGTAATATGAAATTCTGAAAATTCTCTATATTGCTGTGTACTCTCCTCAATGTAATTTCGTGGGGAGAATGAACCGAACAATCGGAACGGCGATTCGTTCTTATGTTGGTCACCATGATAGGTGGGATGTTGAACTTTCAAGTATCCAGTTTGCGATTAATACTGCTAAACGTGAGTTTACTGATTTGACACCAGCATTTCTCCTTTTTTGGTGATAGAGTTTAGAGACGGAATACAGTTCTATCTTCTGCAGGGTCGACATTTTTGGCTAAGTTAGCACCGATGTTCGTCCTAAGCACTGCACGCAAGAAGGTACCTGGTCTCGTTTATGATTTGGTTAACGAGGATGATTCTCAAGCGAGACGCTGGCACATTAAAGATTTGAAGCCTTAGAGTCCCGACGCGGAATCAGATTCGGATAGCGGACATAACAGTGACTCGTAGGCGTAACCTTCGATGTAGTAATAGTACATAATATGTACTATTACTACACATACTATACTATATTATAGTCTGTCGAGTGCATGTGAGTGGTAATAAACAAAAAGTTAACAAAAATATATTTAAAAAAAATCGTGTACCCTTTGCAGTTCTTTAGTTAGAACTAGTAATTTAGAAATGTGTCTTCTAGGTGACTTTTTATTTAGTTACGTTACACTGATGGGATTGTAGCTGGTGCAATGACTCCCATTGGCAGGAAAGATGCATTTCTACATTTCCGTTCATGTTTCTCTGCGTTTGCGCATGCCTTTGACGGCGCAGCACCGTGATTGTATAGAGGAGATTGTTTCCTCTCCCTTGGAACTAGAAGTAGAATTTTTCTACTCTGTCTTTCAGAGGTGCTTTTGGTGTTTGTTCCCGATCATTTGGGAATGCCAATTTAGTATAGTTTAGTTTTAGTAAACAGTTAGCTTATTTCTAGTATTTAGGTTTATCAGTTTAGTTTAACGGCTTGGTACGTTGAATGTGAGCTACTGAACCCTGTATACCGTAAGGATTGACCCCCACTGATTTTAGACTTCCCTGATATGATTTTCATCAATTTTGACTTTCCCTATGATGTCTCCAGTGCTCTGGACGTTTTCACGATAGAATGGTTCATACGCCTTTATAGCATAATGCTATGATTGGCGTGTACGCCTAAATAAGTTTACGTTGTTTAGCAAAATATAATACAAACCATTATTTTACACGTTTTGTTAACTAATTTACAATTTGCAAATGATAATTAATGTAAATTTTACATATTTTCAAAAAAATGGTTCATACTCCTCTTTAGCGTACTGCGACTTGTAAAATTGGTGTTTAGGCCTTTATAATTTTGTGGTTTTTGACCAAAATATACAACACATCCACAAACCCTTTGGTCAGATGGTACTCCACAGTATTAGGTATCGATTCATGAAAAAAAGTCATTTTGGCCAAAAGTGGCGTATGCGCCCCTATGGCGGGAGACCCTCGATATATTGTTTTTATAAAGTCAGACTACATACTTTATAAGATTTTATGCGTAGTTATATTTAAATGTTCAATATGAGCCTGCTGCTTCTGTAAAATCATTTCGAAATGGTTAAAGCGCAATGTAATTGTAATCCTATGTGCGAGTAACATGACATTGCTAGTTATATGCTTTATTGATTGGTAATATTAGATCTATCTAGGCATAGATGGTCAATTGCAGTGTGGAATGTTACCTTATTACTTTTGGTGGCTTTGACACCCATTTTCTTCACAGTCATCTGTATTTTGTCAAGCACTTACATGAACTTGTTTCACCTTATCTATGTACACTTGTTTTTTTTTTATTTTATTATATACTTTTGTTAACTATTTAGTGTTTTACTGCCCTACTTCAGAAAGACATCACTGGATAATAATATAGATCTTTTATTTGCTGGTGCTGAACACTCATGAAATTTAAAGCTACCTTGGTTCCTGCCTTATAGGGTGAGCTAAATTCTAATTAGATTCAATCAAAGGTAGGTAGCGCCCATTTAATTACCCTAACTTACATATCTCTATGTTTTTTAACATGTCTAGTTGTTCATAATAAAGACCGTCGATCCACGAACCCAGCTCTCCTCCCAAAACCTGAGTGCCGTTCTCTTTGGTGTAACTTAACACGTTACAATTCTACAGTTATGTAGTTAAATGCGAAAGCATCTGTAGCAGCGATCTGGATCAGGATACTAAGCAGTAAATTCTCCACTATTTTTATTCAGATATGAGGCGAATAGGTCTATTTCAAGCATTTTTAAACATCTGCTTTGCTAAAACACACTTTAGGCTGTATTTCTTTTCTATCTTTCTTCACCTACACCTCTTAGATGCTGCTACATTTTCCTCAGATACTGCACATGAATCATTATATCGTCATTTTTTCCTATATTATTTTTATTATATATGCAGAAAATCGGACTCTTCTCATTCTAAGTGTAAGGAGTGCGGTGGTATTGTCGACACTTAAAAGTATATTGCAACGTGAGCAACTCTTTGTGAAAGGCTTGAGTCGCATGGGGGCTGATGGGGCACCAATGCACTTATATATTCTTGCTGCTATAATATAGGCTAACAGTTTTGCGAACTGTTCGTATTATGCAATATTAGCGCATTCCAATTCCTTACCATCTAGATACGTTAGTACTAAAAATGAAAAAAAAGTGTTCATGGTTCTTTGATCTTCAAACAGGTTCCAACATGTTGCGAAAACAGGAGGTGTCAACGTGCGGCACCAGATGAAGCCTAACGTGATATTGGAGAGAAAGCAAGGGGATATATAAGAGGGCTAGTATATCGACGTTGGCTTGGGAGCCGGGCTGTACGTGAGCGCCTTCCCAATCATCTCTCCGGCCTCTGCTCCTGCCTTTGCTTTCACTCGCTGCCTTTCACGTCTCTCCCCAGCTACTCCGTATTACTTCTGTTTCCAGTTTACGGTGCTGAAATATTAAATATCCCAATCCCGGGTCCAATCTCGAAGCCGGCTGCTGCCACGTCGTATAACATATACAGGGCAAACAAATATACCATGAACGAGATTCTTTCAATATCATTATTTGTATACACATGATATACAGCGTATTCCAAAAAAGCTGACCCTGTCTCTAGGATAGGTAGAAATTTGAAAAATAATTGGGGTTTCCTCAGTAAATGCCATCCGTCCACGAGAGTGCTTACATTCTTCGGACATATACACAGAAGCGATAATATGGGGAAACTTGTAGTTCAGGGTCATGCCCCGAGTGGCGGCGCCGTGGCCGTCCATCTACACGCTGGGTGGATGCGACGAAACAGTTGCTGGATATGAGTATCAAGAACGCCACTGAACTGACAGTAAATCGCGGAAGATGGCGAACTACAGTTCTCAAAACTATTGATAATATTCGTGTCGGAAATACTCTAGCTCCGACTTAATGCATTTTACGAGTTCACAGCATGTCTGTCAAGACATTGTGACTATGATGATGATCCGTATTCAAGATACAGGGCGTCGAAGAAAAAAATTATACACATTTTTTACGATTTTGCCGAAACTACTGGCAACATTGTAATGAAATTTCACCAAAAAAATACTCTTGGTAAAACTCGATACTGTGCACCGTTTTCGGAGTATTTTGATTTGAAAATTATGGAGTAATAACCGATGTTGGTACGAAGTAATGTTAAAGTTATTAATTATTATTATTATTATTAATGAGTATGCATTATGTGAATAAACATCTTTTTGTCGGGTAAATTAGACATCATCGATCAAACAGATACATTTAAAAAAATGGATTGAGGGCTTTTTTTTCTATAACGTTTCACAAGAATCCATTCTAATCGGTATATCTTGATTTTGTCTAAGATTGCCATCGAAAACTGACATTTATTGATAGTTATGACAATAAGACAATAACAATTAGACCTCTGAAACCGTTATTTGTAAATTTAGATAACGTATACAAAAAAGTATTTCCGATGAATGATCACCACTTTTATTTAAAAAACTATTATGGCAATTGCCTCAAATAATGGCTATAGCCCAAGCCTAATCGATTCAATAATAAAAAAGAACCAATACAAAAAAGCAGTTAACTTAGTATACCCTACGATTACCGACAATCGATCGAACAACACATATACCCCAATTACATACATAGGACAGTTATCAGAAAACGTTGCACTTAAACTCAAGAAATTAGACCGCAATATATCCTTCGGATGCAAAGAGACACTAGGCAGTTTAATTAAAAACAATAAAATGAAATCAACTAAAAACGAAAAGTCTGGTGTCTACAAATTAGAATGTGTGGATTTCCCTAAAGTTTATATTGGACAAAGTGGAAGAGCATTCAAAAACCGCATTAACGAAGATAAGAAGCCATTTATAAACGAACTCTGTATTTCTAATTACGCCAATCATTTGATCTCCGAAAACCATCATTTCAACGAAGATTTTAAAATATTACACATAGAACAGAAGGGACGCAAATAATTTTTTTAGAAGCATTAGAAATCAACAAGCTCAAATTCTCAGGTAACCTCCTTAGTGACCAAACGGATTTAAATAATGCACCATTACTAAATTTATCCGATGGTTTTCGAAGAACAAACGATTAGCCATAATAGTTACCTCATTAATGTGTATATTTTGTATAAATAGGGTAGCACTTTAAGTTTAAAATCATTGTTTGATAAAGACACTGTGTATCGAAACGATCGTCGCAAGTTTTTTAAATAAAAGTGGTGATCATTCATCGGACATAATTTTTTGTATTAGTATGTCCATCAAGTAACGGCCAACTCCATCGACTATTTAGATATCATAAATCAAAATGTACTCAAATGTTGAATACACCGACATGTTATTAACCTCAGGCGAGTGTTTAGGAAACTCTATGGCAGCTGTTACGCGTTATGCAGAAAAGTTTCCTAGAAGAAACTCATCAAGTAAGAATACATTTAAAGCTGTTGAACGACGTTGTCGAGAAATTGGGAATGTGAGACCAGAAAAATGGATTCTGGTAGGCCAAGAACAACAGGAACCATTAATAAAGAAAATATTATTTTAAATTTCATTAATTAAGATCCAACGGTTAGCATAAGAAGTAATATGACAAGACAAACAAATACGGCTTCTCCATGTACCTGGAGGATACTTAAAGAACAGCAGCTACATACGTATCATTACAGACAAGTTCAAGAGCTCCTGCCAGACGATCTACTAGCTAGATATTGGGTTTCTGTCAAACATTAAAAAAAAGGACAGCCCACAATCCAAATTTTTTTAAACATATTCTTTTTGAGGATGAGTCCACCTTTACACGACAAGGTAAGTTTAATTCCCATAATGCACAGTACTGGTGTGATGAGAAACCACATGTCAAAAGGGTGTCACATTACCAACATTCATTTAAAGTTAATGTTCAGGAAGCAACTTTAGGTAACAAATTAGTAAGTTATCACACTCTACCTGGAAACTTAAATGGTGATATGTATCTGAATTTTTTTAACAACCACTTCTTCAAGATATTAGAATATTTTACGTTAAACGAGCGAAGATCTCTATTTTTTATGCACGATGGGGCTCCACCGCACTTTGATAGGAGGTATCGTAGTTGGTTGTGTAACCACTTTCCGAACTGGTAGAGGTGCAGGAGCTGTGATTCATTTGCCTCCTCGGTCATGTGATTTTAAGCCTTTGGACTACACAGTTTGGTCTTATCTTAAGGAAAAAGTCTATGCTACAGAGGTACATTCACGTCAAGAACTGGAAGACAGAACTCAACGTCACTTTCGTAACCTCATAGCTGATCCCCAACTGTTTAGAAGATTAATGGAACCTTTAGAAAGAAAGATAAACTTGTGTATTCGTGAAAACGGAGGACATTTTGAATACTTACTCTAATTGTATTTTAATTCATGTTCTTGTTCTTTCTTATAATATTCTCCTTGTGGTTTGTTGTTTAATTAATGACTTTATCACAACTTTATGAATCGGATATTACTCCATAATTTCAGATCAAAACATTCCGAAAACGGTACACAGTCTCGAGTTTCACCAAGAGTACATTTTTGGTGTAGGATCGAATTATGTTCAACTTCACCTAAGACTTTAATTTATAAACCTAACCTCAAAAAAGTTATGTTCAATACTACCTGGTGTGAACCGTGCAAGTCAATTAAGTGAAGTAAAGTAAACAAATTCATATAATGTACTAGCTTCCAAAACATATTCGGGTGAAATTTCATTACAATGTTGCCAGTAGTTTCGGGAAAATCGTAAAAAATGTGTATAGTTACTTCCAATACCGATAGGTAAGGGGAGTATTGTGATCGCGAAAATTTTCGATTTCGAGATAATACGCTTTTTGGGCGTTTCGTGACGTCTACATAACGAAAATCCACGTCACTCATTTCCGTCGGCCTGTCTGTCTGTCGGTCTGTCTGCCTGTCTGTCTATCTGTCTGTCTATTGGCGTTTTTCTAACGTCGGCATCTCAGTAACCGCTACATGGATTGTGATGAAATTTGGGTAGCGATATGTTGTGGGGTCGTAGTAGGTAATGTTCATATAATTTTGGAAATCGTTGTACAAGGGGCGGAGTAATTTCCTGATAATTTTCTACTTTTTGGGTGTGGGTGAATTTGGGGTGATTGAGGGGTGGGCGGTTATAAAACTGAAAAATTTGTTGTATTCATAATGGGCTGTCGATTGACCTGTGAATGAAAAACCTAGCGGCATAATATACTCTGTTGGGTCCATACGGACATTGCCTTGCTTATTATAGAAACCAAGGGACTTGGAATTTGTGATGCATACATTCGAGTATTGCTTTAGATCGTTCTATATTGCGTAACGCGAAATTTATTGAATTGATTTTCATGAAATTTTGACACAGTATTACTACCGTGCGAGGATGGAAAACGCGTATATTTTGGAAAAATCGTGTCAGTGCCAGCGCAGCAATAATAAAAACACCAAAAATATAAATACAGCTCAAACTTTGTTTTTAGGGGTTTTAGGAGTTCCTGATAGTTTTCTGCTTTTTTTGTGGGGGTTAATTTGGGGTGGTGGGTTGTAAAACTAAAAAATTTGTTGTATTTATAATGGGCTGTCCATTGACTTGTGCATGAAAAGTCTAGCGGCATGATACACTTTTTTAGGTTCATCCGAACATTGGCTTGCTTATTATAGAAACCAAGGGAATTTGTAATGTAGGTATACTTACGAGTATTGTTTTAGATTGTTATAATATATTGCGTAACGCGAAAATGATTGAATTGGTTTTAATGAAATTTTGACACAGTATTACTACCGCGGCGAGGATGGAAAGCGCGTATGTTTTAGAAAAATCATGTCAGTGGCGGTGCAGCAGTAATAAAAAAACTAAAACGTAAAAACAGCTCAAACTCTGTTTTTAGGCGTCTTAGGGGGGTTGTAAAACTGAAAAATTTGTTGTATTCATAATAGTTTGTCCATTGTCCTATGGAAGAAATACCTAGCGGCATATTACACTTTTAAGTAAGTCCACCTGAACATTGGCTTGCTTATTACAGAAAAAATTTTTGTGATATATACATAGGTACGAGTTTTGCATTATTTCGTTCTATGTATATTGCATAAATCGAAAATTACTGAATTGATTTTAATGAAATTTTGACACAGAATTTACTGTCGCGGCGAGGATGGAAGACGCGACTGTTCCTGAAAAATCGAGTCAGTGGCGGCGCAGCAATAATGAAAAAAACTAAAAATATAAAAACAGCTCAAACCTCGTTTTCAGATGGTTTGGAGGCTCCTGATCGTTTCGCATCGTCCAGTTGAAGCATGCAGAAAAAAAATTGTGGCGTCAGTTTCTAGGGAGGGAGACGCAAGAAACTATTCACGACAGTTTTTGCATTGGATGTTTTTTGCGGGCGGGTGAGCTATGGTTTGGTTTCAAGGGGATTTCAAACTATAGCTTCTTGCACTGTTCTTATTTGACGATTGGTTGGGAAATTTTCTCTTCATATGAATGATTATATGTGGAGAAAATTTCCCAACCAATCATCAAATACAAACAGATATGAATCTAAGTATATGATAGAAAACATAGGGTATCTCTTCTGCAGTAATCCCTCTGGTAAACTAGATAATGCACGAATACATGATCACCGTTATCTATATTAAATTTAATAAAAATAAGTATTTACTACAAAAAAATAGTTTTCATTTTTGCATCTTCCGATTTGTTCCTCCATATTTCATGCTAATCGGAGAATGGAAATTAGATGGAATATAGCCAGTTGTATTTCTCATTGTGAATATCTAAGCTCTATTACTTTTTCTTTCCAATCTGTACGCCATTCGCGCTTGGAAGCCGAGAAAGATATTATTGCCGGCACTTTCCATTCCACAGATATAAGGTAATAAAGGTTATTTTATTTCTGTAATCTTCTTGGCTTATGCAAACAAGCGGTTGGGATAAATAACAAGTAACAGCTAGCTTATCACGATTTTAACCTACAAAGTACTACCCTGATGCAGAACACATGGACAATATGTTGCTTATTTCTTTGCCTATCGATTTATTTTGTTTACATTCCAGGTAACTATTTAGCAGAGTTTTTGTGGTGGATGCTTTTTTGCGGGTGAGTGGGCGATGATTAGGTTGCAAGAGAATTTCAGACTATAGCTTCATGCAATGGGAAAATAATAAAATGGTATCCTCGTTATGTGTGGGAAGTACTGGGTTAATCAACTTGACTCCGCTTTTTTTATTTGCAACAGATCCAGTTTTGAGTGCATTTCGTAACAAGTTCTAAAACATACCTATGCGAAGTTATCTTCTCTGGATGTCTGGCGTTAAGCGGAACGGCAGTTTGCCGAGCAGATTGATTTTGGGCATCATAAATTGGAATCATTTTCACTGTTTTTGCAAATGGCTGTCAGGAATTTGAACGTCGCCTATATCATATCTTTTAATATTTCGAAAATCAAATTTGTGACCTTCAAATGCTTAGTTGACGTGATTTACTTAGACAACGAACAGTTATATCAAACATACAGCATGACTGTCTAACTATACTGATAAAATATTTAATTTTATAAATCATATTGATAATAGTTAGCTAAAGTAACTTACGTACCAACTAAGAACAGTTAGATAAACTCTTGGAAAAAACACCACCAAAATTTGTTATTTTGCATTATTTCAAAGTAAGTTGAGTTACGGCATCCCATTTTGAGGAGTCTGTTCTCATACCTACTTAAAAAATTGTTAGTCTTACAGAAGCGAGCAGTTAGATGTAGCCAAGAGTAGACCTAAAACTTCATGCAAGCCCCTATTTTTAGAATACAAAATTATGACCGTAACTGCACTATCTATTTTGGAAAAGACGTCACTAATTTATATACATATAATTACATACAATGGAGTGAAGATTTATAACAAACTTCCTCACTCTGTTAAAATTCAAAAAGGTTTAAAAGTTTTCCATAATAATCTTAGAAATTTTCTGTTACAAAAATGTTATTACACACTAGATGAGTTCTGTGGCGAGTTTTAGTGAATATTCCACAAATTTTGTTTGTTATATAGCTTTGTCAATAATAGTCTTGTAATTTCTCAGACAATAAAGTATATCTATCTATCTATCTATGCTTATATGGCCAATAGTACGTAACATTTTGAGCACTTATTGCAATAAAAAGTGGTATTCTCACGTGTTTGTGTTTCCTATCTGAACAAATTAAGGTACACAAGGATAACTTTCTCGATAACAAATCGACCGATTTAAAAAAAGTCAAACGTCAAAATAAGGAACTTCGAGATACCTTTGAAGCAAGCTATTACTTGATACCCCTTTTTGTTCAAAATGTTAAGGGGATGACCCTGGGGACAGAGGGTACAAGGGGGAAAGTATTTTTTGATTAAAAAGTTGTCCCCCTTGACAAATGTTTTAACGTATCTCGGTATTTTTGCTGTATATACTGCTGTATATTCTACGCTAGAAGAAGCATCCAAGTGAGAGTTCTGAACAGCAACATTTTTCCGTAAACTGTGTGATTTATGTGAATCAAACTGCTTTAATAAGTCAGGCAAAATGTTGCGGTAGCTGTAGAGCGTGGGTCGTGGTTGCGTAGCGGCACTTCTTTAGGTATGTGAGCAATGCAGCCAAAGAATCCCCATTTCATTTTTGCTCCTATATATCAGATGAGATACGTTTAATCTAACAGAACCTCAGTGGTGGACGAAGATAGAATTCTATAAGGCTTTTACTACTCTAAAGTTTTTTTACGGCTTTCTTTTCAAAATGGACGAAGGAGGATGATTTGCTTGATATATCTCGTACCGATTTTTTAAATATAATTAAACGTATGTGGATTCTTACCTTATCTGCTTAATAGCCCTAGTAGCGCTCTGTATCGGAGATAATGGAATTGCAATATTTAGAAGATCGGTAACACTGACACTTTTGAGGATATTTCAACTGAGAGGCCAGAGTCTCGCAATGTTGCTATCCGTTATAAGGCGCTACTAGGGCTATATAGCAGACAAGGTAACACTCTCGATATTAATTCTTAAGCATGTCTTATGGATATTATACAGCCATAATTATTATCCACCATCGTTTAACTCAAAAATTATGCACAACATTAAGCGAAAAGTGTGACGATAAACCTAAACAGTGTTGCGCGGTTGATCAAAGCTTTAGTAGAATGGGCATATAATAACTTGCTTGATATATCTCACGATCCTAAATTATTCTGGTTATATGTTCATTCAAAAAGAAAATATTTCTACTATACATGGAACTATGGATCATTTGTTCAAGCTGAACACACAAAACATTGTAAATGCCTTCAGAGTAATTTTCAAGAAAAACTATACTGTTTGGATGAATGGGGATGGTGGTATCAACAGCCATATAAAGCGAGATTATGGAACTAAAAGATATTACATCGATTCGTAATAATATTTCGACTTTCCTAAAGAAGGAGTGAGTTGGAACCCTAGTTGAGCTATAAAATATTTTTTTTTAACTTTGACTCAAACCTTGGAAGGTTGCCAAGGTTTTTCCAGTGTTAAGAACTGACAACAAATTAAACGAAGAAAATCATCGATTCTAGAATCACAAAATGGGCGGGGCATGATGAAAACAGTTCTGGAACGGTGATAGAACCGTAATTTGGAACAGCCCTAATGTAGTGTGAATAGGGTGTGGTAGAGGATCCCATATAAGGTCGACCTTCACCCACCTATCTACCGGATGAAAATTATATTTCATCAACTAAAATATGTTTCCAATCTCCTACCAACAGGGTTGCCTAAAATAAAACGGTCAAGGCTAGATAATGCAGTATATCTTGTTCTTTTTGGTGGTGCCTATGGAAAACATTTAAAATACTTAAGGATAAGTTTGATAATGCGCAAAGCATTTTCAATAAGGTTCTTTCCTGTTTAAATTATGTGAATAGATTGAGGGTGAATCGACCCGTGTGCGTATGGCTGTCGCTCCAGTCAAATGGCTCGAACGGAACGAGCACCTTGTTGTGCTCTCACATAGAAGTTATACGTAACTGCGGGATTTACTGCGAGTATTTAAATGATAACTTTAATATAACTTCAGAATAGATAGTCAGATTTATAAGTCTATGGCTAAGAATAAAAGCGACAAAGCAACTTCATTTCGAACACGGAACAATCATTTCACCTCTATCACATAACAAATAGAAAAAATTGAGTAAAGTTGATCAACTCAGTACTTCCCACACTATCTATCTGTAGTCTGAGATTCTGTTGCAACCAAATCATGAATCGCCCACCTGTAGGAGCTAGGATGATACAGTTTTTATTCTGCAAGCTTCAACTGGACGAAAGAAACAATCAGAAACCCGCAAGTTACCTAAAAACGATGTTTAAGCTGTTTTTATATTCGTGGTTTTCTTATTACTGCTGCGCCGCCACTGACACGCCAAAGTATAATAGTACAGTGTCAAAACTTTATTTAAATCAATTCCAGATTACACAATACAGAATAATCTAAAGGAATACTCGTATGTATACAGCAGAAAATTTCCTTGGTTTCTGTGTAGGCAAGGCGATGTTCGGATGGACCTAAAAAAGTGTATTATGCCGCTAGGTCTTTCTTTCACAGGTCAATGGACATCCTATTATGAATACAGCGATATTTTCTGTTTTACAACACCCCACCCCCCAACCTACCCAATTTCTCCCCCACCCAAAAAAGTATAAAATGGTCAGGAACCCCTAAAAACGCCTTAAAACGAAATTTGTGCTGTTTTTATATTTTTAGTTTTCTAATTACTGCTGCTCCGCCACTGGCACGGTTTCTAAAAACTGTACGCGTTTTCCATCCTCGCCGCGGTAATAATACCAATACAAAATACAAAATTTAGTCAACATCAATCCAATAGTTTCCGCGTTACAGAATACAGAACGATCTAAAGCAATACTCGTATGTATACAGTGTGTCCAGTTAGTGTGTAATTCTTCGATATCTCGCAAAGTATATCTGATAGGAGAAAATGTCAAATACAAAAATTATTTGGTTACTTCAGACGCATAATCTAACAATATTTTGAAATATACAGGGTGTTGCGGGAAAGTAGGATAGTGATCAACTTAATTTTTTATATGGAACTATATTCTACTTTTTTTAAATTCTTCTAGTTTCCATCATTGATCTCTATTTAACCCTAAAATATTTTTGGAATCGGTTGCGATATTGCCAAGTTATAAGTTATCCTCTATTAATTTCCAGATTTGCAAGGTCGCAAGTAATACGTCCAAATTGATATATTGCTTTAACTCTTCTCAATAATATTATACAGCGAGTTACTTGAATATTAAATGGATATTATTTTGGATGTTACCAGCAATTTGTATCTACAGGGATTTTTGGCAGAATTTTAAATTACGGCAATTTGAAGGTCATTTTACTTTGTTTTTTTAAATGTAACATCCTGTATGTTTTATTTTAAATCGAAATATCTACTAATACCCTATCTCGCCTTGTAATTTTTTTTCGCATTTGCGGCGTTGCCAAGCTATAAATTATTTTTCCAAATTTTTAAACAAATATCCCCGATTTCAATTTATTGTAAATAGAATCCTCTACTTATTTTTATTGCAATGAATTGCACATGTCGAACTTAGAAAGGTCTCACAATTTCAAAATTTTGTTTCTGTTAATCATTGAGATACGGCAACACCGCTTTTTCAGGAAACGGTACCGGAACGCTTAAATATTTCCAAAACTGCCACAGCTGGAACGGTGAAATTCAATACTTGGCGGTTTTTGAACATAGAGAATTCAAAATAGGTAACATCAGCGTTGTCAGATTTACCAATTTTACGTCATAATTTTGAATGGAATGCCCTATTTATGAACTCTAACTTAAAAAAAATTCATTTATTTCCGCAACTCTATCCGGACTTCTCACCCATAAAGGCACCGTCAAGGTCAAATTCTGTAGGAACCATTTTTATATAGGGAATCCTTAGTCTCATAGCGGCATTCAGCCAGCCAAGTCGATTTTAGATTAGGGCCGTTGTAATACACACATTTCAGTATTTTCAATGTTTAATCATTGTTAATCGTGAGACTTTACTTATTCTTAACCCGTCGATACAGTGTAATACGCGATAATCATCTTTTTACGTAATTGTAATGATATTTTCGTGTTTTGAGTAAGAAGAAGCATAAATGACAATATATTTGGACTATAACATGGCCAAGAGCCAGACTCTGTTGCAGTCCCCGTAATGTGTTGGTTGATTGTGCTAACGCACAGAAGCCATAAGGGTAAAAGAAAGAAAGAAAAGATATAGGATAAAATATAGATCAATCAATCAATAAATCAAGATCAATTAAGGAAACCTCAGTCGGAGATAACTTAATTTTTTCAAATGAGAATGCCTAATTTTTTTTGTACAACCAAATAGCTCGACAGCCTTTCTAATGATATACGGTTGTAAATATCAATCTCTGGTAGTTTTGATTTAATTTCAAATTTGAATCAAACCGGTGTTTGTCAATCTTTCTACCTATAAGCAACTTAGCAGGCCATGAAATATAAACAAAAGATCCAAGCACCGGTTTCTGACACAAACGTGTAATAATATAATATAGATGTATCAACACAAAGGAAAAAGCAGCATAAGCGCGGTAGAATGCTGATTTGTCGGTGAGTCAAGGGAGACGACGCCTTGCCATGCAAAATATAATCGAATATTAATTTGATAAAAAATATGACTGTTTCTCTTCTACCTACGTAGTATTAAAAATGTGTTATTCATTTGTAAGTAAATGATATCAATCTCCGATATACAGGATGCAACGGAAATGGCAACATGGGCGATTCTAAAGTAACGCATGGTGAGGCCTGCATGTGAATCACCTCTGATCTGCCACACATGCTGATTGTCCCACCCAGAAGGTCGAAGACGATGCTCGTTGTCGCCTCAAGGAGCCGATTATGACCGAATATGGAAAGTCCACACCGGCAAAGCAGCCAATCGCGATGGTTGTGTTCCCTGTCCCTGGCCAAGGGTAAGAACGAGATAGTAGGAAAATAAAATTGTTTGGCTGCTATTATTTATACACACAGTGGCAGCCTGTCTAAAGTATGACATATTAGGTACCTTATTTAAAAGAAATTCCATTTTCCTGGCAAAATGAAACAAAAATAGACATAATTCTTGTAACTAGAAGGCCTCAGCCAGCATTAAGTAATAAGTAATAGGTATAAAGTAGTAAGTGAGAGTAGGCGGCAGAAAAGATCTGTTTCACGCCTATTAGCGATCATCAGTGCACCATAGGTCGATTGACAGAGATAGAGAGCATCAGAATTGTCATGTCTATCAGACATGTAAAGCATGTAAGAGTAGGCGGCAGAAAAGATCTGCCTGTACGCCATCTGGTACCCGGAGGTAACGTCAAACCAAAGAAAGTGCTGCTAAAGAGCAGCAAACTTCTTGGCGCAACGCAAAGGCGCATTCGCTTCACCTAGCGTTAGTTATAAAAACTAAGAGTAAGAATGTTTAAATGTATGTAGTGTGAAATGTTTTAGTTCTCATGATAAAAAATGTTATTTTAACATATTGGTATCATCCGACCTTTAGAAAAAATAAAAGTGTCATTTTCAGAATTTTGCCATATTGTCAAATTTTACTGCTTGAACAGGGATTTAGTACATAGATCTGAGATGGCTAGATTAGACTTGATTTATTTTATATTATTATTAAAAAAAGCAATAATTTTATGTTAGATATTTTGTAGATATTTCAATCGCCTAAGATATATTTTTTTAATGATTTTGGGAGCAAATTTGGGCGTGGCTCCTCAAAAAATGTTCACCTTCGGTACGGCCTTTGACTACATCTCCTTTCATCCATACATAACATTTTCGCCTCACCCACCGAAAGGCGCCAGATCTGTCACTGATGCTGATTTGGTATATCTGTAGATACTAAGCAAAATTAGCAAAATCGATCGATTTACCGATAACTCAGTAGATTTTGCCTCATAGACAAAACTTTCGACTAGACTAACGACATATCATAGATATAACGCTTTATGGTTGTACGAGGGTTGCTCTAGTGGCAAAAAGCGAACGAGCCTTGTCGTTCCACCAAGGAGAGTTTACTGCTGCTAGTAGCGTTTCTCTCTTTGGTTGCCGTCACCTTCGGGTACTAGATGGCGCACCGGTAGAATTCCTTCTGTCTACTCGCTGTATGGTTGGTTAATATTCCATAATAAATAGGGAATTAAATTAGTTGTAATATGCTGTAACTATGACAGCTTCTTTTTGTGTTCATAACATATTACCTATGACTATAGGAATTCTGAATATCATTTATTAAACAAGGCCTCTATATGTATACAATAGTGGTAGTGGTATAACATTGCTTCTTCCGGTTTGTTGGATCTACCTGCGCCACTGATCATGATTTTCCGACCTCCACCCAGACTTGCATCACCGAGATTTGTCCCGTGAAATACCAGCCATTTTTTGGACTCAAATATTTTTATACTTCCACTTTGTCTAAAGGGACGTGTTGTATATTTCATTAGGCTGGGCAAACCGCAAGAGGGTAAAAAATACCCGCCCTCCCCTCACGTGCAAGCGCGCCGCAAAATGTTCTGGGGTTGTTCTGCTACTTAACTTTCATCCCTCTTATATTTTTTAGTGCCGTAAGGAAATTTCAACATGATGTCGCCGAATATTTGAGCATTTTGTTACTATGAGGGGAGACCAGGAAATTCCTTAGATATGTTGGTGTCTTACATTGCCATGTAAGCTAAAGCTGCAGGGTGTACAATGCTGCAGGTACGTTAATCTATTTCGAACCTCAAAATGTTTAGAAGCTCATTCAAAAAAAGGTCTACCTTGTAGTAACTAAAAACTTGTGGTTTTCCATAATTTGAACATTTGTGGTGATGAATATATAAAAAAATACCTTGGAAAATGAACTAGATCACTTAAGGCAAGTTAATAGAGGTACATCCAATACATTTTACATTCTTACATAAACCTCTTCCTAAGCGCATTGATAAAACAAGCAGACAGATTATTATTTATATAAAATGATAGTCAGTTGTAGTACTAAAGCTGTACTCAAAACACTTGATATAGATAATGGTTATGTTCTAGCATCAGATTTCCAACGGTTTCAAACCGTTTGAGTGTGCGCAGTGACGAAATCGTCAGATAATTTTGTTACTGCGCACACTCACACGGTTTGAAACTGTTATAAATAGTTGGAAATATGATGCTAGAACAAAGCCTATATAAATTGGTGACAAAAACAACCCAGAGCAAATTTTCGAGGTTCAGCTGAATGTCGATGAACAAAATGTGAAATGTTTAACAAACAAACTTATCCATTTCTAAGCTAATATGACTAATATTTTTTGTACAACTTAACACTGAGCAAATGAGAATGATATGTCTTTGCTACAAATGAGGGATGGGAAATGGTGACTACTACTGTTGAACTAACTTTAAGAGTGGTGGGGTTGGAATTTTGTGAAAAAGTTACCCGTTATAAAAATAGTTACATAAGTTATATATCTAAAGAGTTTGAGTGCGTGTCAATTTACTCCATCAATACAACTTAGCAATATTAGTAATTTCCAGAGTCCAGAGTCATATTTTGAAATATTTCCGGTTCATTATGAGACTCGTTATGAGATTAATCATATCAGAGCAAAAATTAAAAGACATACCAACTTACAAAAATTGATTTAAACCTCCTCGGCACACATTCCATGTCATTGTGAAGCCCTTGGGTATCACAGGCAGACTATACTCGGTTCAAGGATTCTTGAACCTGAGGATATAAGATGGGCAGGACCCAAGGCCATCCTTACCTTTGCGATGAGGCCTGGACTTGGAAGCTAGGGTAACGAGAGGTGCAAAAGGACCCGTTAGTAGGCCTAAGCACTGGTAGTTCTAGCCACCAGAAAGCCTCTCTCCCTCTTTCATTCATTCAATATTTCTACTTTTTATTAACGATTTGCCATCCAATATGATATCTAAGGACATGATTATCTACGCTGACGATACCACTGTAGCAATCAGTGCTAAAACACCTGCAGAGTAAGATTGATGAAATAGCTGCACAATTTACAAGATAGTGGAAAATAGATCATTTGATTGTAAAATCTAACAAAACTGTGTGTATGCAATTTTCTGCTAAGTCTGCGTCATATCGTAAACTTCAAATTTTAGATATCCTTGTCTCTCGGATAATATCTGTAACACCCCTAAATTCCTTGGACTAAATCTTGATAGCGACATGGGTTGGGACTTGGTTTAATACGGAGCGATACGAGCAGCGTGCGTTCTACGTCTCTCGAATTGTTGACTTGCTACGTTGGCCTTTAAATACAACAAAAATGGTGCAACCGGTATAACTATAATGAACTGGTGAACATGATTTTAGTGTACTGTGAATGTGGTCAAAATGCTTCTCGGAATTTGCGAGTGTATGATGATCATTCCCTTGAACGTTTCACATCATAGTGGACACGCTGGACAACCTAGACAATCTCGAGTGGTCTAAGTTTGATAAGAAATACTTGACTTTTCACTCTCGCGACGGCGCGAAATTCGAACCCAATCTATAAGACTCATGTGACAGAACCGCGCTTAAAACTTCGCAGCGAATGAATAGTAAGTATTTTTTACCGTTTTTTCTTCCCGACCGATAGGTGAGGGTAGTATTGTAATCGCGAAAAGTTTCGATTTTGAGATGATACACTTTTTGGGCGTTTTATGATGTCTACATAACGAAAATCCACGTCACTCATTTCCGTCGGTCTATCTGTCGGTCTGTCTGTCTGTCTGTCTGTTGGCGTTTTTCTAACGTCGCAATCTCATCAGTAACCGCTGCATGGATTGTGATGAAATTTGGGCAGCGATATATGCTGTAGAGTCGTAGTACGTAATGTTCCTATAATTTTGGAAATCGTTGTACGGGGGGCGGAGTAATTAGCAAGAAAGAAAAAGTTTCGTTTTTAGGCGTTTTAGGGGTTCCTGATAATTTTCTACTTTTTTTTGGGTGGGGGTGAATTTGGGGTGGGTGGGTGGTAGGAGGTTGTAAAACTGAAAAATTTGTTGTATTCACAATGGGCTATCCACTGACCTGTGCATGAAAAACCTAGCGGCATAATACACTTTTTTAGGCCCATCCGGACATTGCCTTGCTTATTATAGAAACCAAGCGACTTAGAATTTGTGATGTATATGTACATACGAGAATTGCTTTAGATCGTTTTATATTGCGTGACGCGAAAATTATTGAATTGATTTCATTGAAATTTTGATACAGTATTACTACCGCGGCGAGGATGGAAAACGCGTATGTATTGGAAAAATAGTATCAGTGGTGACGCAGCTACAATGAAAAAACTAAAAATATAAAAACAGCTCAAACTTTGTTTTTAGGCATTTTAGGGGTTCCTGATCATTTTCAATTTCTTTAGATCGGGTGAAATTGGGGCGGTTGGGAGGGGGGTTGTAAAACTGAAAAATTTGTTGTATTCATAATAGTCTGTCCATTGACCTGTAGAAGAAATACCTAGCGACATGTTACACTTTTTATGTCCATCCGAACATTGGCTTGCCTATTACAGAAACCAATTTTGTGATGTGTACATACGAGTTTTGCTTTATTTCGTTCTATGAATGTTGCGTAAAGCAAGAATTATTCAATTGATTTTAATGAAATTTTGACACAGAATTTACTGCCGCGGAGAGAATGGAAAATGAATCTGTTTTTGAAAAACCGCGTCAGTGGACAATAATCAAAAAACCAAAAATATAAAATCAGCTTAAATTTCGTTGTCAGACGGGTTGGAGGCTCTTGATCGTTTCGTATCGTCCAGTTGAAGCATGCAGAAAAAAACTGTGGCGTCCTAGTCCCTAAGGAGACAGACGCAATAAACTATTTACGATGTTTTTTGTGCGGGCAGGTGGGCGATGATTTATTTGCAAGGGGATTTCAGACTATAGCTTCATGCAATGGGAAATAATAAAATGGTATCATCATTATGTGTGGGAAGTACTGAGTCAATCAACTTGACTCCATTTTTTGGGTGGGTATGAAATTGGGGTGGTTGGGGGGTGGAGGTTCTAAAAGTGAAAAATTTGTTGTTTGCATAATAGACTGTCCATTACCCGTGAAAGAAAAACCTAGCGGCATAGTACACTTTTTTAGGTCTCCGTTCCGTTTCCTTGCCTATTACAGAAACCAAGGGACTTAGAACTTTCTGATGTATATAACAAAGTGGTGTCGCTGCAATAATGAGAAAACTAAAGATATAAAGCAAATCAAACTTTGTTTTTAGGTTTTAGGGCTTAGGGATAGTTATCCAATTTTTTTTTTTTTGGAGGGAGGTGGAATTGGAGTGGTTGGGGGGTGGGGATTGTAAAACTGAAAAATTTGTTGTATTGATAATGGGCTGTCCATTGAACTGTGAAGGAAAGACCTATCTGCAAAACACGATTTTGGGGGCGGAGGGGGAGGGGGCGGCGATGATTTGGTAGCAAGGGGATCTCAGACTATAGCTTCATGCTATGGGAAAATAATATACTGGTATCACCGTAATGTGTGGGAAGTACTCAGTCAATCAACTTGACTTCATTTTTTTCTCAGTACCAGTTTGGCTCTAGAGAACGAAAAAATACCACTTTGGGAATTAAAAACCTGGTGAAAGAAATAGCAAATGGGTTTCAAAATATGAAGTATACTTCAGGCTTCTTTTATGACTTGAGTAAGGCTTTTGACTGCGTGGATCTTGGCATCCTTTTGAGTTAACTGAAATTTTACGACTTTAGTGCTCATAGCATCAAACTTATTGAATCATTAATTCAAAATCGGCAATAAGCTGTAAGTTGGTCTGGTGTGACATCACCAAATAGAGCAATTAATATTGGCGTACCACAGGGCTCAGTTGTGGGTCCTATTCTATTTCTAATATACATCAATGATCTCCCTTTAACTGAAACTGTAGGTAAATACACACTCTTTGCTGATAATACAACCATAGTATATTCAGCTGACACCTACCATGAAGCACTGGAAGGTTCCAAGGCCGCGCAGGATACAGCACAAGACTGGTTTTGCTCAAATCGGCTGCTGTTAAATACAGATACAACAGACCGAATGTTTTTCACTTTAAGAGATGTTCCCAAGAATGATATTTGTCAACAAGTACAGTTTCTAGGGGTAGAGCTTGATTCAAAACTTCAATGGGGAAATCACGTTGATGCACTCTAACAAATTAAATAAAGGGCTCTATGTACTTCGGAACTTGAAGAGCTGCGTCAAGCGATGTGTTAAGAGCAGCATATTTTGCCATATTCCACTCACACATCTCTTATGCTGTTCTGACATGGGGCCATACTGTCCAATATAGGTCGGATATTTGGCATGCAGAAAGAAGCTGTGAGAATAATGACAGGTCTAGGGTATAGAGATGATTGTAAAGATATGTATCTAGGTATGTGTCTGCTGACTATGCTATGTGTTTATATACTGGAATGTCTGTCATATATTAGGCGGAATTCAGAGCTTCATCGTACAGATGGAAATATTCACTCGTACAACGTGCCCACCAAGCAAGATTTAGTGCCTCCATAAGCGCGATAAAAAAGGTGTCAGGATGGCCGAGGACATTAGGCTGTAAAATTTTTTAATGTTGTCTCAGTAGTGTCAGGTCTTTATCTATTTCACAGTTTAAACAGAAAATGAAGGACTACTTAGTAAAAAAAGTATTTTATTCCTATCAGCAGTACTTGACATCTGACTAACGATTTTAATGTGTTATGATTTGCACATTTTTAATCTTTGTATTGTTTTAGTCTCAGAATTTTAATTTTTTAACGTTTATAGTAAAATTCTGTATTATTTGTTGCAATCGTATGGTTCCTGTGATTAGCACTCTTGTATATTCTCTTTTGAGCTGCTTAAACTTATATGTAATAACATGAATAAACTAGTACTACTACTACTACTACTACTACTACTACTACTACTACTACTACTACTGTTTATTAAACAAAGTGCAGCAATTGACAGGAGCGGTTCCATGGATTCCGTGGGGAGCAGCTCCATTATGACTTTAAACTGGGAGGATATAGTAGATCCTTTCGCTAGACGGAGCTCCATCGGTCATTCTCCGCCACGATCACGGAGGGGCTCAGCAAGCTCCATCGGCAGTCACGTTTCGACTAAGGGAGAAACAGGCACAGGTGCAGGAGGCTCCAAAAGACCAAGAGAAGAATGTGACCAAGAGGTCACTGAAATGAGAGGCATGCTTAAAAAGCTCGAACGTACGGCGAACGATTTAAAATCATTGATAAAGGCTATACCGAATACAAAAACCGAAATAAAAAAGGCGGTAGCAGAAGTATCTAGGCAAGTTGAGGTGTTAAATAGGAAATGTTGGGAGTGGCACTCTTTTCCAAGAGAGCAAAAGACTAAAAGGTGCACCACGGAGCTGGAGGCCCGGAAAGAAGAACAGGTGGCTGATGCGGCAGTGCAGACGACGAGAAAAGAGGTGGTCGAGGTAGGGGTTCAGGTGTCACCTGACGTTATTTCTGCCACTATAGAACAAGAACAGCTGCAAGTAATCTCGGAGATAAGGGATAGTATCCAAGCTGGCGGCACATACGAAGACCTAACGAAATGGCTAGATAGGGAATGGCCAGAAGATGCCTTCAAGCTGGTTAAAGAAATGGATAAAAGTGATCTAAACAAAAGAGGTGGGGAAGTGGTACTCATAATGGACCCAAAATTGAAAGGAGAGACTGGAATGACAAAGGAGATGCTAAACCGCTACCCGGAGGTAGGGGTATTACTTGACGAGGGATGCACTGAAGGAATGATCGAATACGTTATGAATTCGGTTAAGACCAGTCGCAAAGATGCAGGTGAAGCTCAGCGTATTGTTTATTTACTCCCTCTCACCATAGATCCTACAGGGGTAAATGACATGAAAAATGTTTATGACCTATTTGTTTCCCTAAAAGGCCTCTTAGTTTCCACCAGTAGGACAACAAATGATAAAGTGACACTCATGTCCGCGGACGGATTGAACAGGGACTATATACGAAAAATTGCCGAGTTCGTGATGGACCAAAGTAAGATTGCCTTTGAATATATAGTACCAAGGAAGCCTAGAAAAGAAAGTCGACAGCAGAGGCCAGGAAGGCAGACGGAAAATGTGATTGTTAAATCAGGAGGAAAGAGCTATGCAGATCTTCTTAGGTCAGTCAAGGACAAGGTGAATATCCAGGAAATGGGTATTGAAATAAAAGCGTTGCGAAAGACCGCTGCTGGCGATCTGCTGCTGACAGTAGATGGCGGGAGAAATATAGCAGACTCATTGGGAAAAGAAATTAGAGAGAAGGTTGAAGGAAGCCGAGTAATAATCAAGAAAGAAGCGGTCATCCTTCATATGACAGAAATTGATGCAGACACAACAAAGGAGGACGTCGAAACAGCATTGAGGAAGAAAGTCCATGGTACGGCAAAAGAGGACATAGTTGTGAGCGATCTGAGACCCATGAAAAATGGAAATCAGGCAGCTACGCTGACCGTTAAGAAGACAGTTGCCACGGAACTTCTTGCCAAAGGGCGGACTAAAGTTGGGTGGTCAAGCTGTCCTATCAGGGAAAGAATTCAGGTTGACAGGTGCTTCAAATGCCTTGAAGTTGGACATGGACGAAGAGACTGTTCTGGGCCAGATCGATCAGATCACTGTTATAAGTGCGGGAAGAAAGGACACAAGGCAAGGGACTGCATAAGCGAAGAACACTGTGTGAAGTGTGATTGCGATGGACACAGGGCGGATTCTATAAGGTGCCCGCACTTTAGAAAAATGGTGTGGCGCAGAAGCAACAGTAAGCAATAAGTATGGTGCATTACATGAACACATCCAGTCGGAGGGGGATACGCATTATCCAGGCTAACCTAATGCGTTCACAGAGTAGTCATGATGCAGTAACAGCGACGGCGATCGGTAGATCCGCCGACATCATAGTAGCATGCGAGCCGAATAGAAAACGGATTGGAAACAGTGACTGGATAAAAGACAATAAAGAAAACGTCGCTGTGCTACTCCGGAACAAGCGCTTGGAGGTATGGAAGGTAAAAACGGAAGAAGAATATGTATGCCTGCATTTCAAACGGTTTAGGTTATATTGCTGTTACATATCTCCGAACGTCCCCCTAGAAGAATTTGCACGAACTGTGGACAAAATCATGAACGACTGCAGGGCATCGCGCGAGGAGTGCATCATACTTGGAGATGTTAACGCAAAATCACCACAGTGGGGTTCACCGAAAGTAGATCCTAGGGGAGAGTACTTGACAGAATGGCTAGCCGCTTTAGATATGGTAGTCCTAAATTCTGGAACTACACCAACATTCCAGAGAGGAACCTACGAATCTTTCATCGATGTTACTTGCTCCACGCAGATCATTGCCAAGAACATAGCCAACTGGCAGGTTCTAGATGATGAATCTCTCAGTGATCACCGCTTCATTTGCTTTGATATAATGGGCATAAATGTAAAAAGGTCGGATATAGAAAGGGTCAAAACAGAGATTGACTGGGATGCCTTCAGGGCTACTGTACAATTCAAGCTGCAGACATCAAGTAAGCATGCTACAGTGACCACCAAGGACTGCTCCCAAATCCTGCAAGAAGCACTACAGTGTAGCCAGATCCGATCTACGAAACGAAACAGAGCCCTCGTCCCCTACTGGTGGAATCAAGAAATTGAGAGCCAACGAAACAAATGTATCGCAACGAGACGACAGCTGACAAGAACTAATAAAAAGGCAAGCATACCTAACCTGGAACTGATACAAGACTACAAAGCCTGCAAAAGAAAGCTTGCGCAGCTAATAAGGAAATCTCGTATTAAACACTGGCAAGATCTATGCGAGGATCTAGATAGAGATATCTGGGGAATAGGTTATAAGATAGTAAATAAGAAGATTTTTAATCAGGCATCAGTTGCGATACCCAGTACCAGGAGATTAGAAATAGCAGAAGTTCTGTTTCCTTCCGGATGCATAACCTCGAACCTGGCCAATACAGAATGCGGCACACCGGAGCCATTTACAACGACTGAGCTACAGAATGCCGTACAGTCTCTTAAAGCGGGCAGGGCACCAGGGCTGGATAGAGTGCCACCAGAAGCAGTTAAGGAGGTTTGTAAGATTGCACCTGAATGGATACTTGGTATGTTCAACAAGCTCCTAGAAGAACAAGAGTTCCCAACTGACTGGAAATTGGCTAAGCTGGTACTTTTACTGAAACCAGGTAAACCGTTGGACACGGCCTCTAGTTATAGACCGATCTGCCTATTAAGTGCAGTCAGTAAAGTATTTGAGTTGCTGATAAAAAACCGAATAGTGACGGAAATGGAAAACGGGGAAGACTTGTCGAGTGATCAATATGGTTTTAGGAAAGGAAAATCAACGGTCCACGCTATTGAAAGGGTCATGCAGATCAAAGACTCTACAAAAGACAGATGGTGTGTTCTTGTAACAATAGATGTGAAGAATGCTTTTAATACAGCCTCCTGGCAGGGTATCTTGAACGAAATGCAAGAAAGGAAGTTGTCACCATACCTGACAAATCTAGTCCGAAGCTACTTCAGAGATAGGAGGGTCAGCGTGAACAGGGGAGAGAACCTAACGCTAACGGCCGGTGTTCCACAGGGCTCAGTTCTTGGACCAACGCTGTGGAACATTGTGTACGATGGCATTTTAAGGATCGGCCTGACTGAAGGCGCGAATACGATCGCCTATGCTGATGATTTGGCTCTCATAGTGACGGCAGGAGAGCTTGATGAGCTTCTGTATAGAACAAACGAATCTCTGAGACGAATAGATTTCTGGATGGGCAAAAATAATCTGGAGATGGCCCCACATAAAACAGAAGCTGTAGTTCTGAAGGGAAAGAGGAAGAGAGATGGTGTGTTTTTCCATCTGAAGGATGTCGTAATAAGGCCAAAAAAGGTTGTGAAATACTTAGGAGTGCTGATAGATGAAAGAGGAACCTTTGGAGAACATATAAAGGCAACGGTGAATAAGGCCGAAAACCAAGCAGCAGCCTTAGGCCGACTCATGCCCAACATCGGCGGACCGAGTAGTGGAAAAAGGCAAATCCTGTGCGGAGTTGTATACTCAATGGTGCTGTACGCTGTACCAGTATGGTATACTGCATGTAGCAAGAAAACGTACTGCAAAATGCTGGAAAGGGCTCAGAGAAAGGTTCTATTACGCGTGGTGAGAGCTTACAGAACTGTCTCAACCAAAGCTTTGCAGGTAGTTTCAGGAGAGCTACCTATACATCTGAGGGCCAAAGAGAGATGTATGCTGTATAACGATAGGACACTCGATCGATTGGGAGTAAGAAATAGTTTGGTGGAAGAATGGCAGCAAGAGTGGAACAGTAATGAAGAGGTCGCACAGTGGACCAAAGGACTTATACCTAACATCGAGCGGTGGTTACAGTGCGAGTATCGACACGTTGACTATCACTCAACTCAAATATTGACAGGCCACGGAAGGTTTGGTACTTATGCAAAGAAGATGGGAAAGAGGGAAAACGATAGCTGCTGGTACTGTGGCTCGCAGGATACGGCTGAGCATACCTTTTTCAGATGTAGTAGGTGGAACCAAGAACGCGAGGGCGCACGTTTGGAGCTCGGCATTGAAATAACCCCAGAAAATCTGACCGAAGTGATGACGGAGAGTAAACAAAAATGGAAAATAGTACATGCACTCATGAGAAATATCATGGAAAAGAAGGAAGAAGAAGAGAGGATGCTAGCAGGACAACGGACAACATAATCCAAATCCCGAACTCCTAATCTCCACTATGCTGGAGGAAGGGAGACGTAGGGAGGAGAGACCGGAACGAAAGACCACATGAAAGAACACACCTTCGAAGACAAGACAGCCCACTACTCGAAGAGATGTCTAGTAGACGGTCCCGGGTAAAAGGGCGGTTCGCACGACCCACTCGTCGGGTTGCGGCCCGACGACGGTCCGTGGAAAAAAAAAAAAAAAAAAAAAAAAAAAAAAAAAACTACTACTACTACTACTACTACTACTACTACTACTACTTTTTCAATATTTAGGCACAATACTTGAATTCGGTAGGTCCAGTGTGTTTATAATCAGCTTTGTAATTATGTGTGTATGGATTTCTATAGTTTTATTGAATTTTTGTGGTGCATTATAGTATGCAGGATTATGATGTTAATATTCCTATACATCTGGTATCCAGATCACATGCGGTCTACTCGATCCTTCGCAATAGAAATGCACTGGCTATTTCCTTTTCCGTTCGACAGACCTAAAAAAACCATCCTGCAGGGTGACCGTAGTTTATTTTACAACTTCCTGCGATCCACGTCCAGCAGGACCTAAGATAAATTTGAGCGGAAGCGATTACCCGGCGAGTAACATCGAAGGCGGCCCTGACCATCGGCCGTAGTCGTTATCTGTGATCCACCGTAAAAACATTAGCGACCGAGATTCCGATGACCACATCCAGGGTGTTTATGGTTCTATTAGCCAGAGTATAGAGGACTTTCTCAGAGGCAAAAATATTATCATAGATGTTGATGTGAGTTGCGGACACGTCTGCTGTAGTTATGAAATATATTTATAGTTGTGTTCAGGATGAGAATTGGAGTAAGAATATTAATTATTTCAAATATCAGATCCGTATTTAACAAAATAAAGTTGATGATAAACAAATTCAAAACGTTAAACAAATAGCCTGCTTACGGCAAATAAACGCTTATAAAAGTTACTACAAGAAAGTATTTTTGGTGTGAAAGCAATACTTAAAATAAAGCACATAAAAGTCAAGTCGATAAAATAAAATGTTCGTTTTTTTCAAAACATCTCGAAATCAAAATTGATTTCGGATATCTGTTAACAGCTTTTTAGTGACCCTTAAAATAGGAAACTTCTCCACATTGATGTTCATTTAACCATTTTACCGTTTTCGAAACGTTAGCCATACTCATAGGACGAATCCCGAAAAAAGAAATCGCACGTAGGTTTCGGAATGTGAAGCTGACATCAAAATGAATTATTCTTAAATTCGGATTCGTTACAGAGAAACTAACGTTTGAGGTTTTGTTGTAAAGATAATCCAAACATGTGTGGCCCTCCTTATTCACTTTGACTTTCAGAAAAAAAGCACTGGATTTTACAGCAAAAAAGGGCAAAAGTCGTTTAGTACGGTTACGCTAACAAGTTTTTTAATGTTTTTGTTGATTGTTTACCTCAGCTGGTGACCTAGTGACGTACGAATATGATAAGGCCGGCCACACATTAAACATTTTGTGATCTAATTAAGGATATTCCAACTCTTTAGCTTTTGAGAATAAACATATAATTTAAACATATTATAGCATAAGTCGGTGCCAGAAATAATCCCTTAAAGTTTTCGGGATTAGTCCTGGAACACGGTGTATATCTTAAAACAAAAGATGTGCAACCGGGGCTCCGACACACCGGACTGCTGTTCATTTACCTAATGACTACTCCTCACACCGTGAGGTGAGCAATCACTGGGTCAGCGAATCGTGCATCCTAAGTAGGTAAAGGGACCCATGGATGGCTGCCATTTGCATTATGGCGTCTAAGATGCGCTCTGCCGCATGGCACGCCGGCATTTTGCGCAGTGCAGAGAGCAACGTATTCTTCATACCAGCGAGGGATCAACACGACCATTACTAGCAGACTCACAGTGTAGTCTGGCCAGAGCCTGCGAAGTTGTCCGAGGAGCTACTGATATTTGGTCCGTTTTTCCTCCTTAGAAACGACATTCGTCTCAGCAGGCGCCGAGAACACGACAAGGAACATCGCCTCCTGTTGGTAGTCAATGAGGACTATGTCGGGTTGATTTGCTTTTATAAGCTCGAGCGTGAAGAATGAGTAGTTCCAGTAATTCAGCACCTCTCGCTCGCCACGGACTGTATGGTCCTTGGAGCGAATTGCAGCACCGGAGTCTAATCTATACCATATAAATGCCTTAAATGGTAGTATATAGCACTAGTATAGCCGCGTTGTGCCCATGGAAGTAAACAGTGCCAGCGTACACCCTACACGCCGACAAGAGGTATGCAAGGGTCTTTGACGCTTGTAGGCAAGCTCTACAGTGAATAGCGGGCACATAAATGCCCATAATCCTGCTATGGTACACTAACGCGTTAAATACACCGTCTTGGCAAGCCATTGTAGAGCTCTCAGCCTCCAACCAAGCCACTAGACCTTAGAAAGGAGAAGGTCAACTGCTCAGACAAACCATGGTCTTCTAGATGTTTGTAGAAGATTCCGTGCATGGGCTTACCTCTGTGAAGTCTTAAAAGAAATTAAGTTTAAGTTTCAGCAGCTTTAGTTCTGGGGAAGTTGCGTAACGGACTACTGACACTTCCGGGTACAGTTGAGCGTGAGACTGAGTTCCTCAGCTGCCCGTATTGCTGCTTTAAAAAGGAAGGCTCCTTTACCCACATTCTCGTGCTCTCGCACAAAGCTGATCAGATGATCGGAACTCCTCGTAACATAGCAGGCAGTGGCCAATACTACCTTGTTGTGCAGACGCTCCGAAATCAATAGTCCACGCCCTTCCAGGTGTCGTGGAAGGTATACTCGCAGGACAGAGGACCTAATGTTTCTCCATATTCATCCATTTGCGGGTCTTTGTGTCGATTTGTTGCAGTTCTTCCGTTTTCCAGTCTATAGCACCAAAGCTGTATAACAACAAAGCGACCACAAGTATGTTTGTGGCAGCGACTATTTTCTTGCCAGACGGTTCTGATGAGCAGATCTGCCGGAGTCGGTACAAATATGTACTTGCGGCGGAGACACCCTTTGACCAATCCTGCCTCTTGGATATGACGCTGCGTCACACCAAGGTAGGTATAAGTGTCTCCGGCATGCATTTGTCACAAGATGCTCGCATCAACAAGCTGCTCCGCATCCTCATTATCGCGAAATTAATCTTTGGAGGAGGAAACTCTAAAGAAACGCATTGATTGGGAACTATACAAGTCACTTCTCAGAGAGTTTTCAGATATCCCGACCATAGATGATGAGAATGAAATAGATGCCGCTCAAATTGAATGGACAGGATATGTTCAATAAGCTTTACAACGTACAGCCGTTCTTCCTGTACCGAGACCGGGAAGACCTTTCCTCCCTGGCGACATTAGGCAAAATATTTCTGACAGCAGGTCAGCAATCTAACAAGCGAAAAGATCTTGTCATCCCGACGACATCCGCAGGGCAACGAATCTTGTCCATGGAGTGAGAAACGCACTTCGTGAATTCCAAAACGAGCAGTGGAGCAACTTTCTGGAGGGAATGCTTGACTCAAGTGTTCCTTTCTGGAAAGTAGCAAAATCGCTCAGGAATGGCAAACGGGAACGACTTCCACATATCCATGGTCTTGGGGGTATTGTCTTCACGACTAAAGAAAAGCTGATGCCAAAGAAGATCAGTTATGACCCAACTATCATCTGGATAATCACCTCGACGAGGAGCGACAAATCGTAAGATCCGTCAGGAGATATTTCGGAGCTAATAGCATCAGTGGCGATGATCCTTCTATTTGCGCCTCCCTCTTTCGAAGATTCTTCTTCGGCAGATTCTTCTTCAGATGCTCTAACACAGCACATCCGAGGAATCACAAGTGATTCCTCACCCACATAGCACTGGATGATATGAGAATATTCTGTTCACATTCACTACGGACATTATGAATATTCTGAGAAAATTCTATGGATAATTAGAATATTTACAGAATATTCTTTAAACGTTCGAAATGGGAAAAACACGCTATATTCCTAGAATACTCCAGCGAATATTCTGCAAGGATACTACATGAACAATCGTAGTAGAATGTTTTTGAATATTCTAGGAACATTTTGTCTAAATTATCTCATATAGGAAACATTTTCATGGTATTATGGATACTGTTCCAAAAATAATAGCACCTACTAGTGGCAGACGGTCACGAAAGTTGAGTGGTTAGACATCTCTCAGTCTAAAGATGTTTAAAATATAATGTAAACATGTAAACCTGTTGCATTTAACCTCAAAATTCTACTCACATTTTATAATCATATAATGAACCATACACCATAGTAGGTGACCATAATTTGCAACACTGTCGCACACTTTATAACAACTGGCAACTTTATTGTACAAAATTGGGTATAAATTCACGAATAAAACTCGTGAGTCGTGAATCGCTAAAATGCCCGCATCACATGTTTATTACAAATCCAAATCGAACTAATCGAAGGTCGAAGGTGAAGCACAGAACACTTAAAGCGAAGAATAGAGTGACAACCTGACAAGATTGACAACTGACGAATGAACGACACCATAGTCACCATAAGATGCTCTCACTTTATCGTATTGCTGCCAATGGCTAATTCACTAATAAACTTTTGAAAATTGGACATAATACTTATTAGGTATATTTAGGAGGAGGAACGCAAAACGAATAGAACTAAATGAAAGTTTTTTTAATTCACTGAGAAAAGGTGCAAATATAAATTAATAATACCTCATATTGAATATTATTTGCCTACATACAGAAAATAGTTCTGTTACGAATATTACTAAATGTTCTTCAGAAAATAGCTACATATCTTGTTCTTAGTAGATGATTAAAATAATATTCTATGAAGAATATTACTGGTATATTCTGGAATAATTCAGACATTAAACGAATAATCACTGATTATCCTAAGTGGATAAAATAATAATAATATTCTAAAAAGAACATTACTTTAATAATCCAGAATAATCAAGAGAAATAACGAATATTCTATGATTCTACTGAATATTCATGGAACATGTAGTAGATTTAAAGAATATTCATAGAATATCCATTGCTCTGTGGGCATTGAACGCCAGCAGAGCTTCAGGGTCATATTAAAGACCTCAAGGTGCGTAAAGCACCTGGACCGGACCAGATCACAAATAAGGCGTTGAAGTTCTTTTCGCCAAAGGCTTTGACATATCTGGTGGCAATAATTAACGCAATTCTCAGAAATCAGTACTTTCCAAAGGCGTAAAAGGTTGCTGATTAAATCATGATTCCAAAGAAGGCGGGTTCGATTTTTCTGCAGGATTATCGTCCCATTAGTCTGCTGTCTGCGCCGTTTAAGATTGACGAAAAGGTGATTAAACGTCACTTCGAGAATTGCTCGTCAGATCACAACATGATTCCCGACGTTCAATTTGGGTTTCGGTCTGAGCATAGTACGGAGTTGCAGCCAATCAGGCTGGTGGAGCGTATAACTAGCAGATTCACCAAAGACAAAAGTACTGGCATCTTGCTTCTAGAAGTTTCGAAGGCTTTTGACAAGGTGTGGCATGAGGGCCCCCTCTATAAATTAATTCGAAAGGGCTTTCCATTTTGGCTTCTAAAACTTTTATAATCCTTTCTTGAAGAAATAAAATTTAGAATCAGAATTAACAATGCCTTTTCAACATTACGGCTCATAAAAGGTCACAGTTCCTCAGGGTTCGGTCCTTGGGCTAATCCTTTATTCACTTTTTATACACGATGTCCCTTGTCCCCGCAACTGTGAAGTCTATCTCTACGCTGAAGACACTGCAATGGGCCTATACCACATTTTTTGTTTATTGCCTTAAACGAACCCTGACATCACGTAGATGCCATAAATAATTTTACAAAATTTTTCCATCGTATTTATAACCGAAAAAAATTGCTCTAAATATTTAATTTTTTGAATCCACACTTCCCAATAAGAGCTCACTGGTACAAAAACAATAGCATCCGCTCGTAGTCATCGGACCACGAAAGGACCCTTCTCATTGGTTCCCTACAGAAAGGACGCTTCTCATTGGTTCCATACAGGTGACGTCATCATCGGCTGTTTAAAATTACAGTACAATTTTCTTTTTAGTGTTATTCTCATTTGGATCAAGTTTTCTGCTGACTTTTTACAGTAAATGGTCCTATGTATCATCAAAAATAATACCGCAGTAAATAAATTGATCAATTTGAGATCACGGTATAGGCCCACTGTAGTTCAGTCGCGGACTGGAAATCTATTAGAGGTCTCAGTGAACGGTGCTAGGATTCCATGGGAAAATTCTGCCAAGTATCTAGGAATTGTCCTCTATAAGGGCCTGACTTGGCAGAAACACACACAAGCGTTAAAAACAAAATTCGAAATTACGTTTCGTCAACTCTACCCTGTGTTATGTAGAACTTCAAAATTGAGTTTGGCGAATCAAATTCGACTTTACAAGATGATTATTAGACCAGCAATTACCTATACATATGCGGCTTGTGTTTCCTCACCAAAACACACATGCCAAACCTGCAGGTACTGCAGAGCACGACATTGCGTACAATTACTCACGCCCCAAGATATGTCTCTAACGAAACCCTTCACAAGGACCTTGACATCCCTTACTTGAGGGACTACATTAAACAACAGGCGCAACGACGTTACAGTCAAGCGGAATCGCACAGCAACCTTCTGTGTGAGTCAGTGGACTACACAGTCTAGCAAGTTCGGAAGCACACAAGGCCGCGACTCGCACTGTGATCAAAGTCAAATCGTGCAATTTTGGAAACAACAAAATTTTTGCCCGTTTAGATATCGAAACTCAAAATTAATCCTTTTGGTTAAACCCAAAGATTACCGAACCCAAATCGACTATGTCAAGCTATACCTTCCAACCGACACACTTCCTCCTCTTTGCTCTTCTGCTTCGTTTCTTCTTTTTCTTTCCATGACTTTGTCTGGTCTCTGGGTAACCAGACCTGACAGACCGATCGACCGACATGACCTCAACTAAGAGCAAAGGTCCACCGGAACGCTCTGACTAACAATGACGAATTGTAGTTGATGTAATGTGATTCACTTTTTCACTCCTCCCACCTTAGGTGGCTAGAAGGGTAAGCTTTAGGGGCAATACAAAATTATTTGTATTCATAATTTGACGTTGCTGATATTCGATACTTTATAGACGAATCTAAAAGTTGCTCCGAAAATTAATGTGTCCACGTAGAATTTAATATCACGATCTGTGACTCGGAAACTAGAAGATTCATATCCAGACACCATCCCCGTGTAGCCTCCCAAATGATACTAGCCTATACACATTTATTAAATCACTGCCACGTAAACATAGATACGTGAACGCGTATTTACTTATCCAATGCGTTGCTTCGCGTTTCACTTTTTTACTGGCTGATGCCGCTCCCGAAAATATTTGCAATGTTGAAAAGCAATCCTCAGTGGTAAATCTGGTACATCAAGACATCGTATACAAGCTTGTCCAAGTACAATTAGTATAACAAGTACATTAGTTATTTCAGGCGATAAGTATTGGGCGAAATGTTGATGATTTAATCAGCAATTCCAAATTTTTCGTTATGACCGATAATATGTGGAGAGTTTTGAGGCAAGTGTGTCGATGCTGTGTTCTATTTAAATTTGGTTGTAGAAAGCATTTCTTTTGATTGTTCGATGTAGGTAAATGCCTTACACAGTAGCGAATTATATAATAGTTATTAAACTTAATATTTAACCAAGCAATTTTTTTCTCCATACCAGAAAATGATCTCAAAATTATTTCTACTTCCGTAGGCGCTTTCTCTACCTACACTACCTGGAGCTAGTGGCCAGGAGAACAGGATGTTTGCACTCTTATTCATAATCTCCGTTGATAATATTCCAACAATAGATGGCGTATAGAAAATCCGATCAGTTTCCTCATTCGTGTATGAAAGCCTTAAGTTTACCAGAGTAGACGTCTGCTGCACTCGCGAGCGACCATAACAAATTGAGTAGGGAGAGCTGTTCCTGGGTCCTGCTAGGCGTTGCATGCAACAGGACGCCCATTCAACGACCGATAGGAGGGGTCAGCAGGATTCCCCTCTACAACGCATCTGGGAGAAACAGTCAACACGACGCGCCGGCGTTAGGCCCTGCCTTGTTGCCAGCTCGTGGTAGATTTCCACAAGATATCGGAATGACAAGTTTCAGTTATTACTGTTGTATTGCGTATAATATTTTTTCTGAAAGATATCTGAAATTATTAGTCTTGGAGTGATGGTAACCATAGAGTTACTACAACAAAAATTAGAAAAAAAAATGCAATTAGACAGAAATGTAAAGAAAAAGGTAACCGCGCTGTTGATTTTGCGAAAATCTATTACTCTGTTTCTATGGAACAAAAATCTGTTGTTCCTACTTCCCATACAGTAGGACACGGAAGTATTGTAATCGCAAATGTTTTGGATTTTGAGATGTCTATATCACAAAAATCTGTCACTTATTTCCGTCGGTCTGTCTATCTGTCGGCGTGTTGCCATTTTTGTAACACCGTAATCTCGATAACTGATTGACCAACTTTGTAATGCTGCTATATTTTTCGAACAGGTTCATTAGTGATGGGGTAATTAGAAAAAATGGAGTCAAGTTGATTAACTCAGTACTTGCCCCACATAATGGAGAAAATAAAATGAACAGTCCATTATGAATTCAATAAAATACCCTTTTTAGGTACATCCGAATATTGCCTTGCCTGTTCCAGAAATCAAGGGACTTCAATTTTTTCTGATGTATGTTACGTACGAGTATTGCTTTACATGCTTCTGTATTGTGTAACCTAAAATTGATTTAATGAAATTTCGACACAATATCATTCCCGTAGCGAGAATGGATCATGCGCATAGTTTTAGAAATCGTGTCAGGGGCGGCACAGCAATAAAATAAAACCAACTAAAAATATAAGAATAGCTCAAACTTCGTTTTTAGGTGATTTGGGGATTCCTGATCATTTCGTTTCATCCATTTGATGGTCTTAGAACAAAAAATGTGTCGTTCTAGTTCCTACGGAGAGAGATGCAAGAAACTATTTACTAGAGCTTTTGTAGTGGATTCTTTTTGGGGGCCCCTGGGCGAGGATTTAATTGCAAGTAAATCTCAGACTATAGCTTCATGCTTTGGGAAAATAATAAAATGATATCACCGTTATGTGTGGGAAGTAGTGAGCTAATCAACTTAAATCCATTTTTTTAATTACCTACAAATAATATGGGTATAACACATCATGTACCGATATTCAATTTTCAATGTATTTATTTAGTTTGTATGTGGGTTTACAGATTGCAAGTTATCTTAAACTTACAGATCACATAGCTTGTTACATATTTGGCACGCTAGCCAGGCACACTGACATCGGTGATGGGTCGTGCTATTTTATTTTTGCGAATATGGTAGTATAGTATCACCTTGACCAAAAATTGTTTATTTTCATAAAAAAAATGAAGTCAAGTTGATTAACTCAGTAGTTCCCACACAGCACGGTGATGCCAGTTTATTATTTTCCCATAGCATGAATCTATAGTCTGAGATCACCTTGCTACCAAATCATCGTCAGCCCCCTCCCCCCCCCCCCCAAAATCGTGTTATGCAGTTAGGGCTTTCCTTCACAGTTCAATGGACAGCCTGTTATCAATACAACAATTTTTTCAGTTCTACAAACCCCCCAAACCGAACCACTCCAATACCACCTCACTCCAAAAAAAAAAAAAAAAATGGTAAATTGTCCGAAACACCTAACACGTAAAAATAAAGTTTGATTTGCTTTCTATCTTTAGTTTTTCTATCATTGCAGCGCCACCACTTTGTATATACATCAGAAAATTCTAAGTCCCTTGGTTTCTGTAATAGGCAAGGAAACGGAACAGAGACCTAAAAAAGTCTATGCCGCTAGGTTTTTCTTTTACAGGTGGACAGTCTAGTATGCAAACAACAAACTTTTCACTTTTGCAACCCCCCACCCCCCAACCACCCATGATTGATTATTGCTACGCTGCCACTGACACGATTTCTAACGCGTTTTCTATCCTCACCATGATGAAAATTTTGTGTCAAAATTTGATCAGAATCAATTTAGTAGTAACCACGTTACAAAATACAAAACGATCTAAAGCAATAGATACTCGTATGTACACAGTAAATTAGTTTCAGTAATAGGCAAGGCAAGGGTCGGATGGACCTAAAAAGGTGGTTTATGTCGCTAGGTCTTCCTTCACAGGTCAGTGGACAGCCTGTTTTGAATACAAAAAAATCACTATCAATCACTAAATTTCACCCCCATCCAAAAAAAAGTAGAAAATGATCAGGAATCCCTGAAACACCTAAAAACGATGTCTGAGCTGTTTTTATGTTTTTATTTTTTTTTATTATTTCTGCGCCGCCACTGGCACGATTTATAAGAACCATACGCGTTTTCCATCGTCACCACGGTAGCAATACTGTGTCAAAATTTCATTGACATCATTTCAACAGTTTCCTCGTTACGCAATACAGAACGATCTAAAGCAATACTCGTATGTTTACCTCAGAAAATGTAAAAATGTAATTTTCACCAAACAGATACCCTATGGTAACTTGCATATTTACCCACTGATTCTATGTATGTATTTCCTTCATTATTTTCACTTCTGGCTTTCGACATTAGACCAAATACTTTTAGGTAGAAGAAAAACCCGAAAATAGCAAATGTTTTTCTTAAAAGACTATTGCTATTGTTCCACAAACGGATACACGAATGCTTATAACTGCTAAGGGAACGCTGATGCGGGCGAGAGGTATGGAGGAAAGCAGAATGTTTTCTGAAAGCACTTCTCGTGTCTTCCCAGAGCGACCACCAGCCATAAAGTAGCTGCTAACTGCTGAATGCGCATAGTCTTTTACTTCCCACACCGACAGGTGAGAGGAATATTGTGATCGCGAAAATTTTCGATTTTGAGATAATACGCTTTTTGGGCGTTTTAAGATGTCTACATAACGAAAATCCACGTCACTCATTTCCTTTGGTCTGTCTGTCTGTTGGCGTTTTTCTAGCCTCGTAATCACAGTAACAGCTGCATGGAATGGATTGTGATGAAATTTGGAAAGCGATGTGCGGTGGGGCCCTAACAGGTAATGTTCCTATAATTTTGAAAATCGGTGCATCGGCGGCGGAAAAATTAGCAAAAAACAAAAAATTTCAAATATTCCTCAAACTTCGTTTTTAGGTGTCTTAGGGGTTCCTGGTTATGTTCTACTTTTTTTGGGTGGGGCTGTAATTGGGGTGTTTGGGGGGTGTGGGGTTGTAAAACTGACAAATTTGTTGTATTCATAATAGGTTGTCCATTGACCTGTTAATGAAAGACCTACAGGATATTCAATCCCAAGATAGACTTCACATAAACAGTCGCATGCAGTATTAACGTGGTTACTGTCCGCTGCCATCTGCGAACGTGCCAGCTATAGTCCAGTGCAATTATGGAATTTTATATTACTATTTGAAAGAGTTGCCCTATTAACCCATTGCAACTTAAAAGTCAGTTGCCAGTTTGAAATGATCATTTAGGCAATGAACACTTGACATCGCATATTTGGATCTGATTTCCAGTCAGTCTTGGGGGTTTTTACTTACCGGATTATAACATACAATTCACACATAGTGTGCTGGACTATTAGAGACCCTACTGACATGAGCCGATCACGCACGCGGGCTTGTTTTCATTTGGTCTAGCTTGGCTGTGAATACAGTATAGCGGGATAATACCCTTTTATAGATCCATCCGATCATTTCCGTGCCTTATTACAGAAACCGAGGGACTTAGAGTTTGCAGATGTAAACATTCGAGTATTGCTTTAGATCGTTCTGTATTGGGTAATGTGGAAACTATTGAATTGATTTTAATTAAATTTTGACACATCTGGTTTTCAGAAGTCGTGTCAATACCGGAGCAGGAATAATAAAAAAACTAAAAATATAAAAAAGCTCAAAATTCGTTTTTAGGCATTTTAGGTTTAGGGTGGTCGGGGTGGGAGGTTGTAAAAGCGGAAAATTCGTTGTATTTATATTAGATTGACCTGTTGAAAGAAAGACCTAACGGAATAACATACTTTTTTTTGTGGGTAGGTGAACGATGATTTGGTTGCAAGGGGATCTCAGACTATAGCTTCATGCTATGAGAAAATATTCAACTGGTATCACCGTAATGTGTGACGAACAGCCCAAATCTCTCCAAGTAGACATTTCGGCCTTGGCGCAGTTCGAGTCTGTTTGTAGGAGGACTCCTAACTTAAATGTACTGCGCCATCCAATAAACACAAAAAAATTATTGGCGCCCTGGGAGGCGCTAAGAATTTCGCAGCTCCTGGCTCGGATGGCATAGTCACCTACTGGTTGGAAAAAATTCCCAGTTGCCACCGGCATTTAGCTAAAGTGTTTAACTAGTGGCTAAGTCGGGTAACGCGTCCGGCTTGATTTGTCGAGGGTCGATCCGTGCTTCTCCCGAAGATCGGAGATTTGTCTGATCCCAAAAACTACATGTCAATAACATGTCTGAACGCATGTTACAAGCTCTTCACCAGAATCATGTGCATGCGTATCCTTTAGGCTGTAAATCCCGTATTTCTCAGCGTATATGAACAAAGAAGATCTAAGAAAAAAGTAGCTTGCTGCAGGAATGACCTGACGATTGACGGTTGTGTCACACAGGACTCCGTGCAGTACATTCGAAACATTTCTATGTCCTGGGTCGACTATCGGAATGCATTCGACCCTATACGTCTCATGAACTGATTGTGCGGCTTTTGGAATATCTTTTGGTAGATGATCAGATAGTAAGATGTATCAAACAACTGATGCCACTCTGGAAGACCCGGTTCACTACTACATCAAGTGAGACCAGCTTTCAAAAAGAGTTGCTATCATTTAATAGAGGCATATTCCAGGGAGCCTCCTTGAGTTCCTTGCTCTTTGGATCTCGCTACTGCATTTGTCTATCTATAGCGCTGGAAAATGCCGAGGGATACAGCTGTAGCATACCTAATCACCGGAGCAACAAGGCCATCCATTTGTTTTACATGGATGACCTAAAAATCTATGTCTCCGGACAACGCGATTTACAGCAGTCGCTGAGGGTAGTGCAAGATTACGCTATTGGTGTGAGTTCGGGATAGACAATAAGCCATGGTTCATCTTAAAAGAGAGCGCTGTGTACCTAGTGGGGATGAGGAGCATCTTACGACAACTGCATATCGGAGATTCTTATACCTACCCTGGAGTAGCGCACCGTCATGTTCATGTTCCGGATTGGCCAAAGAGTGTCTCTGCCGCAAGTATTTGCACCGAGTCCGGCAGATGTGGTCATCAAAACAGGAAAGTGGAAGAGCTGCGATAAATCGACATAAAGACCCGCAAAGGGATAAATCTGCAGAGAAGTCTACATCCTAGGCCCTCTGTCCCGCGAATGTCCCTTCCACGAGACCAGGGTGTTAGAGCAGCAACACAAGCAGCCGAGGAGCTCAGTATCACGCTCGACTTCACGGAACTTGCTCCCGCGCAATTGGAAAGTCCATGCAAGAACCGGTTAGACCATTCGAGTAAATATTGTGCAAGAACAAGTCTAGGACTGAACCATTTTTGCACAGTGTAAAGAACCAGTCAACTAACAACATAGTTCCCGTACAGTATAGGAGAGAAGCATTTTTACACTAAATGATGTAGAACTCTAGAATTAATGCAGGACTAGCTGGTTAACGCAAGTTCGTTAAAAATGCACTTAACCGGTTCTTCCATTAGACTATTCAATTATAAACCCGCATTAGCTGCTAAAGTTCAGTTTATTTTAATACTTCACAAAGATAATCCAATGCACGTAGTCTTCTATAAACATCTAGAAGAGCATGATTTGTCCTAGCAGTTGACCTTATCCTTCCTAAGGGCTAGTGAGTTGAAGTCGGAGAGTGAGAGCTTTATAATGGTTTGGCAATTGCTTGTGGCCCTAATGGTGCTGTACTACCCTTACTCATAGGAAGGCACTCATATGGAATATATGAGACACCGGTGCTGCCGTACGCTCCAAAGGACATAGAGTCCATGGTGGGGATGGAGAGGTGCCAAATTTACTGGACCTGCTCATTCTCTACACTCCAGCTTATACAATCAAATAAGCCCGACATAGTCCTCCTCGACATCCAACAAAAGGAGATGTGCGTGGGCGAGTTTTCGGCGCCTGCCGAGGCAAACATCGTCTCTACCGAGGAAGAAACCCGGACCAAATATCAGGAGCTCCTTGAACAACTTTGGAGGCTCTGATGTGACTACACTGTGAGTCAGCTAGTAGTGGTCATTGGATCCCTAGGTGGTATGAGGGATACGCTGCTCTCTGTACTACGCAAAATGCTGGTATGCCGTGCGGCGGCGCGCATCTTAGCTGCCAGAACTCAGAAGGCAGTCCTCCATGGGTCTCTTAGGATGCTCGATTCGCGGACCCAGTGATTCCTCACGTCACGATGTGAGGACTACTCATTAGGTGGTTGCACAGGAGCCCGGTGTGTCGAAGCCCGAGTCGCATCTTTTTTGTTCTTTGTTTTAATATATAATAGATGTATTAGTAACAGGGACCGCAGATGCTCTCAGATTGAGCAGCAAGGAACTACGAAAGGTGGATGTATTTATAACTGGCCATTTGCCGTCCAGTGCCCACCTGCAAAAGCTGGAGGGGGGGTTACGCAGAAAATGCTGTGAAGCAGAGGAGACAGCTAAGCATGTTATCTTCGACTGTTCTGTCCTGAGTGAAAGCAGGAACTCCTATCTGAACGCAAACCAGTAGGGAAGACAGGAAAGCATAGTCCGATGCATCTGAAAGTTTGCAAAGAACTTAGGATGGGACTCTGTAAGATCCGTTTGACTGGGGGTGCAAAATAAACCTTAAGGTTGAGTGGGAACTGTTAGAGCAACTAAACCTAACCCCCTCACTACCAAAAAAAAAACAGGGACTGATACACATACTTCGCTTCTCGGCCGCTTCATCTGCAGTGAGGTAAGAAATAATTATTGTCACCAAAGTGCAGTGGATTGTTTGGTCATATGGCTTATAGTCGATGAATAGAGACCGAACAGCAGCATCAGCACTTATGTATAGGCACAACATTCCCCCTTTTCCGAATTATCGATGGGTGCACTAGACACGCACCTAATTAATTGCGCACACAGGCACCTGCTCGGAGCTGGAATCCTATAAATACCAACACCCCGCCGCGATCTACGATATGAGGAATCCCAGAGTTGTGAATGTGCCGCAGATAGGATAGGGATATGCTGCTTTTAGTTGGATAGACATGCTTGCTAGCATATGGTCGATTACTAGGAATAAACAACAAGGTAATTCGAAAGCAATTTGCAAATATTTGACTTGATCGCCTTCAAGTCAAATCCGGGGTCAAATCTTTATGTGCACACTACATCACTACATCTCTAGCTTATCAATTTAAATTATCATATTCTCCCGAAATTCAAATGGAATAATTCCCTACCTTTGAAGAAACCAGATCCTGCATTCATTCTTCGTGCACGTACGTGGAGATAATAGTAATAATAATAAGAGGATTTATAGACATACAATCACTTCACACAAAACAAATAAAAACACCAAGGCATTATTTCCACAGCAGACAAACAAACTTACATAAAACAATAGTAAAAGCAGACAAAAACTATACTCCACTAGCCCTTTCCTGTCCAGACCATGCTGCAGACGCTCACAATCACCTACAATCACAACAAGAAAAAATAAACACTTGGTCCCATAAGGCACTGCATGGCAAACATAGATATCGTGTAACATACGACCATATTAATGAAAAGCAGTCATAAACCTGGCTGCAGGATGGCCAGCTCTTTCCAGAAACGAAGGGCTTTATGCCTGCTATCCAGGACCAAGTCATTGCGACACGAAATTACAAGAAGTATATAATTAAAGATCCATCTATCACCGACGATAGTTGCAGAAAATGGCACCAACAGAAGGAAGCAATAGAACACAACAAATGAATGCAAAACTCTCGCTGGAACTGAATACACACACACAGACATAATTCTGCAGCCGAAGTCATACATCAAGCACTGGCCACAACAAACTAATTGAAAACACAGATCCATACTATAAATTACGCACCGACCTCAGTACTCAAAAACAGTCAATTCAAACTATACTGGGACATTAAAATACACACAGACAAAACTATCCCAGCCAATAGACCAGATATAGTTTTTCAGTCAAAGGTAAATAAAGTGACGTATTTGATAGATATTGCGATTCCCAATGATATGAATGTCCAAAACGCCTATGCTGGGAAGATATTTAAATACACAGATCTTGCCATAGAAATAAAACGACTCTGGAAACAAAACAAAGTTATTATTGTCCCCCTCATTATGTCGGCCTCAGGCCTTACACCAAATACATTTGCACCACACCTGCACCAGTTGGCCCTGGATGAAAAGTTACACAAAACCTTCCAAAAGTCTGTAATCCTCAAGACCTGTAGCATTGTACGGTCCTTCCTGAACTCCGAATAAGAATTGGTCAGGTGTTGACTTGGCACAGCCCGCCATTACTTACTACCGCAAGTATGCCAGAAGAAATAGGAAAATAGGAAATAATAATACCCGTCTGGGTCTCGGGATAGAATAGACCCAGGGTTTAATCTGCCTGTCGTAAGAGGCGACTAAAAGATTGGTAGTCCTTGCCTTAAAAGGGCCTATGGTGGTCACCGGCTGTGAAACCAGGCGTATGAATCTACATAGTGAGAGAACGGCTGAACCTATGTTAAGGACAATTTCCCGACAGCGTCTGACTCCAGGTTAGGGGAGGCTGATAACAGACACCCGCAGGAAGCCACCCAACATCAGTAAGCTATCCGGTGCGTGGCAACACCCCAAAACCTAAGGATGTAAGCCAGCCGGTAACCTTCGCAGGTGCATCCTCAAAAAGCAGTTGGGACGGCTGCCTCCGGAAATGTCGGCTGGCGGCCCTAGGCTAACCACCTGACAGGCTCTATCGTCGGGGTCGACCACCCACACCGAGCCCGTTTCGGAAGCCGGCGTTGGGCAAGGTGGCTGTGCTTCAAATTGCCCTATTGACGACCCCCGCCATGACATGGACTGTTTTAGGTGGACGACGGAACTCAGGGATCACCTGCTGAGCTGCTACGAGAGCAGTAGCCCGCGCCGCAGGGGATACATGTCCCGCATGTATGAGAGGTGGTATGAAATGTACCCAAAGCATAGCACGCTTACCTCTCAGAATTTGCGAGATTATGTATCGTACCTTCTGAGGCAGGGTTCTCCAGCTCAGCCTGTCTCTTCGGCGGAGAGAAGGCCTGTTCACCAGGCTGAAAGTTCGCCGATAAGGCCGCTGAGAGGGAAATCGACCAAGTCGTCTCACCTGGAGGTTTCAGAGACCGAAGGGCATTGCATAGCAAGGAAAGGTCCTTGAAGCTGGCAGATTTGAAGAGAGAGGATGAGACTGTAGGTGAACCTCTATCGGAGGCCTCTGACATTTGGAGCATCAATTGCAAAATTTACGATGCGGCTCTGAGGCTAGATAGACAGGGGAGAGTGAGATACTCTCCTGATGAGAGAGCACACAAACGGGTGCGCCAAATGGAAGCGAAAATCCAGTTAGCTAGCCAGGAAGCATCCCCTATCCAGTTTGTGATGGAATATAGAGCGGCTGGGAAGTCTTTTACGCGCCGAGTGCACCAGATAGCCTACGGGTTGAGGCGCGTCCATCATACACTTAGTCAAGCGATAATGGTTGTTGTCAAGCAACACTGTCTTTGACAAGATACGGATGCTAATCGCTGCTGAGCGATCTGGAGCAGAACAGAATGTTGTATGAAAGACCTTCTGGCCTTTTCCAACAATCGCCACCAGCCATAGAGCAGCCGCCAACTGCTGATCGCGTGGAGGCCTTTTGTAGGGACATTTACGAACAACCCAAACCTCTCTCAGCAGACACTCCGGCCTTGGCGCAGTTCGAGTCCGGTTGTAGGAGTATTCCTAACTTAAATGTACTGCGTCATCCGATAAACGCGGAAGAAATTCTTGGCGCCTATAAATAATTAAATAATTTCGCAGCTCCTGGCCTGGATGGCATAAACACCTACTGGTTGAAGAAGTTTCCTAGTTACCACCGGCATTTAGCTAGAGTTTTCAACTCAATCTATGCAGCGGTTACTGATATTCATCATCATCATAGTCACAATGTCTTAACAGACATGTTGTGAACTCGTAAAATGCATTTACTCATTTTACAAGTTTCTCTTGGGATATCTTTAAGATCTTTAGTGCAGTAGTTTCCCATTTGCTTTCTGCATCCTCATGCCGTTGTCCAGACGGTATCTACGGGTTCATCCGCCTTTAGGGGCAATTTCTCACCCCAAGGACAAGAAGGTGTCCTGACTCTTCTCCACTCGTCCACCCAAGCTGTTGGTTAAGAAGAGGTTACTGTTTATACCGAGGACAGTAGTTCGGTTCCTTTTAGTCGCCTTTTACGACACGCAAGATATACGATGGGAGATATTCTAACCCGCCCCCACACGGGGGACTGAGATTACGAGGCTAGAAAAACGCACACACACCGACAGACCGACAGACCGACAGACCGACAGACCGACAGACCGACAGACCGACAGACCGACAGACCGACAGACCGACAGACCGACAGACCGACAGACCGACAGACCGACAGACCGACAGACCGACAGACCGACAGACCGACAGACCGACAGACCGACAGACCGACAGACCAACAGACCGACAGACAGACAGACAGACGGACAGGCAGACAGGCAAACAGGGAGACCGTCCGACGGAAATGAGTGACATGGATTTTCATTATGTAGACATCATAAAACGCCCAAAAAGCGTGTTATCTCAAAATCGAAAATTTTCGTGATCACAATACTCCCCTCACCTATCGGTGTGGGAAGTAAAATTGTTATAAATTTAACCATTGTACGAAAAACTGCAACAACCAATAAGTTTGTTTAAAATGTGGTGACGAACATGATTCTAATTCATTTGAAAAAATGGAGTCAAGTGGATTGACTCAGTACTTCTCACACATAATGATACCATTTTATCGTTTTTCCATTGCACAAAAAAACATCCAACGCAAGAAGTCTCGCAGATAGTTTTTTGCGTCTCCCTCTTTAGGACCTAGGACGCCACGGTTTTTTCCTCTGCATGCTTCAACTGGACGATGCGAAACGATCAGGAGCCTCCAAACCGTCTAAAAACGCTTTTATATTTTTAGTTTTTTATTATTGCTGTGACGCCACTGACACGATTTCTCAAAAACAGACGCGTTTTCCATTTTCGCCGCGGCACTAAAATCTGTGTCACAATTTCGTTAAAATCAATTCAATAGTTTTCGCTTTACGCAATATACAGAGAACGAAATAAAGCAAAACTCATATGTGTGTGTTACGCACAATACCCGATTTCGGGCAATACCCATAACAAATACGCTGAACTAGTTTTGAGCAAGGAATATTCCCCAAACTCGAAATATTAATTTTATACGGCTATTGAGCATTACCAAATGGGCAGAACTAGTTTTGCGCATCTTGAAATGCACAGAACTAGTTTTGCGCAACTTGAAATTCACAGAACTAGTTCTGTGGTACTGAATCGCAGACAGCAGTTATACTAAAAAAGTAAGGTTATGTTTATGTTGTTGCCTTGAATGTCTTTTGTTTCAGCTTGTGGAAAAAATGCAAGCTAAATTCGAATCCGAATTAGTTCGGCTACTTGAAGCCTCAAGTTCACAAAAGAATAATCTCATGACAAAAGATCATATCCTCACTATAGTGAACCTAACCTAACCTAACCTTCAAGTTTGAGCTATTATTATATTTTTAGTTTTTACTTCCCACACCGATAAGTGAGGGGAGTATTGCGATCGCGAAAATTTTCGATTTTGAGATAATAGGCTTTTTGGGCGTTTCATGATGTCTACATAACGAAAATCCACGTCACTCATTTCCGTCGGTCTGTCTGTCGGTCTGTCTGTTCGCGTTTTCCTACCCTCGTAATCTCAGTAACCGCGGCATGGATTGAGATGAAATTTGGGCAGCGTTATGCTGTGGGGTCGTAGTAGGTAACGTTCCTATCATTTTGAAAATCGTTATATGGGGGGCGGAGTAATTAGCAAAAAACGAAAAATTTCAAATATGCCTCAAACTTCGTTTTTAGGCGTTTTAGGGGTTCCTGATCATTTTCTACTTTTTATTGGGGGGGGGGGTGAATTTGGGGTGGTTAGGGGGGTGGGGGGGTTGTTATACTGAAATATTTGTTGTATTCGTAATGGGCTGTCCATTGATATGTGAACGAAAAACCTAGCGGCATGATACACTTTTTTAGGTCCATCCGAACGTTGCATGCTTATTATAGAAACCACGGGACTTAGAATTTTGATCTTAATGAAACTTTGACACAGTATTACTCCCGCGGCAAGGATGGAAAACGCGTATGTTTTGGAAAAATCGGGTCAGTGGCGGCGGGACAAAAACAAAAAAACTAAAAATATAAAAACAGCTCAATTTTTGTTTTTAGGCGTTTTAGCGGTTTCTGATCGTTTTATACGTTTTTTTGGTGAGGGTGAATTTGGGGTGGTTGAAGGGTTGTAAAACTGAAAAATTAGTTGTACTCATAATGGGTTGTCCACTGGTCTTTCAATGAAAAACCTAGCAGCATAATACACTTTTTACGTAAATCCGAACATCCAAACGCATATGCTTTGGAAAAATAGTGTCAGTGGCGGCGCAGCAATAATAAAAAGAATAAAAATATGAAAACAGCTCAAACTTACGGGTTCCTGATCATTTTCAATTTTTTTTTGGGCGGGGTGAAATCGGGGCGGTTGGGGGGTTGTAAAACTGAAAAATTTGTTGTCTGTCCATTGACCTGTAGAAGAAATACCTAGCTGCATATTACACTTTTTTAGGTCCATCCGAACATTGGCTTGCCTATTACAGAAACCAATTTTGTGATCTGTACGTACGAGTTTTGATTTATTTCGTTCCATGTATATTGCGTAAAGCGAACATTATTGAATTGATTTTAATAAAATTTTGACACAGACTTTATTACCGCGGCGAGAATGGAAAACGACTCTGTTTTTGGAAAACCGTGTCAGTGGCGGCGCAGCAATAATCAAAAAACCAGAAACATAAAATTAGCTCAAACTCCGTTTTTAGATGGGTTGGAGGCTCTTGATCGTTTTGCATCGTCCAGTTAAAGCATGCAGAAAAAAACTGTGGCGTCCTAGTTCCAAAGGAGGGAGACGCAAGAAGCTTTTGCGAGGGTTTTTTGTGTTGGATGTTGTTTTTGCGGGCGGTCGGGCGATAATTTAGTTGCAAGGGGATTTTAGACTATAGCTTCATGCAACGGGAAATAATAAACCGGTATCATCATTATGTGTGGGAAGTACTGAGTCAATCAATTTGACTCCATTTTTTATTATTGCTGCGCCGCTACTGACACGATTTTTGAAAACCATACGCAATTTTCATCCTCGCCACTGTAATAATACTGTGTCTAAATTTTATTAAAATCAATTCCATAATTTCCATGTTACTGAATTCAGAACGATCTAAAGCAATACACGTATGTATACATCAGACAATTCAAAGTCCCTTGATTTCTGTAATAGCCAAGGCAGCCTCCAGATGCACCTAGCAAACGTCTATTATGCCGCTAGGTCTTTCTTTCACTGGTCAATGGGAAGCCCCCCCTAACCACCCCAATTTCACCCTCACCCAAAAAAAAGTAAAAAATGATCAGGAACTACACACTAGTGTAATATATTATGTATATTCACGTAGGTATATTCATATGTGAATATACATAAGATGTTGGTCTATGTGTCATGTATACATCTAGTAGTTTACGCCTGCACGAAGGCAGCTAGTGCCGCCATTGCTGATTTCTAGCCATTCTGTCGTTCGCGTCCTTCGTCGTAGTTAGCGTGTGTGTGCTGGTGTTGGTTTTGCCTGATTACCTGATCGAGTGAAATATGTTGGAATGTTACTGATCTTCTGGATGCTGATAAAGGAAAGATATGACAATCACAGTAATCGATTTTGTAACTAGATTTGTTGTAACTAGAAATTGAATTAATAATGACAATGCATAATGAAAGTATAAAGTTTGTTTATCTTTCGTACTCTACATTGAACTATCATACACTATGCATGTGTACTAAAAGTACAAGAATGCACATTTAATGGATATACCATGGATGTGTAAATTCGCGACAAACATATATGAAATGTATTTTTTTTTTGTTTATGTATATGTTACTGCTAAAGTGTTTACTTTGATAGTTTATATACTAGCTGGATAGTATACAAACTATCCAAATGCCTGGTTATTTTGATGGAAAATCATATTTCTACTAAAATAGCTATGAATATTGGTTGGTTTGTATACTAGCCAGCTAGTTTATAAACTATACAAGATATGCCGCTAAAGTATATACCACAAAGATGTCACAGATATTAACCAGTGTTTCTGGTCAGTTTACAAACTATCCACATCATTTGGATAAGGTATGAACCTAATATCTCTAGTAATACATAATAACCAACTCGTTGGTTAGTATGTAAACTAACTAATTTTCTTTGGTCAGTTTAACAGAAAAGTGAGGTTATGTTTATGGCAAGTGCAAGTGTGACGTGTTGGTATTGTTTACTGTCGTGCCTTCTAAAATTTGTTTAAGAACAGGTATCTAGTTACCAAAAAAGGATCAGCAACAGCAGTTTGAAAAGTTACTATTAGAATGTTACGTTGTTACGAGAAAAAGTACCAAAATTCAAAATTAATGAACGACAGTGATTATAGTGTACTTCTGCAACATATAAAGAGAATACGCGAACAAGGACCTAACACCAATAGCAAGATTGATTATCGTGAAATGAATACTTATGATTTACAGAGAATCGAATCATCTTAAGTAATCTAATATAAAAGATCTGGAAAGATTATTTTACGTTTGAGTGAAACCTATGATGCCATTAAAGCTGCCCAGGGTCTAGAGGTTTATTTTATATGAATATTTTGTTACACAAATAGTATTTCCGTTTCTTTTACTTATTTTTATGTAATTATAGCAATTGTATGTTGTATCTATGAATAAACTTCACTTTTGATTAAAAATTGTTTTTTAAACTAAAGTAACCAAAGAGGATTGGTTAGTTTACATGCTAACCAACGAGTTGGATATTATGTAGTACCAGAGATATTAGGTGCATACTTTATCCAAATGATGTGGATAGTTTGTAAACTAACCAAAAACACTGGTTAATATGGGTGATATCTTTGTGGTATAATACTTTAGCGGCATATCTTGTATAGTTTATAAACTAGCTGGATAGTATACAAACCAACCAATATTCATCGCTATTTTAGTAGAAATATAATTTTCCATTAAAATAACGAGACATTTGGATGGTTTATATACTAGCTGGATAGTATATAAACTATCAAAGTAAACACTTTAACCGTAACATATATTTTACATCCATTGGACGTTCGTGCTCCATTTGTGGATATCCGTATCTATTGTATATAGATGTATGTATATACTTTGGTATGTAGGTATATAAACGGCATATTTTATGAATATACTTGTTCATGCTTGGTCCATGTTACATATACTATGCATGTACATTAGACGTACATATGTACATACTATGGATATGCCATGGATGTGAAAGTTCGCGACAAACGTACATGAAATGTATATCTCTTTGATGTCTATTTGACATCCATTGGACATTCTTGCTCCATTTGTGGATATACATATCCATTGATTCGATATCCTTGTATGTACATTGGATATACTTTTGCTATGTGGGTATAAGGCACCACGGCTAGCCTGGCAGTAGTTGAGTTGAGTGAAGTAGTTATTGAGAGAAGTTGAGATAAAATGTTTCTGTATTCAACCGTGGAAAACGTGAAAAAGTGAGTGGAGTTTGATGTCCTGGAGCAAGAAAAAACGGCCGTCGTGACAATTGGTATCAGAAGTGGGATTATCCATCGAATCAGGCCAGGAAAATGAATCAGTTGCTTGACTCTCAGAAACGGGAATGTATGGATGTTAAGAGTAAGTTTGAAAGAAGCAAAAATGATCTGTTGGAGAAGAACGAACAACACGAGCCAGCCTTGGGAAACCTCAACAAAGAACACGACAGTGAAGTTTTTGTGATGTGACCACGTTAAGGATGAAAATGCAATGCTCAAACAGAAGATTATCCAGCTAAAGGCTAAGTACGCACCCTTAAAGAAAAACCTGGATAATATGATCGTGGAAGCCATAAAGACCAGGGTCAAGGCAGGTGAGTCAAAGTTGAGATAAAGGTTGACGCAGCTTGAAGTAGAAATCAAGAAGCTGAAATCAGATATGACAGACGCACTCGATGGTGTGAGAAAGGCCATGGAAGACTTGTATAAAGCAAGACACGTTGACAATAAGATGAAATAGCAATAGATGAAATAGCAAATAGCAATTGAAGGATGAGGATAATAAGATAAAGCAGAAGATTGCGCAGATGGAAAGCCAGGTCGATAGGCTGGAGAAGGAACTGTACGAAGTCATTGATAATGCAAATAAAGGTGTGTATGAAATATCAGCAATGCAAGATAATGATGTAAAGTTGAAGCAAATATTGGCGCAACCGGAGAGAGAAAACGCGAAGATAGGAACAGAGTTTGACGTTGAGCTCAAGGACGCGTCATGGGGTTCTAATCACACCGCGCAGCTCAGGAGCGAGAATGATAAGCAGAAGAACAGGATTGCGCAACTGGAAGACGAACTCAGCAGGCTCACGGAGGAACTGGAGAACAACCTGTGAGACAAGAAGGGAGTGTCGAGAGTCGACAGTCGTCAAGGTGAAAAGGCGAAACTGAAGAGGACGATAACAGAATTAGGAAAAAGTAAGGCTGCTGCAGATAAAAATGAGAATCACAAGTTGAGAAAAGGATATCGCAGTTAAGAGGTAATCTGGTGTGACCTTACGACACACGACGGAAAGAATGGTAGATGTCCGAAGCTTCAACACCATTTGGAGGATCTTACTTGGTGACGGAGGGCCTAAACAACTTGATCTACACGATATGTACGGGCAGTGGTAAACCAAAGGTCGACCATATGACGTCTGTGGAGATACAAGAATCGAAGTTGTTCATCGAGGACGCCGAATTATGGTGTTGGTGTATTGCGTGTTAGTTGTCATGTATCACGTAAAGTCAAAATGTTAGGTTGGATCTTTGACGTTCAAACGTCATCGAATCATATGGAGTTTTCGGGAATGACGGATATGAGTTTTAGAATGTCATCTGAATGTCTTGAGATCTCTAGAATGATGGTTCGATGAAGTATGTATAAGGCGCCACGAGTAGCGTGGCAGTATTTGAGTTGAGTTGAGTAGTTGTTGAGAAAAGTTGAGATAAGGTTAAGTGTTTTCTGTATTCAACCGTGAAGTAAAAACGCGAAAAGTGAGTGGAGTTTGATTCCCTGGAGCAAAAAAAAGCAGCCGTTGTGACAATATATACAAATAGATGTTTGAGAAATTTCATTTTACCAAGAAGTAGGTAGTGGATTTGTATACAGACTGTTACCTACTCTACTATACACCCTTGAACATGACATGACATGAAATGCTGAATATGGCAACAAGGCTTAGAGGCAAAGACAACATATAATCCATTCCCCGCTAGATGGCGTCACTGTACACATTTCACAAGGATGCCACATCTACGGAATCATCTGCAGCTTTGATAGCTCTGATTCGACAGTTCTATAATAATTGATAGAGATTAACTGGCAAGGATTGTTCCTTCTTTACGTGATCGGTTAGCAGAGCTGACCGTTAGAGCACTGTCATTCATTGCGTGATATTTATGAATCGTTTACTCCTTTATATCAACAAGCATGGAAAATAACGCTAAACACAATAGGTACAAATTTCGAAAATAACTCTTCGTGCGTTCCGCTTGTACCTAAAAACTCCATACGTCGTGAACTAAAGCTGGTTTTTAGCACTAACCACGAAAATTACTTTGTCAAATCGCGGCATGCAATGACAGTAATCGTTGCCGAAGATTGCAGCATAAAATGTGAAGATGTGAAGAATGGCTTGCTAGGGCCCTATCGCTTGATTATAGAATGTAGAAGCTTAACTGTTATCCTGGAGTTAAATCCCTTCAGCCAGATGATATTTGTACTAATACTCCGAACTTGCAGGTAGGTAGGAGTAGAACCTGAACGGATTAACATAAATGGGAAATACTACCTTGATATTTTCGCTTTTTTACAACCTTTACCCCAAACCAAACATTATTAGTAATCTTTTGTGTTATACATCAGTAAGATTAATTTAAATTTTGTTTTATAAAAAACAAATATGGATATTTTCATTACCTATGATTACGCGGAAAAAACTTGAACATAACCGGCAACACCGCTTAGCTATTGCGATAACAGTGCAAGTTGTGGACATCCGACGCTAGACGGTGTTGCCGGCTATGTTCAAGTTTTTTCCGCGTAATCACGTAATGAAAATATTCATATTTGTATATTTTTCGTAAAACAAAATTTAAATTAATCTTACTGATGTATATCACAAAAGTTCGTAGCATGTGCACACGCGCCTTGCTGTTACTAATAATGTTTGGTTTGGGGTAAAGGTTGTAAAAAACCGAAAATATCAAGGTAGTATTTCCATTTCGGAATTTAGCGTTTAGTTGGATACCAAAATAAAATCTTATGATCTCTGGGGTCAAACTACGTTTGAGATCCAAACTTAATATGCGAATGTAAGTGAAAGATAAGGGGACCCGGCTAGCAGTGCATGTAAGGCGGCCAGCTGTCGAGTCGGAGACTAAGCAGCGTCAGGCGGGGTTAGTACATGGACGGTTGGCGTCTGAGTGGGGGGAAAGACGTAGAAGCTCAGAACTTGAACTTCCCTCACACGCGATTGGTTCATGGACGGCAGGCGTCTCATTGGGGGTGTGAATCTTTCTCATGCTTGCTCGTCGCACCGGCCGCGCTCGGTCGCACTTGGTCACACTTTGGACTCGACAGTGTTTATATAGCAGCGCGGATCGGCAGCGAAATGACCCACCGGCAATGCTGACTGCGCAATTATCGTCCCCCCCCCCCCCCCACTGACAGTTTTATGTAGCACAATAAGCCCATAAGAGCTGCAGTGCTGACGGCTCTCGTAAAAAAGTTAAAGTAAAGCTTAATAGGGCCGGTTTCTCAATACATACTCAGCTTGAACGATAAGTTTGCTAACCTGTTGACGGCAACGGCAACTACCAGTTGAGTTTATTTGTGATTCCTCTTGAGCATATAAATTATTTTACACCCACTTGACTATAACATTTATGTTAATCCGTGCAGGTTCTCCTCCTACCTACCTACCTGCAAGTTCGGAGTATTAGTACAAACATCGTCTGGTTGAAAGGATTTAACTCCAGGAAACAGTAAAGCTTCTACATTCTATAATCAAGCGATAGGGCCATAGCAAGCCATTCTTCACATCTTCACATTTTATGCTGCAATCTTCGGCAATGATTAAAGTCACTGCATGCCGCGATTTGACAAAGTAATTTTCGTGGTTAGTGCTAAAAACCAGCTTTAGTTCACGACGTATGGAGTTTTTAGGTACAAGCGGAAAGCACGAAGAGATTTATTCTCGAAATTTGTATTGTGTTTAGCGTTATTTTCCATGCTTGTTGATATAAAGGAATAAACGTTTCATCAACATTCTTCACGTAATGAATGACAGTGCTCTAAAGGTCAGCTCTGCTAACCGATCATGTAATAAAGAAGGAACAATCCTTGCCAGTTAATCTCTATCAATTATAGAACTGTCGAATCAGAGCTATCAAAGCTGCAGATGATTCCGTAGATGTGGCATCCTTGTGAAATGTAGTCGGGAGTACAGTGACGCCATCTAGCGGGGAATGGATTATATGTTGTCTTTGTCTCTAAGCCTTGTTGCCATATTCAGCATTTCATGTCCAGGGCCGCATTAAGGGTGTATAGTGGAGCAGGTAACACTCTGTATATTTGTGTAATGGATGTTCAATTTAATATGAAGCAATGCTTAGAATCTTCGAGATAGTAAAAAAAGACCCGAAAAGCTTTCACAGTATTAACTCTGCTAAGCTCATTATACGCATGCAAGAAGTTATAACAATATTGTCACGACGGCCTATTTTTGTTCACCCAGGGAATGAAACTCGACGTAACTTTCACCATTTCACTTCACAACTGGATACAATATCTCTTAACCTTATCTCAAGTACAACTCAACTCAACTGAACCCCTACGCTACCCGTAGCACCTTATATATACTTCATCGAACCATCTAGAGCATTCGATGACATTTCTAGAATCCATCCGTCATTCTCGAAAACTCTAGACGATTCGATGACATTTACACTTCAAAAGATCTAACCTAGCACTTTGACTTTACATCATGTATGACAACCAATGACAACTAATACAAATACACGAATACCATAGTATACCGTATGTTACATTCTTCCCCCCTTAGCGTTCGGCGTCCTCGACGAACAACTTCGATTCTTGACATCAGCATAGTCAACCTTCGGTTTTCCACTTTCCGTACATAACCTGTAGATTACGTCGTTGAGGCGCTTCTTCACCACGTAGGGTTCCTCCTCATGGCGTTGTAGCTTCGGACATCTACCCTTCCTTCCATCGTGTGTTGCAAGACCATACCAGATCACCTCGTAACTGCGATATTCTTTGCCCAACTTGCGATTCTCATTTTCAGCTCCAGCAGGATTCTCTTTTCCTAGCTCTGTTATCATTCTCTTCAGTTGCACCTTTCCGCCTTGACGACTGTCACCTCTCGACACTTCCTTCTTCTCATCACTCAGGTTATTCTCCACTTCCTCTATGAGCCTGCTGAGTTCGTCTTCCACCTGCACAATCCTGTTCTTTTGCTTAACATTCTCGCTTTTGAGTTGCGTGGTCTGGTCAAAACCCCATGATGCGTCCTTGAGTGCAGCGCCAAACTCTGCTCCTACCTTCGGGTTTTCTTTCCCCAGTTGTGCCAATCTCTGTTGTAACTTTACATCGTAAAATGGCTTCGCTAATATTGCGGACACACCCTTCTTTGTATCCTCAGTAACCTTACTCAGTTCCCTCTTCTCCTTATCGATCTCAATTTCCAGCTGTGTAGTCTTCTGCTCCACGTTACTGTTTTCATTCTTCATATGCTTCATCCCGGAGCTACCATACTCTACTTCAGTCAATGCGTTTTCCAGCTTTTTTTTCAGTCGAGCATTCTCATTTTCCGAATTCATCAGTCGCTGTTTAGTTTTACTATCAACTTCTCTTGCATTGCACAAATCTTCCTTTCGCTTTTTCGCATTATCAACCTCGCCGCTCAAATCTGTTTTCAGCTTCTTGTTTTCCGCTTCAAGCTGCGCCAACCTTTCTCTCAACTTTGACTCATCCTCCTTGATACCGATCCTTTTGGCTTTATCAATCGCGTTGTCCAAGTTCTTTTCACAGAATGCACACTCAGCCTCCATCTGATTTATCTTCTGTTTAAGCGCTGCATTTTCATCTTTAACTTGGTCGCATTCCCTTTCTGCTTTCTTCGACTGATTCAAAGCTTTCAATCTCTTGATTTCGCCCTTCAAAGCAGACACTTCTTTATTGAGCTTTCTCAAGGCTACTTCGTGTTGTTTATCCTTCTTTAGCAGATTCTGACTATTCGTTTCAAACGTGCTCTTAATATGCATACTTCTCCATTCCTGAGAGGCAAGCAGCTGCTTCATCCTGTCCCGGTCTGCTCTAAGTTGCCTCATGGCTACTGCGTGTTGTTGTTGAAGCTTGGCAATACTTCCTTCGTTCTTCTTTACCAAATTCTTTATATCTCTGTCAAACTGCACCTTCATTGAGTTTATCGTGTCTTGCATAGATTTCATTTTGGTCGCATATTCATCTGCCTTTTCTACATCCGCTTGTATCTTATCAACCTCGGTGCGGCAGCCTGCCCTAAGATGCCCCTTCTGCCCACATCTCCAGCACGTAAACTTCTCAGCTCTTTCTAGGCTAGTGCGAACCCGGTTTCTTTGGAAGCTAGCACCTGTTCTTCCTGAAATGAACATGTGGCCCTCACTTCTGCCTCTGCATCTTGCTCGACATAGCGCACTCTCCTCGTCATTCGCGTGGCTTTTATGTCAGCTTCAATTTGCAGAGCCTTGATCACAGCATCTTGTAAATTTATGGGGTTGGATAGTTTTACCATACGCTGAACTTCCGCGTCCGCAATGCCTTCGACAAACTGGCGAGCAGCGACGTATTCCTGCGTCTCAATGGGACTGTTGACGAATACTTCTTTGGCTAAGCTTTGGACCTCGTATGCAAACGTCGTCAAGTCTTCCTTGGCTTTCTGTGTCCGGTTATGCAATTGGCTATACAACTCGTTCAAGTGTGCATCTTCAAAGCGTAACTTTAATGCCGACACCATTTTATCATAGTCACGTAGTTCTAAAGAGGAGAGACTTTCCAAAATACCTGTTGCAGAGTCTTTGAGCATTGATGTTAGGGCACACGCTCTTTCCTCATTCGACCAGTTATTCATTCGTGCGATGTTTTCAAATTGCATAAAATAAACGTCCCATGATATCTTGCCATCATATGGGTAGGGCTCTGCTACCACCACACTGCGTTTATCAAGTAAAGCGGGTGCTACAGCTGCTAAACCACGCTTACCTTCACTATGTATTTGCAACTCCTCTCTGGCCATTGTCTGGACATGATCTTTCACTTGCTGTTCCTTAACGTGCTTATGTAATGTCGCTGGTTGCTCCTCGGCGTTCTTTTGTGATGTATCTATTTCACCAATACACTGGTCTTGATTATTTAATGCGTGGCTTACGGATTGTCTCTGTTCCTCCAGTCTAGTCACCAGCAATTTCTGTTCACCCTTCAAGTCACTGTTCGAACCTGCCATTGCCTCGTCCTGGTGATGCTTCATCTTTTTTTCAGGGTCCCCGACGGTCACTTGCATAACGGCTGCCTGCTCGTCTTGGTGTTGCTCCAACTTCTCTTCAAAATTCATCAAGGTCCTTTGCATACTTGCTCTCGTTTTGGCTTCAAATTCTTCTAACATGGTTTTCCATTCTGCCTTCATTTCTTGTATCAGATTAACCACTGCACTCATTTCCGACGACATGGCTCTGGTTACTGGCACTGACTAACGCTGTATTCACTTCTTGTTTCCTTTTCTTGGCTTGATTCGATGGATAATCCCACACTTCCGACACCAATTGTCACGACGGCCTATTTTTCTTCACCCAGGGAATCAAACTCGACGTAACTTTCACCGTTTTACTTCACAACTGGATACAATATCTCTTAACCTTATCTCAAGTACAACTCAACTCAACTGAACCCCTACGCTACCCGTAGCACCTTATATATACTTCATCGAACCATCTAGAGCATTCGATGACATTTCTAGAATCCATCCGTCATTCTCGAAAACTCTAGACGATTCGATGACGTTTACACTTCAAAAGATCTAACCTAGCACTTTGACTTTACATCATGTATGACAACCAATGACAACTAATACAAATACACGAATGCCATAATATACCGTATGTTACAATATTTTCAATGAGAATCTAAAAAAGTTATAATATGGTATTGGTGTATTGTGTCATATTATTCATGTAGGATGTCAAAAATAAAAAGCATAAGCTAGATTTTTGATGTGTAAACGTGATGGAAATGAGGAAGTTTCCATTTTTTCAAATTTTAGTTAATCAGATAGTCCTAAAGAGTTAGAGAACAACGGCGAAAAGTTTTTGTAATTATATCCATTAATAGAAAAGTTATAGTCCTTCAAATTTTGAATTGCCGTATCCTCCGCGCAAAGCCGCTGTGACGTCACACGACACAACGCAAGCCTGTGTGTGCCCTGTCGAGGATGCTGCTCCTGCAAGCCACCGCGCCGCCGCCGCCGCCGCCGGCCTCCTCTTTCATGTTGTTATTCCTTGTTTTCAGTAGGGTAGGCGACGCCGATGGTGACAAAACGATACACTGCAGTTTATTGGTACTCGTATTATTAGAATATGTCTAGCAGACTGAGAAACTATAAATATTGCATTGTACTCAGGTGTACTAACACCAATGGATAGCCTATTATAAATACAAAAAAATGAGTTTTATGACCCCCCACCCCCCCAACTACCCCAATTTCACCCCCACCCAAAAAAGTAGAAAATGATCACGAAACCCCTAAAACGCCTAAAGTTTGAGCTGATTCTATATTTTTAGTTTTTTTATTTTTGCTGCGCCGCCGCTGACACGATTTTTAAAAATCATAAAGAATTTCCATCCTCGCAGCAATAGTAATACTGTGTGAAAGTTTAATTGAAATCAATCCAATAGTTTCCTAGTTACACCATACAGAATGATCAGATGCAATACTCTCGCATGTATACATCAGAAAATTCTAAGTCGCATGAAATATTCTGTGCTTTTCTTGTTTGGACTACCTCACTAAGAAAATTATTCAAATTATACAAAACAATTGTGTTCGATTTATCTTTAGAAAATTTGATCATGTTTCAACTAAATAACCTATACTTAAATGGCTCAAAATTAATGACTTGGTGCAGTATCATTATTCAGTTTTTGTACATAAATTACTGCTAACGTCACATCCTCTTTATCTCAGAGAAAAAAGTTCATCAACACTAATATACACAATAAGACTCTCAGGAATAAAATTATTTCAAAAGGTCTGTTTCGGACTTCCATTGTTTATATAATTTTTAGATTACAACGTTTCGATTGATGTGGTATCTTCAATCGTCTTAAGGTAATCAATCGAAACGTTGTAATCTCAAAAATTATATAGACAATGGAGGTCCGAAACAGATCTTCTGAAACATCTACCTTGTCTACAAATTTGAAATAATAATAAAATTATTATAATAACACAACATACTACGAAATTATTTAAAAGAAGTTTTTCATATAAAGTTGCTATTATTTATAATTCTTTACCATTCGAATGTTTTATATTTAATTCATCACTTAGCTCCATCATACTAGGCATATTATACAAACTACATTATATTTGTTTTAATCTTTTTGTCCCTTTTGATACTATAAGATTAAGATTTGTATATAATCCTGTTTTTTGTAACGGAATTGTTTAACTCAAAATTATCTGTAATTTTTAAAACTTGTCCCTAACCTCATTCGTTAAGTGTACCTAACAGTAGCGCTAGCTGAACTTCGTCAATGAGGTTTTCTATAGTTTCTGTTAGGATGTACTGTAAGAAACGAGAACCAGCTGAGAACAAAGTGTAGCCGAAACGAGTACCAGCTTAAAGCGGAGCGTGATAAACTTTGAAAGAAAGTTGAAGCACCCCCAAGAAAAGCGGTCGCAGATTTGAAGAGCAGACAGAACAGAACCTGGTGATGGCTAGACTGGAAGAGCAGAGGCAAGCCACTAGAGTCAGGCACTAGAAAATCAAGATCAACGAATTAGTGCAAAGGAGACATCACAAAAACACGTTAAGGAACAGCTAGCGACATCGCAAAAGCACTTTGAGGAGCAGCTACAACAAGTGAAAAATCATGTCAGGGAAATAGTCAGAGAGAAGTTGCGAGAACTTAGTACAGGTGAGCGCAGTTTAACAGCTGTAGCACCAGCCTTACTTCATGACAGACACAGTGGCATAGTAGCAAAGCCCTATCCATACAATGGCAAAACTTCGTAGGACATTTATTATACGTAACTTGAAAACATTGCACGTATGAACAACTTTTCGAACGAGGAATAAGCTTGCGTGCTAACATCAATGCTCAGGACCAACTGTATAACCAGACAAAGTCAATGAGGATTTGTTCACGTTTGCATACGAAGTCTAAAGCTTAGCTAAACGAGCATTCGTCATCAGCCCTATCTAGAATGGGGATTTGGTATGTATGCTCTTAGATGTCCAAGACGTGATGATGGATGCCTTTCGATAATAAATCCAGGCCATAAACACGGAAGAAATTCTTGGCGCAAAAGAATTTTGCAGCTCTTGGCCCGGATGGAATCAACACCCACTGGTGGAAAAAATTTCGCAGTTGCCACCGGCGCGGCATCTAGCCAAAGTTTTTAACTCCTGGCTAAACGAGGAGCAGCCAATTCCGGCTTGGTTTGTCGAGGATCGAACCGTGCTTCTCCCCAAGACCTGAGATGTGTCTGACCTCAGAAACTAGATACCAATAACGTGTCTGAATTAACGCATGTTATAAGCTCTTCGCCAGAATCCTCTACATGCTTATCCTTCAAGCTGTAAATCCTGTATTTCTCGACGTGTACGAACAGAGAAGGTCAAAGAAAGGAGTATCTGGCTGCAAAGAGAACCTGTTGATTGACCGATATGTCACGTATGACTCCGTATAGTACAAGCGAAACCTTTCTATGGTCTGGATTGACTATTGCAAGGCATTCGACACCACGTCTCTTGAGCTCATTTTGTACGGCTGTTGGAATGCCTTTCGGTGGATAATCAGATCGTGGGATGTGTCAAAAGGACTGATGTCCCTCTGGAAGAACCGGTTCACTATAACACCAGGTGAAACTCCGTTCAGACAGAGTTGGTGTTATTCAAAAGAGGTGTCTTCCAAGGAGACTCATTGAGTCCCTTGCTCTTTTGCGCCTCTTTTTTGCCATCTAAAATGACATAAAACTTTATGCCTCCGGCCACCGCGAACTAGAACTATCGGTGATGGTAGTGCAGGATTACAGTCAAGCTATTGGTATGGAGTTCGGGACAGACAAATGTGCATTGGTTTATCCCAATAAAGGGCGAATCGGAAATAGTGGATGGGTGCATCCTACGACAACTGCATGCCGGACACTTATACCTACCTTGGAGTGACGCAGCGTCATATCCAGGAGGCAGATATGATCAAAGTCGCAAGCGCAAGTACATGCACCGACTCTGACAGATCTGTTCATCAGAACTCTCCGGTAAGGACAAAATCGCTGCCACAAGCATATTTGCGATTCCATTCTAATATTCACCTTTGGTTTTAACCACTAGAAAGTGAACTAGAAATCGAAGGCTTGGAAAAGGATAAATATGGAGAGAAGTCTATACCCTAAGTTCTCTGACCCGCGAATCTCCCACGACACCTGGGATTGCGTGGCCCATTGAGTTTGGAGAGTCTGCATAATAGGGTAGTATTGGCCACTACCTGCTAAGTGACGAACAACGCCGATCTCCTGATCCGTTTTGTATGAGAGGACGAGAATGCGGGTAAAGGAGCCTTTTTTTAGCGCAGTTGAGCGCAGCAAAACGAGCAGCCGAGGAACTGAGCCTCACAATTGACTTCAAGCGGAGGTGTCAGCAGTCCATTACGGAACTTGCTCCCGCACAATCGAAATCCCACATTAAGACATCTAGAAGAGCATGGTTTGTCTGAGCTGTTGACCTTCTGTTTCCTAAGGTCTAGTGGATTGAAATCGGAGACTGAGGGCTTTATAATGGCTTGAGACGACGGTGGTTCAATACCTTGGTATAGCGTAAAAGGGTTATGGATGCAGAGGTACCCGCCACCCGTTGTAGAGCTTGTCGACGGGCGCCAGAGACGCTTATGCATCTCTTGTTGGCGTGTAAGACATACGCTGGGACGGCTCATGTTCATCGACACAGCGCGGCTCTACGAGTGGTCTACTATTATTTAAGACTCATACTCATACGGTATCGATGAGACACCGGTGCTGCCATACGCTCCAGATGATATAAAGTCCGTTGTGGAGAACGAGAGATGCCGGATCTACTGGAACTACTCGTTCCCCACGCTCTAGCTTGTACAGGCAAACAACCCCCACATAGTCCATCTCGACCAGCAACAGAAGATGATGTTCGTTATAGAGTTTTCTTCACCTGCCGAGGTGAACATTGTCTCTAAGGAGGAGGAAAAGCGAACCAAATATCAGGTGTTGCTCGGATAACTTCGCATGCGTTTCCAGACTGCACTGTAAGTCTGCTGGTTATGGTGATTGGATCCTTGTGTGCTCGCTGCTCTCTGCACTGCTCAAAATACCGGTATGCCGTGCGGCAGCGCACATCTTATCCGCCATAATTCATAAGCCAGTCATCCTTGGGTCCTTTCATCTGCTTAGGGTGAATGATTCGCGGACGAGTACAAGAAGTTCATCCAGGATCTGATGGTGTCATAAGAATCGTAACTCTCAAGGCAGGCCTTGCTTCCCACGAAAGACGACGAATTACTTTAAAGCTTTTAACCCCCGGGAGCCTTGTTAAGGTTAAAAATTCTGACCACCTGCTACATCTGTTGGTCGGTGGTATAACTCTTCCCGAGCGCCTGTGCTCATCAGTGCAGCTACCGAGAGGCGCGGAGAGAGTGGAACTGCCAGCTATTATTCATTTTTATTTCATTTCACTGTCATGATACTTTGTATTTTTCATTACACTCAATTGTTTTCTACAATTTTTACTGTGCAATGAGTAATACAGACCGCTTCAATTCTTGCAAAAGAAAGTGGGTTGTCATTTCACAACCAAAGCTATCACAGTCGCTCCACTGCTTGTTTCGAAATAATTGAAATGCGTTTCTGACTTCATGTACAAGATTCGTTGCCCCACGGTTGTCGTCGGGATGACAAGATTTATTGCTTGTTTGATTGATGGCTTTATCGTAAATGTTTGCCTAATTTCGGCAGGAAGGAAAGGTCTACCGGGAGTGCCTGGTCGTATTACAGGAAGAACAGCTCCACGTTGTAAAAGTTGTTGAACAAAACCTTCCTATCCAATCCATTTGAGCGGTATCTACTTCATAAATGGTGCACACTAGTTACTAGTTAGGAATGCTTTTAATACTAGTTCCTGAGGTATCATAATGAGTGAATTGCGAAGGCACAACATCTCAAAATATCTTCGTAATATAATGAGCAGTTATTTCAAGAACAGGACCATATCTTTATCCAAAGTAGATCTGCCAATGACTACCGGGGTTCCACAAGGGTCGGCACTAGGACCAACCCTCTGGGACATCCTGTGCGATGGGATATTGAAGCTACCGCCACCCGGTAGCATTACAACGATAGGCTTCGCAGATGACTTAACTTTAGTCGCGACACCCAAGGACGAGGTATCCCTATCATATAAGGTGTACCGGTCCTCACAAGAGATTGACGACTGGATAGGTGATCATCACCTAGATTTGGCTCCAGAAAACACTAAGGCAGTAATATAGGATAAAAAGAAAGGACGTGAGCTTCCAGCTTAGAGACAAAAGAATAATCCCCAGTAAGTCCGTGAGGTACTTGGAAGTCTATATAGACGACGAGAGGTGCTTCTCAGATCACATTAAAAGGTCAACCCAGAAGGCAGAAGCTAGAATAGACATGCTCTCTAGACGGATGTCGAATACTAGGGGTCCCAGCAGTAGAAAAAGAACACTCCGAAACGGAATCGTCCAGTCGATTGTCCTTTACGAAGCGCCAGTTTGGCCAGGGCACTCAAAAGGAAAAAACATCAGCAGGACCGGACAGGCTGCAAAGGAAGTCACTGCTGGGGGTAACCAGCGCCTACTACACAGTATCCAGTAAAGCTTTTCAAGTGGTGACAGATATACCACTCTTGCATCTTCTAGCGGAAGAGAGACGAGATGATAAAGAGTTTTTGGACGTCCGTTTCTTGACGTGATTGTACGTTTTGCACGTTATCGGCTATTTGTGGCATGCGCAGTTCTCCCGAAATAACCGAATCGGCGAATAACCGATAAAGTTTTACGTGAGCTACGGACGTTTACGGAACGACATGCTTACGTGCGGTATTGCCAGGTCTAAACCACTATGCGGCAATGAGAAAAGAACCGTAATGATTTTGATAGCAACAATACTTATTTTGTGGTTTACCATTGTACAAAAGGATCAGGTTTTCTTCCGTCAACTTTATTTGACAGTATTAGGTATCCAATAAAAGCTACAAGGTTAGGCGTCTCCGACAACAGCGTGTGGTCATCACGGGACTGAAGAGAGATCTGAAATGTCATGCTTCGGGGATCCTGCATAACCTATTTTTTATTTTACTTGTGATATCTATTTTCTACTTATGGTGTTTACTTGTTGCACGTAACATTTCTTGGACATTTCCGACCAAATTGATCATGGTGTGAGGTTAAGTTAAAATCAAATAGGTCCAATAATTTTTAATGTCAATTGTCATATAACACAACGATACCCGTCACAGATTTCGGGTATAAAAACTGTACACAAGGCACACGCTTATCCGTTATTCGCAACACACTGCGCATGCTCAGAGTTATGTTATACGGATAGCGTCGTCCCAATTTTCAGTAGCTCAAAAACTCTCTATTTACGTCTCACAAGGAGACAGAGAGACGAGGCGGAAAGCCTGCCGACAACGAACCGTACAGAAGTAGCGGCAGATATGGTGTTAAACGGCGGATGGTGCGCAGTGGACGACAAGACTGATACCATCAGTAGGAGAATGGGTAAACTGTGAGCACAGGACTACCTGCTATTTTTTGACGGCGCATGACACGTTCCGAGTGTATCGGAAAAGGGTAGGAAGAGCCATCGACGACCAGTGCCGCTATTGCGGACAGCTCGAAACGGCCGAATATACGCTCTTCGAATGTGAAAGGTTGCTCACATACAGGCAAGAAGCCTGTGCAAACCTACGTGAAGATCTACAGGCGTATAACATGGCGAGACTAATTATCACCCATACAGTCTATTGGAAGACCATCCACTGCATGGTGAGGAAAATTCTGAGCGCTAAACAAAGCGAAGAACGTATAAGCGATAATTAAACCTTAAGATCAACGAGCTCAGACTAGCCCTACACTCATGTTGTTATGTCGTTCGACGAAGGTTCCGTGAGTGGTAGGAGGACTTGGAAGTAAGAAAAGAGGGAACGCGTTTTAGCCGGTCGGACCGTGGTGGCATGTCGGATGGACGCGTTGCGTCCGTTGGACATGTGACCAGAGGACTCAAGCTGGTTCAACGTCGGGCAGGCAGAGTCTCTCTCACACTTTAGTGTGTGCGAGTATTTCTGTCCTTGCGATCAAGCCGATTTCCTAAACCTTCTATAATACAAAAACGACCTCAATTCGTGGCCTTAAAAGTATCACCGAGTGACCCCTAAAACTCATTCTCTATATTAATTACGACCTTTGTCGCAAATCATTTAGTAAAATCTTTTGACAGGATGTATCAGTTCATTGTATACAGGACGATTCTTAACTGGCGTTGTCACTGCCCTTATATGTGTTGTTGCAATTCCGCATAAAAACAGTTACTCCCTTACTACCATTCCGATATCTCACTTTTTTGAGCCTTCAAACAACTTTGTGTTAACTGAAGTGACTGCTGGTTTGACGTAAGCGTCTCATATTTATTATGGGCCACACCAAAAGTTCTAATTTTTGAAGTTGTTGAAAATATTTCTCCACTCTCTTCCTCTGCAGGCAAAATGAGCTTACATTCATTGAATTTAAAACTTATACAATATCTCCAAGGGCAGTTCTTTGTAGGAGCATTTGACAAATATCATCAAGAGTCTCAAATTGAATTAAACAGTTTATCAAAGTGGTATAGCCATTTTGTTATTCCGAGGGTAGGTGACCTACCACGAAAATGTCCTCACGATCAAACGAATACCTTTCTAATAATATATGGATCAAGACTTTTTTTTTTTTTTTTTTTGTTTTGGCTCTGGAGCAGGAAAGCTCATTTTAGCCAGTAACTATGTTAATGTCTTCAATAAAAAAAAATTAATTGCACCTAGAGCTTTAACCTATGATATACACCTAACGTCTAACCTAATCGAACCTTGAGATACATTTTGGAAGATCACGAAGGGGAACGGATAAGGAGGACACGCTTCACACCCAGGGGTCTGCCAGGGTGACTTTTGTTACACAGATTGAGTAGACCACGGTTCAAAAGGATATACACAGGAGGATAAAAACATGGGGAATCAAAGCTAACCTATTCTATAGCCTTAAACCACTAGATTTCACAAACCCTAACAGAGCATCGTATATTTCTTTCTTGTTCATAGCTAACAGCGACATTATATTAAATGGTGGTGGCACTTTATGTTCTATCAGGTCTGCGTACAGTTGATCAGTTTCTCTGTTGTATTTGCTACATTCGAAGAATATATGGTCTAGGTCGCCTACAGTGTTACAGGAGTCACATAGGTTACTGTTCTGGATACCAATCTTTTGCAGGTGATGAGGATAGCAAGCATGCCCAAACTTTAGTCTGCTTATGGTGACAATATCACCACGTGTATAATTAAAACTTTTATGCCATACATCGTTAGGAATTGCTGGATGTAGTTGCGTGTAGCGAGTTGGCCTCTGAATGCAGTATTGTTTCCAGGCATCATTCCAATCTTGCTTCATTTTGTTTTTACATACGTTGATGCATTCCTGTACACTGATATCATGTGATATTTCCACCCCGCTATTTATGCTTTCTTTGGCTAGTCTATCGACCACTTCGTTAGCCCTTAATCCCAAATGTGCTTTAACCCATAAGAATTTGATTTCAACTCCTGCATTCTTTGATTTATGAATTTGTGATTTCATTTGTTGTACTACTGGATTCATATATGTTTGGTTAATATCTGTGCGGTTTGAAATGTTTTGGAGCACAGACAACGAGTCTGATAAAATAACAGCTTTGTTAATTGATTCTTGCTCTATATACTCTAATGCTTTGCTAATGCCAACTGCTTCTGCTGTAAAAATTGATGTTAATTTATTGAGCTTAAAGAGGCGCTGTGTATTTGGGTTTTCAATAAAGAATGCGCATCCAACTCCTTCATTTTGTTTTGAGGCATCTGTATAAATGTGCGTGTGATCCGGATACTTGGCAAGACATTGATTCAGAACACTTTTAGCTATTGTAGGGTTTTCGCTGTAGTTAGGAATAGATACATTTGTTTGTCTTATTGTGTCTAGATATACAGGTACTTCAGGAGTGCTATTTTTAGAAAGTAAGTGAAGGAGGCTGCTGACATTTCTATAGGCTTCACAAATTAGGGGAGATTTCTTTTTAGCCCAATACTTAGAGGTGAGATCTAGGGTATTTAGATAAGATATCTTGTTAAGGTTTGTCGGATCCTTATAATATGATCTAATTACAAACTTTTCAGCTAGGAACGTTCTCCTTAGTTCTAATGGGGGCTCTAGACATTCTGTTCTCAGTGGTTCGACTGGTGTTGAACACATGGCTCCTATGCAGAGTCTAAGAGCTGAATTTTGTATAATTTCAATGCGTTTAATAATATGTTGACTAGCTGACGCATAGAATATACATCCATAATCTATTATAGATCTTATATATGTTCTATAAAAGGTCAAGCAGGTCTGTGGGTCTGCGCCCCACCATGTTCTTCTTATCATTTTTAGGAAATTTATAGCTTTGTTGCATTTAGTCACTACGTTGTTGATAAACGGTTTCCAGCACAGCCCCCTATCCAGAGTTATTCCTAGATAGGTAACTGTATCCGAAACTGGAAATGCTTTGTTATTTATCATGACACTCTGAAGGTTCTGCACTCTATGTCTGCTGAAAAAGACTACTGTTGATTTTTCTGGTGAAAGGCTGAATCCCATATTGTCTAGCTTAGTAGATATGTCGCTTATAGATGCTTTGACCGATGTTAAACAATCTTCCCATTTCTTACTAGTTCCGTAAATGACAAAATCGTCAGCATATTGTATAATATTATAACTGTTTCCCTCGCTATGCAAGTCCTGTGTGTAGATATTAAATAAAAGAGGGGATAATACTGATCCTTGGGGTAATCCTGCGGATATGTGTCGAGGTCCTATCAGTGTGTTATTTGTTGATCGTACGTAAATTTTCCTATCTAGAAATAATTTACAAAGGATATTAGACACTCGAGAGGGCAGAGACTTTTTCAGTAATTTGTTTCTCAGAAGTGGTATATCGACGGAGTCGTATGCACCCCTTAGATCTAGGAATGCGGCGCCTGTATAGTCATTATTTGAAAAGCATATTTGTATATCTGTAATCAAGTGTGAAACTGCATCCAATGTGCTATAACCTTTTTTAAAACCATATTGGTTAGGAGGGAGTTTAGAGAAGTGTTTCATGAAGAATTCTAGTCTGTTCTTTACTATCCTCTCAAATGTTTTCAGTACACAAGATAATAGTGTTATGGGACGGTACGAGTCAGCACAATCAGGGTTCTTTCCTGGCTTTAAAATTGGTAATACAATTGAGTTTTTCCAAGCGTCTATCTCACCTCCTTCTAACCATACTTCGTTGTATATTTCAGTGAGAAACACTTTGGCATTGGCAGATAAGTTCCATAGCATATCATACGTAACATGATCATATCCAGGCGAGGTGTTCGCTGTATTTTTTAATACAAATTCAAGTTCGTCATATGTTATTGGCGTAACAAAGAGGTTATTAGTTGATGGGCAGTCAGTAGTGTCCTGATTCCAACTGTTGGGCGCAGAAGCAGGTGCGATTTTATCTATGAAGTCGTTAACCCAATCAGTGTTCTCGCAGGTGTGGCCTGTAGTAGTTCTCTGCATTTTCTTGGCTTGTTGCCATAGGTCCTTAGAAGGGGTATTTTTATTTAGTTGACTGCAAAATCGAATCCAGTAAGCTTTTGCTTTCGTTTTTAGAACTTTTTTGGATTTTGCCAACTCTTTTTTAACTTTAATATAGTTTTCGAGTGTTCCCTGATTCTTGTAACTAATTAAGGCTTGCTTTCTCAGTTCGATTACATTATTACACTCGCCATCCCACCAGGGTGGAGGGGGAGGTTTATTAGGTTTAAATGGTTTCTTTACGGGTATGGATGATTTAGCAGCATATTCAATTCCTGCCATGAAGTGATTGTACTTTTCATTTAAACTATCAAAATTCGTGTGACTATTATTAAAATATGTTTCCGTTAGTATTTCGAACTTTGTCCAGTCTGCCTTGGTAGTATTCCATTTGGTTTTTGGTAATATCGTGTATGGGGTTCTTTGGTTTTCAAAGTCCAAAGTAAGTAATATAGCGAAGTGATCAGAGCCTAGCGTATCAGGTAATACATTCCATGAGATTTTATTGGATATGTCGGGGGAAGCCAATGTTAAGTCTATAGCCGATTTTTTTCCTGATCTAGAAATTTTCGTTTGTGATCCATCATTGAGTAGAACTAAGTCTATTTGATTAAGCACGTTGACGATGTTGGATCCTGATGAATTGACTTTATAAGAACCCCAAAGGTCATGATGTGCATTAAAGTCTCCTCCGATTATCACACTTCCATTAAAATTATTTATAAGATTGAGATAACATTGCGAAGACATTCTAATATCAGGTGGGCAATATATTGAGCAAATTGCAAAAGGGGGATTCGTACTAGAAATCTGAACTGCACATGCTTGCATATATTCTGGAATGTTATGTAAATCTATATTACGAAATTTGATAGTATTTTTGACAAGAATGGCTACTCCGGTAGTACCATCCTGTCGGTCTTGTCGAATTACTTTATAGCCTTTGAAATTGTAGTGGACGTCTGGTTTAAACCATGTTTCTGACAGTAAAGCAATGTCAACATCAAATTCAGATAGCGCTTTTATCAAACTATTTTTATTGCTAACAGCAGAACGTGCGTTCCACTGCATTATGTGTATTTGCTTATTAATATTCGTCATCTTCGATTATATGCACAGGTTCTTGATTTGAATACAAAATTTCTTTGATTTTTCTAGGATCTATGTTCGATAGTTCATCGAATGAACGAACTTCGCTAATGATTTTTTGAAAAACATTAAGGAAGGATCTGACAAACTCATCATTTGAATCACTTTCGTGTGATTCTACTCTCTGGGAAGAGTAAACAGGATTTGAGGGTCCAAAATTAAATGGGAACATTGGTGCAACTACTACCGGGGAGGAAGATTTCCTTTTTTTGTTAGGATTACTAACTTGTGTTTGTGCTTTATTTGCATTCGGTGCTGGATTTGTCATTCGCGATGTACTGGGCTGAGAAAGCTGTTGTATTTGATGACGATTTGGTTTTGGGTTGCGAATGTGTGGAAATTCTTGTTCACTATGAATGTTGAAACCTTCAAAGCGATTCTGAGTTTTTACTGAAGCTACATAAGAGGAGTTCTTTTGGGATATTACTTCCATATAGGTTAAATTTTCTTCCGCCATTTTTTTCTTAATGTCTTGTTGTCTGATATTGGTTGGGCAAGTTCTTGATATAGATTTATGTGTATTATCCTTACAATATATACAACAGTTATCTTGGGGATCTCGGCAGTTATGAGTATCAAGCTTTTCTTTTCCACAATTGATGCAAAGGGTGACAGTGCTTCTACATTGTCTCGCTACGTGACCGTATCTGAGACATCGATAACATTGTGTTACCTTGTAAACGTAAGGTTCGACTCTACATGCGACGGAATTGATGTAAATCAGATTAGGTAGCATATTTCCTTCAAAAGTAAGAATAACAACTTGTCTTGGTATTTCTTTGGTTTCCCCATTGTTGGTTATTCTTCTTTTAACCCTAGTTACCTCTGTAATAGTTACAGGAGACATAAAGTTACTGAATAGATACTCTTCATCAAAAAAAGTATCGACGTGTTTAATAACGCCTTTCCTAGATAATAGATTATTTGGTATATATGCTCGCAAATTTTCTTTTTTAAGATTTTCATTAGTAACTAATTTATTAGCATCACTTAAATTCTTTAGTTGAACTCTAATCCTATTTTTACCTACATGGTCTATTTTAATTATATTACGAATCTGTAGTTTCTTGTGTAATATATGGCCTACTGCCATAGGATGTAATTTGCCTATATTATCACTATTTACCTTCTCGACGAATACATAAACAGTGTCGGAATACTGATTTGGTTTTTGCAAATTAAAGACCTTACTGTTTGTCTGACCATTTTCGGTACTTTTTTTACCAGCTGATTGGCCAGGTGTTGTATCCACATTTTCGGCCGAATCGGTGCAGTCCTGTGTAGCATCATCGGTATTCTCTCCCCCCTCATCAGGGGGAGACGTGTTTGGCATTATCACCACTTCACCTTGCACCTATACACAATTATTCCACAAGCAGTAATCACAATTGTTTTTTATATTCTACTTTATTCCAAATAAATGAAATAAATACACTGTCGAACCAGGCGGGCGACAAAAACGATGTTTACCGTACGAGGAATGAAAGTGAACTGGGATCAAGACTTACCAGACATATTAATCAGCAATGTGCATTTAAAAAAGAAGGTTTCTGAATCTGGAATAGGAACTTCCTTTATCAGCGTAGCTGAATTCAAAATGGAGTATATATTTTTTGATCTGCAGAACGTAGTTACTTGTGTAATTGATCAACCAAAACCCGATGAACCATGATTTTATCCCGGGGGAAAACCGGGTTCCCGAAAACACACACAAATATCAGTACAGCCACGGACCTCCACGTCCGTGACTACATTTATCAAGAAACAATGGATGGGACAACAAAATTGAGCTACGATTCAACATGCCAGCAACGTTCCAGAGGCCGCCTGCAGCAGCTAGTTGGTCGAGTCGCAGCTTCTAATTGGACTCCGGCGACGGCTGTGAGAAAAGTTTCCACATTTAATTACCCGGAATAATTGTGTGTAGTTGTTAGTTACCACCGAACTTCTAATTGGACTAGAAACTAAAAGAGTGAACGATAATGACCACATCACTAGATTCTGTGTCGATGGACATGTCTTTTGTTTATCACTGTTCATTAAACAACATAATTATTAAACAACATAATTATTATATCGTCTATTAGCACAGGGTAAGTTAGTGCTTTGGTGCTTCCCCAGCCTTCACCATTTTCACTTCACAGACCGATAGGTGAGGGGAGTATTGTGATGGCCAAAATTTGAAATATTACGCTTTTTTGGCGTTTTATGTTACATACATAACGAAAATCCACATCACTAATTTCCGTCAGTCTGTTCGCCGGTCCACGGGTCAGTCAGTTAATCGGTCTGTCTGTCTGCCCGTCTGTTGGTCTTTCGGTCTTTCGGCCTGTCGGTCTTTCGGTCTGTCGGTCTTTCGGTCTGCCGGTCTGCCGGTCTGTCGGTCTGTCGGTCTTTCGGTCTGCCGGTCTGCCGGTCTGTCGGTCTGTCGGTCTGTCGGTCTGTCGGTCTGTCGGTCTGTCGGTCTGTCGGTCTGTCGGTCTGTCGGTCTGTCGGTCTGTCGGTCTGTCGGTCTGTCGGTCTGTCGGTCTGTCGGTCTGTCGGTCTGTCGGTCTGTCGGTCTGTCGGTCTGTCGGTCTGCCGGTCTGTCGGTCTGTCGGTCTGTCGGTCTGTCGGTCTGCCGGTCTGGCGGTCTGGCGGTCTGTCGGTCTGTCGGTCTGTCGGTCTGTCGGTCTGTCGGTCTGTCGGTCTGTCGGTCTGTCGGTCTGTCGGTCTGTCGGTCTGTCGGTCTGTCGGTCTGTCGGTCTGTCGGTCTGTCTGTCGGTCTGTCGGTCTGTCGGTCTGTCGGTCTGCCGGTCTGCCGGTCTGCCGGTCTGCCGGTCTGCCGGTCTGCCGGTCTGCCGGTCTGCCGGTCTGCCGGTCTGCCGGTCTGCCGGTCTGCCGGTCTGCCGGTCTGCCGGTCTGCCGGTCTGCCGGTCTGCCGGTCTGCCGGTCTGCCGGTCTGCCGGTCTGCCGGTCTGCCGGTCTGCCGGTCTGCCGGTCTGCCGGTCTGCCGGTCTGCCGGTCTGCCGGTCTGCCGGTCTGCCGGTCTGTCGGTCTGTCGGTCTGTCGGTCTGTCGGTCTGTCGGTCTGTCGGTCTGTCGGTCTGTCGGTCTGTCGGTCTGTCGGTCTGTCGGTCTGTCGGTCTGTCGGTCTGTCGGTCTGTCGGTCTGTCGGTCTGTCGGTCTGTCGGTCTGTCGGTCTGTCGGTCTGTCGGTCTGTCGGTCTGTCGGTCTGTCGGTCTGTCGGTCTGTCGGTCTGTCGGTCTGTCGGTCTGTCGGTCTGTCGGTCTGTCGGTCTGTCGGTCTGTCGGTCTGTCGGTCTGTCGGTCTGTCGGTCTGTCGGTCTGTCGGTCTGTCGGTCTGTCGGTCTGTCGGTCTGTCGGTCTGTCGGTCTGTCGGTCTGTCGGTCTGTCGGTCTGTCGGTCTGTCGGTCTGTCGGTCTGTCGGTCTGTCGGTCTGTCGGTCTGTCGGTCTGTCGGTCTGTCGGTCTGTCGGTCTGTCGGTCTGTCGGTCTGTCGGTCTGTCGGTCTGTCGGTCTGTCGGTCTGTCGGTCTGTCGGTCTGTCGGTCTGTCGGTCTGTCGGTCTGTCGGTCTGTCGGTCTGTCGGTCTGTCGGTCTGTCGGTCTGTCGGTCTGTCGGTCTGTCGGTCTGTCGGTCTGTCGGTCTGTCGGTCTGTCGGTCTGTCGGTCTGTCGGTCTGTCGGTCTGTCGGTCTGTCGGTCTGTCGGTCTGTCGGTCTGTCGGTCTGTCGGTCTGTCGGTCTGTCGGTCTGTCGGTCTGTCGGTCTGTCGGTCTGTCGGTCTGTCGGTCTGTCGGTCTGTCGGTCTGTCGGTCTGTCGGTCTGTCGGTCTGTCGGTCTGTCGGTCTGTCGGTCTGTCGGTCTGTCGGTCTGTCGGTCTGTCGGTCTGTCGGTCTGTCGGTCTGTCGGTCTGTCGGTCTGTCGGTCTGTCGGTCTGTCGGTCTGTCGGTCTGTCGGTCTGTCGGTCTGTCGGTCTGTCGGTCTGTCGGTCTGTCGGTCTGTCGGTCTGTCGGTCTGTCGGTCTGTCGGTCTGTCGGTCTGTCGGTCTGTCGGTCTGTCTGTCGGTCTGTCTGTCGGTCTGTCTGTCGGTCTGTCTGTCGGTCTGTCTGTCGGTCTGTCGGTCTGTCGGTCTGTCGGTCTGTCGGTCTGTCGGTCTGTCGGTCTGTCGGTCTGTCGGTCTGTCGGTCTGTCGGTCTGTCGGTCTGTCGGTCTGTCGGTCTGTCGGTCTGTCGGTCTGTCGGTCTGTCGGTCTGTCGGTCTGTCGGTCTGTCGGTCTGTCGGTCTGTCGGTCTGTCGGTCTGTCGGTCTGTCGGTCTGTCGGTCTGTCGGTCTGTCGGTCTGTCGGTCTGTCGGTCTGTCGGTCTGTCGGTCTGTCGGTCTGTCGGTCTGTCGGTCTGTCGGTCTGTCGGTCTGTCGGTCTGTCGGTCTGTCGGTCTGTCGGTCTGTCGGTCTGTCGGTCTGTCGGTCTGTCGGTCTGTCGGTCTGTCGGTCTGTCGGTCTGTCGGTCTGTCGGTCTGTCGGTCTGTCGGTCTGTCGGTCTGTCGGTCTGTCGGTCTGTCGGTCTGTCGGTCTGTCGGTCTGTCGGTCTGTCGGTCTGTCGGTCTGTCGGTCTGTCGGTCTGTCGGTGTGTCGGTCTGTCGGTCTGTCGGTCTGTCGGTGTGTCGGTGTGTCGGTCTGTCGGTCTGTCGGTCTGTCGGTCTGTCGGTCTGTCGGTCTGTCGGTCTGTCGGTCTGTCGGTCTGTCGGTCTGTCGGTCTGTCGGTCTGTCGGTCTGTCGGTCTGTCGGTCTGTCGGTCTGTCGGTCTGTCGGTCTGTCGGTCTGTCGGTCTGTCGGTCTGTCGGTCTGTCGGTCTGTCGGTCTGTCGGTCTGTCGGTCTGTCGGTCTGTCGGTCTGTCGGTCTGTCGGTCTGTCGGTCTGTCGGTCTGTCGGTCTGTCGGTCTGTCGGTCTGTCGGTCTGTCGGTCTGTCGGTCTGTCGGTCTGTCGGTCTGTCGGTCTGTCGGTCTGTCGGTCTGTCGGTCTGTCGGTCTGTCGGTCTGTCGGTCTGTCGGTCTGTCGGTCTGTCGGTCTGTCGGTCTGTCGGTCTGTCGGTCTGTCGGTCTGTCGGTCTGTCGGTCTGTCGGTCTGTCGGTCTGTCGGTCTGTCGGTCTGTCGGTCTGTCGGTCTGTCGGTCTGTCGGTCTGTCGGTCTGTCGGTCTGTCGGTCTGTCGGTCTGTCGGTCTGTCGGTCTGTCGGTCTGTCGGTCTGTCGGTCTGTCGGTCTGTCGGTCTGTCGGTCTGTCGGTCTGTCGGTCTGTCGGTCTGTCGGTCTGTCGGTCTGTCGGTCTGTCGGTCTGTCGGTCTGTCGGTCTGTCGGTCTGTCGGTCTGTCGGTCTGTCGGTCTGTCGGTCTGTCTTAGCTTAGCTTCTATCCAGGCAGGTCGTGTTTATTAAATCACCTCCGCATTTTTCGTATACGGTATTGTTAATGTTGCTGCTGTTGATATATCCAAATTCTGATATCTGTTTGCTGATAGTGTCTTGTGATTCCGGTAGTTGAAGACCTATGTTTAGTTATTGAAAATAGCATAACAACTACAAATTTCCTATCATAATAGACGAAAAAAGTGCTATCGGAACAAAGACTTAACACAGTTTTGCGAACGATACCGTACAGCCAGTTTACTGAACGATAAGAAAACAGCATAGGCGTACCATAACTCTTTATAATAAGGATTCGCTAATCGTCAATAATGGTATCGAAATTCAAATGTTGCAGAAATAAAGATGCATTATATCACATCTGTATATCTTGCTTTGGAGTATTTCATCACAGTTGCTGCAATAGAATGAAGAACATCGTCAAAATCTCTGGAAATAAGATTTACTGTGGTCCTGAATGTGGGCTTGATGGTAATAATTTTATAAACCCAGAAGTGTCCAGTGAAATAACAGAAAAACTTAAACAAGAATTGAGCGACAAAGAAAGGTACATCGAAAGGCTGTTAAAAAAAGCGAAGGATTTTGAAACTGATGTATTAGAAATAGAACAAAGATTCATTGATGAGCAGACAGAATATAAGGAGCAGCTAAAGTTTTCAAAGGAAAAATTGTATTCACTCAAAAGTGACTTTATTAGAACCCAGAAAGAAAATGAAAAATTGACAGGAAAAATTGACGAATATCAAAAACAGATAGAAAAAATGTTTACGCAGATCAACGAATTGCAGAAGGTGAACGTGGATATGTTATCATCAATCAGTATTTTGGAGAAGGCTAAAGACACATATGAGGAAGAAATTGAAAGACTGAAAATGAACGGAAACTCCACGCTCGTTCGTGAAAATGCAATCCTTGGAATAGATGAAGATTCAAGAACTGAAGAAGACAAGGGCGCTGACTTTGTTAATGTTTTAAATATTCACCCTAATTTAGGTCATAATATTAATAGAAAGCGAAAAATCTTGGTAATAGGAGATGAGTTTGCAAAAAATGGATCCACGGTGTTGCACTCAATTATACCTGATTCAGATATTACCATAGAGGGTATAGTAAAACCTAGCATAGAATTTTCTGATTTAGCTTTGTCTTTGTTTTACTCACAGCAATATGGCAAGAACGACTACATAATTATTATGGTGAGTACTATAAGTATATCGAATTTTAAGCAGCTAAATTTGGCTTTGAGACATTTGCTGCCTTTGAGCAGACTAACAAATTTATTTGCTATGTCAAATCGTAGCCACTGTGATGATTTTAGAGTAGAAAACCATATAAGTAAAACAGTGAATGCATTTTTTGTTAAGAACACTAATATATCGCTCAGATTTCAACCAAATGTCTTTAACACAAAAGCTGTGCTTAAGAAGCTGGCTAAAGAAATTGTAGAATGCACACATCGCGGAAGAAACATAGTTTTGAAAGTCGTTGAGACCCGCCAGTCATTAACAGGCAACCAGCTTTTTCGTAGACAAGGTGACTCAAGCTGAATCTACGATAGATAATAGTCAACAGAAAATAATTTCTCTTACTGCCAATGGAAATTATTTAAAAATAATTCATCAAAATGTACAAAGTCTGAATAATAAGCTACTTGAACTTGAACTATTTTTGAACAATACAAACTGTGATATATTCTGTGTTTCTGAACATTGGGCTAATTCACATCAAATTACGTCGTTGTATATAGAAAATTATATTTTAGCAAGTTCGTACTGTAGAACACTTTTTGGTCATGGAGGCACGTGTATTTATGTTAAATCTGGTCTAGAATATAGTGAGCTGAATTTTGTCAAAGATATTTCTATTGATAAACTGTTTGAGTGTAGTGGCATTAAGCTTATGACGAAGGATCAAACATTTGTGATAGTGACTGTATATAGAGGTCCTGATGGTGATTTTAATGTTTTTTAGAAAAACTCAATGAACTTTTAAATATATTAAGCTTCAAATGCATACACTATAAAACTGTTCTTTGTGGAGATTTTAATATCAATTTTGATAAAAATACATTAGCATTGAGCAGCTTGTTGGATATATTAAATACATTCATACTAAAGCCCATCATCAAAGAGCCTACTCGGAGCTCTAACTGTATCGATAATATTTGTATAAACGTGGATGCCTTAAAGTATAATGCTGCTGTAGTAAACAATAACATTAGTGATCACTTTGCCCAAGTACTAACTTTAGATTGTCATAAATGTAAACAGCCACAACAAATATCCTACCAGTACAGAGATCTATTTAACAAAACCAACATTGAACACTTTTTAACCATGTTAAGTCAGCAGACATGGGAGCATATTTATTATTCTACTGGCAATGTAAATGATAAGTTTAATTCATTCTTACAAACATTTCAATATTACATTGACATGGCATTTCCAATCAAAACTAAAATAATTAGAAGAGATAACGCTAGAAAGCCTTGGATAACTAAGGGCATACTTATATCTAATGATAAACTACATTATCTGTATAAACTATCCATAACAGGAGATGTAGCTCTGAAAGAATATTATAGACATTACAAAAAAGTCTATGCACGGGTTTTGAGAGCCGCAAAACGATTACACTACAATAAAGTTATTTTAAATGCAAAGAATAAAACAAAAACAGCTTGGAATATTATAAAACAAAATAAAAATCTACCTAGGCAGGAAACTATCAAATTAAAAACGTCAGATACATTAATTACAGATCCAAAAGACATAGCTCACAAATTCATGAATCATTTTAACAACATCTCAAGTTTATACAAAGACAGTACGGCCACTAGTAGAAGAACTAACATTGATAGAAACATTAATTCATTCTTTTTTCAACCTGCTGTAGCTGATGACATAATTAGCATAATAAATAACTTTCGAAACTCTAACTCTACCGGTGGTGATAGAATAAGTACCAATATGCTGAAAATATCTGCTAATTGCATCAGCCAACCTTTAGCTTTTTTAATCAATTGTTCAATTGAAGAGGGAATATTTCCGTCTGTGTTAAAAGTGGCTAAAATTAAGCCCTTATTTAAATCTGGTGATTCATTTGATATTTGCAATTACAGGCCGATATCACTTCTTAGTCCATTTTCAAAGGTTTTCGAGAAATATGTCTCTCTGCAACTTATTAATTTTTTTGATACCTGTAGACTATTTAACAGCAAGCAATTTGGTTTTCGAAAAGGTATGTCTACAAAGAAAGCTGTACTTCATTTTATAGATGATTTATATTTTAGCATGGATAAAGGTGAAAAATGTGTAGGAATATTTCTTGACCTGAGCAAAGCATTCGACTTAGTAGATCATGAAATACTTTTAGATAAATTGGATAGGTATGGAATCAGGGGTAAACCATTTAACTGGTTCCACAGCTATCTGTGTGACAGAAAGCATTATGTTGAGGTAGAGAATGCGCAATCTGAACAGCACATCTGCCATACAGGTATTCCTCAGGGATCCATCCTTGGTCCCGTGCTCTACATTATATATGTTAACGACTTTCCTTCCAGTGGCTCGGTAATGTATGCTGATGATACCTCCTTATTGATTAAAGGAGATAACAAAGAATCTGTAATTGAACTTGCAAATTCAAATTTGTCTGAAGCACGGCAGTGGTTTATGAATAACGGGCTAGTACTTAATTCAAAAAAAAACTGTTTTTCTAAAATTTAATTACTCTAGCGTTCAAATTGACCACAGTTTGTTGATCAAATCTGGTGGTAAATCTATCAAACAGGTTGAAACAACCAATTTTCTAGGTATATACATATCGGAGAACTGTAAGTGGGATACGCACATTGAGAAAGTGTGTCAAAAAATTGCTCCACTGTGCTACTGCATGTACCAGATGAGTTTTATAGTAGAAAGATGGGTATTGTTAATGTTTTACTATGCACAAATACATTCAGTGCTATCCTATGGTATTGAAATATGGGGAGCGTCTTCTAAACTACAGAGACTATTTTTAATGCAGAAAAGAGTTATTAGGACTATCGCGGGAGTAAGAAGACGCACTAGCTGCAAAAATTTATTCAGGTCTTTTGAAATATTAACATTACCATCTGTATATATTTTGAATACATTATGCACGTTAAGGCTCATCGTGGTCAATTTAATACCTTAAGTAGTGGCATATACCATACCAGAAGTAAAGAACTGCTCGAAGTGCCATCGCATAGGTTAGCGAGAACGGAAGAGAGCCCTAACTATATGGCTGTCAAACTTTTCAACAAGCTGCCCAATGACTTGAAAATGCTCCCACTAGCAAAATTTAAAAAAAGCATTAAGAGAATTTTATTAGAAATGTGATTGTTTTAAATAATTATTATAGTATATAAATACTTGTACTTTCTAAGTTAGTGTCCTCTTGTACATGTATATATAGTGTGTGCCATGTAATTTTATTTATCTAACTTTTCTGTGACTTGTCCTATATCATTTATTTATGATCAAAAGGATTAATATATATCTATCTATCTATCGATCTATCTGTCGGTCTGTCGGTCAGTCGGTCTGTCGGTCTGTCGGTCTGTCGGTCTGTCGGTCTGTCGGTCTGTCGGTCTGTCGGTCTGTCGGTCTGTCGGTCTGTCGGTCTGTCGGTCTGTCGGTCTGTCGGTCTGTCGGTCTGTCGGTCTGTCGGTCTGTCGGTCTGTCGGTCTGTCGGTCTGTCGGTCTGTCGGTCTGTCGGTCTGTCGGTCTGTCGGTCTGTCTCCTTCTGTTTACGAATCAAAAGTTCAACAGAAGCTTTTGTTCTTTTAAACTATTTTATGATGCTGCGCGCAGTGGGGCCTGGTTCACCTCAAGTCCCTAAATGAGACTTAACTGAAGGGCTAATATCTTCTGCATAAAACCTAATCTAATAGGAAGGATGGGATATTTTAATTGACGAGGGACACACTCTTCTCGCCTAGGGACCCGTCAAGGCATTTATTGTAGACATAACAAGGAGGTAGGCCACGGATAGGAGGTTATAAGTTTACATGGGAGAAGCACACAGGAATACCTAACAACTACGTAATCAATTTATTATACCAGACCTTTTGATGAACTCGATCATTTTCCAAATAACATCTTTTCTATTAAGACACAGCAGGTATGACGTATTGAAAGGACTGGGCAATCCGCAACTGATGAGTTCGGAATAAAGCTTATTGGAGTGAATTCTCGTACTCTGGCATCCAAAGTAGATATGATCTAAATTTCCAACTTCCCCGCAGTGGAGGCACAAGTTGGATGAAACAATGCCGAATCTGGCTAGGTGTGCCGGAAAGACTCCATGACCAATTTTTGGTCTTATGATACAGGATATATATTTCCTTGATATTTTGAAATCATCATGCCAATATGATACCGGAATTTCTGGGTGGATTTGCGTATATCTCGTTGGATTTGTGAAACAGTATTCGCTCCATTCAGCGCTTCATTTCTGATGCATCTTTTGTTTAACAATGTAGCAATAGTCTTGAAAATCTAAGCCAACTTTGGTGTTTTCTCCATTCGAGACGCTTGACTTAGCTAATTTATCAACTGCCTCGTTATACGAAATACCACTGTGCCCTTTGATCCAAACAAGTCTCGTCTCAGTTCCCAGTTGTTCTAAGTCGTAGATTTGTTTTTTAATGGTGGATATATGACTGTTGATCTTGGATTTGCTACCATAGTTCTTGATAGTTAAAAGAACTGACTGCGAGTCCGAAAATACAGTAATATTAGAGAGATTTTGACTTTGTGCAAAATCAAGGGCCTTCGATATAGCAAAAGCTTCAGCTGAATATATGGTTATATGGGAAGGTAATTTATATATGTGGGATGTGTTTGTACTAGGAATGTAAAAAGCACAACCTATACCCAATGTAGACTTTGAGGCGTCAGTAAAAATGGCAATACTATTCATTACCTCCTCGCTTTTATATATTTATATATAGATGTAAATAGTTTTTGGTTGTGGCCCTATATATTATTGTACGGTGGGATAATTACATTTGTTTTGGAGTAGAGTATGGGATAATCGTAGTCAGTATTGTCGGAGAGCCTTATGGGGTCGTCTATATCTTCACTAAATTCCCTTATTGCACTGCACATCAGAGGGGATGGTTTTTTGTGCCAGTACTTATTTGTCAGGTCCATAACGTTAAGAGCTGACAATTTTTTATAGAGCTGGGGGTTTTTTGACATAATCTTAGGTAAGAATTTATTAGCTAGCATTTCCCTTCTGAGATGTAAAGGGGGTTCTAGGGCTTCAACTCTTAGAGTCTCGACAGGAGATGTCTTCATAGCACCTAAGCACATTCTTAAAAATTGATTTTGAATAATGTCCAGTCTTCGGAGCATTGACTTACTAGCAGATCCATAGAGAATACAGCCGTAGTCCAAGATCGATCTGATGTAGCATCGATAGAAGAGGATTGCTGTTTTCTGATCACTTCCCCACCACACTTTGGATATCATCCGGAAAAAATTCATACCTTTACTGCATCTGGTGATTATTTCTTCAATAAAAGATTTCCATGTCAATTTTTTGTCCATTGTAACTCCAAGGTATTTGACTTCATTTTTAACAGTGAAATTCATGTTTCCCAGCTGTACGTTCAGCATAGGTGGCAGATTATGACGTGTAAAAATGCATACAGTAGATTTGTTTTCAGAAATTTCAAAGCCACTGTCTAGGAACCATCGCTTGTAGTGAGTCATTGAATTATCAAGTACGTTGATACATTCTTCGAGTCGTCGTTTCTCAACATAAATGCATATATCATCTGCGTATTGAATGATTTGGTTGGCCACGTTAAGGTGGTGCAAATCTGAAGTAAAGATATTGAAGATTATGGGGCTTAGCACAGCGCCTTGCGGCAGTCCTCTGAAAGATTTGCGGGGTCCGATTTTGTTATTATCATAATCTCTAACATAAACTTCCCTGTTGAAGTATAACTTTGCAATTATATGACTTACGTGAGGCGGAATGCCAAATAGAGCTAGCTTAGTTTGCAATAAATCTAAGTCAATGCTGTCATAAGCACCAGTGATATCTAAAAAAACGGCCCCTAAGTAATTATTATGAGAGAAACACAATTGGATATCCGTGGCAATATTGAGTACTGCGTTCATAGTTCCTAGGCTACGCCTGAACGCATACTGGTTTTCCGGTAAAGGGTGACGTGAGAGCCACCACTCTAATCGGTTTTTTACCATTCGTTCAAAGGTTTTGAATATACATGAAAGGAGAGAAAGAGGTCTATACGAATCAGCACATTCCGGATTTTTGTTAGGTTTTAAGATTGGAACTAGGACCACTTTCTTCCACTCGTCAATATTATGACCTCGAATCCAGACATCATTATAAATTTCTAGCAGATATTTTTTGGCGTTGATTGGAAGATTCATCAGCATGGGGTATCTAACTTCGTCATATCCTGGGGCAGAATTTGAGGAGTTTTTACTAGCATAAGTCAGCTCCGATAATGAGAAAGGTATTCCAAAATGGTCATCATAAGTAAATGGTGGGGGGGAGCCCATTTCTTTGATAACTGTTGTAGGTGAGTGTTTAACATGGAAGTCATCAATCCACTCAAAGTTATCACATCTTGTTGGCGTCACGGGAATCCTTTGAATTCTTCGTGCTTGCTTCCATAGGTTTACAGCAGATGTATTTTTATTTAGTCCACAAACCCACTCTCTCCAGCTCCTCTTAGCCTTTTTTTTGAAAACAAGCTTACATCTAGCAAATATCCTTTTACAAGCGATTAGATTTTCATAAGTACTATTTTGTTTGTACAAAGATAAACATTCTTTCCGCTGACTAACTAAACGCTCACACTCGTTATCCCACCATACTGGAGGGCAACGATCTTTAATTTTGAGAGGTTTTAGAGTCGGTATAGAGGCTTCGGCTGCTTCATTAATTTTTCCCAGAAGGAACTTGTATTTCTCTTCCGCTGACTCATAAGCAGGAAAGTTATGAAAAGCATTCTCCAGAAAAAGGGAGTAAGTTGGCCAATCAGCCTTCTTGAGGTTCCATTTATACTTTGGATGTAGTTTACTATGACGGGATGCAGATATGTTAACTCTGACTAATATAACGTAATGATCGGAACCTAAGGTATCTCCAGTTGTTTTCCACGATGACATTTGTGCGATTTCAGGTGAGCAAATTGTTAAATCTGGAGCCGATGCTTGTGTATTTGGTGCCACAAATCTTGTGACGGATCCATCATTCATGATAGTGTAGTTGAAGTCATCACAAATTTCTATTATCTGATTGCCCGTGGCGTTGTTGCTGCCCGATCCCCATACCTGAGAGTGACCATTGAAATCACCTTCTATAATAGTCGATGGTGCTCACTTATTAAATATGTTTTGCCAGCCAGATAATGAAGAGTTTACATTGGGAGGCTTGTATATGGAAAGGATTGATACCTGTTGACTACCGTTGGATAGAATAACACCACATACGAGGATATCTTGGTTGAAGCTATTATCAAAGGTCATTTCTTTGAAGCGAATTCCTCTCCTCACGAAGATAGCTACACCTGCCTTCCCATTAAATCTATCTTTTCTAACAACGCTATAGCCCTGCAGTTTAAAAGGATGACTTGGCCTGAACCAGGTCTCACTGATAAGCGCTAGATCAATGTTTTCTTTGATTAAAAAATCAGTCATACTATTTTTATTGGCTACAGCGGAACGTGCGTTCCACTGCGTGATGTTCATATTTGGCAAACGGTTGAATGCACTAAGAGATATGGGTATTAGGTATACTACTCATTTCACGCAACATACGATTTTTTAGCGATTCCTTGTTGATATGTTTTAACTCATCAATATTTGATACATTTTCAATTATGCTAAGAAACAATGTTGTCAGCTGATTTATAATATCATCGGTTTTTGGTAGAGATGGGTGATATGACGGACTTTCTAGAATAGAGGTAGAGGGACCAGCAGAGAATTTAAACATCGGCTCGGGAAAGCTGATGGGTGGGGTTTGTAGCTTGCGTTTTTTGTTTGACGACTGACTTTCGTTTTGGGTATATTTCCGCTGAGGGGTTGGCTGTGATGCAAACGGTCTGTTGATTGAGGAATTGGAGCTTACAGGAAGTGAAGGAAAATTTGAATTTGTGATTGAATCCAGCAATTGGTATCTGTTGCTCGTAACACAATTGGCATATGAGTTTTTGACGCTATTTTTAGCTTCAACGAATGTCATATTTGTAGTCGCCATTGATTTTTTGATCTTTTGCTGTTCCTGGAAAGATGGGCAGTTTTTGGAAATTGATCTATGATCTTTTGATTTGCAAAAAATACAGTAAGAGTTATTTTCCATACAAGAGTGGTCATCATTCTTTTCTTGTCCGCACACGTAACACCTTACATAAGTACTGCGACACTGGTTTGAAACATGTCCGAACCTCAAGCACTTATAGCACTGAACAACTCTTTGCACAAATGGCTCTACAGAAAATATGACACTGTTTATTATAATTTCATTTGGAAGAGTGTTTCCATCAAAGGTGGCTACCACCATTTGTCTGGGAACAAACTTCTGTTCGCCACCCTCACTTACTTTTCTTTTCATTCTCCTTACCTCTAAAATTTCTACCTTTGACTCTATGTTTTCTTTTAGATACTCTTCGCTAAAATAGGTATCTACTCCCTTAATCAGCCCTTTACGTATTAACAAATTATTAGGTATGAATGCTTTCAAGTGTTCTTGTTTTAATGATTCATTCATAACCAGATTATTTGCCTCTTGAATCGATGTTACACCTACTTTAACGCGATTTATCCCAACTCTACCAATTGTGGTTATTTTTCCGCTGAGATTTAATTTTTTGTGCAATACATGTCCGACGTACATCGGGTGTAGTTTACCGAAATTTTCTCTGTTAGTTTTTTCTATATAAACAAAGATATTGTTAGAATAACACTTATCTTTTTGTAGATTGAAAAGACGAACGGGCTCCTTTTCTGGGCGACTGTTATGGACTCTTTGAAGTTGTTCATTGTCTGCGTGGTTGGTCTGTCCGGTACTTGCATCCATGCACTCTGCTACCTGCTCTTGAGGCTCAAAACCCTCCTCATGAGTAAGGCCAAAAATAGCAACATTTTTTTTCGACAAGTCCGTAATATTCGCTGGTCCACCACCCACTTTAGTGGGTGGAGGCATTTTTGATTTGGGAATGTAGATCTACGCGTAGCTTGTGTATTTATATTACACTCAGCACTCAACACTAGTCCCAAATATGAATCACAAAAGCAAAAACTAGCGTTACGAGACCTCTCTACCGTACACACGTCCACTCGTTTACACGATCGAGAAAGAACTGGTCTGTCGGTCTGTCGGTCTGTCGGTCTGTCGGTCTGTCGGTCTGTCGGTCTGTCGGTCTGTCGGTCTGGTCTGTCGGTCTGTCGGTCTGTCGGTCTGTCGGTCTGTCGGTCTGTCGGTCTGTCGGTCTGTCGGTCTGTCGGTCTGTCGGTCTGTCGGTCTGTCGGTCTGTCGGTCTGTCGGTCTGTCGGTCTGTCGGTCTGTCGGTCTGTCGGTCTGTCGGTCTGTCGGTCTGTCGGTCTGTCGGTCTGTCGGTCTGTCGGTCTGTCGGTCTGTCGGTCTGTCGGTCTGTCGGTCTGTCGGTCTGTCGGTCTGTCGGTCTGTCGGTCTGTCGGTCTGTCGGTCTGTCGGTCTGTCGGTCTGTCGGTCTGTCGGTCTGTCGGTCTGTCGGTCTGTCGGTCTGTCGGTCTGTCGGTCTGTCGGTCTGTCGGTCTGTCGGTCTGTCGGTCTGTCGGTCTGTCGGTCTGTCGGTCTGTCGGTCTGTCGGTCTGTCGGTCTGTCGGTCTGTCGGTCTGTCGGTCTGTCGGTCTGTCGGTCTGTCGGTCTGTCGGTCTGTCGGTCTGTCGGTCTGTCGGTCTGTCGGTCTGTCGGTCTGTCGGTCTGTCGGTCTGTCGGTCTGTCGGTCTGTCGGTCTGTCGGTCTGTCGGTCTGTCGGTCTGTCGGTCTGTCGGTCTGTCGGTCTGTCGGTCTGTCGGTCTGTCGGTCTGTCGGTCTGTCGGTCTGTCGGTCTGTCGGTCTGTCGGTCTGTCGGTCTGTCGGTCTGTCGGTCTGTCGGTCTGTCGGTCTGTCGGTCTGTCGGTCTGTCGGTCTGTCGGTCTGTCGGTCTGTCGGTCTGTCGGTCTGTCGGTCTGTCGGTCTGTCGGTCTGTCGGTCTGTCGGTCTGTCGGTCTGTCGGTCTGTCGGTCTGTCGGTCTGTCGGTCTGTCGGTCTGTCGGTCTGTCGGTCTGTCGGTCTGTCGGTCTGTCGGTCTGTCGGTCTGTCGGTCTGTCGGTCTGTCGGTCTGTCGGTCTGTCGGTCTGTCGGTCTGTCGGTCTGTCGGTCTGTCGGTCTGTCGGTCTGTCGGTCTGTCGGTCTGTCGGTCTGTCGGTCTGTCGGTCTGTCGGTCTGTCGGTCTGTCGGTCTGTCGGTCTGTCGGTCTGTCGGTCTGTCGGTCTGTCGGTCTGTCGGTCTGTCGGTCTGTCGGTCTGTCGGTCTGTCGGTCTGTCGGTCTGTCGGTCTGTCGGTCTGTCGGTCTGTCGGTCTGTCGGTCTGTCGGTCTGTCGGTCTGTCGGTCTGTCGGTCTGTCGGTCTGTCGGTCTGTCGGTCTGTCGGTCTGTCGGTCTGTCGGTCTGTGGGTCTGTCGGTCTGTGGGTTTGTATGTCTATCGGTCTGTCGGTAGTGGTAGTAATTTAAAATGTAAAGGACACGCTTTTATGACAGATAAAACTAGGTAATAAAATTTAATTTCAATTAACAGAGTAATAAAATATTATCTAACGCGATAGAAAAAAAACTAACTTTACAAAATTGACTGTTTCCTTGAGAGCTTAAAACATGACTAAGTAAGGCTCCCGATAAAATTGCTGCAAGAAATCGTAGGGTGCTCAATTCACATTGATATGGAAATTTCATCAATCTGTCTGATCAAGTCTAATTAATTAAAATTTTTCCTTTTCTTAGGTCGATCCACCATAACAGCATGTTTTTTAAACTCTAAGCTATCATTTATTACCCCAGAATATAATTAGGTTTAAGAGTGCATATACATTCTAAACATTATTGAGATATAAATCCATTGGTTGCATTCAGCAGAAAGATCGGGTGCCGCTACTTTTGTAGGCGCTACATCTCAACAGTTGGCGTTCTGCTGAAAGCATTATTTCAGTGCATTATTTGTACGACTGTCAAATGAGTGGTCACATTTGAGGTTATTAAATATAAAAAAGGTACGTCAAATGGTATCAAAGTTTTGGACTGTGTAAGGCCCGTATTTATAGTCCCGACCCTGAGGCTCCCTTGAGGAAGCCTTAGCCAAGGACGCCTTGGAATGTTCTAATCTATAGTCGTTCCTCAAGGCCTCCTTAGCCAAGGAAGAGGAAAATCTGGCAACGTTGCAAAGAAACCAGAGAAATAGCAAAATCCACTGTCATTAGTGTCATTTTCTGTATGGCTGTCTACACTTTCCAGGAATTATACATTTGAAAATATTTATTTAAAAAATATGGAGAAATTGAAATCTCAGGCATTTACTACAAATGATGGACTGCAGCATGCAGCAAGGAGGAGCTCTCAGTCCTTTGTTGTTTATAACGTTTATGGATGAAGAGAAGTACACAGAACCTGTATATTTGCTTTATCTATTGGATATCGAAATTTGGAAAAGGGAAGGAATTTCGAAATGTGCATTTGCAGATAATGTAGCGATAGTAGCCAAAAGCGCGAAAGGTATGCAACATTTATTCACAAATTGGAATGAAATTTTAAAGAGGCATTAAGAAAAAACCAAAAGTAAAGTGCTGGAGGTATCCGCTTATCTGCAGAACGAAAAAAGGTGCAAATATAACTACAAGGAGTTCAAATAAAGAAAGTTGAATATTATAGATATCTGGGTGCAGTATTAGAACGATCAGGGAGCCAACTAGGAATAAACAAGAGAATTGATAAAACCAACAAGATTAATTCCCACCTGAAAAATTGTTTTCTAGGCATAAGGAAATAAACAGGTGGACCAAGATGTCAATGTATAGAGCGACATATAGGCCAGTCCTGACTTACTATTGTGAATCGTGGATATTTACAGCATAGAGTAAAAGCAACTTACAATAGAAATGAAATACTTTAGGAAGGTTAAAGGAGTTACCAGAAGAGAAAAAATAAAAAAGTGTAATAATTTCTGATTGTATGTATATATTTAAAAAGTGGAAAATAAAAAAGTTTTTGCAACATTATTCCATTAACTTTTTTACAGGTTTTATTAACTTTTTCTATCCAAGCAATTGCTACAAAGTGAACATATTTGCAAACGAAGTTTCTTATAGAAAAATCGCTACAGCTGCAAGAATATGTGTGATAAGAAATATTTCAAGTGTTGCACATTAAACAGCTACGAGATTCAAGTTTTTGACACAATAAATTTGTCCAGTTGCACTACAAAGTAAAATCAATAGTAAAATTATTTAATACAGCAGCTCTGTGCCTTGGTAAAATATTTTTTTGTGTGAATAGTGTACTTACCTTTAATAACCATTATAGTTTATCCCTAATATATACCAGGAGCTCATGCAAGCTATTATTTAACTTTTTCATTTTCTTTCCATCCAAATAAAAATACTTTATAAGTTGGTGCACTTATTCTAACCACGTAGTGTTTATTATACATGTTTTCTTTATGATACAATGTGCTGAAGGTCAAGTTATGAGTTTCAACACCTAGAAGCAATAATTGTAAAATAGTATTTTGTAGGCACTTTGGTTAAATTCACCCATGCCAGTGCTCTGCTACGAACATTTTATAACTTCATACATTTCTGATCGCTGCATGGTCAATGTGCCATGACCGCAATATTTGTAGTTCAGCTGCTCCCATCATACTGGACCAAGCACTCTAGAAAGTGGTAACAATATCAGTCATGAATACTTTTAGAGAAACTAATCTTATATTTGATTTAATCACCTCAAAAAATAAGATAAATATATTTTCTATATATTACTAAAAAACATACTAGTACTCCTTCCCCAAATTCATCCACTACGATAACAGTAGTCAGCTCAAAATCATAAATGTTTAAAACATGGGTCACATCCCCATAGCTACTGCTACTATATTATTGTTCCCAAATTACCATAGCGCTATAGTTCATTGAAATTCTGACATAACAATCAGATAAAAATCTATACTTATGCTTGTATAAATCATGCTCCACCTTCATACCTTGTTGTTTATAATACAATAATATATAATTATTATTATTTCTATCTTGCTTACACTGATTCACTCATAAATCGGCTTATACAGGGTGGGCCAATAGTGCGTGGACGGAGGATTGTGGGCTTACTGAAAAATATTCCAAAAATCTGTCACCTGATCGTGGTAGGGACCCTTGAGGGCTATTACGTAAAAATATTTTCACTTAAATTCTGACGTTTATACAGGGTGATCCATATCAAACTTATATTTTTTTGAATAGAACTCCCTATATATTATTGCATATTTGGATTCCTTGGTCAATTTTAGTGTGGCTTTATGTATCACACATGGAACTTTAAACGAACCGTTTAGGCGCAAATCACCATTTTTGGTATAAGTAGGTATCAGAAAAAAGTTGAATATCGCAGCGTTTATAAAACTTAGAGGGCCTTGACTTTGCAGTACGACTAAGCATGAAATGCGTCACCTTAAGTCAGACGGCTAAATTTGAATTCTTTTTGTACTTGAAGAAATCAGAGGATAAATTAAGGAAACTTCAATCACAGATAACTTGATTTTTTCAAATGGGAATGCCTATTTTGGTTTAAAGAATCAAATGTAAAATTTGATTACCTTTCTTAAGATATAGCATTCTTGATATCAATCTTTTTTGGTTTTCATTTTATTTCAAATTTTCAGTCAAATCGGCGTTTTTCAATTTTCCTGCATGCAAGCAACCTAGCAGGCCATGAAAAATAAACAAAAGCTCGTTAATATGGAAGAAAGCAACTAACTTAGTAGAAAGATGCAAACTAACCTGAGCAACGAGGCAAGATTATCAAAATTCCTTACAACATATTAGCTCTAACCAGAAACAATAGTGGTAACAAGAACGCTCATCCAATTTCCAAAGTCAGTAAAAAAATATTTAATCAAAGGAAAACTACTAGTGATTGTTGCTGGCAGTAGAATATCTATGTCTTCTGATTAAATTATCACATTTAATGCTATGAAAAACTAGCCATTTCCATAAGTCAAAAGTAATGATACCCCTTCAAATTCTTCTTCTACTTATTAGAAAAATCGTGGAAAATGAAACTTGATTTGCAGTCTGTTTGAATTGCAAAACATAATTTAGTTTGTAGAAAACTACATGAAATAATCGCAATTACAACATAGCGTAATTAAAAAATTCTAGCAATTATTTCAATAGATGTTCAGAATGCTCCAGTTGGAGATATCTTCACTTTTGACTTAACTAAACGGAGATGACTAATTTTTTTATCCCATTAAATGTGAAATTTCATTCTAAACATGTTAGACTGTAAGCAAAAATCGCTGGTAGTTTTCCTTTTGTTTCAAAATTTTCAATCGTTTTGGAATGTTGTCAAGCTCTAGTAGATCTCAATAGCTAGTAGGCTGTGAAAAACAAACACTTCTGTCATACCCCAGCTACTCATTGACATTAGATGTCTTGCCGCTGTTGTATCCGGTTAGAGCTAATATGTTGTACGACATTTTCATAATCTTGCCTCGTTGTTCTAGTTAGTTTGCATCTTTCTACTAAGTTAGTTGGTTTCTTCCATATTAACGAGCTTTTGTTTATTTTTCATGGCCTGCTAGGTTGCTTGCACGCAGGAAAATTGAAAAACGCCGATTTGACTAACAATTTGAAATAAAATGAAAACCAAGAAAGATTGATATCAAGAACGCTATATCGTTAGAAAGGTAATCAAATTTTACATTTGATTCTTTAAACCAAAATAGGCATTCCCATCTGAAAAAATCAAGTTATCTGTGATTGAAGTTTCCTTAATCAATCTATCGATTTCTCCAAGTACAAAAAGAATTCAAATTTAGCCGGCTGACCTTAGGTGGCGCATTTCATGCTTAGTCGTACCGAAAAGTCACGGCCTTCTAAGTTTTATAATCGCTGCGATATTCAACTTTTTTCTGATACCTACTTATACCAAAAATGGTGATTTGCGCCTAAACGGTTTGTTTAAAGTTCCATGTGTGATACATAAAGTCACACTAGAATTGACCAAGGAATCCAAATATGCAATAATATATAGGGGGTTCCATTCAAAAAAATGTAAGTTTGATATGAATCACCCTGTATAAATGTCAGAATTTAGGTGAACATATTTTTAGGTTATAGCCCTCAAGGGTGCCTACCACGGCCAAGTGACAGATTTTTAAAATATATTTCAGTAAGCCCACAATCCTCCGTCCACGCACTATTGGCCCACCCTGTATAACATCATTATTCTGTTTAACTCCTTGTTGACATGTCAATAGGATATGATGTTTTAATACTTTTGATATCTTTTCTTCTTGTTGAACCTCCACAATTTAGATTATCTGTATCAAATTTATTCTGATATGAATCTAAGATCCTGAAATAAAAAATTGATTGAGAAACTATTAAATATTGGTGAACAGCTTGAAAGTACTTGCCTTGAAGGTGGAACCCCCAATGCAACTTTAGGTGCCACTATCAATTTATTCATTTGTGGGAGCGTATATGTTGCATGATCGAAGTGTGTTTTAATCCAAGTCTCTAATAACTTTTCTCCTTTAATGACCTTTATAATACTGGTACACTTTCAATTTAGTTTGGCTGAACCTTCACTTCTTTTGGTTTGGGCTTTGTAAAAAACATTATTATTTATTATTATAAAAAGCGAACCATACACATATCTCTCATAGATATACCAAAAAAACAAGAAAAAACTCTGGAAAATAATTCAAGACACTATTTTTTGGTGAATACAAAACAATATTTTTCACATATTTTTAATTAACATAATATAACCTTACTCTTAAATGTCAAACGAAGGTAAGGACGGTCTAAGGAAGAGCCAAGGGAGCTCCCATGCTACCTTGGGCTCAAGGAGGACTTGAGGACGACTTGAGGAAGCCTCAGCGACTATAAATTGGATTTTGTCGCCAAGGCGTCCTCAAGCATCAAGGCGACCTTGAGTCTCCCTCAAGGAAGGTTTATAAATACGGGCCTAAGTAGTGTGGACTTTTCTCTTAAATATGACAACATAACCTATAACCTATAGGCGCTTTCCTTTTACCTGATTTATCTGATAAATCTCACTTGTGACGTCATGGCTCAGTTCGATGTACGTTCCTTTTGTTTTCTGAAACTGAGACTAAAGTGAGATATTTTACCCCCACTTAAGCCCATCTGCACAAGCTCGAAAGGTAGATCACTTGTCTCAGATCATTTAGATGTCAAATAAATGAGGTTAGGATTGTATGTAAGTTTGAATTTCAGCAGGTTTTTCCGGTTTTATGGTGTACGGAATTACGGATAGTCGATAGTGTAAGGTGAGTGAAGAAAAACGTGAAAAACTAGGTTATGGAAAGGATCGACAAATAATAGAACCATAGCATATTACAAAATTTTGAGGAATGACATTTAACGATTTAACTGCACAAACACGTTCCTTTAACGCATCTGAGCATCTGATGTTTCCAACTGAGCTGAGCCAACTCATTTTTAAGTGATCTGAGTAAGTGCAGATGTGAAAGGAAAGCACCTTATAACACAAGTGTCATTACATGTGACACTCACAAGGTCAAAAGTAGCTTATTCCGCTCCACTCCAAGTGAGCGTACTTTTCTATCGCTACAAAGAATGGCGACCGCTGGAGCGGTAACTGCCATGTAGCTGCTAGGTAGCGCACGCGTTCAGCAGAAAATCTGGTAGCTGCTCCGCAACTGTTGAGTCTGGTGAATGCACCCTGTTAACCAATAAATATACAGTCACCAATAGAAGAGCTATTCATGACCGATTGGTTGAAATGCACCAAATTTCTCTGTACATTAATTTTTTAATCCATTTATTTTAGAGCACTGAAATCCACTAATTTTCAAAATGCAGGAAATATTGTAGTAATAGTAAAGGGAATGTTTCGGGTTCTAGGAACTAGTAATGAAATAGATTTGATATTCTAAATTGCATATGCTGTTCTTTGAGTCGTGTATTGTGATACAAGGTTGTTGTTGTTATATGAATAAAGTTTCATACTTAACTACTAAATTCACAAAATACCCGTGACTACGCTTATGTATAGATCGCAATATATACATACAGCTAGACAAAAACCGCATTTGTAAGGAAAAATAAAGACACCACCTTGAAAGGAGATTACGAATCTACAAATTTCTTGTAATGAATATACCCGAAAGTACACTGACCATTTTATTAGGTTTTATATACACACTGACTCTATGCGATCTGTATAAGTGTAATATAATTTTTATGTGTGATTGTCTTGTAAGGTAAGTGGGTTTTTCACCATATTATCACAGTTGACATTCTTGCCATACATAACCAAAAATCCCTCTCAATTAAAATCTTGAAGTAATAGACAAAACTTATCCTTTTTTGAAGTATTGGTATATAAGTAGGTAGAAAAGTCCAGTAATTTTTTTGCACTTTGTTACATACTTTTTAAACATAATCGCCTTCACTTGTATGAGATTGTCTTGATATTCTGAGATGCTATTATTTAGAAATCAGTATTGCAAAATGGTAATGTATCTTTGTGTTTAGACTTCAAAATGAATTCAAATATTCTCCAGTTCGGCGTCGCTAACGACTTTCAAAATAGTGTAAATAAATTAAGTTATAGACCAGTCTAATCAAAAATAAAGTGGGAAAAATCTATTACACATATCTGAAGGGTGTAAGTATTAGGGGGACCTATAACATTACGAAAATATGACTGTTTAAATATACCGGGTTATTCACGTTATTCGACACAGAGCATTATGGCAAAAGTATTTAATGGAAAAGAAAATAATAATTTCGGATGGATAGGGACCCATTAAGGTACCATTTTAAAAATATTTTCATGTTATACTGGGTGTCCCCAAAACACGAAACGTATCAAAGTTATGTTTTTTTAAATGGAACACCCCACATATTCGAGGGTTGCTCTATATCTCCGTCAATCCACCAGTACTCAGACAGCAATTTCACGCTTATTAGCGATCATCAGTGCAACCCCACATATTATTGCATATTTAGATTCCTAAGTAAATTCTAGTGTAACTTTATGGGATCTAAAGCGAACCGTTTAGGTGTAAATGATCATTTTCGGTATAAGTAGATGTCAGAAAAAAACTGATTATCACAGAGATTATAAAACTTAGAAGGCTGTGACTTTTCCGTGTTACTAAGCATTTCATGCTTAGTAACACGGCTTAGGCCTAGGTTAGACAGTCAAATTTGAACTACGTTTATGCTTGGAGAAATCGGTCGATTAACTAAGGAAACTTCGATCAGAGTTGTAACTTGATTTTTTCAAATGAGAATGCCTATTTTTTGATACGGTTATGACAACCTTTCTAATGATGTAGGGTTGTGAATATCAATCTCTAGTAGTCTTTATTTAATTATACAGGGTGGCCAATCGGGTGACGATAATAATTTTTTTTAGATAGCCCGTACCGAGACCTATCCAGAACACCCCCATGTATGTGTACCGATTATTGATAGTTTTCGAGTTATGATTTTTTTTTTTGAAAACTTAGAGATTTTCCAGTTTTTCCAAGAAATCGTCAAAAACAAAACAAGATTGCTTTTTGGCGTTTATTTTTTTCTGCAATTATACTCAGTATTAAGCCCATTTTAATATTCAATATTGAGAACCTGTACATCCGAACAATAATTAAGTACATTTTGGGCCCAAAGTTTGAAATCTCTGTTTTTAGTCAGGAGACCAAAACCTTCAAATAAGATTAAAAATACTTATGTCTGGTTCTGGAGCTTCAAACTAGTCTTAAAAACTTTGCAAGACATTGCACTTTCGAAATATTAATGAAAAAGTAGCACTTATGGGGACATTTTGCGCCGTACGTGAGTGTTAAAGGTAAAAAGGTGATAATTCACGATTTTCCAAAAAGATTTAAAAAACTATTATGTTGCTTTGTTATGACAAATTGAAGAAAAAAAACTCGTAACAACTAATAAACCCGATAATCATTGATGTTTTGATGAGTTTTCATAAAAAAGCTAATACACAAATTGTGATTTTTGAAGTGTTTTTACTATGTCTATTGAACTTCTGCTAAATTAAGTTGTATGGAAAGTTAACAAAGGAAAGGAATAATAAACAATAATCTGACTTCCAATTTCATGGCAGAATTACTTGGGAAGCGATGTCGTAGCATACGCCATCCCTTTCTTTCAGAGTAGCTTTTTGTGAGCTCATGTCGGCGAAGCGCAGTTGTGTTGATTAATTTTCGGTAATAGGCAAAGCATGTTCGGATGGACCTAAAAAAAATGATTTATATCGCTAGGTCTTCCTTGACAGGTCAGTAGACAGCCTATCATGAATACAACAGTTTTTCAGTTTTTCAACCCCCCACCCCCCAAACACCCAAATTCCACCCCCACCCAAAAAAACGCAGAAAATGATCAAGAACCCGTAAAACGCCTAAAAACGAAGTTTGAGGAATATTTGAAATTACCTACTAAGACCCCACAGCATATTGCTGCCCATGCAAATTTCATCACAGTCCATGCAGCGGTTACTGAGATTACGAGGCTAGAAAAACGCGTACAGACAGACAGACCGACAGGCAGATCGACAGACAGAACGACGGAAATGAGTGATGCGGATTTTCGTTATGTAGATATTATAAAACGCCCAAAAAACCTATTATCTCAAAATCGAAAATGTTCACGACCACAATCGTCCCCTCACCTATCGGTGTGGGAAGTAAAAGGGATGGCGTATGCTACGATAATGCTTCCCAGGTAATTCCGCCTTGGAATTAAAAGTCAGATTGTTGTTTTATTATTCTTTTCCTTTGTTAACTTTCCATGCAACTTAATTCAGCAGAAATTCAATAGTACACAGCAAAAAGCACAGGTATTATTTTTTTTTACTAAAGGTGATTAAAACATCAATTATTATCATGTTTATTAGTTGTTATGAGTTTTTTATTTAATTTGTCATAATACAGTAAAATAATAGTTTTTTAAATCATTTTGGAAATTCGTGAATTATCACCTTTTTCCTTTAATAGTCACATACGGCGCAAAATGCCCCCATAAGTGCTATTTTTTCATTATTATTTCGAAAATGCAATGTCTTGCATGTCTTGCAGAGTTTTTAAGATTAGATTGGAGCTCCAGAACCAGGCATAAGTATTTTTAATTTTATTTTGAAGGTTTTGGTCTCCTGACTAAAAACAGAGATTTCAAACTTTGGGCCCAAAATGTACTTAATTGTTGTTCGGATGTACAGGTTCTCTTTATGGGATATTAAAATAGGCTTAATACTGCGTATAATTGCTGAAAAAAATAAAAGCCAAACAGCATTCTTGTTTTTGTTTTTGACGATTTCTTGGAAAAACTGGAAAATCTCTAAGTTTTCAAAAAAAAAATCATAACTCGAAAACTATCAATAATCGGTACATATACATGGGGGTGTTTTGGATAGGTCTCTGTACGGGCTATCTAAAGAAAAATTATTATCGTCACCCGATTGGCCACCCTGTATATTTATAGCAGACCACAAAATACAAACAGAAACCTGTTCAGGTAGAAGAAAACACCTAACTTACCAGAAAAATAGACACGAACTAGACTAAAGGGACACGATTATAAAAATTACTCCCAACAAACAACCTCTGATCAGAAACAACGGCGGTAACATATCTTTGGTCAAAGAGAAGCTGGGGTACGACACAAATGGATTTTTTTCACGGCCTACCAGCTACTACAATTGGCAATTTCCAAAATCATTGAAAAATTTTGAAATGAACTGAAAACTACTAGAGAATGTTGTAGGGGGTTTATTATTTTAATAATAAAATTTCACATGTAATGATATAAAAAGATATGCACTTCTGTCAATCAAAAGTACCTCACTGGAGTTCTGAAAATTCTTCAGTACCAAGATCGCAGAAAATGAAGAATGAATTGAAATTTGTTCAAATTATAAAACATAAACTTGAATTTGAATTTGAAAAAAATACAATAAATGGCAGAAAATTAAATCTGATTTGTCAGTATGCCTTTTTTTGCAATACTGCTAATAGATATTGAAAAAATAGAAGGACTCCAGTCAGAGGTATCGTTCCTTTGACGCAAATTACTACTTTTTTACATCATTGCATGTGATTGATAATTGCGTGCTGGAGCAACAATCGCTGGCTGTTTTTGTTTCATTTCAGGATTTTTAACTGTCTTGGAAATTGCGGTAGTCAGTAGACTGTAAAAAATATCTATTACTGTCATACTCCAGCTTCTCTTTGACCTTAGAGATGCTATCGCCGTTGTTTTTGGGAGAGTTGATTTATTGTAAGGAATTTTTATAATCTTGCCTCTTTATTCTAATACGTCTACATCTTTTTTCTAAGTTACTTGTTTTCTTCCATATGAACATCTTTTTGTTTATATTTCATGGCCTGCTAGGTTGCTTATAGGTAGGAAAATTGAAAAACACCAATTTGTTTGAAAATTTAAAATTAAATGAAAACTGCCAGAGATATTCACAACCCTATATCATTAGAAAGGTTATCAAATTCTACATTTAACCGTATAAAAAGAATTATACATTCCTATTTAAAAAAATCAAGTTAACTCTGAACGAAGTTTCCATAATTAATCGACTGATTTCTCCAAGCATAAACGTAATTTAAATTTGACTGTCTCATCAAAGCTGATGCATTTTGTGCTTAGTAATACAGTCACAGCCTTCCAAATTTTATAATCTCTGCGTTATTCAATTTTTTCCTGATATCTACTTATACCGAAAACCGAAAATGGTGATTTACACCTGAACGGTTCACTTTAAGTCCCATGTGTGATACATAAAGCCACACTAGAATTCACCAGGGCATCTGAATATGCAATAATATACGCGGGTGTTCCATTTAAAAAAATACAACTTTAATACGTTTCGGGTTTTGGGAACACCCTGTATAACATGAAAATATTCTTAAAATGTAGCCCTTATGGTCCCTATCCATCCGAAATTATTATTTCCTTTTTTCTCAAATACTTTAGCCATAATGCTCCGTGTCGAATAACGTGAATAACCCGCTATATAGCTAAATTTGCTCTTTTTCCTCCCACATTCATAGGTGAGGGGAATATTGTGATTGCGAAAATTTTCAGTTTTGAAATGATACGTTTGTTGGGCGTTTTATGACGAAAATCCACGTCACGCATTTCCGTCGGTCTGTCTGTCTGTCGGTCGGTCTGTCGGTCTGTCGGTCTGTCGGTCTGTCGGTCTGTCGGTCTGTCGGTCTGTCGGTCTGTCGGTCTGTCGGTCTGTCGGTCTGTCGGTCTGCCGGTCTGTCGGTCTGTCGGTCTGTCGGTCTGTCGGTCTGTCGGTCTGTCGGTCTGTCGGTCTGTCGGTCTGTCGGTCTGTCGGTCTGTCGGTCTGTCGGTCTGTCGGTCTGTCGGTCTGTCGGTCTGTCGGTCTGTCGGTCTGTCGGTCTGTCGGTCTGTCGGTCTGTCGGTCTGTCTGTCTGTCTGTCTGTCTGTCTGTCTGTCTGTCTGTCTGTCGGTCTGTCTGTCTGTCTGTACGCATTTTTTCTAGCCTCGTAATCTCAGTAAGCGCCGCATGGATTGTGATGAAATTTGGGCAACAATATGCTGTGAGGTCGTAGTAGGTAATGCTGCTATAATTTAAAAAATGGAGTCAAGTTGATTGACTCAGTACTTCCCACGCATAACGATGATACCATTTTATTATTTCCCATTGCATGAAGGCCATGAAGCTATAGTCTGAAATCTCCTTGCAACTAAATCATCGCCCACCCGCCCGCAAAAAAAACATCCAACACAACAACCCTCGTAAATAGTTTCTTACGTCTCCCTCTCCAGGAAATATGCATTAAAAATCAATCGAACAATTTTCACGTTACGCAATCTAGAACGATCTAAAACAATACTTGTATGTATACATCACAAATACTCGTGGTCCCGTGGGTTCTATAATAAGCATCCAACGTTCGGATGGACCTAAAAAGTGTATCACGCCGCTAGGTTTTTCATTCGCATATCAATGAACAGCCCATTACGAATACAACAAAATTTCCAGTTTTACAACCCCCCAACCACCCTAACTTCACCCCCACCCAAAAAAGTATAAAGTGATCAGGACCCCTAAAACGTCTAAAAACGAAGTTTGAGCTGTTTTCATATTTTTAGATTTTTTAATATTGTTGCGCCGCCACTGAGACGATTTCTAAAAATCATACGCGTTTTCCATCCTTGCCAAAGTAGTAATACTGTGACGAAATTTCATTAACATCAATTCAGTGGTTTCCACTTTATAAAATACAGAACGATCTAAAGCAATACTCGTATGTATACATCACAAATACTAAGTCCCGTGGTTTCTATAATAAGCATGCAGCGTTCGGATGGACCTAAAAAGTGTATCATGCCGCTAGGTTTTCTATTCGCATATCAATGGACACCCCATTACGAATACAACAAATTTTCCAGTTTTACAACCCCCCACCCTTCAACCACCCTAAATTCACCCCCACCCAAAAAACAGTATAAAATGATCAGGAACCCCTAAAACGTCTAAAAACGAAGTTTGAGCTGTTTTCATATTTTTAGTTTTTTTAATATTGCTGCGCCGCCACTGAGACGACTTCTAAAAAGCATACGCGTTTTCCATCCTTGCCAAAGTAGTAATACTGTACCGAAATTTAATTAACACCAATTCAGTAGTTTCTACATTATAAAATACAGAACGATCTAAAGCATTACTCGTGTTATACATCGGAAAAAATTCTAAGTCCTTTGTTTTCTGTAATAGGCATAAGGCAATGTTCAGATAGACCTAAAAAAGTTATTTATGTCGCTAGGTCTTCCTTCATAGGTCAGTGGGCAGTCTATTATGAATACAACAAATTTTTCAATTTTACAACCCCCCAACCCCCAACCACCCCAATTTTCACCCCCACCCAAAAAAAGGTATAAAATGATCAGGAACCCCTAAAACGTCTAAAAACGAAGTTTGCGCTGTTCTCATATTTTTAGTTTTTTTAATATTGCTGCGCTGCCACTGAGACGATTTCCAAAAATCAGACGCGTTTTCCATCCTCGCCAAACTAGTAATACTGTGCCGAAATTTCATTAAAATCAATTCAGTTATTTCAACATTATTAAATACAGAACGATCTAAAGCAATACTCGTATGTATACATCGGAAAATTCTCTTAAGTCCCTTGGTTCCTGTAATACAAAAGGCAATATTCGGATGGACCTAAAAAAGTGTATTATACCGCTAGGTCTTTCTCTCTCAGGTCAGTAGACAGCCCATTATAAGTACAACAATTTTTTTAGATTTACAACCCCCACCCCCCCAACCACCCCAATTTCACCCCCACCCAAAAAAAGTAGAAAATGATCAGGAACCCCTAAAACACCTAAAAACGAAGTTTGAGGCATATTTGAAATTTTTCGTTTTTTGCTGATTACTCCGCCGCCTATGCACCGATTTTCAAAATTTGTAGCAACATTACCTACTACGACCCTACACCATATCACCACCCAAATTTCATCAAAATCTATGTAGCGGTTACTGAGATTAGGAGGCTAGAAAAACGCCAACAGACAGACAGACCGACAGACCGACAGACAGACCGACGGAAATGAGTGACGTGGATTTTCGTGATGTAGGCATCATAAAACGCCCAAAAAGTGTATTATCTCAAAATCGAAAATTTTCGCGATCACAATACTCCCCTCACCTATCGGTGTGGGAAGTAAAAATCGGTGCATGGGCGGCGGAGAAATTAGCGAAAAACAAAACATTTAGAATATTCCTCAAACGTTAGACTTTTCCTTGGGTGGGATGAAATTTGGGGTGTTTGGGGGATGGGGGGTTGTAAAATTGAAAAATCTGTTGTATGCATAATAGACTACCCACTGACCTGTGAATGAAGACCTAGCGACATAAATAACTTTTTCTGCTCCATCAGAACATTGCCTTGCCTATTACAGAAATAAAAAGACAGAATTTTTTCTGGTGTGAGCATACCAGTATTGCTTTAGATCGTTCTGTATTGTGTAACGAGGAAACTGTTGAATTGATTTTAATGAAATTTTGACACAGTGTTACTACCGTGGCGAGGATGGGAAATGCTTATGGTCTTTATAAATCGTGCCAGTGGCGGCGCAAAAATAAAAAAAAACTAAAAATATAAGAACAGCTCAAACTTCGCTTTTAAGCGTTTTAGAGGTTCCTGATGATTTTATACGTTTTTTTTTGGGTGGGGATGAAATTAAGGAGGTTGGGGTGGGGGGTTGAAAAACTGAAAAATTTGTTGTATTCGCCTGTGAAGGAGGACCTACCGATAATTAATCACCTTTTCGGGTCCATCCGGACATTGCCTTGCCTATTACCGAAACTAAGGGACTTTTTCTATGTACATACGAGCATTTATTGCTTTATATCGTTTTGTATTTTGTAACGCGGACATTACTGGATTGATTCTAATGTCATTTTGACACAGTATTATTACCGTGGTGAGGATGGAAGACGCGTAGGGTTGTTAGAAATCATATCAGTGGCAGCGTAGCTATAATCAAAAAACAAAAAGTATGAAAACAGCTCAAACTTCGTTTTTAGACGTTATTGGGGTTCCTGATTATTTTCTACCTTTTTTGGGTAGGGGTGAAATTGGTGTGGTTGGGAGTAAGGGGATGTAAAAGTGCAAAATTTGTTGTATGCATAATAGACTGTCCATTTCCTGCGAGAGTGACCTAGCGGTATAAAATATACTTTTTCAGGTCCTTCCTAACGTTTCCTTGCGTATTACAGAATCCAATAGGTCTGTCTGTCGGTCTGTCGGTCGGTCGACCGGTCGGTCTGTCGGTCTGTCGTCTGTCGGTCTGTCGGTCTGTCGGTCCGTCGGTCCGTCGGTCCGTCGGTCCGTCGGTCGGTCGGTCTGTCGGTCTGTCGGTCTGTCGGTCTGTCGGTCTGTCGGTCTGTCGGTCTGTCGGTCTGTCGGTCTGTCGGTCTGTCGGTCTGTCGGTCTGTCGGTCTGTCGGTCTGTCGGTCTGTCGGTCTGTCGGTCTGTCGGTCTGTCGGTCTGTCGGTCTGTCGGTCTGTCGGTCTGTCGGTCTGTCGGTCTGTCGGTCTGTCGGTCTGTCGGTCTGTCGGTCTGTCGGTCTGTCGGTCTGTCGGTCTGTCGGTCTGTCGGTCTGTCGGTCTGTCGGTCTGTCGGTCTGTCGGTCTGTCGGTCTGTCGGTCTGTCGGTCTGTCGGTCTGTCGGTCTGTCGGTCTGTCGGTCTGTCGGTCTGTCGGTCTGTCGGTCTGTCGGTCTGTCGGTCTGTCGGTCTGTCGGTCTGTCGGTCTGTCGGTCTGTCGGTCTGTCGGTCTGTCGGTCTGTCGGTCTGTCGGTCTGTCGGTCTGTCGGTCTGTCGGTCTGTCGGTCTGTCGGTCTGTCGGTCTGTCGGTCTGTCGGTCTGTCGGTCTGTCGGTCTGTCGGTCTGTCGGTCTGTCGGTCTGTCGGTCTGTCGGTCTGTCGGTCTGTCGGTCTGTCGGTCTGTCGGTCTGTCGGTCTGTCGGTCTGTCGGTCTGTCGGTCTGTCGGTCTGTCGGTCTGTCGGTCTGTCGGTCTGTCGGTCTGTCGGTCTGTCGGTCTGTCGGTCTGTCGGTCTGTCGGTCTGTCGGTCTGTCGGTCTGTCGGTCTGTCGGTCTGTCGGTCTGTCGGTCTGTCGGTCTGTCGGTCTGTCGGTCTGTCGGTCTGTCGGTCTGTCGGTCTGTCGGTCTGTCGGTCTGTCGGTCTGTCGGTCTGTCGGTCTGTCGGTCTGTCGGTCTGTCGGTCTGTCGGTCTGTCGGTCTGTCGGTCTGTCGGTCTGTCGGTCTGTCGGTCTGTCGGTCTGTCGGTCTGTCGGTCTGTCGGTCTGTCGGTCTGTCGGTCTGTCGGTCTGTCGGTCTGTCGGTCTGTCGGTCTGTCGGTCTGTCGGTCTGTCGGTCTGTCGGTCTGTCGGTCTGTCGGTCTGTCGGTCTGTCGGTCTGTCGGTCTGTCGGTCTGTCGGTCTGTCGGTCTGTCGGTCTGTCGGTCTGTCGGTCTGTCGGTCTGTCGGTCTGTCGGTCTGTCGGTCTGTCGGTCTGTCGGTCTGTCGGTCTGTCGGTCTGTCGGTCTGTCGGTCTGTCGGTCTGTCGGTCTGTCGGTCTGTCGGTCTGTCGGTCTGTCGGTCTGTCGGTCTGTCGGTCTGTCGGTCTGTCGGTCTGTCGGTCTGTCGGTCTGTCGGTCTGTCGGTCTGTCGGTCTGTCGGTCTGTCGGTCTGTCGGTCTGTCGGTCTGTCGGTCTGTCGGTCTGTCGGTCTGTCGGTCTGTCGGTCTGTCGGTCTGTCGGTCTGTCGGTCTGTCGGTCTGTCGGTCTGTCGGTCTGTCGGTCTGTCGGTCTGTCGGTCTGTCGGTCTGTCGGTCTGTCGGTCTGTCGGTCTGTCGGTCTGTCGGTCTGTCGGTCTGTCGGTCTGTCGGTCTGTCGGTCTGTCGGTCTGTCGGTCTGTCGGTCTGTCGGTCTGTCGGTCTGTCGGTCTGTCGGTCTGTCGGTCTGTCGGTCTGTCGGTCTGTCGGTCTGTCGGTCTGTCGGTCTGTCGGTCTGTCGGTCTGTCGGTCTGTCGGTCTGTCGGTCTGTCGGTCTGTCGGTCTGTCGGTCTGTCGGTCTGTCGGTCTGTCGGTCTGTCGGTCTGTCGGTCTGTCGGTCTGTCGGTCTGTCGGTCTGTCGGTCTGTCGGTCTGTCGGTCTGTCGGTCTGTCGGTCTGTCGGTCTGTCGGTCTGTCGGTCTGTCGGTCTGTCGGTCTGTCGGTCTGTCGGTCTGTCGGTCTGTCGGTCTGTCGGTCTGTCGGTCTGTCGGTCTGTCGGTCTGTCGGTCTGTCGGTCTGTCGGTCTGTCGGTCTGTCGGTCTGTCGGTCTGTCGGTCTGTCGGTCTGTCGGTCTGTCGGTCTGTCGGTCTGTCGGTCTGTCGGTCTGTCGGTCTGTCGGTCTGTCGGTCTGTCGGTCTGTCGGTCTGTCGGTCTGTCGGTCTGTCGGTCTGTCGGTCTGTCGGTCTGTCGGTCTGTCGGTCTGTCGGTCTGTCGGTCTGTCGGTCTGTCGGTCTGTCGGTCTGTCGGTCTGTCGGTCTGTCGGTCTGTCGGTCTGTCGGTCTGTCGGTCTGTCGGTCTGTCGGTCTGTCGGTCTGTCGGTCTGTCGGTCTGTCGGTCTGTCGGTCTGTCGGTCTGTCGGTCTGTCGGTCTGTCGGTCTGTCGGTCTGTCGGTCTGTCGGTCTGTCGGTCTGTCGGTCTGTCGGTCTGTCGGTCTGTCGGTCTGTCGGTCTGTCGGTCTGTCGGTCTGTCGGTCTGTCGGTCTGTCGGTCGGTCGGTCTGTCGGTCGGTCGGTCCGTCGGTCCGTCGGTCCGTCGGTCCGTCGGTCCGTCGGTCCGTCGGTCCGTCGGTCGGTCGGTCCGTCGGTCTGTCGGTCTGTCGGTCTGTCGGTCTGTCGGTCTGTCGGTCTGTCGGTCTGTCGGTCTGTCGGTCTGTCGGTCGGTCGGTCCGTCGGTCCGTCGGTCCGTCGGTCCGTCGGTCCGTCGGTCCGTCGGTCCGTCGGTCCGTCGGTCCGTCGGTCCGTGGGAACCATTTTTATATAGGAAATCCTTAGAGATATTATGCTGGTTGTTTACTATGCTGTGGTGCAGGTATGCGTACGCTGATTGCTTCTGATCGTTCTGTATTGTGTAACGTGAAAACTATTGGATTGATTTTAACGAAAGTTTTACAAAGTATTGCTACTATGGCGAGGATGCGAAACGTTTATGGTTTTTAGAAGTTGTGTCAGTGGCGGCGCAGCAATAATAAAAAACTAAAAATATAAAAACAGCTCAAACTTTGCTTTTAGGTGTATTAGGGGTTCCTGATCATTTTCTACTTTCCTTTTTAGTAGGGGTAAAGTTGGGGTGGTTGGGTGTTGGGAGTCGTAAAAGTCAAACATCTGCTGTATTCAGTATACGTTATCTATTGACCTGTGAAGGAAAGACCTAGCGGCATAACACACTTTTTGGTCAACGGGCGATGATTTGGGCAAGGGCATCTCAAACTATAGCTTCATACTATGGGAAAATATCAGCAATATCAAATCAATATCAACATCAAAAATATCAATATCAATCAACTTGACCTCATTTTTTCGATATATAGTAGTATTCTTCCAAACTCATTCATTCATCATTTTTGCTTGACTATAAGCTTTCTAGGTATAATCAAATGAAAACCATGACACTACCAGCCGCTATGGTGCTTTCTGGTATGCCCAGGGAGCATTTTGGTGAAGACTTTTCTACTGTTTTCGACCAAGCCACCGTTCTACTCAAAAGTCCTAGTTTATCATCCACCGCTTCATTTCGATCAGCAGAAAGTGGATTCTCCTCCTTATCCTCTATAGACTCTATGGAAAGGGGCTTGGACTATTACTTAGAGGTCATCGATAAATTAGAAGAGAGGTTTAAGGTAACCATTTAAAATATTAGTTTTAAGCAATTTTATTGTCAAAAATGAACATATTATAATGAGAAGCTATACGATAGAAGAAAACCTCGGCGAAAGTCCAGCATATACACACAAATAGCAAGCAGAGCCCAGGTATGCCAATATAAATGCATCGGACGCATATAGTCGATAAGTTAACTAAGCCAGGTTGAAGAGAGAACATAATATAGTAAACAACCAGCAGAATGTCTCTGAGGATTTCCTGTATAAAAATGGTTCTCACAGAATTTGACTTTGGGATGATTTTACGGGTGTGAAATCTGGGTAGAGATGCGAAAATAAAAATATCGATACCAGTACCAATTCAATACTCTTTAGCTAAGCATAGTACATAGTACACGCCAATAGAGGCGCATTTGGTTGGTAATTATTTTCGATACCGACACCAGCTTGGAATCGCTCAAAAAGTATCTAACATAAAAATACTCGATATTAGTGCAGAAGTATCGATAGATTTCAAGTATCGAAGTATCATTAACATCCCTACAAATAATCATCCAAAAGGGGGATGCGCGTGTAATTGCCGCCAACCTGAGATATTGTGCTGATTGTTTACTATGCTGTGATGATCTTTTCGACAAGGAAAGAGAGAGGACGGAACGCGCGACTGACATTTATGTTACTAAATGGCATCAAAGATGTACCAAAGTGCCATTAAATTTACCTGTGATACGTGACTCCTGGCTCCTTCCTGCTGCTGTGGCTTTTACAACCATAAGCTGCACACCCTACCATTATGCGCATCACAATATTTTACAATGATTGGTCTTAAAAAACGCTAAATATGATAAAAAAAGGTTTTGAGAGCTGTCAAATAGCTATTCATTTTCGGTCACAGTTAATTCATATAGCATCAAATCGGCGTGCGGTATCTCCTCTGTTTCCTTATCTAAGGCTGTGATAATATCCCGTTTCTCCCACCAGTCATTGTTTAGAGCACACGCTCGCAGGGTTGACAGCTGTGGCGAATTTCTGTCAAAGTGGCGTAGTTGGCGATTCGCGAGTTTTGGGTGTGCAAGACACACCGTGAGTTGTCGACTTTTAGCTATTTCTAACTTCGATTTCATTGGCTTTCCTCTCAAAAATAAGGGCTAGCCGCATGAAGCAGCAGTATTGCACGTTATTTTACAATTGACACTTTGACCATAGTGACCCTTCAAGGAGAGAGAGCAGGGAAGTAAAATTGGTCGACCTTGGTTATCATTATGGGGCATCATTCACCTATTTCTCGCTAATGTGCATGCTCAAAATAACAATAGCCACGAAATTTGTTATTTCTGGTGATCCAAAGACGCCCCAATGTCTCAAAATAAACATTATTTAAAAAACTGCAGTTGATTCGAAAAGTTTTAAAATAAATTGATCTCACTGGGAACTCTTTTAATTGCAATCAGCTAGACAGAGAATTAATACTGAAATCTTTATTTGGTGTGGTGAAAAAACAAATTCTCGCTAATGTTTATATATTTTCATATCTACACTCATTGCCATCAATACGTTCGTGGCCACGGATATGTACATCGTTGCTTGTAGCTAATAAGGATAGCGTTGAAACAGTCCTATACTAGTTTTGTTGTAATCTCTCCGGAGTGGATCTCAATAGCTCTTAGTTTCTACAATAATATTACCCTGACCACAGGCTAATCATAGGAGATGCTTTTGCAGTTCCGCAAATGAAAAGTCACCCTCATATGTCATACTGCGCGTTTCGGTTTTGACAATTTTGATATTCACAACCGCGAGTTCGCTATTTCTGGCGATTTTTATTCATTCGTGCCAAAGTTTGGCGACTTCCGGCCATTTTCGTGCCAAAATCTAGCTACAGGCATACTGATAACCTGACAACGTCGCTCATCACAGTACCGGTTACCGGCGCCACCGGCCACCGTTGTTTTCACAAACTACACACCACTGACAGACGAAATACTCGTCAAGGTCGTTTGGGACCACGTTGCGTACTGCCATCTAACAAAAGTTATTGTAGGTACCATGAAGTACCAGAGGAACCACACCTCACACCGGATTCGCCGTCTACTGCACAAAGTTTGCACTTCATGATAGCATGTTTCATATTTTGTACAGAAACTGCACCAGATCTGGTGGCGTTTTCTATTATACCTACAATACATTATGTGCGGGAATACTAAAGTATCGTTTAGAGTGCGGTAAGGTAAGAGGCATAGTAAGAGGTAACGTAAGACGTAAGAAAATAAACCTATGGAATCAGATGAGAGTGTTTATAGTCGTAACGTAAGAAGAAACGTTACGACTATAAACACTCTCATCTGATTCCACAGGTTTATTTTCATACCTCTTACGTTACAGCACTATAAATGCACCCTTAATACTAGTCAGCTGAATGCAAAGCTGTTTTATGTTTTATGGCCATATTCCGCACTCTTCAAGGTGGATTCAGAGTCATGTAACATAGGACTTAAGAAAAAAAACATGTAAAATCATACGAGAGGGTTCATAGTGCCGTATAGCCGTAACTTAAGTCTTAACGTAAGAATTAAGAAGATTCATTTCTGAACGAACGGGACATCAAATATGAGAAACGATCTCGAGGGGAAGTCGGCCAGGAGTAGGTATACTATGTCACTTCTGGACCATTGTCATCATTTTACCTCAAAAATTTCCCCATATCTGGGGAAAATGCGGTGTTGCCACGTCAATTTTACTCTTGTAATTTCAGTAATTTTTCCCCAGATCTGGGGAAATTTTTTGGTAAAATCCAAGGTCCGACCTGGTAAATTTTAATACCATTTTTTCAGTGTTACCGCATTTTACATACCATTCATTACTTTAGATAACTGATGCATTTATTAGAGTATTTATGAAATAAAACATTTATTCCGTGATCAGGACTTAAGCCCAAACCCCTTAGACTGTGTGACAGAGACGATAACCAAGCAACCACTATAACTCGTGAGATATTATTTTCAGTAGTTAGCACATACACTTCGACTACCTATCGGTTCAATTAAATGTGTGTGCGTATGAGTAATTGTTAATACTAATTCCTGCACCAGAAAATCCAGATCCTATATATCACGTCACTGTATAAATAATATCCTACATGAACCATATGTCAAGGAAAGAATTAATAAAACAAATAATATCATTTTTTCAACTTTATTGTAAGTTTCCAACTATTAATACATAATAGCAACCACATAATAAATGTCACTCTATTGCTTAAACATATCATTCGTGAAATAGCGATAGACATATACTTAGCATAACTTCAATAGGAATGATCAGCTCATTTTGAGTGAATAATGACCCCATGGCAGTGTTTCAACAGATCCTGGTATCAAAATCCTCTTATCATCATACGGCGATAGCGCAACCTTTTCTTGAGTTGCAGAATGTATTTCATGCCTTTTGGATTGTATAAGATGTTTAACATACTTCTCCTTCCATTTTTCCAAGCATTCTACATAATCATCAAAAGCTATATCATTTTGTACTACACATTTCTTCACTCCCTTCACTTTTTTAGTTATAGCAAAGTTTGACAAATCACAATCTTTCTCATGTGTACTTCCCTTTTGATCATCATTGGTTTGACTGACTTTGTACACTTTTGATGCATACATTTTCGATCTCAGAGCAACAAAGTCTGTCATTACTTCCCCATTATTTTCATCCTTCATAAGTCCAATAACTTTCTTATTGACCTGTGGGATGTCATACTGATTATTAGTTGGATAATCAGGTGTATCGAAGTAATTATAGCAGTCTCGCTTTATAACTTCATATGGATCCTTATTACGGATTTCATATACCAGAGAATCGGTATCCGTATAAATGACAGTACAGTTTTCACCATAAACACTACGCATGTAGTTATAATGAAAATTATAAATTTGTATTTTAGATATATCTAAAACACACATACCGATATATATTGGCTTGTTGTAGAAAACATGTGTTTTATTAAGTTCAATAGCTGCTAGGTTTTCATCAAAAATAATTAAACTTTTGAATGCAGGATTTGAAATTCTTGCTTCAGCTCCATATCTTCCATCCCATTTCGTTACCAGACAAACTTTTGAGTGTTTCATCACATCTTCAATAGTTTTTCCAAAAACTGCATTATTCATCAATTTGAATAAATTTTTTTCAAATTCATTCTTCGCCTGCCTTCTCAATTCAGTATTCAAGTCAATGTACGGTTTGAGCCAAAGAGATTGTTTGAATTTCAATACTCTATGTATTTTTTTTAGAACTAGTTCATTTGCAATAGCTTGCTTGAGATTTCGATAATGTAAAACATACTTTGTTTTATCATATAGAGAAGCCATAAGTTTGGTACTACCAGAAGCAAAATCATTCATACATCTATTATCGTCTTTTACATGTGACGCCGAAAGAACTTTTGTATTTAGATGTTCTGGACAAAATGGGATATCCTTAAGTATATCATGCAAATGTTCAGGATATTCTAAGTCAACTTCTAAAATGAATCCTACTTCAGCATCATCAGACACTGACATCACATCAAAGTTTTGTATGTCCTCAACCCACTCAAATCCACCATAAGGCAAACATTCGCTCATAGATTTACCATATTGATTATTTATATCGAAATACATTAGATATGTATCAACTTTGGTTGAATCATAATTTGGGCTATATTTATTGTTAGCCTGCACACGTCGCTTTCCGCAAACTTGACTGAGACCACCACGTATACCTTTCTGAATGAATAGAACCATATCATAGTCAGTCAATAGCTCCAGTTCCTGACGAGTCGTATACAACATGCAGTCCCACGTGTAACCAGGGAGGGTATAATAATGTGCAGGATCTAGATTATAAGTACGATGGCAGCTTGAACGGAATTGTTCAAATACTTCGGCTAGGAGAATTACATCAGTTTTCAGGTATAAATCCGAATATTCACCCAAATTTCTTATACCAAATAAATTCCATACAAGTTGAGCATGCTGATATTGTTCAGCAGAAATATTCTTCTCTACAAGTCGATTGAAAAATTGATCATGAGATGGTATGTGAGGATAATTGAATTTCTCAAAGCTGTCAGTGAAGTCATATGGATATACACCCTTCTTAGTCAATAACTTGATCTGTTCCTCAGTAAATTGTGAAAACTCTGTTTTCAATATGGGATGCTCTGTCAAATAAGACGATAACTTGTCTAAGGATGAATTCATGAATTTAAAAGAGTCAATGAACCTGAATGACACTGAACTATCATCAATATTCTTGGTGAAAGATATATATTTTTCTTTAGTTATGGGGAGTAGGTCCACACGACCATCCATGACCAAAGCAATGTCTTTTATGATAAAATGAGCATCGTAGCCAGATAGGTTATGAAAAACTACAGGGATTGTATGACTATCCTTAAAATTGATGTTACAACCTTCATGAGCTGCACCACGATAATTGTCAGTAGGGAGCAGATGATTATGGTCTCTAACCTTTTTATCCTCATAATTAAAAGGCTTTTCACATATATGACAAAAATTACTTTTTTGGAAATCCTCCTCTTGAAGCGATGTCATATTGATATCGTAAGAGCACATGAAAACCGTTTCTACATTTTCGGCAAATCTTTTCAATTCTTCACACAACCATCTCATACAATCTTCACCGCGGTAAGATCTATAAAATGAAAGAGAATCATCATAGGAGCATTTAACGTAATAACCGACGCTGCACGGTATGTGTTTTTGATATTCCTTCATATCCTTTGTTGGTACAAGTATGGCTTCCATATCCGCATAAATCACAAATGGTGCTTTGCATTTATTTTTAAAGTTTTTGAACCGAAGTACTTTTTCACTCTCGCTTGGTAATTGAGGGATGCAAATGTCAGTCTTCATACAATCATCCATATGCGTGCATAACTTTTGATGTGAATAAAAGTAGTGGAAACAGCGATTACAAAAATGTTTTTTATGTCTGTTCATACTTAGTTGAGATGATACTAATCTAGATAGATCTTTTATCCAGACGTAGTGGGTCCTGAAGGGTTTATCACTTTCACCCTCAAAACTATTCTTGTACTCATCATAGTACTGATTATGGATCATTAGAAGATTAACATGTTTATCTCTTACTTTCTTGGTAAGCCTAAAAGGCACTACTGTATATTTACACATATTTAACTTTAAGGTGTATATATTTATAGATATATCATTTTGATTTTCAAAATTTTTGATCTGATGAATTGTCATTGGGAACTGTATCCCCTTCAGATTAAAAATAGAGGTATAAGAAGGGTACATAGAAGTCCTATCAGAATGTTTATCTGCAGGATACAACGCTGAAACAACTGCCCATGCAAAGCAAGCTTGATCATCATTTTTCACATTAACACAAGCTTTCTTATTCTTAATATGTGATGGGAGATCAATGTAAGAAGATCCACGCATCGGATTAAACAAGTTTATATTCACTCCCAAGTTGACAACTTTCTTCAAAGCCCATCCACTGTCCTTCTCTTGAAACTCTTGCAGCTGCTTCGTGATGGGATGCAGCACTTTGGAGTCAAACCATTCACTTATATTGGTATCTTGATAAATCGGAGAGTTTGAAGTTGTGAAGTACTTCAATTCTTTTATAACTTTATCCGCTTTTGATATTACAAATTCGCCACAAAATGAAACATTAACTTTCACAGCAGAGTTTTTCTTTAGAACATAATGTAATCTTCGCTCAAATATAGCTTTAGAATCCTCTAAAAAGTGTTTAGGGTCCTTATGCTGAAGATTTGTTATAATTCCAGTATGAATTCGATTATTGAATGCAGATTCAGAATCTTCCCAGCGAACCCGATGCTTCGCTGTTTCTCTCAATCCTCTTCCTTTTTTTATCAAGTGTTTAATTTGAGCACGGTAACTTTTAATGCTGTTTAGAGCACTTAATAATCGCTGCTTTTCTCCAATCGTCATGGCATTTCTCAAGTTATGGTTAATTTTTCGAACAGCTTTATCACATTCGTGTAAACCAACTTCAATTTCTCCCCAATTTCCTGTAGTTGATAGCACATCAATTAAATTTCGAATTTTTTCAGTTAGTCCTTTTAACCAGTACATCCTGCTTCAACGACTGCACTTTATGAACTGAATGTGATCTTAGCAGCGAGCTCTATATATAGTACAATTTTGCAGAACTGCCAACCTATAAAAAAATGTTTGTCCTTAAGATTCACCTCTCTCAAAATTTGTAGTAAGAAACTTGAATATGTTTTCAAAATGAGCAACCAGAGAGCACTGCAGACCTCAAAACAATCGATTAGGATGAAAAAGCACTATTGCAAGGTTTAACGCTAATACCATTTTTGACTGAAAACTTGAGTGCTACAGGGATTTTTTTAGGGCGCAACAGAACTTTTCCTTTGGACACGTTTTGCAAAAGTATTATACTTGCTAATTTCAATAAGCAACCGCTAGCTTATATGTCTATGGTTTACATAATGATTTAATTGGAAGGTATGACCAAAGCAGACAAAGAAGAAACTCAAATCAAATAGACATCCAACATTTAAAACCTAGGCCGCAAGACGGTTCTTTGATAGCCATCAGACAACAATTTTCCTCTAACCATGTTTTATGAAAACATGCGGTTGACACTACACGTACTCAACTCAATAGGTGACAGCCCGGTTTGTAAGCGAGTCTGACAGACACCCTAAGTTTTCAGTACTTCTCCCACAGTGTGGTACCTGCAGTAAATGCAGCTCGACCAAGAGGTCGACTCAATCCTGCAAGCTCATCTGAATAGCTCCTGCTGTTACAGCTTTTGCTGCTGCTGCTCCAACTGCTACTGCTGCTGCCCCTATTGGTACAACTGCTATTACTGTTCCTGTTGCTGCTGCTCGTGCTGCTGATACAGCTTTTCTCTGCTCCTGCTGATACAGCTACTGTTACAGCTACTCGTGCTGATGCTACTGCTAAAGCTCCTGCTTTTCCCACTCGTACAGCTGCGGCTGCCGCTCGTGCTGCTACAGCTGCTCTGTCGCTGCTTCTGACTAGCTCAAAGAGAAGCAGATACCCCTAATCTGGAAAAAATATCCAGACTGTATTTATAACGTTACAATATTTATATTTCGAGTGAAACTTTGTTATTATCAAGCAAGAATGTTTTATACTGCAATAACAGAATCCTCTTTTGTATACGCGAATCTCTGTATCAAGTCGGCTCTATTTATAATTGTCTTTTTGTACTTAACATATTCCACACTATTTCAAGCCAGAGATAATGCATACTGATTTATTTCGAACCATAACGTAAGGTAATCACACTGCATACTTATACCGTTCAAATGAACAAGAAATTCATCTCAAAATTCATTGCCCTGTATTAGGACATACTATTGTTAACAACAAGTATTTCACTCACTATACATGAAATAAAAAACACAACACTTCATTAAACGTAATCATGCTGATTGGAAGTACTATTATAACTATTGTGCCTGCTAGTCTGAACAAAAAAAAAAAAACGTTGAGTCATCAGGAACTTATTATATATAAAAATGGCTATAACTCATAACTGTCTATCCATCGTACGCCTATGTCACGATAGTTGTGTGGGTGAATATCTCTGTGATCAAAGTGAATTTTTCGCTGTTTCTGGCGCATAAAAAAATCGACTGTGAGTACTGGATTCTTCACAAATAGTCAATCAGTCACTACGATTGTTTGCATACTTCTAGTTGTCAGATTTCGGCAGATATTTGTGCCAAAACATAATTGCAATCGTAAACAATCCACCGATTGCGAAGGAATTTGTACCAGTGGCGTATACACTATATATATTGATATTCAGTTTTATTGCTCCAAAATGCCTGTTAGATCATACTGCAAGTGCTGCAATCAAATGTGTGACAGTCATCTTTTGGTGACGTGCTGCGTTTGCAAAGAAAAGTACAAGCACTCATGTGTTGAAGTTACCACCAACGAATTGAGAACGGTCAATGCGAATAAAGGATATGACTGGACATGTAGGGACTGTAGGACCATTGGTAAAGACATAAAGGACTTAAAAGCACTAATAATACAGCTGCAAAATGACATAAAAGATCTCAAGGCAGAAAACGCTCGAATAGCCGACTCGCCAGGGTTGGATTTTGAAGATGTCATTGAAGAAATATCAGAGAGACAAAAACGTAAAAGCAACATCATACTATTTAATGTTGAAGAACCTGACCAAAAAAAATCTGTTAGAGATCAGACAGAAAGCGACATGAATGTGACAACGAGTATATTGACCACGATTGCACCCGATATATCGTTAGCTAATGCAAAAGTGGTAAGACTGGGCCGATTTGCAGCAACCAAGGTCCGACCAGTTAAAATTATTTTAAATAAGCCTGAAGATGCTCGTAAAATACTAATAAATTCCAAGAAACTGAAGAATCATAACGTTCACAACAAGATCAATGTGTCTGCTGATCGCACCAGAAGACAACTCGATCATTACAAAAGGCTTAAGCAGGAACTCCTCAACAGACACGCAACTGGGGACACAAATTGCCGTATAAAGTATATCAATGATATTCCAAGAATCGTCCAGTTAAACTAAAGGTGCCCAACAGTGAGAAGGCAGATCTAGTTACAGCATACTACCAAAATACAAGAGGCCTTAACAGCAAAATTAATGAATTTTACGCCAGTGTCAGCGACCACGAGTTCCAAATCGTTGCACTCAGTGAAACCTGGTTGAAACCTGACGTTAACTCTTGCGAGCTGTTCCCGAACTACTATGATGTTTACCGGAGCGATCGCAAGTGCAGCCGCATTGGTTTATCTACTGGGGGTGGTGTGTTGTTGGCTGTGGATCAGACTCTTAGGGCCGAAAGAGTAAACACTCCGCAGTTTGATGAGCAGTTTCCTGATATTGACTTTTTGATGTGTAAGTTAATTACTTCCTTTTACGTCATGTACATTATCGTGCTATACATTCCTCCCCAGATTACATATGAAACGTACGAACACTTTTTTGAAGTACTTGAAAGGCTACCTCAGTTACAGTCTAAGCGTGTTTTGATCATGGGTGATTTTAATTGTACAAACTTCGTAGATAATAATTTAGAAGATAGGAAAACTAGTATAATCTTAAACTTTTTAAACTTTGTAAATATTAGTCAGTACAACAATGTACTTAATAACTATGATAGACTGCTAGATTTGGTGGCCAGTAACCTGAACGTAACTGTTTTACACGAAAGTTTGCCTTTGGTGAATGAGGATCCATATCATCCTGCTTTATCGTTTACTTTGTCAGTAGGTGATAAAGGGGAAAATAAGTTCAATCAAAATAGCGACTATAAGAAATACAATTTTAGGAAAGCCAACTTTCCGTCGCTATACAATGAACTGTTGCACACTGACTGGAACTTTCTCCAAATAGTAACAGAGGCTTATCAGGCGGTAGATATTTTTTATAACAAATTGTATTCGATTATCGATCAACATGTGCCTACAACTAAAAATTTCAGTCACAAGTATCCAGTTTGGTATACAAGCGAGATGATTCAACTTGTAAAAGAAAAGGCTAAGGTCCACAAAAGATACACGGCAACAAAGAACGCTATGATCTATCAAGAGTTTAGTAGACTTAGAGCTGCTTTCAAACAAAAAAGTAAACAGGCCTATAACAATTACATACGTAGTATCCAAGACCAGATACCTCAGGATCCAAGACTATTCTGGAGTTTTGTTCATAACAAAAATAATACGTCTAGAATACCATGCAAAATGTACTATCAAAATAACTCATATAGTGATCCTGAAGGTATAGTTAATGCATTTGCTGACTTTTTTGAGAGCGTATTTTCTATGCCTACACCAACAAATAATAATAGTATGGATATATATCAGAACAATTGCTTAGGAATAAGTAAGGAACCAATAACGGAAGAAGAGATTGTCATAGCGAGTAAAAGGCTCAAAAACAAGTTCACATCAGGATCTGATCAAATACCCTCGTTCTGCGTAAAGGACTGTGTAAATGTATTCGCAAAGCCATTAAAAGTAATATTTAACTTAATTTTAAGGACCTCAAAGTTCCCTGATATGTGGAAAGTGGCCAAAGTGTGTCCTATACACAAGTCGCAGGAACGTACTCAAGTGTCGAATTACAGGTCAATACTAATTTTAAACAATTTTTGTAAACTTCTAGAAATCGTACTCTATAATCGTATCTACCCATTAGTCAAGAATAGCATATCAGAATGTCAGCATGGATTCATGAAGTCTAGATCCACAGTAACGAATCTAGCAACTCTGAGTCAGTTTTTGTGTGAAGAGCTTGATAATAGAGGACAAGTGGATGTAATCTACACTGATTTCTCTAAGGCGTTTGACCGTGTTAGTCATAAAAAACTTCTGCACAAACTATCAATGCTTGGCTTTGATGATTGCTACATAACCCTTTTCGAGTCATATCTCTGTGACAGAAGCCAATATGTTTATCATAATGGTTTCCGTTCACGGACGTATGTAGCGGCGAGTGGTGTTCCACAAGGATCGAATTTGGGACCATTGTTGTTCATCTTGTTTGTAAACGACTTGTGCAATTCACTTAATTGCGAAAGACTCATGTTTGCTGATGATTTGAAATTGTACACTTCTGTCACGTCTCTCGACGACTGTAAAGAGCTTCAACGTCAGTTAAATCATTTGAGTCAATGGTGTATCAACAACGATCTATATCTTAATGTATCAAAATGTAAAATTGTAACATTTAGTCGTAAGTGCAACAACTTTTTGTTCCCATACTCTGTTGGTAGCGTAAAGTTAGATAGAGTTGATACAATAAGAGACCTCGGAGTATACTTTGATCATAAATTGAAATTTGATTATCACATAAATCACATGATATTGAGTTCATATAAGGTATATGGGTTCCTTATTAGAAACTGTAAGGGCTTCAATAATATCTCAGTTACTTTAACGCTTTACAAGACCTTAGTTTTGAGCAGATTGGAATATGGGTCGCTCATATGGAACCCCATTTACAACACTTATAAGCAGGCCATTGAAAAAGTCCAAAAAAAGCTATTGAAATATCTGTGTTTCAAAATCGATGGCGTTTATCCACTTCGAGGTAGTGACTACACAGAGATGCTTAACAGATTTGACATGACATCCTTGGAAATGAGGAGAACTCAAAATTCAGTTTTATTCATGTATAAACTTCTACACAACATTATTGACTGTCCAGATTTATTATCCAAAGTTTGTATCTTAATTCCAAGGATGTCAGCCAGATCTAGCATGAGCTTCTATTGTACTAGAGCTCAAACAAATCTACTATCGAAAGCACCAGTTAACCTAATGTGTCTTAATTCTAATAAAATATCAGACATATGTGATATTTTCGCTTGCACTCTGAATGAGGTCCTTATCGCTATTAAAAATATTTTCCACTGAGGCTACTTATTCAAATTTATTAGTCTTATATAAGGTTTAGGCGTAATAGTAATGGGTTTTAGATAAGATTGCTCTGTAAATGGTACAATCTACTGTTGGGCAATAAAGCTTTATTATTATTATTATTATTATTATTAACTGGAAATATCGACAAATATAAATGAAAAAATTCTACCCTAGCAAACTCTGTCTCTGATTACAGCTATAGAAATATCGTATATTTATAAAGTTTCATGATATTTCATGATATTTTTTTTTCTGAAACTTACGCCCGCCTGATATGACAAAAAAACAGCAAAATCCAAGTAGGTGTATTTCCATATTTTTTTCACATATTGAGGAGGAACAATTTAAACTTGCTAAGTCGAAGCTTCCTTAAGTCTTACTTTGTTACTTATCAGTCTAAACGGAAAAGTCCAACAAAGCATAAATTTTCATGAGAAATGCCAATAACCCGTAAACGGCATGAGATTTCCAAAACATAAATGAAAAAATCCCCCCACAATCCACCAGTACTTGTTGCATCTAAAGAATCGAATACCATTGTAAGATCTTTGGTTTTTGCAAAACTCTACATACAAAACAGAAGGACCATGTAAGACCCAGCAATACTTATCGCACATTTGAATTAAATAGTACACCATTTTTAACCTAAGAATAATACCAAATTCCCCACCTTTTATTACTATCACGATATTTTTTCATGTATTGAATATCAAGAATTTATTTCATCCTGCTAGCTCAGATTATCATTCTACATTCTACCTTACTTTGATATCTACTAGTCTGATAAGAAAAGCGCTAAGTCCAGAAAATTTTGATTTTTTCATAAAAATGCTCATAACTCGTGAACGACGTGAAATATCGAAAAAATAAATGAAAAAATCTCCCCGCAACGCCTGGTTCTCGTTACATCTAAAGAATCGAATACCATTGTCAGACTTTTGATTTTTTGCAAAAATGACCCCCACCCCTCTATACACAATACAGAAGGACGATGTAAGACCCAGCAACACTTATCACGCAACTGAATTAAAATAGTACCCTTTTCTTTATCAAAAAAAAATACCCCCCACCCCCTACCCCTTCCAGCCCACAAATGAGAAAAGTAAATGATTTTATATTATTACCATATTTTTTGCGTATTGAGTATAAAGCATTCATTTTATCCTACCAACTCAGATTATTATTGCACCTTTGATACCTACTATGTTTGAAAAGCGCTAAGTCCCGAAAATCCTAATTTTTTTCATAAAACCGCTCATAACTCGTAAACGGCTTGAGATATCAGAAAAATAAATGGAAAAATCTCCCCACTACCCCTGGTTCTGCTTGCTTATAAAGAATCGAACTCCATTATCAGATGTTTTGATTTTTGCAAAAAATAACCCCCTACCCCTCTACTCAGTTCTACGCAGAATAAAGAAGAACCATGCCAGCAACACTTATCACACATCTGAATTAAATAGTACACCTTTTTTTATCCTAAAAAATACCCAACCCCCCTCCCAACCCCTACCCCACCCACCCCACTTGTGAGAAAAGTAAATAATTTTATATTATTACCATATTTTTGTGCCTTGAGTATGAAGCATCCATTTTATCCTACCAACTGAGATTATTACTATACCTTTGATACCTACTGTTTGATCAAAAAAGCGCTAAGTCCAGAAAATCTTGATTTTTTCATAAAAATGCTCATAACTCGTAAACGGCACGATATATCGAAAAAATAAATGAAAAAATCTCCCCGCAACGCCTGGTTCTCGTTGCATCTAAAGAATCGAATACCAGTGTCAGACTTTTGATTTTTTGGAAAAATGACCCCCACCCCTCTATACACAATACAGAAAAACCATAATGAGACGCAGCGACGCTGCTGACAGATGCATGTTAAATAGTACATACTATACTTATGAACTTTTCTGAAACCAAAAGAAAAAGACCAAAATACACCCCCATTCTAACTCCCCCTCTCCCACCCCTGTTAACATCTTTTCCGCACACACAAAAAATACCACTGTACAATACCACCTGATTAATCACTAAAGCCCCACCAGAGAGGAGAACTTACCACAATCACTTCACAACACACTCTGAACCATAGTTCGATCCCCCTCCCTTAGATATATGTATATGTAAGCGTAGTATATCCTCCCACCACCGTCTTAGAATACAATTAAACCTCTCTGCAAGATGAAGGGCTTGCAAATAAATAAATGTAAAAACATCACATTTCACTTACCTGATACTACCGAAGTACTGGAGAAACTAAGCAGAACCACTATTAAACACATACTGAGATATATTCACAGTCATCGCGCTTTTATACTTCTCAGAGACAACGCCACTTACTGAAAAATACTTTCCAGACTCAAAGCAGCTCGAATAACGCCAAATACATACAAAACAGTTTTCAGTCTTTGCTTTCTGTTCAGAAAAGCATTTACACATCAGGCCAGTGCAAGTACAACATCAAGTTCAAAGACTGAAAACTGTTTTGTATGTATTTGGCGTTATTCGAGCTGCTTTGAGTCTGGAAAGTATTTTTCAGTAAGTGGCGTTGTCTCTGAGAAGTATAAAAGCGCGATGACTGTGAATATATCTCAGTATGTGTTTAATAGTGGTTCTGCTTAGTTTCTCCAGTACTTCGGTAGTATCAGGTAAGTGAAATGTGATGTTTTTACATTTATTTATTTGCAAGCCCTTCATCTTGCAGAGAGGTTTAATTGTATTCAAAGACGGTGGTGGGAGGATATACTACGCTTACATATACATATATCTAAGGGAGGGGGATCGAACTATGGTTCAGAGTGTGTTGTGAAGTGATTGTGGTAAGTTCTCCTCTCTGGTGGGGCTTTAGTGATTAATCAGGTGGTACTGTACAGTGGTATTTTTTGTGTGTGCGGAAAAGATGTTAACAGGGGTGGGAGAGGGGGAGTTAGAATGGGGGTGTATTTTGGTCTTTTTCTTTTGGTTTCAGAAAAGTTCATAAGTATAGTATGTACTATTTAACATGCATCTGTCAGCAGCGTCGCTGCGTCTCATTATGGTTTTTCTGTATTGTGTATAGAGGGGTGGGGGTCATTTTTCCAAAAAATCAAAAGTCTGACACTGGTATTCGATTCTTTAGATGCAACGAGAACCAGGCGTTGCGGGGAGATTTTTTCATTTATTTTTTCGATATATCGTGCCGTTTACGAGTTATGAGCATTTTTATGAAAAAATCAAGATTTTCTGGACTTAGCGCTTTTTTGATCAAACAGTAGGTATCAAAGGTATAGTAATAATCTCAGTTGGTAGGATAAAATGGATGCTTCATACTCAAGGCACAAAAATATGGTAATAATATAAAATTATTTACTTTTCTCACAAGTGGGGTGGGTGGGGTAGGGGTTGGGAGGGGGGTTGGGTATTTTTTAGGATAAAAAAAGGTGTACTATTTAATTCAGATGTGTGATAAGTGTTGCTGGCATGGTTCTTCTTTATTGTGCGTAGAACTGAGTAGAGGGGTAGGGGGTTATTTTTTGCAAAAATCAAAACATCTGATAATGGAGTTCGATTCTTTATAAGCAAGCAGAACCAGGGGTAGTGGGGAGATTTTTCCATTTATTTTTCTGATATCTCAAGCCGTTTACGAGTTATGAGCGGTTTTATGAAAAAAATTAGGATTTTCGGGACTTAGCGCTTTTCAAACATAGTAGGTATCAAAGGTGCAATAATAATCTGAGTTGGTAGGATAAAATGAATGCTTTATACTCAATACGCAAAAAATATGGTAATAATATAAAATCATTTACTTTTCTCATTTGTGGGCTGGAAGGGGTAGGGGGTGGGGGGTATTTTTTTTTGATAAAGAAAAGGGTACTATTTTAATTCAGTTGCGTGATAAGTGTTGCTGGGTCTTACATCGTCCTTCTGTATTGTGTATAGAGGGGTGGGGGTCATTTTTGCAAAAAATCAAAAGTCTGACAATGGTATTCGATTCTTTAGATGTAACGAGAACCAGGCGTTGCGGGGAGATTTTTTCATTTATTTTTTCGATATTTCACGTCGTTCACGAGTTATGAGCATTTTTATGAAAAAATCAAAATTTTCTGGACTTAGCGCTTTTCTTATCAGACTAGTAGATATCAAAGTAAGGTAGAATGTAGAATGATAATCTGAGCTAGCAGGATGAAATAAATTCTTAATATTCAATACATGAAAAAATATCGTGATAGTAATGAAAGGTGGGGAATTTGGTATTATTCTTAGGTTAAAAATGGTGTACTATTTAATTCAAATGTGCGATAAGTATTGCTGGGTCTTACATGGTCCTTCTGTTTTGTATGTAGAGTTTTGCAAAAACCAAAGATCTTACAATGGTATTCGATTCTTTAGATGCAACAAGTACTGGTGGATTGTGGGGGGATTTTTTCATTTATGTTTTGGAAATCTCATGCCGTTTACGGGTTATTGGCATTTCTCATGAAAATTTATGCTTTGTTGGACTTTTCCGTTTAGACTGATAAGTAACAAAGTAAGACTTAAGGAAGCTTCGACTTAGCAAGTTTAAATTGTTCCTCCTCAATATGTGAAAAAAATATGGAAATACACCTACTTGGATTTTGTTGTTTTTTTGTCATATCAGGCGGGCGTAAGTTTCAGAAAAAAAAAATATCATGAAATATCATGAAACTTTATAAATATACGATATTTCTATAGCTGTAATCAGAGACAGAGTTTGCTAGGGTAGAATTTTTTCATTTATATTTGTCGATATTTCCAGTTATGAGTTATAGCCATTTTTATATATAATAAGTTCCTGATGACTCAACGTTTTTTTTTTTTGTTCAGACTAGCAGGTACAATAGTTATAATAGTACTTCCAATCAGCATGATTACGTTTAATGAAGTGTTGTGTTTTTTATTTCATGTATAGTGAGTGAAATACTTGTTGTTAACAATAGTATGTCCTAATACAGGGCAATGAATTTTGAGATGAATTTCTTGTTCATTTGAACGGTATAAGTATGCAGTGTGATTACCTTACGTTATGGTTCGAAATAAATCAGTATGCATTTGCCGACTTGATACAGAGATTCGCGTATACAAAAGAGGATTCTGTTATTGCAGTATAAAACATTCTTGCTTGATAATAACAAAGTTTCACTCGAAATATAAATATTGTAACGTTATAAATACAGTCTGGATATTTTTTCCAGATTAGGGGTATCTGCTTCTCTTTGAGCTAGTCAGAAGCAGCGACAGAGCAGCTGTAGCAGCACGAGCGGCAGCCGCAGCTGTACGAGTGGGAAAAGCAGGAGCTTTAGCAGTAGCATCAGCACGAGTAGCTGTAACAGTAGCTGTATCAGCAGGAGCAGAGAAAAGCTGTATCAGCAGCACGAGCAGCAGCAACAGGAACAGTAATAGCAGTTGTACCAATAGGGGCAGCAGCAGTAGCAGTTGGAGCAGCAGCAGCAAAAGCTGTAACAGCAGGAGCTATTCAGATGAGCTTGCAGGATTGAGTCGACCTCTTGGTCGAGCTGCATTTAGTAACGCAACACTAGGTCTATACAGCGCTCAGGCTAAATAAGAAGTGATTCTACTGTCGACTGTTAATAATAGGTAAGTTTTTATCTCAATAAAGTAATGATGGAACACACCTTATCTGGTGCTTCAATTAGCTGCTCCTTTGAAGATCAGAATAATTTATTTTTTATGAGGCTCCTTCGGGTATAAAGGGATGGTCGACTTTTTTCCTGCCGGAAGACACGTCAGGTACCACACTGTGGGAGAAGTACTGTAAACTTAAGGTGTCTGTTAGACTCGCTTACAAACCGGGCTGTCACCTATTGAGTTGAGTACGTATAGTGTCAACCGCATGTTTTTTTTTTAAACATGGTTAGAGGAAAATTGTTGCCTGATGGCTATCAAAGAACCGTCTTGCGGCCTCAGTGGTAAAACGTACTATGAATGCTAAGAGATTTTGGTAAATCTGAAAAATCACTGAAGCACTATCATGAGCATTGTAATGTTAATCGCTTATTTTGATATTAAATGACTAATCAGGCTCCTTTGGGTATAAAGGGATGGTCGACTTTTTTCCAGTCGGGAGGCACGCCAGGTACCACACTGTGGGAGAAGTACTGAAAACTTAGGGTGTCTGTCAGACTCGCTTACAAACCGGGCTGTCACCTATTGAGTTGAGTACGTGTAGTGTCAACCGCATGTTTTCATAAAACATGGTTAGAGGAAAATTGTTGTCTGATGGCTATCAAAGAACCGTCTTGCGGCCTAGGTTTTAAATGTTGGATGTCTATTTGATTTGAGTTTCTTCTTTGTCTGCTTTGGTCATACCTTCCAATTAAATCATTATGTAAACCATAGACATATAAGCTAGCGGTTGCTTATTGAAATTAGCAAGTATAATACTTTTGCAAAACGTGTCCAAAGGAAAAGTTCTGTTGCGCCCTAAAAAAATCCCTGTAGCACTCAAGTTTTCAGTCAAAAATGGTATTAGCGTTAAACCTTGCAATAGTGCTTTTTCATCCTAATCGATTGTTTTGAGGTCTGCAGTGCTCTCTGGTTGCTCATTTTGAAAACATATTCAAGTTTCTTACTACAAATTTTGAGAGAGGTGAATCTTAAGGACAAACATTTTTTTATAGGTTGGCAGTTCTGCAAAATTGTACTATATATAGAGCTCGCTGCTAAGATCACATTCAGTTCATAAAGTGCAGTCGTTGAAGCAGGATGTACTGGTTAAAAGGACTAACTGAAAAAATTCGAAATTTAATTGATGTGCTATCAACTACAGGAAATTGGGGAGAAATTGAAGTTGGTTTACACGAATGTGATAAAGCTGTTCGAAAAATTAACCATAACTTGAGAAATGCCATGACGATTGGAGAAAAGCAGCGATTATTAAGTGCTCTAAACAGCATTAAAAGTTACCGTGCTCAAATTAAACACTTGATAAAAAAAGGAAGAGGATTGAGAGAAACAGCGAAGCATCGGGTTCGCTGGGAAGATTCTGAATCTGCATTCAATAATCGAATTCATACTGGAATTATAACAAATCTTCAGCATAAGGACCCTAAACACTTTTTAGAGGATTCTAAAGCTATATTTGAGCGAAGATTACATTATGTTCTAAAGAAAAACTCTGCTGTGAAAGTTAATGTTTCATTTTGTGGCGAATTTGTAATATCAAAAGCGGATAAAGTTATAAAAGAATTGAAGTACTTCACAACTTCAAACTCTCCGATTTATCAAGATACCAATATAAGTGAATGGTTTGACTCCAAAGTGCTGCATCCCATCATGAAGCAGCTGCAAGAGTTTCAAGAGAAGGACAGTGGATGGGCTTTGAAGAAAGTTGTCAACTTGGGAGTGAATATAAACTTGTTTAATCCGATGCGTGGATCTTCTTACATTGATCTCCCATCACATATTAAGAATAAGAAAGCTTGTGTTAATGTGAAAAATGATGATCAAGCTTGCTTTGCATGGGCAGTTGTTTCAGCGTTGTATCCTGCAGATAAACATTCTGATAGGACTTCTATGTACCCTTCTTATACCTCTATTTTTAATCTGAAGGGGATACAGTTCCCAATGACAATTCATCAGATCAAAAATTTTGAAAATCAAAATGATATATCTATAAATATATACACCTTAAAGTTAAATATGTGTAAATATACAGTAGTGCCTTTTAGGCTTACCAAGAAAGTAAGAGATAAACATGTTAATCTTCTAATGATCCATAATCAGTACTATGATGAGTACAAGAATAGTTTTGAGGGTGAAAGTGATAAACCCTTCAGGACCCACTACGTCTGGATAAAAGATCTATCTAGATTAGTATCATCTCAACTAAGTATGAACAGACATAAAAAACATTTTTGTAATCGCTGTTTCCACTACTTTTATTCACATCGAAAGTTATGCACGCATATGGATGATTGTATGAAGACTGACATTTGCATCCCTCAATTACCAAGCGAGAGTGAAAAAGTACTTCGGTTCAAAAACTTTAAAAATAAATGCAAAGCACCATTTGTGATTTATGCGGATATGGAAGCCATACTTGTACCAACAAAGGATATGAAGGAATATCAAAAACACATACCGTGCAGCGTCGGTTATTACGTTAAATGCTCCTATGATGATTCTCTTTCATTTTATAGATCTTACCGCGGTGAAGATTGTATGAGATGGTTGTGTGAAGAATTGAAAAGATTTGCCGAAAATGTAGAAACGGTTTTCATGTGCTCTTACGATATCAATATGACATCGCTTCAAGAGGAGGATTTCCAAAAAAGTAATTTTTGTCATATATGTGAAAAGCCTTTTAATTATGAGGCTAAAAAGGTTAGAGACCATAATCATCTGCTCCCTACTGACAATTATCGTGGTGCAGCTCATGAAGGTTGTAACATCAATTTTAAGGATAGTCATACAATCCCTGTAGTTTTTCATAACCTATCTGGCTACGATGCTCATTTTATCATAAAAGACATTGCTTTGGTCATGGATGGTCGTGTGGACCTACTCCCCATAACTAAAGAAAAATATATATCTTTCACCAAGAATATTGATGATAGTTCAGTGTCATTCAGGTTCATTGACTCTTTTAAATTCATGAATTCATCCTTAGACAAGTTATCGTCTTATTTGACAGAGCATCCCATATTGAAAACAGAGTTTTCACAATTTACTGAGGAACAGATCAAGTTATTGACTAAGAAGGGTGTATATCCATATGACTTCACTGACAGCTTTGAGAAATTCAATTATCCTCACATACCATCTCATGATCAATTTTTCAATCGACTTGTAGAGAAGAATATTTCTGCTGAACAATATCAGCATGCTCAACTTGTATGGAATTTATTTGGTATAAGAAATTTGGGTGAATATTCGGATTTATACCTGAAAACTGATGTAATTCTCCTAGCCGAAGTATTTGAACAATTCCGTTCAAGCTGCCATCGTACTTATAATCTAGATCCTGCACATTATTATACCCTCCCTGGTTACACGTGGGACTGCATGTTGTATACGACTCGTCAGGAACTGGAGCTATTGACTGACTATGATATGGTTCGATTCATTCAGAAAGGTATACGTGGTGGTCTCAGTCAAGTTTGCGGAAAGCGACGTGTGCAGGCTAACAATAAATATAGCCCAAATTATGATTCAACCAAAGTTGATACATATCTAATGTATTTCGATATAAATAATCAATATGGTAAATCTATGAGCGAATGTTTGCCTTATGGTGGATTTGAGTGGGTTGAGGACATACAAAACTTTGATGTGATGTCAGTGTCTGATGATGCTGAAGTAGGATTCATTTTAGAAGTTGACTTAGAATATCCTGAACATTTGCATGATATACTTAAGGATATCCCATTTTGTCCAGAACATCTAAATACAAAAGTTCTTTCGGCGTCACATGTAAAAGACGACAATAGATGTATGAATGATTTTGCTTCTGGTAGTACCAAACTTATGGCTTCTCTATATGATAAAACAAAGTATGTTTTACATTATCGAAATCTCAAGCAAGCTATTGCAAATGAACTAGTTCTAAAAAAATACATAGAGTATTGAAATTCAAACAATCTCTTTGGCTCAAACCGTACATTGACTTGAATACTGAATTGAGAAGGCAGGCGAAGAATGAATTTGAAAAAAATTTATTCAAATTGATGAATAATGCAGTTTTTGGAAAAACTATTGAAGATGTGATGAAACACTCAAAAGTTTGTCTGGTAACGAAATGGGATGGAAGATATGGAGCTGAAGCAAGAATTTCAAATCCTGCATTCAAAAGTTTAATTATTTTTGATGAAAACCTAGCAGCTATTGAACTTAATAAAACACATGTTTTCTACAACAAGCCAATATATATCGGTATGTGTGTTTTAGATATATCTAAAATACAAATTTATAATTTTCATTATAACTACATGCGTAGTGTTTATGGTGAAAACTGTACTGTCATTTATACGGATACCGATTCTCTGGTATATGAAATCCGTAATAAGGATCCATATGAAGTTATAAAGCGAGACTGCTATAATTACTTCGATACACCTGATTATCCAACTAATAATCAGTATGACATCCCACAGGTCAATAAGAAAGTTATTGGACTTATGAAGGATGAAAATAATGGGGAAGTAATGACAGACTTTGTTGCTCTGAGATCGAAAATGTATGCATCAAAAGTGTACAAAGTCAGTCAAACCAATGATGATCAAAAGGGAAGTACACATGAGAAAGATTGTGATTTGTCAAACTTTGCTATAACTAAAAAAGTGAAAGGAGTGAAGAAATGTGTAGTACAAAATGATATAACTTTTGATGATTATGTAGAATGCTTGGAAAAATGGAAGGAGAAGTATGTTAAACAACATCTTATACAATCCAAAAGGCATGAAATACATTCTGCAACTCAAGAAAAGGTCGCGCTATCGCCGTATGATGATAAGAGGATTTTGATACCAGGATCTGTTGAAACACTGCCATGGGGTCATTATTCACTCAAAATGAGCTGATCATTCCTATTGAAGTTATGCTAAGTATATGTCTATCGCTATTTCACGAATGATATGTTTAAGCAATAGAGTGACATTTATTATGTGGTTGCTATTATGTATTAATAGTTGGAAACTTACAATAAAGTTGAAAAAATGATATTATTTGTTTTATTAATTCTTTCCTTGACATATGGTTCATGTAGGATATTATTTATACAGTGACGTGATATATAGGATCTGGATTTTCTGGTGCAGGAATTAGTATTAACAATTACTCATACGCACACACATTTAATTGAACCGATAGGTAGTCGAAGTGTATGTGCTAACTACTGAAAATAATATCTCACGAGTTATAGTGGTTGCTTGGTTATCGTCTCTGTCACACAGTCTAAGGGGTTTGGGCTTAAGTCCTGATCACGGAATAAATGTTTTATTTCATAAATACTCTAATAAATGCATCAGTTATCTAAAGTAATGAATGGTATGTAAAATGCGGTAACACTGAAAAAATGGTATTAAAATTTACCAGGTCGGACCTTGGATTTTACCAAAAAATCTCCCCAGATCTGGGGAAAAATTACTGAAATTACAAGAGTAAAATTGACGTGGCAACACCGCATTTTCCCCAGATATGGGGAAATTTTTGAGGTAAAATGATGACAATGGTCCAGAAGTGACATAGTATACCTACTGCCAGGATCGCTAGCCATTGTGAAGAAAACACGCGGGAAGTTCGAAATATGCTCCCGAAATACTTCTTAAGTCTGAAGTAAACAAAATTGATCTTTCTTACGGCATCGGGTGAAGTCGGCCGTGGTTGCCAAAATGAATGCAATCGCCATAGGCTGGCGTTGGACATGTGATCAACGGGTTGAATTGCTGGCAGGTGATTTGAATACATTTGTGCAAAACGTCACAAAAAGTATTGCAGGCCCGGACCAAGTCGTGCAGGAACGAATGGGGATTACAGGAATGCAGTTAGGTTGCAATGGTTTATTGAAGGAGTACGGGCACGTACCAGTATATTAGACCACATTGGCATATTACAGTTGTTCTACATTTACATGCAAATCTGGCGCCACTGCGCCAGCCATGTAGAAATAAAATAATGGTCCTGAACGGAGTATGTGTACCGTTGTGAGGTTCTAGGTATGAACTGTTGGTGCTTGGGCTGTTCGGCCGGCGTCGACACGCTCCACCGCCTTGGTGTCGGCGTGCTTCTCTGCTTGACGTTTCGCCAACACGAGTGGTCGGCATTCTCAGAAGCTGATGTCACCTGTTCGGCCTGTTCCGAGAGTCTGCCGTATGCCGTAACGTAAGACTTAACGCAAGACGTAAGAAATTCATTCCCTAAAGTAACGGGACATCAAATGAGAAGCGATCTCGGGTGGAAGTCGGTCAGGATCGCTAGACATCGTGAAGAAAACACGCGGGAAGTTCGAAATATGCTCTCGAAATACTTCTTACGTCTGAAATAAATCAAATTTATATTTCTTACGGCATCGGGTGAATTCGGCCATGCTCGCCAAAATGAATGCAATCTCTATAGGCTGGTGTTGGACATGTGATCAAAGATTTGAATCACCGACGGGTGATTTGAACCGACTTTTTTTCAAAAAACGTTTGCACACCAAGTCTTGCAGGCCCGGACAAGGTCATGCAGGACCGGCCTATATATTTTTACATGAACAAGGAAAGGAATGGTTACACCGGGCAGACTATGCACTAGAGAGGCTGTTTCACAGTTAGAACATGACTGCAGACTGGTATTAGAAAATATTTTCTTTAAAAAATACATGGAACCAACACAGTCCCACAATATTCTAGTCATGATTTTGCTGAGGTTTTTTATATTCTGTGTACATGACGAGGTTTTAGAGGAGTTCCTCCTTCCCTGAGGATGTGGAGTTAAGTACTCGGTTGATATGAGTATACATGTAGGTATAAAAGCTCATTCCGGGTAACAAAACACAGTGCCCTTACAGTACAGTTTGAGTATGATGCTATACTTTTTACTATGCAACCCTTAACTGATTGTTTAATGGAATCATATACAATTTTATGTTTTAAACTGTGAAAATATTGTAGTCAACCCCACCTAATAGTGAACTAATAAGTGAGTTGTTGCTGAATAGCACGTATTATCAAACGTAAGTATTATGTATAATGTATCAGAAATCGATTTTTTGACAATAACTCACCTATACTGCATGCTTGTTCGCAATTCAATTTTGCCAGAACAACCTATATTTAAACCAACCCAACAACTACTCAGTTTGCTTTTGGGTTTACGGTTTGGTGAACATATTTTGGGCATATCTCTTGCACAATAATATGGCAAAGTGTCAAAATATCATTGCAATCAAGTAAGCATGTTCAAGATTGTAAGAATATCATATATGAACAATGCTAACTTCATAGGTATGACTTCAAAGTGACTGTTTAGGAAGGTCTGAAAACCTTACTCAGGCCATCAAAAGTTTTATAGACACAAACGTTTTTAGGATTCTCCCATATGTTAATTTTTTCCTACAAGTTGTAAGGTGTTGCATTTATAACAGACCACTTGTTTCCAATTCAGCTGTTCCAGAATAACTTACTAACTTGTCAGCTGCACTTCACATTTTAAAGTCTTGACATACTTCATGTATCTACAGGGTGTCCAGTTAGTGTGTAATTCTTCGATATCTCGCAAGGTGTACCTGATAGAAGAAAATGTCAAATATAAAAGTTATTTGGTTACTGATGACGCATATCCTAAAAATATTTTGAAATATACAGGGTGTTGCGAAAAAGCAGGATGATCATCAAATTATTTTTGTTAAATGGAACTATTATATTTTTGTAATCTCGTTTAGTTTCCATTGTTGATCTCTATTTAACCCTAAGTAGCGACGGGTATATCGGGTCATTTTTAAGATGCGGATCAGCGGATCTGGATCACCTCAAAGATCCGGAACAGTGATCCGGTTCACGGGTCAGTCGGATCCCGACTAGCGAATGCAATCGTTCATCTTGGATCTTGACCGAAACACGAGGAGAACTGCCCAATTTAGGTACTCGGTGCAGACGAAATGATCCAGTATAGTATGCGCTTCATGTATAATTTGTTTTATTTTTATATCAGGTAATATTTATTTTCTTTATAAATATGTACCTAGAAGATGCATATTATGTATTAATACTATTCTTTATAAAACGTACAGTCGTGCAATTTTCATTATTAATCTTTCGCTTGCTATTTGTGTTGCCTAATATACCCATGCAAATTCAAAGGTACACATTTTCCCGCCAAGGCGACGGTTACGTTTTTTATCTGACCGACGAAAAGTTACAAAAAAGGCGAGTTCGAGTCGATTCCTTAGAAACGTGGAAGACGACACACTTCTTCGACTACTTCTTCGATCTTCATACGGTGATACAAGAAAATTCGTTAGACCATTTTTCGTCGGGAAAAACGGTTTTGAAGCTAAGTGCAAAACAAAACCAGGGGGCCCCCAGCAGAGGCAGGCACGGGCATCAGCGAGACCGATTCTAAGATAGGTGTCCTTGACTTTGCATGGGTTCTCTATTTACCAAACAAAAAAAAAATACAGTCCACTGAATTCTACTTACTTTTTTTGGCCCTTCTCACCCGATGATTGGATCGGCATTTTTCAATTCCGTTCATTAGTTTATCATTTCAGTAGTATCTTTTTACAACCATATTCTCTAAAATTCATTAGTCATATAAAATCTTTAGAATCGTATCAAATTGAATTCTGCAATTAGCAACTACTCGTATTCTTAGACGGTTGATTGATAGAGAGGCTTGAATATTATATTTTGGTACATTTTTTAATAAATTACGTGTGTCGTTTTTGCTTTACTATGTCGAAAAATAGGCTTACGCAACAGAGGAGAGTGGCAGTCACTTGGATCACTAAAACAGACACTAGCCAACATGCACTATTTCGAGTAAAAATGAGAACTTGGAAGAATTCTACAATGAGTTCAGAAGTCTTCATAATGAAATTATTGGCCTCACTGAGAATAATGAGGACTTTCCAGCTGAAGATACCATTAGACAAAACACAGATTCTTTCTATTTTCAGTCCAAAGAAATATATCTCTCTTTATTTCCGGATCCAGTCAGTAATCAAAATTTTGTTTCCGCTCCTACCCACCAAGAACAGGCTAAATTACCAAAGTTAAAGGTACCATCCTTTGATGGAAATTTGCAGAAATGGCCAACCTTTTACGATATTTACTATTCTTTGGTTCTTGAGAATACGGCTTTGCCAAATATATCAAAGTTTCAATACTTACTTTCGTTTTGAGAAGGTGAACCCTTAAATTTGATAAAATCTATACAAACAACTGATTATCCAATTGCATTCCAAGCTTTGACTAATAGGTATCAGAACAAAAGAATCTTAGCTACAACATACTGGAATGCTATTACAAATGTTTCGCAAATGAAATCGAACTCTTCCAAGGACCTTCGTAATATTTTAGACGTTTTTTCCGAAAATTTAGCAGCACTTCAAATTCTTCAGTTTTCAGTCGATCACTGGTGCTTTGTGTTATTCAACCTTTTACTTCAAAAACTCGACATTGGAACCAGAACTGCCTTTGAACTAAAATATAGTGAGAAATTCCAACGTATCAAAATTTGAAACATTTTCTAGAGAGACAACGCAAAGCTTTGGAGTCTGTGCACTATATGCCAAATACTGTAGTACCCAATCACAAATATTCCAAACCATTAGGAGATGGGCATAATCAAAACCAAAATTGCTCTTCTTACCATTCACGAAAACATGTTCATACTTCGACCTTCATTAGTCAAAATTCTCATAGTGGGCGACTCACTAACACAACACAGCCTCCCCATTCTCATCCTACTTCAGCTTTTGTAGCCAGTACGTCGTCTATACAAAATGATCCACATAAATGTCGTTTGTGCAATAATCAACTACATATTTTGCCGCAATGCCCTGTATTTATTTCAAAAACCCCTTCAGAGCGATACTCCTATGCAAAACAACAAAATGCTTGTTTAAATTGCCTTAGATTTTCTCATCAATTAAAGAATTGCACTTATCGCTACAATTGTCACATCTGTCGTTGCAGAAATCATACTATGATTCGTTTTGCATCTAGCAATGATACTAACCGATCCAATAATAATTCGCTAGCTCAAAACGCCAATGCTTCTCAGAATATGTCGCAGGATCAACATAACGCATCAAACTTTCTTCAAAACGGTATTCCCCCAAATTCATCGTACAACAATACTACCTGTATGCCTTCGACTTTGCAAAATTCAACCTCGCAAATTCTTCGCTTACCACATCTTTAAATCACACGTCTGTTCAACCAAACAATGAGTCGTCCGTAAACTGCAACTGCACTGCTCTTTCTTCTTATATCCCTACTACAACGGTACTCTTGTCTACGACCAAGGTAGAAGTTTTAGACGCTAGGGAAAATTATCAGACTATTCGAGTGATTCTAGATTCCGCCAGTCAAGCTAACTTCATTAGTCAAAGTTGTCTAAATCGCATTGGATTATCAAGAAAAACACATTCGGTACCGGTTCTTGGTTTGAACCAATCATCTTCAGTTACAAATGGCACAAGCTACTGTACAGTTCGACCTTTGGAACAAATCGAACCCACATTTTCCTTTGAAGTTTTTGTTTTGCCGAAACTCTGTTCTGATATGCCTTCAGTAAAAATCAATCCAGCAGATTGGACACACATATCGAACCTTAAAATTAGGTGATGATCAATTCCACACTCCCTCGCCAGTGGATATGCTATTAGGTGCTGAGATCTACGCACATATTCTAAAGGCAGGTCGTGTCCATGGCAAGCCCGGACAGCCGACGGCTATCGAAACTATTTTCGGTTGGGTTCTCTTAGGGAGAACTGAATTTCTGTCGAATCCTCCCATTCAATCTTTCAATCCTATCTAGCTTCGTTCGATTCAGCAATAGAGTCAACAATTAGGAAGTTTTGGGAACTTGAATCATCCAAAATTGACACATCTCCAGATGATAGAAAGTGTGAAGCCATCTTCCAATCAACCCTCACCAGGGAGAGCTCTGGTCGCTTTGTAGTGTCCCTACCGTTTCGGCATGGGAACCGGTTTTGGGAGATACTTCAACAGCTTATCGTTGCTTTATGTCATTGGAAGCTAGACTCCTAAGTTACGAACCTTGTACTGCGGTTTTATGAACGAATACTTGAGAAATGGGCACATGAGCCTCATTGAAGATCCGACACAAAGACCAAAACTTCTTTGCTATCTTCCTCATCACGGAGTGCTTAAGCATGATACTGATAAACCAAAAATCCGAGTCGTTTTTAATGCTTCGGCAAAGGGATCTAAGGGCTTAAGTTTAAATGATACCTTATTGCCTGGCCCAAAATTACAGTCAGATATCGATCTCATTCTTTTGAAATTTCAAATATATCCTGTTGTTTTCATCGCCGACATTAACAAAACCGTGTAACCGACACCATCGAGATTTTCAAAGACTTCTTTGGCGTTTCGATCCTAGTGAACCTCTACAAGGATATCGCCTTAACTGCGTTACCTTTGGTATAAGTTCGAGTCCGTTCCTAGCCATTAGAACTTTAAAGGAGTTAGCAAATTCAGAAAGCTTAAATTTTCCCGAAGCATCAAAGGTTCTTCAAAATGATATATTTATGGATGACATATGTGTGGGAACTTCCACTTTAGAATGCGCGTTAGTATTACAAAACGATTTAATCTCATTGCTTAAGTTAGGAGGGTTTGAACTACGTAAATGGGCAAGCAATTATCCGGAACTTCTTGCATCTTTAGCTCCATCCGATTGCCAAATGCCTATATCCTTTGATAAAGAAGACCCAACTAGCATAAAAGTTTTAGGTCTATAGTGGGACCCCAAGGCCGATACATTTTCATATACTTGCAATCCTGGGGAAAGCCCACGCACTAAGCGAAATATATTATCAGAATTGGCACGCATATTTCATCCGTTAGGTTTTTTATCTCCAGTGTCATTTTTGGCTAAGCGTCTCATGCAAAGACTTTGGACTTCACAGGTAGACTGAGATGAGATTCCTCCACCACCTATTGTCCACGTTTGGTCCCAATTTAAATCAGAACTTCCATGTCTTTCTCAAGTTTTTCTTCGTAGACATATTTTCTCTGAACCTATTCAAAGATGCCAGCTCTTTGGCTTCTGCGATGCATCTGAAAATGGGTACGCTGCCTCAGTATATTTGCGCATTGAATTACGAAATTATATCTATCAATCTTCTTTAGTTATAGGGAAAAGTAAGGTATCACCACTTCGAACCCTTAGTATTCCTAGGTTAGAGTTACTTGGAGCAACATTGCTAGAAAATTTACTAAAGTTTGTCATTAGTACATATTCTTCGTTAGTAACAATCGACGAAATCTATGCATCTTCCGATTCTCAAGTGGCTCTTTCGTGGATATCCAGTTCTCCACATAAGTGGAAAACCTTTGTTGCTAATAGAATGAGCCATATCCAAGAAGCTATTCCACATGTTTCTTGGTATCATATAGTATCTTCGGAAAATCCTGCAGACTGTGCTAGTCGTGGATTAACGCCAAAAGCGTTTATAAACCATCCTCTTTGGTTCAAGGGTTCACCTTGGATCACTTCTCCTCGTTCCGAATGGAAACTCACTTCATTATCTTCTCATCCATTAGACATCTCTCAAATTTCGGGAGAAGAAAAAACTCTAGTCTTGTCAACAGTTATTGAACCAAATTTTCTTCGATAATTTCCTAGAGAACATTTCTTCGATTACAAAAATTCAACGAATTATTGCTAAATGTCTACGGTTTATACACAACTCCGAAAGGGGACTACAAACCTCGAAGACGCCTTTTCGGCCGTGGAACTTCAAAAGGCTTTGTTGTTGCTGGTTAAAAGAGTCCAGGAAATTCACTTTAATGATATAATTTCAAAAATTCTAAATAATGAACTACTTCCAAAACCTTTTCGCAAGTTGGCCCCATTTCTCGATTCAGAAGGGTTTCTCAGAGTGGGCGGAAGACTTCGTCACTCAGAACTATCCTTCGATGCTAAACATCCTCTTCTTTGCCTAGAAATAGTAGACTAACCGAGTTGCTAATATTAGATATTCATCAGAGAAACTAACTTGCCTTAACTACCGTGCAATATTTATTACGTCAACAGTTTTGGATACTATCCGCTAGGCGAGCAATCAAAAACATTTTGTCTAGTTATATAGTACGCTTTCGCTTAAATCCAAAATCTTACATCCCATGTATGGGAGACTTACCTTTGTTTCGCACATCCCAATTGAAGTGTTTCTCTCACGTTACGTTGGACTATGCTGGACCTTTGAGAATTAAGATGGGAAGGTATAGGGGTGCGAAAATACTAAAATCCTATATCTGCATTTTCGTTTGTTGCGCGACAAAAGCGATACACATTGAGCTGGTGTCGGATTTAACTTCAGAAGCATTCATAGCCGCCTTTCGTCGTTTTATTTCACGTCGGGGTAGATGCACCAACTTGTATAGTGATTATCGAACTAATTTTATTGGTGCAAACAATCAAATTCTACAATTTTCAAAACTTGCCGCAGAGAATCTCCAAATCGTTTGGCATTTTAATCCTCCGGGTTCTCCTCATTTCAATGGTTTAAGTGAAGCCGGACTTAAGTCGATTAAAACTCACTTATTCCAAGTTATCGGTGATCAAATTTTAACATACGAAGAGCTTCTCACCTTTCTCACCCAAATCGAGGCTTTGTTAAACTCGAGACCTCTTTGCGCACAAAGTTCGGACCCTAATGATTTGCTACCACTTACACCAGGACATTTCTTAGCGCTTAAGCCTCTGAACTCATGTCTTGATCCTGACCTTTCTGCATTGAAACTTAATACATTATCGCGTTGGCAATTCAAAGACTCAATGCAGATTTCTGGAAACGATGGAAAAATGAATATTTAAACACATTGCAACAGCGATCCAAGTGGACAAGCCCGTCTAACAAAATCCAATTAAATACATTAGTTTTGCTAAAGGATGAAACCAAACCGCCTTTGCATTGGTCTCTGGGTCGCGTAGTTGAGCTACATTCCGGTCCTGACGGACATGTAAGAGTAGTTACAGTGAAAACGCAAAGTGGATTTTTTAAGGGAGCAATAGTGAAGCTTTGCCCTCTACCTATCAATTAGCTAGTTTCGTGTACTTACGCATAGATTTAGTTTCATTTCATAGTTTCTTTTGCATTCGCATTTTTGCCATGTGGATGGTAAAGTGTAATTTTTCTTTTTTTTTTGTAAATTTATCATTAGCTTGTTATATCTGTATAAAACGTTGTTTTATAGTGGGCGAAAAATGTACGTGCAACTTTCATTATTAATCTTTCGCTTGCTATTTGTGTTGCCTAATATACCATGCAAATTCAAAGGTACACATTTACCCGTCAAGGCGACGGTTACGTTTTTTATCTGACCGACGAAAAGTTACAAAAAAAAACGAGTTCGAGTCGATTCCTTAGAAACGTGGAAGACGACACACTTCTTCGACTACTTCTTCGATGTTCATACGGTGATACAAGAAAATTCGTTAGACCATTTTTGTTGGCAAAAACGGTTTTGAAGCTAAGTGCAAAACAAGACCAGGGGGCCCCCAGCAAAGGCAGGCACGGGCATCGGCGAGACCGATTCTAAGGTGGGTGTCCTTGACATTGCATGGGTTCTCTATTTACCAAACAAAAAAAATACAGTCCACTGAATTCTACACACAACGACGTTTAGATTTGATTTCGTTTATTAAATAATTATTCAGTTTTGAGTTTCTCGTATTTGTCAAAATACACTCCTCGCACGTAAAAGTAGTTTTTTGTCTCTACTATAAACAGCCACAACTCATAATTCACGAAAAATATTAATTTATTATTCGCCATAAAATATCTACCTATCTAAATATTCCTTTAAATTCAGATCCCAGTACATTTAGTATTATGGCTATCATTTAGCTTCAGCAGAATCACAGTAGCAGAAGACTGAACCGAAAACTGAACACATTACCGATCATCAGATCGACTGACCGACATATATCGCCGTTGCATGCACCATCCTGCTTTGTGATTTTGAATGAACAAGCCGCCGGATTTGTGACCCGACTGACCCGTTGAGTTTAAATTTAGGATTCGGTTCAGTTAGATCACCTTAAAGATCCGAAATAATGAACCGGATCAGAACCTTTCTACACATCTCTAACCCTAAGATATTTCTGCGGTCGGTTGCGACGTTGCCAAGTTATACGTATCTTCAGTTAATTTTTTGATTTGCAAGGTTGCAAGTAACAGGTCTAAATTGATCCATTCCTTTGAAATTTCACAATATTATTACACAGTCGATTACTTGAATGTTGGTTGAATATTATTTTTGTTGTTACCAACTATTTGCTTCTACAGGGTGTTTTTGGAAGAATTTTGAATTATGATAATTTGAATGTCATTTTACTTTGCTTTTTTTAAATGCCTGTATTTTTTATTTAAAATCGAAGTACCTACTAATCTACTAATAACCTATCTCGCCCTGTAATATATTTTTTTGAGGTTGCGGCGTTGCCAAGTTATTAATTATTTTTCCAAAATGTCAAACAAACTTATCCGTGCTTTATATTAATACAGGGTGGGGCTTAGGAATCAAGTGTTTTGGAAATAATCATAAAATTATTAGCTTTTACTCTACAAAAAAAATATTGGTAGTAGAACATAGCTGGTGATAAACCATTTTGAAATATCTAAGTGCAAAAATTACATGTAGCATAATTATGATGCAGCCGTTCACGAAAATAGCACTCCACTGTTTCCAGCATGTCTCTGTTGATTTTTAAGAGATATCATGGCGAATCGCTTCCTTTTCTGTGTCTAACGTACGGGGCTTGGCCTTCTAAAGACGTGACTTGAGTTAACCCCATAGAAAAAAAATATAAATTGATAAGTCGGGAGACCGAGGAGGTCATGAAATGCCACCAAACCTCGAAATTAAACGATTTGGAAACAGGTGCTGCAGAACACCCGTGGATGCTCTGGCGGTGTGTGCCGTGGCCAAAGATTACAGGTAATCTTTGCCGTGGCCCCATTGCTGGAACCACAAATCTTTGTTATCTACACCTCTTCTCTGCAATTCAGGTATGCAAAAGGTATTCACCATATGAATGTAACGTTCAGATGTTACTGTAGCGGTGACCCCATTTTCTCCAAAAAAATATGGGCCAATGATGCCACGCCATATGCCACGCGTTGTTCTAGCGTTTACCGCTCCATGGCAAGTGGCAAGTAAGAAAGTAAAATGCTTTAAGTCAAGGAATGGATTGTAATAAACCGCACGCTTCTCCCTTTTCTAATATATGAGTGCTACTCAAACCAAAAATACTTGGTTTTTATGCCCCACCCTTCTACTGTAGATGTTATTAAACATGGACGTACTCGCTAGTAGTGGTTAACGGCATGACAAAGTTTTAAATAATTTTCCTCAAGCTATAAAACCGTTTTCCATGCTCATAATGTGCTATCTATTTCGTATTAATGTTTATGGCATATGATCAATTTAATGAATCAAAAAAGGATCTAGCAAGCGACTGTCATTTGTTTGGGTACTAGTAGATTGTTATGGCTTATAGCTTAATATCAGACTCTATGTGTGTCTTGTCAGTTGGTTTTGTTTAGTTCATTATTTCAATTTAATATTTGTTTAATTAGTTTATCAGTTATTTCGTTTGTCTATTAATTTCTAATACAACTCTACGAGTTTGTTTATAACATGAAATACACCCAAGAAGAACTTGTTAATATGGTTTACGCCTTGGGGGAACTCATGGAAACTGCCTATTAGCCGCACCAATCTATGCTATTTTTATAATTATCCAGGAGAAAGGATACAAGAGGTATGTTTCCGGAGGCTGAAGGAAAGATTTGAACGCACAGGTAGTGTACAGTACGAAAAGAGTGAGAGAAAAAAGATAGCTTTAACTAAGGAAAACGAGCTTGCTATTGCTCTCTCAGTTACGGAGGATCCGACGTTGAGTGTAAGGGAGACAGGAGAAGTTTTACATGTTGCGAAATCCTCAGTCTCAATATCCCTAAAAAAATTCATCCATACCATTGTCAGCTGCATCAAGAATTGGTCGAAAATGATTTTGATGGTCGAGTTTCGTTTTGTCGGTGGGCGCAGAGCAGTGGCGGATATAGAAATCGATTTCGGGGGGGGCATCGGAAAAATTAAAGTTTATTTCATACGTTATAATATTGGCGTATTATAATCCTAACCTAAATACAGGGTGTCCTACGACGATTAAGACAAGCAATATATGAGAACTGGACAGTAGTAGCGAATTATAATTTTGGCGGTGTAAGTTAGAGCAAATGTTTTTCACGTGACGTCCGATTCAAAAATTTTAATGAGACACCCTGTATATTTGTGTTCCTCCCGATCAAGCAATTCCAACAAATTAGCACACTTGGGGTCTAAAGTTATTTATTCAACAGCTACAGGTACTTAAAAGGATAGTACCAATGTACCTCTACAGTTAAATTACTTTGGTAGTGTTTCATAATGATAGTGCTACAGTCCTTTAAGTACCTGTAGATCTTGAATGAATCACTTTAGACTCCAAGTGTGCTAGTTTGTTGGAATTGTTTCATCGGGAGCAACACAAAAAGTCACAAATATGGTGTGGGTGTCCCATTAAAAATTTTGAAACGGACGTCACGTGACCAAAAACAGGGTGACTGGGTGACACAATAATAAGAAAAGATACTATATTTGCTCTAATTTACACCCCCAAAATTATAATTCGCTAATACTGCCCAGTTCCGATATATTGCTTGTCTTAATCGTCGTGGGACACCCTGTATAAAATAACAATGTACTAATATCAACGAAAATAATCATATACACCACATATGCATGTTGGAAATGTAAATTTCTATTCTTATGGATAATGATTCTAAATAGAAGCAAAGAAATCAAGGTGTACTTCCTAATCAGACATCTATGGTCGTTAAAGTTGTCCTATTTGCTTTATTATTAGATTACATTTTTATGTCGCTGCTAATTTTATTCAGTACTATATTTTTTGACAACTACTTCAGCCTTTTCCCAGACGTCAAAACTGAATGCGTGGCTGGTTTCGGGGGGGGGGGGCGGCCCCCGCAGGCCCCCCCTTATATACGTCAGTGGCGCAGAGTAAATTAATGGAGAATCACATGTTTTTTAAAAATGTGTTATTCTCTGATGAATCCACGTTCCACAGAATTGGTTTTGTGAATCGTCATAACTTTCATTATTATACGACTGAAAATCCCCACGCGATTCACGTAGAGGGTTACCAACATCGGTGGACACTAAATGTTTGGGGAGGCATTATTAACATCTAAGTTAGTTTTTAGAAAATGATCTACCTCTACTACTTGATCGTATTCCTGAAGAAATTAGAAGGGTAATGTGGTTTCAGTTTCACAGGAATGTTCGTCCTCTCTTAGATTCACGCTTTCAAGAAAAATGGATAGGTCGAGGAGGTCTAGTAGCTTGGCCTCCTAGATCTCCAGACCAGATCTAACTAGTATGGACCACTTTCTGTGGGGCCATATCAAATCTCTAGATTATCGGACACCTGCAACCACAAGAGAAGACATGAAGAAACGAATTAGAGAGGCGTTTCAAAGCGTAACAGCAGACGTTTTGGGTCGCGTTAGAGAAAACGTTAATATTCAAGCGTGGATAAACCAGGGTGGAGGACACTTTGAACAACTTTTTTAATGAAAGTTATTATTTTGTTATTCATAGTTGCTATTACTTGTTTTTTGTTTTTGTTTACAATGTTTTCAATAAATAAGTTCCGTTTGAGTTTGAGGTAGAAATGTTCCATCCTTAGAAATAATGTAATATAAATTCTAAAACATACATTTTACCTACTTATTTTACCATATTATTAACGAACTAAGTTAGTTGATGACTAAATCAGCTTAAAATAATAATTATACACAAATCACAATAACCCACACAACATCAACATAAATTGCAAACTGTGTGTGTACAAATGTAGTGGTAGGAAAATTTCGATTTTGAGTTTTCACAACCTCACTCAAGTGCCTTCATTAGTGAGATACCATATTTAATATCTCTTTAAGATGTATATTTAAGACTTGAATACATATTATTATTAACATTAATAAAAATAGAACAGAAATCTGGAAAAGTTTTTTTTATTTTAGAAAATCATTAATAACTTGGCAACGCCGCACAGTCGGAAAAACATATTGCGGGGAGAGATAGGGTATTAGTAGATACTTCGACTTCAAATAAAACATACAGGGTGTTACGTTTAAAAAGTGAAATGACTTTCAATTTACCATAATTTATGAGAGTATATGAGAATAGTTAATAACGTCCAAAATAATAATCACTTAACATTCGAGTAACTATTCGAATAATAACATTGAGAAATTTTGAAGAAATACCAAATTGGATGTTTTTGAGACGTTATAACTTGATAATTTCGCAACCGATCGCAGAAATATCTTAGGGCTAAATAGAGATCAATGATGGAAACTAGATGAGGTTACAAAAATATAATGGTTCCATTTAAAAAAAAATAAGTTGATGATCACCCTGCTTTTACGCAACACCCTGTATATTTCAAACTATTTTTAGGATATAAGTCATAAGTAACCAAATAACTTTTGTATTTGACATTTTCTTCTATCAGGTATACCTTGCGAGATATCGAAGAATTACGCACTAACTGGACACCCTGTATAAAAATTGTATGCTCTGTTACAATTAATACGGAGTATTTGTTCATGTTGTATGCTGTTACGAATATGGAATATGTGTTCATTTGAGAGCATTATGTGGTTCTAAAGCTGACAAACAGGGATATGTAAGTATTTTATTGAATCTGTTCAGAGATAACAGAGTATAATTTTTGACTGTTGCGACAGCAATGAAGTCAAGTTATTGTATTGAAATAAGGAAGTAACTTTTAGGCTCTGCAGCAACAGACACCAAGCGTTTTTGTTCACCATTCACTTTCACTAGCACATCACATTCTTGTGAAGGAATTCTAAGCTGCCCCAATCCAACATATAACAATATCTAAGGTTGACTAGAATATTTTCAATAGTTTTCTATTGCCTCTCTTCTGAGTCACAATATTTTAATATTTTCATGACTTGGTAAAAACAATAGTGTTGGAAGTGGTAGTTTTGACCAGTTTATTATAAAAATAAAAATTGTGTCATACAGTGAAAGAGACATACCTACTTGGGTTTCCAAACAAATACATTTCAGCAAAATACTCTTTAAAAAAATCACATCACAATGCATACAAAGTAGTTTATAAACAGTCACAGCTCGAATTGTCTCTTCTATAGATACTTCATGATATTTTTTTTAAGTGACTGTGAAAATAAATCCGTCGTCAACAGTATTAATTCAAAATTTCATTTGGAATCATTTATTGCAGTCAGTCCAACTTAATAGTGAACTAATGAGTTAGTTGTTGCTGAATAGCAGGTATTATCAAAAGTATAAGTATTATGTATCAGAATTCGATTTTCAAGGGTGTATCAATAAATCAGCTGCACTGTGCGCTTGTTCAGATTCAATATTGTAACAACAAAATACTTAAACCAACTGAACAACTACACATTTTTGTTTTGAGTGCAAATATTTTGAGCATATCTCTTGCACAATAATATGGTAGTAACAAAATTTCATTGCCATTAAGTTATCATCTTTGTAATTTGAAGGCTATCATATAAGCTAAGCAATATGCTAACATCATAGGTATGACTTCAAAGCGAGTGTTCTGGATGGTCTAAAAACCTTACTCAGGCCAGGACAAAACTTTTATGGACCCAAAAATTTAAGGATTCTCCCATATGTTACTTTTCTTACATAAGTTGTAACTTGTTGTATGTATAACAGACCACTGGCTTCTGATTCAGCTGTTCAAGAATAGTTTTATATTTTCAATAGCTTTCTATTGCCTCTGTTCTGAGTCACAATATTTTAATATTTTCATGACATGGCAAAAACAATAGTTTTAGAAGTGGTAGTTTTGACCTGTTTATTATAAAACTAAAAAGTTTGTCATACAGAGGAGGATATTACTTGGTTTCCAAACAAATACGTTTGAGCCAAATACTCTTAAAAAAATCACATCACAATGTATACAAAGTCTTTTAAAAACAGTCACAACTCGAATTGCATATTCTATAGATACTTAATGAAATTTGTTTTAAGTCACTGTCCTCAAATTTGAGACTGGTGGAGTTCAGATAGACAGCGATAGATATGTGCACCTTTTACTTGGGAAGAAATATATCCAGAACTGCCAATTTTGTAATTTTATTGGAAAACTACCCCACTAATTTCACATATATCTTCATCACACAACCATAACCTACTTTAACATTCCAGGTATGTGTATGCGTCAATTTCTTCTATAGGGTACAGTTGATTAAACATAGTACATCGCTACATCCTATAAACACCGGCACTGTCCACTAAATAGACATGGCACGCCTCACGAGGGACAGTCATTCAGGTATGTATCCTTCTCTGTATGACAAACTTTTTAGTTTTATAATAAACAGGTCAAAACTACCACTTCTAAAACCATTGTTTTTGCCATGTCATGAAAATATTAAAATATTGTGACTCAGAACAGAGGCAATAGAAAACTATTGAAAATATTCTAGTCAAACTTGGGTATGGTTATAGGTTGGCCTCGGGCAGCTTAGAATTCCTTTACAAGGCTGTGCTGTGCTAGTGAATAAGTGAATGTTGACCAAAACACTTGGTTGCTGTTGCTACAGAGCCTAAAATTTACTTATCTATTTCTTGACATGCACAATAAAATAACTACTTGGTTGCTGTTGCTACAGAGCCAACTTCTAGACTCATTTATCTTTGAACAGATGCAATAACGTACGTATCCCTGTTTGTCAAATTTAGAACCACATAATGCTCTCAAATGATCAAATATTCCATATTCATAACAGCATACAACTTTTAAATGAACAAATGCTCATTTAATTGTAATAGCACACAGCTTTTAAATATACAAAAGGTATGTCAAAATTTTGAACTGTGAGGTGTAGCTGGCAATTTGGTAAAGCTATTCTTGAACAGCTGAATCAGAAACAAGTGGTCTGTTATACATGTAACAAGTTACAACTTATGTAAACAAATGGAGTCAAGTTGATTGACTCAGTACTTCCCACACATAATAACGATACCATTTTATTGTTTTTCATTTGCATGAAGCTATAGTCTGAAATCCCCTTGCAACCAAATCATCGCCCACCCGCCCGCTAAAAAACATCCAACACAAAAACTCTCGTAAATAGTTTCTTGCGTCTTTCTCCTTAGAAACTAGGACACCACAGTTTTCATTCTGCATGCTTCAACTGAAACCGTGTAAAAGCGGAGTACGAGCTGTTTTTATATTTGTAGTTTTATTATTGTTGCGCCGCCACTGACACGATTTTTCAGACACTGCCGTGTTTTCCACTCTCGCCGCGATAGTCCACTCTGTGTCGAAATTTCATTAAAATCAATTTAATAATTTTTGCTTTACGCAATATACATAGAACGAAATTAAGCAATACTCGTATATGTATACATAACAAAATTCTATGTGCCTTGGTTTCGGTAATAGGCAAGACAATGTTCGCAAATACCCCCAAACACCCCAATTTCACCCCCACCCAAAAAAACGTAGAAAATGATCAGGAACCCCTAAAACGCCTAAAAACAAGGTTTGAGCTGTTTTTATGTTTTTAGTTTTTTTTATTATTGCTGCGCCGCCACTGACACGATTTTTCCAAAACATAGCCGTTTTCCAACCTCGCAGCGGTAGTAATACTATGTCAAAATTCCGTTAAAATCAATTGAATAATTTTTGCGTTACGCAATATAGAACGATCTAAAACAATATGTATGTATGTATGTATACGTCACAAATTCTAGGTCACTTGGTTTCTATAATGAGCCAGGCAATGGTCGAATGGAGCTGAAAAAGTGTATTATGCCGCTAGCTTTCCATTCACAGGTCAATGGACAGCCCATTATGAATATAACAAGTTTTTCAGTTTTCCAACCCCCACCCGCCAACCACCCCAAATTCACGCCTAAAGACAAATTTTGAGGCGTTTTTTTTAAATATTGCTGCGCCGCCATGGACACGATTTTTCCAAAACATACGTGTTTTTCTTCCTCGCCGCGGTAGTAATACTAATTAAACATAACTTTTACGTTACTCAATACAGAACGATCTAAAGCAATGTTCCTATATATTTATCAGAAAATTCTAAGTCCCTTGGTTTCGTGAATAGGCAAGGCAATATTCCGATGGGCCTAAAAAAAGGGTATTATGCCGCTAGGTCTTTCTTTAACAGATCAATGGATAGCCTATTATGAATACAACACATTTTTAAAATTTACAACCCCCCACCCCACAACCACCCCTAGTTCACCCCCACCTAAAAAAAAGTAGAGAATGGTCAGGAAACCCTAAAACACCTAAAAACGAAGTATGAGTAGTATTTTTTTGTTTTTTGCTAGTTAGTCCACCGCCCATGCACCGATTTTCAAAATTATAAGAGCATTACCTATTACGACCCCACAGCATACCGCTGTCCAAATTTCAACACAACCGATGCAGTGGTTACTGAGACTACGATGCTAGAAAAACGCGCACAGACAGACAGACCGACCGACAGACAGACAGACCGATGGAAATGTGTGATATGGATTTTCGTTATGTAGACATCATAAAACTCCCAAAAAGCGTGTTATCTCAAAATCGAAAATTTTCGCGATCAAAATACTCCCCTCACCTATCGGTGTGGGAAGTAAAAAGTAACATGGAAGAATTCTAAAATTTTTGTGTCTTGCTGTGGACTGAGTAAGGTTTTTAACCCATTCAAAATACTTGCTTTAAAGTCATACCTATGAAGTTAGCATATTGCTTAGCTATATTACAAAGATGATAACTAACACTCAAAACAAAATTGTGTAGTTGCTGAGTAGGTTTAAGTATTTGGTTGCGGCAATATTGAATCTGAACAAGCGCACAGTGCAGCTGATGCAGCTTGATTATCCCTGAACAGATTCAATAAAATACATATCCTGTTTGTCAGCTTTATTGCTCTCAAATGAACACACATTCCATATTCATAACAGCATACAACTTTTAAATGAACAAATACTCCTTATTAATTGTAACCGAGCATACAATTTTTATAGATACACGCAGTATGTCAAGACTTTAAAGTGTGAGGTGCAGCTGGCAAGTTAGTAAGTTATTCTTGAACAGCTGAATTGGAAACAAGTGGTCTGTTATATACATGTGCCACCTTACAAATTGTAGGAAAACATTAACATATGTGAGAATCCTAAAAACGTTTGTGTCTATAAAAATTTTGCGATGGCCTGAGTAAAGTTTTCAGACGTTCCTGTACAGTCACTTTGAAGTCATACCTATGAAGTTAGCATCGTTCATATATGATATTCTTACAATCTTGAACATGCTTACTTGATTGCAATGATATTTTGACACTTTACCATATTATTGTGCAAGAGATATGCCCAAAATATGTTCACTAAACCGTAAACCCAAAAGCAAACTGTGTAGTTGTTGGGTTGATTCAAATATAGGTCGTTCTGGCAAAATTGAATGTGAACAAGCATGCAGTGCAGGTGAGTTATTGCTGTGAAACAGCCTCTCTAGTGCACAGTCTGCCTGGTGTAACCATTCCTTTCCTTGTCCTTGTAAAAATGTATAGGCCGGTCTTGCACGACTTGGTCCGGGCCTGCTAGACTTGGTGTGTAAGCGTTTTTTGAAAAAAGTCGGTTCAAATCACCCGTCGGTGATTCAAATCTTTGATCACATGTCCAACACCAGCCTATGGAGATTGCAATCATTTTGGCGAGCATGGCCGAATTCACCCGATGACGTAAGAAATATAAATTTGGTTTATTTCAGACGTAAGAAGTATTTCGAGAGCATATTTCGAACTTCCCGCGCGTTTTCTTCACGATGTCTAGCGATCCTGGCCGACTTCCACCAGAGATCGTTTCTCATTTGACGTCCCGTTCGTTTAGAAATGAATTTTCTTAATTCTTAACGTTAAGTCTTAAGTTACGTGACTCTGAACCCAGGGTTCAGTTGTCGGCTCGCGGGCTCAGCATTTTAACTTATAATTGCATATTCTATAATATGCCGAAGACCAAGCGAAATGGTATCTTTCATATTTCATAAAACATAAAAGCAATATCATAAGAGAACCCTTTTGCATAGACTTGTAGTATTTCTGCATGTAATAAATGCAATTATGAGTTACAATGCTGAAACTGAAGAATGCGGGATATAGACATATAATAGTTTTGCAGGCAGGCGAGGTTTTGGTACTAGTACACAGGTATATAAATTAGAATAGAAAATAATAGAAAATATATTTTATTTAACAATGCATCAAAAATCCATTTCGTAAGCTTTTAAAAGCTTTTAACAGTAAATTTTGAGTAAAACAAAAGTATATACGTATGTAGGTAGAGCTTTTTGCTTTTACCAAAAGTTCCTGTTAAGTGTATATGTGGTTTTCTATATTAATTTTTCTGATTGCGGTGTACGCTTGCTCATCCGCATCTGGGCAAAACGCTTGTGAAAAGAAAAAAAATTTAGTCACGATAGCAACTGAACACCCTCGTTTTCGTAAATATAAAAATATCAATTTTTACTGTGCCCACGTGCTACAGGAGCGCTCCTTCGCCTCTGGACCAGAGAGGCTAGAGGATCAAGAAAAGGTAGGCGACAACACAGTTTTTCATAACTCCGCAATTAGTTCTACCCGCAAACCACATCGTACGATAAACTACAGTCCACTAAATTATCTAACAGTTGCAATTTAGGACGTATGTTGTGTTTGCATATATCAACTCATTTATTACCACTTTATTCAATTCATCCTCATATCCTGATGCTCGACGGTGGGATTTGGGCGGAGGCGATGAAGCACTGGCAGTTTAGGGCTGATAAACTATATATTCTTTAGAATATGCAGGGTGTAACTAAATAAGTGGAAAACATTTAAGGGGGTGATTCCTTATCGAAAAAATGGAGTCAAGTTGATTGACTCAGTACTTCCCAGGCATAACGATGATACCATTTTATTATTTCCCATTGCATGAAGGCCATGAAGCTATAGTCTGAAATCTCCTTGCAACTAAATCATCGCCCACCCGCCCGCAAAAAAAACATCCAACACAACAACCCTCGTAAATAGTTTCTTACGTCTCCCTCTCCAGGAAATATGCATTAAAAATCAATCGAACAATTTTCACGTTACGCAATCTAGAACGATCTAAAACAATACTTGTATGTATACATCACAAATACTCGTGGTCCCGTGGGTTCTATAATAAGCATGCAACGTTCGGATGGATCTAAAAAGTGTATCACGCCGCTAGGTTTTTCATTCGCATATCAATGAACAGCCCATTACGAATACAACAAAATTTCCAGTTTTACAACCCCCCAACCACCCTAAATTCACCCCCACCCAAAAAAGTATAAAGTGATCAGGACCCCTAAAACGTCTAAAAACGAAGTTTGAGCTGTTTTCATATTTTTATTTTTTTTAATATTGTTGCGCCGCCACTGAGACGATTTCTAAAAATCATACGCGTTTTCCATACTTGCCAAAGTAGTAATACTGTGACGAAATTTCATTAACATCAATTCAGTGGTTTCCACTTTATGAAATACAGAACGATCTAAAGCAATACTCGTATGTATACATCACAAATACTAAGTCCCGTGGTTTCTATAATAAGCATGCAGCGTTCGGATGAACCTAAAAAGTGTATCATGCCGCTAGGTTTTCTATTCGCATATCAATGAACACCCCATTACGAATACAACAAATTTTCCAGTTTTACAACCCCCCACCCTTCAACCACCCTAAATTCACCCCCACCCAAAGAACAGTATAAAATGATCAGGAACCCCTAAAACGTCTAAAAACGAAGTTTGAGCTGTTTTCATATTTTTAGTTTTTTTAACATTGCTGCGCCGCCACTGAGACGACTTCTAAAAAGCATACGCGTTTTCCATCCTTGCCAAAGTAGTAATACTGTACCGAAATTTCATTAACACCAATTCAGTAGTTTCTACATTATAAAATACAGAACGATCTAAAGCAATACTCGTGTTATACATCGGAAAAAAATCTAAGTCCTTTGTTTTCTGTAATAGGCATAAGGCAATGTTCAGATAGACCTAAAAAAGTTATTTATGTCGCTAGGTCTTCCTTCATAGGTCAGTGGGCAGTCTATTATGAATACAACAAATTTTTCAATTTTACAACCCCCCAACCCCCAACCACCCCAATTTTCACCCCCACCCAAAAAAAGGTATAAAATGATCAGGAACCCCTAAAACGTCTAAAAACCAAGTTTGAGCTGTTTTCATATTTTTAGTTTTTTTAATATTGCTGCGCCGCCACTGAGACGATTTCCAAAAATCAGACGCGTTTTCCATCCTCGCCAAACTAGTAATACTGTGCCGAAATTTCATTAAAATCAATTCAGTTATTTCAACATTATTAAATACAGAACGATCTAAAGCAATACTCCTATGTATACATCGGAAAATTCTCTTAAGTCCCTTGGTTCCTGTAATACAAAAGGCAATATTCGGATGGACCTAAAAAAGTGTATTATACCGCTAGGTCTTTCTCTCTCAGGTCAGTAGACAGCCCATTATAAGTACAACAATTTTTTTAGATTTACAACCCCCCACCCCCCAACCACCCCAATTTCACCCCCACCCAAAAAAAAGTAGAAAATGATCAGGAACCCCTAAAACACCTAAAAACGAAGTTTGAGGCATATTTGAAATTTTTCGTTTTTTGCTAATTACTCCGCCGCCTATGCACCGATTTTCAAAATTGTAGCAACATTACCTACTACGACCCTACATCATATCACCACCCAAATTTCATCAAAATCTATGTAGCGGTTACTGAGATTAGGAGGCTAGAAAAACGCCAACAGACAGACAGACCGACAGACCGACAGACAGACCGACAGACAGACCGACGGAAATGAGTGACGTGGATTTTCGTGATGTAGGCATCATAAAACGCCCAAAAAGTGTATTATCTCAAAATCGAAAATTTTCGCGATCACAATACTCCCCTCACCTATCGGTGTGGGAAGTAAAAAGATAGGATATTTCATGTAAATAAACTTCATTGGAGCATCCCTTGTTAATACACAGCCCCTTAAAGAGGGTACATAAAATTTGCTTAACAGTTTTACTTCCCACACCGATAAAAATTTTCGATTTTGAGATAATACGCTTTTGGGAATTTTATCATATCTACATAACGAAAATCCACATCACTCATTTCCGTCGGTCTGTCGGTCTGGCGGTCTGTCGGTCTGGCGGTCTGTCGGTCTGTCGGTCTGTCGGTCTGTCGGTCTGTCGGTCTGTCGGTCTGTCGGTCTGTCGGTCTGTCGGTCTGTCGGTCTGTCGGTCTGTCGGTCTGTCGGTCTGTCGGTCTGTCGGTCTGTCGGTCTGTCGGTCTGTCGGTCTGTCGGTCTGTCGGTCTGTCGGTCTGTCGGTCTGTCGGTCTGTCGGTCTGTCGGTCTGTCGGTCTGTCGGTCTGTCGGTCTGTCGGTCTGTCGGTCTGTCGGTCTGTCGGTCTGTCGGTCTGTCGGTCTGTCGGTCTGTCGGTCTGTCGGTCTGTCGGTCTGTCGGTCTGTCGGTCCGTCGGTCGGTCGGTCCGTCGGTCCGTCGGTCCGTCGGTCCGTCGGTCTGTCGGTCTCTCGGTCCGTCGGTCCGTCGGTCCGTCGGTCCGTCGGTCCGTCGGTCCGTCGGTCCGTCGGTCCGTCGGTCGGTCGGTCTGTCGGTCTGTCGGTCTGTCGGTCTGTCGGTCTGTCGGTCTGTCGGTCTGTCGGTCTGTCGGTCTGTCGGTCTGTCGGTCTGTCGGTCTGTCGGTCTGTCGGTCTGTCGGTCTGTCGGTCTGTCGGTCTGTCGGTCTGTCGGTCTGTCGGTCTGTCGGTCTGTCGGTCTGTCGGTCTGTCGGTCTGTCGGTCTGTCGGTCTGTCGGTCTGTCGGTCTGTCGGTCTGTCGGTCTGTCGGTCTGTCTGTCTGTACGCGTTTTTCTAGCCACGTAATATCAGTAACCGCTACATGGATTGTGATGAAATTTGGGCAGCAATATGCTGTGTGGTCTTAGTAGGTAATGCTCCTATAATTTTGGAAATAGTTATACGGGGGGCGGAGTAATTAGCAAAAATCAACAAATTTCAAATATTCCTCAAACTCCGTTTTTGGGCGTTTTAAGGGTTCCTGATCATTTTCTACTTTTTTTTGGGTGGGGGTGAATTTGGGGTGGTTTGTGGCTGTCCATTGGTATGTGAATAAAAAACCTAGCGGCATGATACACTTTTTTAGGTCCATCCGAACATTGCATGCTTATTATAGAAACCACGGGACTTATAATTGTGATGTATGTACAAACGAATATTGTTTTATGTCGTTCTATATCGTGTAACGCGAAAATTGTTCAATTGATTTTAATGAAATTTTGACACAGTATTACTAACGGGGCGAGGATGGGAAACGCGTATGTTTTGGGAAAAATCGTATCAGTGGCGGCGCTGCAATAATAAAAAAACTAAAAACATAAAAACGGCTCAAACTTTGTTTTTAGGCGTTTTAGGGGTTCTTGATCATTTTCTGATTTTTTGAGTGGGGGTGAATTTGGGGTGGTTGGAGGGTGTGGCGTTGTCAAACTGAAAAATTTGTTGTATTCATAATGGGCTGTCCATTGATCTTTGAATGAAGAACCTAACGGTATAATACACTTTTTACGTCCATCCGAACATTGCCTTGCTCATTATAAAACCAAGGGATTTAGAATTTGTGATGTATACATACGAGTTTTGTTTTTGGTCGTTCTATATCGCGTAACGCGAAAATTATTGAATTGCTTTTTATAAAATTTTGACACAGTATTACTACTGCGGCGAGTATGGAAAACGCGTATGTTTTGGAAAAATAGTATGAGTGGTGGAGCAGCAATAATGAAAAAACTTAAAATATAAAAACAGCTCAAACTTTGTTTTTAAGCATTTTAGGGGTTCTTAATCATTTTCAATTTCTTTTGGTCGGGTGAAATTGGGGCGGTTGGGGGGTAGGGGGTTTGTAAAACTGAAAAATTTGTTGTATTCATAATAGTCTGATAGTCTGTCCACTGACCTGTAGAAGAAATACCTAGCGACATATTACACTTTTTTAGGTCCATCTGGACATTGGCTTGCCTATTACGGAAAACAATTTTGTGATGTGTGCATACGAGTTTTGCTTTATCTCGTTCTATGTATATTGCATGAAGCAGACATTACTGAATTGATTTTAATGAAATTTTGACACAGAATTTACTGCCGCGGAGAGAATAGAAGAGAAATCTGTTTTTGAAAAACTGTGTCAGTGGCGGCCCAGCAATAATAAAAAAAACCAAAAACATAAAATCAGCTCAAACTTCGTTGTTAGACGGGTTGGAGGCTCTGGATCGTTTCGCATCGTCCAGTTGAAGCATGCAGAAATGTGGCGTCCTAGTCCCTAAGAGGTAGACGCAAGGAACTATTTACGAGGGTTTTTGTGTTGGATGTTTTTTTTTTCGGGCGGGTGAGCGATGATTTAGTTGCAAGGGGATTTCAGACTAGCTTCATGTAATGGGAAATAATAAAATGGTATCATCATTATGTGTGGGAAGTACTGAGTCAATCAACTTGACTCCATTTTTTTTTTCACAAGCACTAAAAAAGTTACAGTATTGAGATTAACCTGACATTTTCTACTACCAAAAAGATACTTGGCCAGTAATTTATTTGATTTGCCCCATGGTTGTAAGGGGTGGAAAACGCTACCCCTAAAATGCATTTCCAATGCACTTTTTTGTTTGTTGTTGTTGTTTATTTGTTTACCATTTAAAAATGTATTTCCCATAGCTTCTTTCATTCTAAACAAAAAATGTCTCTTGAATTTTTTACCCAAAGTAAACCAGTTCGCAGCAAAAAATTATTTTACGAACAAGATACATATCGCCATAAAACGAAAATACGAATCTAATTATTTATCTAGTAGGCTGCTATTAGCGATAGTGTCAATTAAATTGGTATTAAGCTATCAGTTTCTAAATATTTGAAATTACCAACCACAGAGTTAACATCTCTAGAGGGAATGTAAACAACAAAATGCACAGGTCGCTGACCACCCAACATGTAATGGAAATTTTGACAGCTTGAAGGCATTACCAGTGGTGTACGATTTTATATTAAAATTGGATGTTCATTAATAGATTCAATTATTACTGTGATGTTACAAACTGATACAATAAGTTGTATTAGTATTTAGCTATACTTAGAGAGTTACTCTTATTATAACTTGATTGTAACAGTTGATAATTTATTATTACCATACTACGTGTGGTAGTGCAAGGAAATTGAAGCCCACAAATAATAATTACTCCAAGAATAATGTACAACTTATTATCTGGCTGAATTTATAGATAGGTAGATATTATTTTCAAAGAATATAACTTTGCAATGCATAGATAAGTCATCATTTTCTGAAGTGATACTTTCTCTTATAATGAACAGTGTTATTATCGTGTTTCCTTTCAGCAATTTTCCGAATCACCCAAAACCAGAGACCACCCCGTTTCACCGCTGTTGACGTTTACATCTCCCCCTCTACATATCAAACATGGCCAGAGGGACCTCCTGGATCTCGCTGGTAACATTTCACTCTCTGGATGGCCATTTCGTAGCGCCACCCTAGGACGAGGTGTCGAGCATTTTTTCGAGAACAGGTCGCAGTTATCTAGAGTTCAGGGAGCTCATATGCCCAGGTAAAGTAGTAGTGAGGAGAAGGGTTCAATTCATTCAAAGTAAACTATGCGGGGATGTGGAGCCACTTACTAATACCAAAGAAGGAATTCGTGAAAAATTACTTGCGGAAATAAACTTGTACGAGGAAGATCACACGCACAGAACTTCATAAGCAAGTATGGAAGACGTTTAATAATAATATACTGAAAGTGTCACATCCAAACTTTGAGTTTCAAATGATGAAATCATCAATTAAATTATTGAAGAATACACGCTGCTGCCCAAGATGGCGCACGAACATAGCAATACAAAGAGAGGCAGCAGCAAAGTTAGGTTTTTAATCTACATTTTTAACATGTCTATTCCTCATAGAAGGCGTAAGCATCGAGGTGTCAATATTTGTAATGTATAGTACAAATAAATCAAATGAAGAAGGAATGAGTTTACAATTAGATCGATAGAGCGTAACGCTGGTCTAACGCAATGGCAGAATCCAACAAATTGAAGGTATGGTAATACATGTGATATCACCTTGAGTATAATCAGAATATATGTCAGATCAAAGGGAGCTAATTGCTGGTGGGCGAAAAAATAGGGCAAAAAAGAAAATAATGTCTAGGGAATAACAGAAAGGTAACAATAAAAAAAGTGCGTACTGTATAACTGGAGGAAGAGATGATGTTATGAAGTATAGAAATACTAGGTACATCTGAATTCAAACATTTGTAAAAGTTAATCGTTGGCTCAAACTCCCAGATAGCACAGGACGTCCAATGGATATACAAAATCAGTCCAAATCCTGTCCATTACGTCCAAGGACTAAAAATGAATATCCATTGGACAAATATTTTTCGACAGCCTATGGATCATCTGTTTTGGACATCATCCGTTTAATGTCCAAGATTGGAACCGCTATAGGTGTGCCTATTTATAAAATGGTTGTTCGCAGTATTCTTATAATTTTGCCAAGAAATAAACTTTCAACGATAATTTCAAATTGAACTATGTATAACGAATTATGAATGAAATAAAAAAATCCGGATCTCTATTACCAATTCCAAAACTGATTTAAAGTTGAGTACATTAGCTTTTCAGACATGTTTGGGTAAGATAGGTAGGTAAGTGAAATTTTAATTTCAACATTTTTTATGCTTCATTGTTCTCCGACAAGCTTTTGATGATCTGGTAATTGACGATTGACGTCGACTGTCATTCTATGATTCTATGCTCTAATGGTCGGTCTGTCTCGGTCGTTCTGTGTCTGTCGTTCTCTGGCTGGCCGGCGTCATTTCATTTTCGTTTTTAGGTGTTTTTACAATTTATCCTTGAACTTAAGTGTTGTTCAAGTCAAAAATGTGTCCCAAAAGGATACGCCGTTGTGGTGTACTGAATATCAACAATGATGAGTCTCAAAGGTAAGTGATATCTATAATATTGATTATATTTTTGTAACCTCATTTATTGTGATTGTGAATTGTGTTGCAAAAGTATTTCAGCATGAAATATTTATTATCTGAATGCATCGTTCTCACTACATAACTGTGAACTGCTGTTAGCGTTGTTTCTTGTGAACCGATCTGATAATGAAGCCAATCGCCCACAGCTGCTAAAAAGGTGTGGAGTGTGAAGTCTGTTGATCTAAGGATCAATTTTTTTTTATTTCAGACATTCCATACCATCCAATGAACATATGTGAATGGAGAGACTTTGGCTAGAATGGATTAGCAACTTCAACCTTGCTGAATGTGACAACCTTTCAAGATCGAGCAGCATTTTGAGCCACAATGTAATGACTAGAGTGGCGAACCGAGGCACTAGGCCTTACCTATCATTGAATTACCAAGTATGTATCTCACATCATATTAATATTATTTTGCAGTAGAATTTGTTATTGGGTTATCAAGTTCTTCTATCAAATTAATGTTTTATTGTAATAATAACGAATGGCATGTATTTTTACCTCAATGCAACCTAACTGAGGACCTAAGCAAATAAGTAAAATAATACATATTCATATGAAACAAAGCACCATATGCCAAAAATAAATAATTAATCACATAACATAAAATATTGACTTAAGACCCATCACAAAACTAAGCCAGAAACTAATAAGTAATTTATAACATAAAATAGATAGGAAAATGGCCAATATCAGATTTTTGAGCATAAAAATGAAGTTGTATAAATAAATCTATTTTGTACATAACACAATCTATATGCCATAGCATTTAAATAATATTCAAAAATATGCAGCAAGAAATAGCTATTAAACAAAAGAATAACTAACATAGTATTGGCTTTGTCTAAGAATTTTGAATTTAATGGATTTTGAATTGCTTCTTAATAACTTTGAAGTTACACTATATGGTTTTAAATGCCTATCAGTATGTCAAACGCAGACGTTTATTGTCAATTCCTACATTCCGAATGTTTTTAAATGTAGATATTGTGAGTAGTAGCTACCAAAATCTGATGTATTATGATGTTACAGATATTGAACAAGATTCCCCAGCCTGTTTTGCTACCCAAGCTACAAAACACGGTCATTCCAGATCTACGTTTGGCTGTCTCTCTGATTCACCTTACTCATCTGACAAATAATTAAACCACATTTATTAAACATTAAAGCTACCCCTAGAGACTCTTATCCTGTCTACAAGAATCAATTAGTGTTAGTGTTACTCTCATTTCAAATATTCATAGCTTCTCTATATACAAGTACATAGTTTGTGTATTAAAAAAAGTGGCAAAAGCAGACACATCATTAGTAAAATCACACAGATGCAATAAATATAGTTGAATTTATTGATCAGATAAGCAGGACGAAGTATGCTAGGCTACTACTATGCTTTATGCATTATGTAATGCATTGCAGTTTTTGATTTCCAATTTTTTTATTTTATTTTTCATTCTTGCACGTAAGTACTAAAAATTCCTGTGTTTATTATATCACATTTACACATTTTAAGTTTGGACCGATGTCTCCTATTTATTATGTGGAGTATTTCACATTTCATGTATAAATATTTTTAGTGCAGAAAATTCTCTTCCGGGTGGAACCTACCTACCTCCAATATATTGTTTGTTTGTATAATGTTAAATACTTTCTAACTACATACCTTACATTGAACGAATGGAAAATTCATGTTTTCAAATGAGGATATGTTTGTGAACCCATTTTACGAGTTCTATACAGGCTCATTACAAATATTAAGAGATGTAATTGAGGTATGGCCTATTTGGAATATTTAGCATTTATTTTATGGCATATTAAGTTTTAATTATTACTCTTTTCTTATTACTATCTCTCTTATTACATTTTGACTAGATGTGGTTATAACTTATGTTTATGTTCATGCATCCACACCTTTTTGTCTGTTACTATACTATTTTTTCTATTTACATTTTCTTTACTTTGACAAACTATATTACATGATGTTTGTTAATTGTTCCTGTGATTGAATGCAAACCTGTTCATTTAGAGGTTATATATAATGTTGTAATAAGGTTTTTGTAACAATAAAGGTTTAAAGTTTTTTGAAACATTTCATATTGTTTTCAGTTTTGAATGATTGAGAAAGACTACATCTTTGTTGTTTAGGTGTTATCAATGCAAAATATTTTTTTTTGTCTGATAATGTAATCTATATTCATTGTTTCAATTTTTTTTGTTCTTGTAAAAATACTTTCACTTTTGTGAGATATCTGACTGTTCATACAATGACGGTTATTTGTATAATAAATAACATATGAATACATGTTTTTATTCATATAAACCCATTTAACAGATGGCCTTACAGTGTCCAAAGTGTATCCAAATGTGTGTAGATTACTGGACTAATTTTGGAACCAGATGAACGTCCCAAGGTGTGTCGTTTGGATGACTGGTGAGTGTCCATTGGACATCATTTGTACAGTTTTTGGTCGTGTAATGAACAGCCAATAATGTGTCCAAGAGCGGATATCCATTGGACATGTAATGGCTCAATGTGTGCTATCTGGGTTGGAACATGTGGAATAGCATTGAAAATGAGAAGAAAAGAAATTGCAGTTTGCAGTGAAGTTTGTTCCCGACATGAGGATAATGATTTACCATAAATACTGGGTTATTCACGTTATTCCACACAGAGCATTACGGCCAAAGTACTTGACGAAAAAGAAAATAATAATTTCGGATGGATAGGGACCCATTATTAGGCTACATTTTAAAAATATTTTTATGTTGCACGGGGTGTTCCCAAAACACGAGACGTATCAAAATTATATTTTTTTAAATAGAACACCCTATATATTATTGCATATTCAGATTGCTTGGTAAATTCTAGTGTGACTTTATGTATCACACATGGGGCTTAGAGCGAACCGTTTAGGTGTAAATCATCATCTTCTGTATAAGTAGATATCGGAAAAAAAATGAATATCGCAGAGATTATAAAATGTTAGGTTAGACGGTCAAACTTGAATTACGTCTGTGGTTGGAGAAATCGATCGATTAATTAAGGAAACTTTAATCAGAGAAAACTAGATTTTTTCAAATGAGAATGCCTAGTTTTTTATACGATGAAATGTAAAATTTGATAGCATTTCTAATGATATAAGGTTATGAATATCAATCTCTGGTAGTTTTCATTTAATTTCAAATTTTCAATCAAATCGGTGTTTTGCGATATTCCTACCTATAAGCATAGGCGTAGTTAAGTCCCTGAATCTAGGGGGGGCTTAAGTCCTGGATATGGCTACTGCCCAAGATACAATAAACTTAACAAAATGAATTGTTCTTGGATTTTTGGGGGGGCTAATTTCATTCTTGGGGGCATAGCCCCCCCAAGCCCCCACATAACTACGCCTATGCCTATAAGCAACCTATTAGACCGTGAAATATAAAGAAAAACCTGTCCAGATAGAAGAAAACACCTAACCTAGCAGAAAAATGCAGACAAACTAAAGAGACGACATTATAACATAAAACTTACAAAAAATCACCTTATCTAAGGCCTAAGGTCAAACAGAAGCAGGGGCACGACAGAAATAGATATTTTTCACGGCCTACTAGCTACTGCAATGTGCTAGAGATTGCCATTTTCCAAAACCATAAAAAATTTTGAGAGGAAGGAAAGCTACTAGCGAATGCTGTATCAGTTTATTATCTTCAGTATAAAATTTCACGTTTATGTGATATGAAAAAGTATTCAATTTTGTCAAGTCAAAAGTAACCAAGCATCTCACTGAAGTTCTGAAAATTCTTCAGTACCTGTTAGAAATCACGGAAAATGGAGAATGAATTAAAAATTTTTCAAATTATAAAACATAATTTGCCTGGCAGAAAATTTAAGTCTGATTTGTCAGTGTTCCTTTTTTGCGATCTTGCTAATAGATATTGAGAAATTAGAAGGTTTTTAGTCAGATATGTCGTTAATTTGACGCAAGTTACTGCTTTTTTACACCATTACATGTGATTGATAATTGCGTGCTGGAGCAACAATCGCTGGTGGTTTTTCTTTTATGGGTTTTTAATTGTTTTGGAAATTTTTAACCTCTAGTACATTGTACTAGCCATTAGGCTGTGAAAAATATCCATTTCTGTTATACTCTAGCTTCTCTTTGACCTTAAATATGTTGCCGTCGTCGTTTCTGATTAAAGTTGATTTCTGGTAAGTAATTTTTATAATCCTGTCTCTTTAGTCTAGTTCGTCTGCATTTTTCTACTAAGTTAGTTATTTTCTTCTATCTGAACAGATTTTTGTTTATATTTCACGGTCTGCTAGGTTGATTATAGGTAGGAGAATTGAAAAACACCTATTTGAATTTGAAACTAAATGAAAACTACGAGAGATTGAAATTCATAACCTTATATCATTAGAAAGGCTATCAAATTTCACATTTAATTGTGTAAGGGAAAATAAGCATTCCCATTTGACAAAACAAGTTAGCTCTGATTGAAGTTTCCTCAATTAATCTATCGATTTCTTCAAGCATAAACTCAATTCAAATTTGGTCGTCTAACCTAAGCTGACACATTTCATGCTTAGTAATACGGCAAAGCCACAGCCTTCTACATTTTATAATCTTTGGGATATTCAATTTTTCTCTGATATCTACTTATCTTATACCGAAAATGAAGATTTACACTTAAACGGTTCGCTTTAAGTTCCATGTGGGATACATAAAGTCACACAATAATTCACCAAGGAATCTGAATATATAGGGTGTTCTATTCAAAAAAATATAACTTTGATATATATAACGTTTCGTGTTTTGGGGACACCCTGTATAACATGAAAATATTTTTAAAATGTAGCCTTAGTGAGTGCCTATCCATTCGAATTTATAATTTCCTTTTTCAGGGTCACAATGTAATGACTAGAGTGGCGAACCGAGGCACTAGGCCTTACCTATCATTGAATTACCAAGTATGTATCTCACATCATATTAATATTATTTTGCAGTAGAATTTGTTATTCTGTTATCAAGTTCTTCTATCAAATTAATGTTTTATTGTAATAATAACGAATGGCATGTATTTTTACCTCAATGCAACCTAACTGAGGACCTAAGCAAATAAGTAAAATAATACATATTCATATGAAACAAAGCACCATATGCCAAAAATAAATAATTAATCACATAACATAAAATATTGACTTAAGACCCATCACAAAACTAAGCCAGAAACTAATAAGTAATTTATAACATAAAATAGATAGGAAAATGGCCAATATCAGATTTTTGAGCATAAAAATGAAGTTGTATAAATAAATCTATTTTGTACATAACACAATCTATATGCCATAGCATTTAAATAATATTCAAAAATATGCAGCAAGAAATAGCTATTAAACAAAAGAATAACTAACATAGTATTGGCTTTGTCTAAGAATTTTGAATTTAATGGATTTTGAATTGCTTCTTAATAACTTTGAAGTTACACTATATGGTTTTAAATGCCCATCAGTATGTCAAACGCAGACGTTTATTGTCAATTCCTACATTCCGAATGTTTTTAAATGTAGATATTGTGAGTAGTAGCTACCAAAATCTGATGTATTATGATGTTACAGATATTGAACAAGATTCCCCAGCCTGTTTTGCTACCCAAGCTACAAAACACGGTCATTCCAGACCTACGTTTGGCTGTCTCTCTGATTCACCTTACTCATCTGACAAATAATTAAACCACATTTATTAAACATTAAAGCTACCCCTAGAGACTCTTATCCTGTCTACAAGAATCAATTAGTGTTAGTGTTACTCTCATTTCAAATATTCATAGCTGCTCTATATACAAGTACATAGTTTGTGTATTAAAAAAAGTGGCAAAAGCAGACACATCATTAGTAAAATCACACAGATGCAATAAATATAGTTGAATTTATTGATCAGATGAGCAGGACGAAGTATGCTAGGCTACTACTATGCTTTATGCATTATGTAATGCATTGCAGTTTTTGATTTCCAATTTTTTTATTTTATTTTTCATTCTTGCACGTAAGTACTAAAAATTCCTGTGTTTATTATATCACATTTACACGTTTTAAGTTTGGACCGATGTCTCCTATTTATTATGTGGAGTATTTCACATTTCATGTATAAATATTTTTAATGCAGAAAATTCTCTTCCGGGTGGAACCTACCTACCTTCAATATATTGCTTGTTTGTATAATGTTAAATACTTTCTAACTACATACCTTACATTGAACGAATGGAAAATTCATGTTTTCAAATGAGGATATGTTTGTGAACCCATTTTACGAGTTCTATACAGGCTCATTACAAATATTAAGAGATGTAATTGAGGTATGGCCTATTTGGAATATTTAGCATTTATTTTATGGCATATTAAGTTTTAATTATTACTCTTTTCTTATTACTATCTCTCTTATTACATTTTGACTAGATGTGGTTATAACTTATGTTTATGTTCATGCATCCACACATTTTTGTCTGTTACTATACTATTTTTTCTATTTACATTTTCTTTACTTTGATAAACTATATTACATGATGTTTGTTAATTGTTCCTGTGATTGAATGCAAACCTGTTCATTTAGAGGTTATATATAATGTTATAATAAGGTTTTTGTAACAAGAAAGGTTTAAAGTTTTTTGAAACATTTTATATTGTTTTCAGTTTTGAATGATTGAGAAAGACTACATCTTTGTTGTTTAGGTGTTATCAATGCAAAATATTTTTTTTGTCTGATAATGTAATCTATATTCATTGTTTCAATTTTTTTTGTTCTTGTAAAAATACTTTCACTTTTGTGAGATATCTGACTGTTCATACAATGACGGTTATTTGTATAACAAATAACATATGAATACATGTTTTTATTCATATAAACCCATTTAACAGATGGTCTTACAGTGTCCAAAGTGTATCCAAATGTGTGTAGATTACTGGACTAATTTTGGAACCAGATGAACGTCCCAAGGTGTGTCGTTTGGATGACTGGTGGGTGTCCATTGGACATCATTTGTACAGTTTTTGGTCGTGTAATGGACAGCCAATAATGTGTCCAAGAGCGGATATCCATTGGACATGTAATGGCTCAATGTGTGCTATCTGGGTTGGAACATGTGGAATAGCATTGAAAATGAGAAGAAAAGAAATTGCATCTTGCAGATATTTTATTTGCTGGAAGTTTGTTCCCGACATGAGGATAATGATTTACCATAAATACTGGGTTATTCACGTTATTCCACACAGAGCATTACGGCTAAAGTACTTGACGAAAAAGAAAATAATAATTTCGGATGGATAGGGACCCATTATTAGGCTACATTTTAAAAATATTTTTATGTTGCACGGGGTGTTCCCAAAACACGAGACGTATCAAAATTATATTTTTTTAAATAGAACACCCTATATATTATTGCATATTCAGATTGCTTGGTAAATTCTAGTGTGACTTTATGTATCACACATGGGGCTTAGAGCGAACCGTTTAGGGGTAAATCATCATCTTCTGTATAAGTAGATATCGGAAAAAAAATGAATATCGCAGAGATTATAAAATGTTAGGTTAGACGGTCAAACTTGAATTACGTCTGTGGTTGGAGAAATCGATCGATTAATTAAGGAAACTTTAATCAGAGAAAACTAGATTTTTTCAAATGAGAATGCCTAGTTTTTTATACGATGAAATGTAAAATTTGATAGCATTTCTAATGATATAAGGTTATGAATATCAATCTCTGGTAGTTTTCATTTAATTTCAAATTTTCAATCAAATCGGTGTTTTGCGATATTCCTACCTATAAGCATAGGCGTAGTTAAGTCCCTGAATCTAGGGGGGGGCTTAAGTCCTGGATATGGCTACTGCCCAAGATACAATAAACTTAACAAAATGAATTGTTCTTGGATTTTTGGGGAGGCTAATTTCATTCTTGGGGGGCATAGCCCCCCCAAGCCCCCACATAACTACGCCTATGCCTATAAGCAACCTATTAGACCGTGAAATATAAAGAAAAACCTGTCCAGATAGAAGAAAACAACTAACCTAGCAGAAAAATGCAGACAAACTAAAGAGACGACATTATAACATAAAACTTACAAAAAATCACCTTATCTAAGGCCTAAGATCAAACAGAAGCAGGGGCACGACAGAAATAGATATTTTTCACGGCCTACTAGCTACTGCAATGTGCTAGAGATTGCCATTTTCCAAAACCATTAAAAATTTTGAGAGGAAGGAAAGCTACTAGCGAATGCTGTATGAGTTTATTATCTTCAGAATAAAATTTCACGTTTATGTGATATGAAAAAGTATTCAATTTTGTCAAGTCAAAAGTAACCAAGCCTCTCACTGAAGTTCTGAAAATTCTTCAGTACCTGTTAGAAATCACGGAAAATGGAGAATGAATTAAAAATTTTTCAAATTATAAAACATAATTTGCCTGGCAGAAAATTTAAGTCTGATTTGTTAGTGTTCCTTTTTTGCGATCTTGCTAATAGATATTGAGAAATTAGAAGGTTTTTAGTCAGATATGTCGTTAATTTGACGCAAGTTACTGCTTTTTTACACCATTACATGTGATTGATAATTGCGTGCTGGAGCAACAATCGCTGGTGGTTTTTCTTTCATGGGTTTTTAATTGTTTTGGAAATTTTTAACCTCTAGTACATTGTACTAGCCATTAGGCTGTGAAAAATATCCATTTCTGTTATACTCTAGCTTCTCTTTGACCTTAAATATGTTGCCGTCGTCGTTTCTGATTAAAGTTGATTTCTGGTAAGTAATTTTTATAATCCTGTCTCTTTAGTCTAGTTCGTCTGCATTTTTCTACTAAGTTAGTTATTTTCTTCTATCTGAACAGATTTTTGTTAATATTTCACGGTCTGCTAGGTTGATTATAGGTAGGAGAATTGAAAAACACCTATTTGAATTTGAAACTAAATGAAAACTACGAGAGATTGAAATTCGTAACCTTATATCATTAGAAAGGCTATCAAATTTCACATTTAATTGTATAAGGGAAAATAAGCATTCCCATTTGACAAAACAAGTTAGCTCTGATTGAAGTTTCCTCAATTAATCTATCGATTTCTTCAAGCACAAACTCAATTCAAATTTGGTCGTCTAACCTAAGCTGACACATTTCATGCTTAGTAATACGGCAAAGCCACAGCCTTCTACATTTTATAATCTTTGCGATATTCAATTTTTCTCTGATATCTACTTATCTTATACCGAAAATGATGATTTACACTTAAACGGTTCGCTTTAAGTTCCATGTGGGATACATAAAGTCACACAATAATTCACCAAGGAATCTGAATATATAGGGTGTTCTATTCAAAAAAATATAACTTTGATATATATAACGTTTCGTGTTTTGGGGACACCCTGTATAACATGAAAATATTTTTAAAATGTAGCCTTAGTTGCCTATCCATTCGAATTTATAATTTCCTTTTTCATCAAATACTTTAGCTATAATTCTCCGTGTCGAATAACGTGAATAACCCGGTATACAGAGCGTTACGTTCACTGATATACAACCTTAATGCGTCCCTGGACATGAAATGCTGAATATGGCAACAAGGCGTAGAGACAAAGACAACATATTCCATTGCCCGCTGGATGGCGCCATTATTGGCATTTCAAGAGCTCTCTAGGGGCTCTAAAGTGAACTAGTTTCTGGCACATTTCCTAACCTAACTTTTTTATATCTTTTGTTTACAATGTGTTTACCATCAACCATTGTTTTAGTCGTTTCACAGTTTGGCTGTTAATTATTTTGGGCTTTATCCTTATTATTTACTGTTACATATTGTATTTTTCAATACAGAAACTACCAACCACTCCGATCATCCTGAACATGGCGTCTAATAACGATTATTGTTGTGTACACAGTGTAATTCTTGGGCCAAGAAAGACACTGAAAGGAAATTAACCTTTCATAGATTTCCTGAGACAAATGCTAGGCAAGTTTATATGGAAAATGAGATGGGGAAGCATTTAATGGACCAAAGAAAAGCTTGAATCTATGAAAGTGTGCTTTCTTCATTTTAACAAAGGTAATAACTGACTGAGATTACTGTCAGTGATTTGAAAAATCCATATAGGTTAATATTTCTTGGATTAGTACTCTAAATAATGAAGGAATATGTATTTATCTTTTATTATAGGTTTAACCATACAGAGAGGTCAAATTTTAAACCTTCACAAAAGCTTCCTGTTAGTACAGTGGGTTTTCCAAAATGTGCAGGAACCTCATCTGATCGAACTGATAGATATAAAAGGAGAGATAGAGGTACATGCACAAGCAAAAATTAAGATCCTCATGAATGTGATTTTGAAGCAAACTGCAGCAAACTTGGTGCAATTGCTAAGGTCTACACCAGATATCAGTGAAAAATACTTGGATAGTGCATTTTTACAAAACGGAAAAGTGCAAGATTCAGAAGTGCAAGTTAATACTGATAGAAATAATACATTGAGTGATCTGCTGAAAACAAATGCTGCCCTGAAAAGTTTTACAGGCATTAATAACTTTCAAATACTTGATTGTGTTGTGGATATGATAAATTAATTTTGTATAATTGATTTAAGGACACATCGTCTTAATGTGAGAGAAAGAGTTCTTCTTACAATGACAAAATTAAAATTGGACTTGAGTTATGTTACTTTGAATGCATTATTCAATATATCGGGTCTGCTGTGCTGTTTAATTATGATATTTTAATGAAGGATGTTTGAAGATTAAACATTTTATATTTATATCAGATACAACAGGTTACATGGATGGATACAGAATACAGAATGAGACATAGATGGGAAACCAATCGCCTATTGACATATGTCATGTCAATCATAGAACATAGATATATGATGTACAGATTGTACATCCAACACCTTCCCCTTAAAGATTTAGTCTTACAATAGGTTTAATGTGACGTCCAGATCTAGAGATCAGATGGCGGCTATCACTGACACTTGGTTTCACAGTATCACTGGGCGTATCACTTGTCACTCTTAACTTATTATCACTATGACCTAAATTACATTGCATTGATTGTTCGGGGTATAACTCAGGTTCCAGGATGTGTTCACTATATTTAGCTTTGCTACATGATAGTTTCATCTGGTTAGTGTTACGTCTAACAACTTTGTTGTTATTTTGTTTACGTACCCAATATGACCTTGGTTCTACAGCTTTCCTCAAAACTGTTGCTTTTTCCCAAGTTTTATCCTGGTTTGTTCGTATGACTACTTTCTCCCCTTTTGTGAATTCATCTGTCTGTTTTCTACTGTGTTTGTAAGTCGTTGAAGCCTAATTGAACCTATTTTTCCAATTGGTTTTTTCATAATAGAGACAATGGGTTTATGATCAGTCTGAACATCAGTTTCAGTTTTATAAATAAAATCATGGAATTTCTGTGTACCAAAATATATTGCAAGCAATTCTTTCTCGGTCTGACTATAATTTACCTCATGATCATTCATTGTTCTTGATGCACAAGCAACTAATTTTAGTACATTATCATGTGTTTGAAACATACAACATCCAATTCCATCCTTTGATGCATCACATTGAAGTATTATTTTCTTCTTAGGGTCAAATGGTATTAGAGCTGGCGCATGAACAATAATATCTTTCAACTTCTCAAAAGCCTCATTTTGTTTGGGTAACCATTCCCATTCAACATTAGATTTTAAAAGATCACATAAAATATTCATATGTTGAGCCATGTTTGGTATGTATCTTCTAACATAATTGAAAGAACCTATAATTCTTTGCAATTCTGTTTTATCTTTAGGTGGTTTTAGCTTTACTAATGACTCTACTCTATCAGGGTCAACTTGCATTCCCTTTTCTGAAAATAACTGCCCCATAAACTTTACTTCTCTCCTATAATACTGAAATTTCTCCTTATTAAACTTTGCACCTACCTTTCTTGCAATTTCAACTATTTTAGCTACAGCTTCATCATGTTCACTTTTTGTAGATCCTGCAGCAATCATATCATCATGACAAATTGTGACATTTTTTATATTGCCAAAAATTTCATCTATTTTCTCCTCAAATAAATCTTGAGAATTTGACAGTCCATATGGGAGTACAAGATAACGGTATATACCAAAGGGGGTTGCAAAACAACATTTCCATGATGATATATCATCTAATTGAAGGTGGTGATATCCTTCAGAAAGATCAAATACTGTAAAATATTTTTTACCATTCAAACAAGAGCATAACTCTTCAATACTCAAACCAAGCCTAGGCTTACGTATGATATGTTTGTTCAAATCAGAGGGATCTAAACAAAGTCTGATTTTGCCATTAGCCTTCTCCACTAACACAATCCTATTTATACTTGCATTGCTGTCTATCTCATCTACTTTAACAATAGCTTGCCGTTTTACTAGCCTATCAAGCTCTTTCTTGAATTCATTCCTTATAGCAATAGGTACCTTAACAGGGGGATAACTTACACTCTCAAATTCTTTAGAAGTAGTTATATGACATTTACCTGCAAAACAACCTGGACCTGAAAATATATCTGAATTTTGCTTTGTAAATTCCTCTTTCACACAAGACTTTTCCGCTGTATTTATTCTTTTTACCAGATTTAACTGTAGACATGCTTGTCCACCCAATAGAATCTGAGTTGCACCCTCAACAATCACAAAATCTTCATAGATTTCCGTATTATTATACTTACAACCTAAATTAACAATTCCTACTGGAGTGTACATAGAACCTTCAAATGCTCTTAATTTATAGTTAGCAGGTCTCACTTTAAATTGATTGTTTACCAATCTAAATTTTTCTAATGGAATGACATTAACATCAGCACCTGTGTCAAGCTTAACCTTAAATTTTTTACTTTCAATATTAATTATTTCTTCCCAGATGCCCTGACTATGCTTGCACTTTATATTCTTACAGTTACAAACATTCTTAAAGTGATTAACATTACCTACAAATACATCAGAATCATCACTCTCTAGTTCAGTGCTATGATCTATGGTTTTAACATTTTTCACTCTACATGACACAGCAAAATGATTCAATAATCCACAATTGTTACATTTTTTCCCAAAAGCTGGGCATTGTCTTGGCCTATGCATGCTTTGGCATCTTCTGCATTTAAATTTTTTACTCTCAGTACTGACCTTGTGGTTTTCTTGCCTGTTTGTCCTACTGTGGTTACCTGACTGCCGTTTCTTCACAATATTTACTTCAGATGTTCCTTGCTCGAACTGAAGATTCTGCAACTTACTCTGCTCACTACTCCGACAGAACTGGATAGCCTTTTCTAATGTCAGCTGGTCAACCCTCAGTAGTGCCTCCCTTGTAGTGGCATCCTTAATCCCCATTACTATTTTGTCACGAAGTGCCTTATCCTCTGCAGTTTGATTGGGGTCTAAGACATTGTAGTTGCATGTCCTCATCAAGTGCTTCAGATCAGTCAAGAAGTGCTCAAAACTTTCACCTTTCTTCTGCATCCGTTTCAAAAAGTTGTATCTTTCGAAGCATTCATTCACCCTTGGGTTCACATATTTTCCGATGAGGGTCATTATAAAATCGTACTTATTTTCCTGCTCCTCAGGTACTACAAAGGTACTCATAATCCGTGCGGATTCTGTTCCTATCATATTTCTCAAAATAGACATCTTCACCGTATCAGCTGCCTCGTGCTGCCCTGTGGCCACTAGATAGTCTTCAAAGCTTGTCTTCCAAAATTTCCATTCAGTTGCCGCATTCTGCCCTTGCAGATCAAAATCGGGGGGTAGCTTCACCACGCCTCCAGCCATATTTCTAGGTTATATGTTATATTTGTATACTTCTGCGGAACTTACTGGAAATATCGTGTTCAATCGTTAGAGCATCTTCTATATAGTTCGTTTTCGCAGCGCCATGTTTAATTATGATATTTTAATGAAGGATGTTTGAAGATTAAACATTTTATATTTATATCAGATACAACAGGTTACATGGATGGATACAGAATACAGAATGAGACATAAGATGGGAAACCAATCGCCTATTGACATATGTCATGTCAATCATAGAACATAGATATATGATGTACAGATTGTACATCCAACAGTGCAAAACATATCTTTTGATTTTCTAACTGTGCTAAGTCAGGTTCTTCATGTGTGCATTTATTTCCCTTCAGCAGAAGAGAATTCATTTCAAAATGTTTTAAAAATTGTGTTTTGGATTGCGTAAAAATATTTATGCAAAGAACAAGCTGTCTATAGAGTAAAATTTTATAATATAAAAAATCTACAACAATTAAATTCATGACTGGTGTATCTCCTGGGGGTACAATCACTTTTATTAGTGGGTCCTATCTGGTCCTAGGGCATGTGACAAATTGATTTTTGAAGAAAGTGGTTTTATCAAAATACTTATCTCTTAATATAGATTCAGTTATGGTAGATAAAGATTTTCTTATTGATGATTTGTGTGTAATGTATAGAATTGGCTTAATAAGACCCCCATTTTTAAAAAACAAAAAGCTCAAGAAGCTACTGCTAATAAAGAGATTGCTGCAGCTCGAGTGCACATTGAAAGATCCAATCAGAGATTAAAAAATTTTAAAATTATTAGTGGAAGGTTGTAATGGTCATTAGTTTCAAAAATTGATGGAATATTTTTAATTATCTGTGGCATAACTAACCTTTCAACCCCTATATTATCTGACGAAAGATTTTTATGCGCACATTTTAATTAGTTTATAATTAAGTTACTCTGATGAATTGATTTTTACTTTTTTTTGACTACTGTATTGTATATGGTTATGCTAATACATTTTTTTATTCTCAAAACGTTTTTATTCAGTATCATTCTTATACACATTTATAATTTCGGGTTTGAACATGAAACAATGCTATTGTAGACTAAGAAATTAGCCATCTATTTTTTGGTCACATAATATACGTAACATTTCAGAAAAATATTGAATGATTTACATTAACATTATTTTTGTAAAATCATAGTCAAAGTCAACAGTCATAATTTCACAGCTACCATCATAGCTTGCATATAAACACACATAACATTTGGTTAAATTTAGTATGGCCATGCCTAGCTGCACTTGTCCATGATACTTGTGCTTCTTCTTCAAAGTGTACCTTCCACTTTCATTTAAAATAAAATTGCACTCTTGAAAGCAATCTTCAATTGCCTCTGTGATACCTAAAATACAATGTTATAATTTTATGAGTATTTAAAAATGTGGTTTGTGATTTGAACATAATAATAATAAACGCCTTTATTAAGAAACAGATATACATCTGATGGAGATGACAGCAAAACCATGGCAAACTTAAGCTACAAACTGTTCTCGCTGTGGTTCTCACACTTAACCATGAGCTGCTTAATTAGAGAGATGGTAAATGAAGTATAATCCCAATGGTATAACATTTGTTTCCTGAACCGCAAGTTGCTAGAGAGGATGGTACAACACAGCTTGTCGAAAAAACCATAAGTTTGTGAACTCTTGTAGGCTTTTTTGAAAACTTCTACTTTGTAAACAAATGTTATTTAAATGGGCTGCACTCTACACCCTAAATAATGAAAAGACTTATACCAAAGTATGCAAGACGTGAAAAAATAAACAGAGAAGATAGTACCAGATCATGGTAAGCCAACGACTTTGTTCCTAAATTCTGCTTAAAACTGTAAAGTGACATATTAGCAAGGTTACAGATCATAGAGCGATTCCAAGCGATCAACCAGTAGTTGTCGTGGTTATTCCCTTGGTTAACCTTCAAATTGCCCTATTTGGTGATAAACATAGTAAAGGCTTAGACGTAAGAAATGAAGTATGGGTTCAGATTGTCATTTGTCTTCAGTCAGCTGATCTTTATTTTGCATTTGAATTTTTTCTTTGAATATAACGACGTCGGACAACAGTTTAAAACTACAATTGACACTTTAGAAATGTAATTTGATATATTTGAAACTGCTCTAGGAAAAGGTGTAGACCTTCCTTCTTCCCTATTTATTAAATTTACATCCAATTAAAAACCTATAAACGACAAACAACATAAACACATCAGCACAACTTAAACAAAGTAAATAGAAATAGTAAAGTACACAATAATATAACAATTATGATGTTTTGAAAAAGCTTCTAACCATTGTAAATACCGGTTACGAAGATGTCTAAGTCATGACATACAAAGGGCTAGTTCCTGACACCATTAAGTTATAACCAGGTATAATTTCACTTGCTTGGATGACATTGGTTGTAACTAGTCATTACCTGTGAACACTGATTACTCGCTTGATGGAATCGCTTATAGTATAATAATGAAGATAGTTACCTCAATACAAGCATTTAATTTCCAATGAAGCTATTGGTTCCCTATTCAAATTCAACACCACACCATCCGGTGAAAAGCCTAGCCATTTATTTCCTGCAGATTCTATCATACCACATTCTACTATAATATGGCCTGTCTTTGATACAAAAGCTCCTCTTGCAGATTTTTTGTACATTTGTCCATATTTCGCATATTTATTAGTAAAGGACTTTGGTCAAAAGTACTTTTTACTTTTCGTCTCCCAATCCATTCCTCTGTAGGTATAGATCTCATAACACTAATACGATATTTTCTGGCTTCATGCCATTTACGTGAATCTTGTTCCATGTGGAATAGCCTATCCTGCTCTTCATTCATAATTTTCTCATAAAGAGCTGCACAACTTGAATGAAAATCAATCTGCATACTTGCAATTTCCATTGAAGCATTATCTAAAATGTTCCTATCATATTCATCTTCAATGTTTTCTGTAGGCATAGTTGTTGTATTAGTGTCTAATTCAGATGGGTTCTTGGTACGTCCTTTCCTAAAATATATATTTTAAATGTTCAGATAATGCAATACTACTTAAATACTATTCTAGAAATACAATTTACGTTAAGTCTATGTCTCCAAAAGTTTTAACGGGTCTCGTACAACAAAAAATTCCCTCAACATATATCTAAGTTTAAAGAACTCACACTTTACTACATTATGGAAAACAAATAGCTGGTAAATAGATATTTGAAAGTTGTATGAACTGTTTTAATGCTTTTCTATGGATTACTACCTGCCGATTTAAAATGAGATTGACTACCAGCACCTATACTCACCTATGTTTGGCAATATATTATGGGAAACGATAATGTTACTGCAGACGCTTTATCGAGGATAACTTTGTCATCAAACGAATTAAAAGATATGAATGCAGATATGATTGCTGTTATCACCATAGTGCAGGCTAGATGTAAAAACGTTGGTTAAGAAAAGTAGTGATAATTTTGGCTTGATCACCCAAATATTAAAAAAAAAGTTGTCATAAAATGTCTCTGAACAAGTACAAGATTTTTTATTACGTTCCAGAACATCTTACTTTATTCGTAAACCAAAAAACTTTATCATTGGCGCGAGACGATATGGCGAAAGATTTGGTTGACGTGAGAAGGCTAACATTGAAGAACTAGTTATTGTTAAAAACGAGAATAATACAAAATATATTAACACGTTGACTGCCGTTAAAATGACCGTAAAGTTATTCCTCAGAGGCTTTAGTGGACAATTCATAGTTTAAGCCATTTAAGCTTGTTTTTGGGATATATTACACGATAAATAGAAGGTGTTCAATGCAATTTTTTCAAAAAAAAATGAGAGGCCCGGCGAATTTGGAAGATGAGAACGTTCGACTGAAAAAGGAGCTGGAAGACGCTTTGGCTGCAGCACAGGCTGATAGTTCTGGGATGAGATAATTGAAGTACGGGCTTAATAAGATAAAGCAGAAGATTGCTCAGATGGAAAGCGAGGTCGATAGCGATAGGCTAAAGAAGAATCCGAACAAGGTCATTAAAAATGCAAGCAAAGGTGTGTACGAAATATCAGCGATGCAAAATTACGATGTAGATTTGGAGAGAGAAAATGCGAAGATAGGAACAGAGCTTAACGTAGCGCTCAAGGACGTGTCATGGAGCTTTGATCAAGCCGCGCAACTAAGGAGCGAGAATGGTAAGCAGAAGAACAGGATTGCGCAACAGGAAGACAAACTGAGCAGACTCACAGAGGAACTGAAGAGCAACCTGAGTGACGAGAAGGGAGTGTCGAGAGTTGACAGCCGACAAGACGAAAAGGCCCAACTGAAGAGGATGATAGCAGAGTTATTAAAAGAGAACGCTGCCGGAGCTGAAAATGAGAATCACAATTTGAGCAAAGGGTATCGCAGTTGCAAGGTGATCAACTTGCATTCCCTTTTCTGAAAATAACTGCCCCATAAACTTTACTTCTCTCCTATAATACTGAAATTTCTCCTTATTAAACTTTGCACCTACCTTTCTTGCAATTTCAACTATTTTAGCTACAGCTTCATCATGTTCACTTTTTGTAGATCCTGCAGCAATCATATCATCATGACAAATTGTGACATTTTTTATATTGCCAAAAATTTCATCTATTTTCTCCTCAAATAAATCTTGAGAATTTGACAGTCCATATGGGAGTACAAGATAACGGTATATACCAAAGGGGGTTGCAAAACAACATTTCCATGATGATATATCATCTAATTGAAGGTGGTGATATCCTTCAGAAAGATCAAATACTGTAAAATATTTTTTACCATTCAAACAAGAGCATAACTCTTCAATACTCAAACCAAGCCTAGGCTTACGTATGATATGTTTGTTCAAATCAGAGGGATCTAAACAAAGTCTGATTTTGCCATTAGCCTTCTCCACTAACACAATCCTATTTATACTTGCATTGCTGTCTATCTCATCTACTTTAACAATAGCTTGCCGTTTTACTAGCCTATCAAGCTCTTTCTTGAATTCATTCCTTATAGCAATAGGTACCTTAACAGGGGGATAACTTACACTCTCAAATTCTTTAGAAGTAGTTATATGACATTTACCTGCAAAACAACCTGGACCTGAAAATATATCTGAATTTTGCTTTGTAAATTCCTCTTTCACACAAGACTTTTCCGCTGTATTTATTCTTTTTACCAGATTTAACTGTAGACATGCTTGTCCACCCAATAGAATCTGAGTTGCACCCTCAACAATCACAAAATCTTCATAGATTTCCGTATTATTATACTTACAACCTAAATTAACAATTCCTACTGGAGTGTACATAGAACCTTCAAATGCTCTTAATTTATAGTTAGCAGGTCTCACTTTAAATTGATTGTTTACCAATCTAAATTTTTCTAATGATTGCTGTTATCACCATAGTGCAGGCTAGATGTAAAAACGTTGGTTAAGAAAAGTAGTGATAATTTTGGCTTGATCACCCAAATATTAAAAAAAAAGTTGTCATAAAATGTCTCTGAACAAGTACAAGATTTTTTATTACGTTCCAGAACATCTTACTTTATTCGTAAACCAAAAAACTTTATCATTGGCGCGAGACGATATGGCGAAAGATTTGGTTGACGTGAGAAGGCTAACATTGAAGAACTAGTTATTGTTAAAAACGAGAATAATACAAAATATATTAACACGTTGACTGCCGTTAAAATGACCGTAAAGCTATTCCTCAGAGGCTTTAGTGGACAATTCATAGTTTAAGCCATTTAAGCTTGTTTTTGGGATATATTACACGATAAATAGAAGGTGTTCAATGCAATTTTTTCAAAAAAAAATGAGAGGCCCGGCGAATTTGGAAGATGAGAACGTTCGACTGAAAAAGGAGCTGGAAGACGCTTTGGCTGCAGCACAGGCTGATAGTTCTGGGATGAGATAATTGAAGTACGGGCTTAATAAGATAAAGCAGAAGATTGCTCAGATGGAAAGCGAGGTCGATAGCGATAGGCTAAAGAAGAATCCGAACAAGGTCATTAAAAATGCAAGCAAAGGTGTGTACGAAATATCAGCGATGCAAAATTACGATGTAGATTTGGAGAGAGAAAATGCGAAGATAGGAACAGAGCTTAACGTAGCGCTCAAGGACGTGTCATGGAGCTTTGATCAAGCCGCGCAACTAAGGAGCGAGAATGGTAAGCAGAAGAACAGGATTGCGCAACAGGAAGACAAACTGAGCAGACTCACAGAGGAACTGAAGAGCAACCTGAGTGACGAGAAGGGAGTGTCGAGAGTTGACAGCCGACAAGACGAAAAGGCCCAACTGAAGAGGATGATAGCAGAGTTATTAAAAGAGAACGCTGCCGGAGCTGAAAATGAGAATCACAATTTGAGCAAAGGGTATCGCAGTTGCAAGGTGATCTGGTATGGTCTTACAACACACGACAGGAAGATGGGTAGATGTCCGAAGCTTCAACATCATTTGGAGGGACTCTGCTTGGAGACGGACCGCCTCAATGACTTGGTCTACAGGTTACGCACGGGAAGTGGAAAACCAAAGGTCGACTATACTGATGTCTGTGGTGATACAAGAGTCAAAGTTGTTCGTCGAGGACGCCGAACGCTAAGGGGGAAGAATGTAACACACTGTATATTGTGGTATTCGTGTATTGTGTATTAGTTGTCACGCATGATGTAAAGTCAAAGTGTTAGGTTAGATCTTTGAAGTGTAAACGTCATCGAATCGTCTAGAGTTTTCGGGAATGACGGAGGTTTAGAACGTCATCGAATTCTCTAGATGGTTCGATGAAGTATATAAGGCGCCACGAGTAGCGTGGCAGTAGTTCAGTTCAGTTGAGTTCAGTTCTAGTTGAGATAAGGTTAAGAGATATTGTATTGAATTGTGAAGTAAAACGGTGAAAGTTACGGCAGTTTAATTCTTTGGTGAAGAAAAAGAGGCCGCCGTGACAATATGTTAACGAGGGATGCTCTATATCTCCGTCAATCCACCAGTACGCAGACCGCTGTTTCATGCTTATTAGCGATCATCAGTGCGCCATAGGTCGATTGACGGAGATAGAGAGCATCAGATTTTTCATGTTTACTGAACATGTGAAACATGTGAGAGCAGACGACAGAAAATATATTAACATCCATAGAAGGACTAGACCTGTACATGGACGAATTAGTGTTACATATTATACACACATAAATATTACATATACTTACGTATGTATAAGATAAATATGGTTATGAGTAATTTGAATGAATTTTGTTTATAAAATTATAAGATTACTCATGGATTCAGTTATAATATGATTTATTTATTAATTAATGTATTTCTTTCCTATCTACTGTACTTAACCATTCATTAAGATATTCTTTGGATCGTTTATTGGATTGTAATTCCTTTATATCATTAGGTACTCTTTGATATAGTTTTAGCGCCACATAAATATACGATTTCTGCATAATCGATTTTCTCGTTTTGGGTATGCTTTTTGCGTGTAATTTGTCTTGTGTTATGATCGTGTTTGATGTTGTTTTGCTCATTTGAATTTTTGTGGTAAAGAGTGGTAGTATGTAAGAAATAAAGTTGCCTGGCATCGTGTATGAGAGCTTCTCTGAACAAATCGTCACTAGGATACAGTCTTGGTTTTCCAAACATAGATTTTAGAATTGCTATTTGGAGGATATCTAAATCATTTACATATGTTGTGCATGCAGCACCTCATGCCAATATACCATAATGTACGTAGATGCTTTTCTGTTAAAATGTTTGTTAGTAATTTTGTCTTATATGAAATGAATCCAATTTTTTTAATGGATTATTAATATGTACATTGCAACGTAAGTGTGAGTCTTAATATATTCCTAGATACATTATACTGTTCAATCTGTCAATTATAATTTTTTTATTATTTATGTTTAATGTAATATTGTTGAAGGAAGGTAAATACCTAGAATAAGATGTAAACGGTAAAAAAGTGTGTTTTAGAAAAGTTGATTGTCAATTTTTTTTGAGTAAGCCCCTGAATAATTTTGATAAAATCATTTTCAATAATAATTTTTAGTTTATTCCATTCTTTTTCCATATACAGTATGGCCATGACGTCTGCAAAACTGATTATTTTACCATCACAATCAATTTGGAAAAGATCATTTAAATATATATTAAATAAAAGTGATCCCAAAACTGTTCCTTGTGGAACACCACACTTAACAAGCATTTCCTTATTTATTGGTTTTGCTGTCCTCACAGATTGTGGTCTGTTAGATAGATAATTTTCAAGCAAATTATACATTGTCCCACAAAATCCAAGTCTTTCCAATGTGTTTAGAAGTAATTTATGATTCACTGTATCAAAGGCTTTTTACCAATCCACAAAGATGCAAATGGAGGGTGTTTTCTCATCTCATCTTTTTATAAGTTTCATTCACTACCGTTAAATTTGCATCTAATGTAGATCTACGATTTGTAAATCCAAATTGATTTGTATGTAATAAATTATATTTAGTTAGATATTCCTGTATCCTAGTAGAGAATAGTTTTTTAATTACTTTTGATAAGCTTGATATCACAGATATAGGTCTATAATTGCTAACCTCTGCTTTATCGCCTGCTTTGTAGACAGGAGTTATTACAGCTTTCTGAAATTGTGAAGGATATGTTCCTAACCGAACAACTATTAATAAATAGAATGACAAATAATAATAAAAAGTATTATTTTTGGCCAGGAATGGCTAGTGATGTTCGAAAATGTGTAAAAAGGTGTGACACTTTCCAAAAACAAAAACATTCTAACTATTATACCAGAGAGCCAATGGTATTATAATTAGCTGTAGACAGCTAATATAGCTTTGCAGAAAATATTTAGATATTGTTGGTCCGCTTCCAGTAGACGTGAATGGATTTGTTTATATTCTAACTCTTTAGTGTGAGTTAACAAAATATGTGGAGGCATATCCTCTTAAAAATAAGGATTCCGTATGTATGGCAAAAGCTTTGGTTGACAACTTCATTTTACAATTTGGTGTTCCCCGTGAAATTGCTTCAGACATAGGTTCTGAATTTATTTCTTACAGTGTGACAGAAATATGTAACGGATTGGGAATAAAACAAATTCATTCTACAATGTACCGTCACGAAAGTATTGAGCTCTAGAGAACTCTCACAAAGTTCTAGGTGCCTATTTGAGAATCCAGACTCAAAGTCAAGGTTCTGCATGGCTTCATTACTGGTGTTTTTCGTATAATACAACGGTACATAATGGAAACTAAATACGCTGCTTTTGAGCTAGTGTTTGGAAGAAAATGCCAATTGTCAAATCATTTAAATAAAAGGTTGATCCTATGTATAATTTTGACAATTATCCCATTGAACTGAAATATAGGATACAAAAAGCCCAAAATGATGCAAGAAATACTTCCTATATCTAAATGAAAAGAAAATTATAATATAGCAATAAACCCCATTCAGTATAAAAATGGTGATAAAGTTTTAATTAGAAACGAAACTGGTGATAAAATAACCAGCCCTTGCTTCCTGGGTTCATACACTTAGTGCTAGAAGATGTTTCACTGAATATAAAAATTAGTAAAACATATTTTGGTCCGTAAAAATAGAACTAAGTTGTATAATAGTTAGGTAAAATTAGGTTAGGATAATAAGGGCCCTATTTTTATAATATTTGTATGATTTTTTTTCTATCATTTTCTTCTATAATCCTTATTTCCCTCCTTCTTTATGTTAATATATGATACTTTCTTCTTTGCTTTCATCTAAAATTTCTTGCGTATTATTTAAATAAATCATAATTAGATTGAAATAAATATTCTGAACTATACTGTAACATATATTATTTATTATTGTTTACGAATTTCAGTTCTCAAAAATAAGAATTGAAATTCCTTTAATTGCCCGGGGAAGTGTAACATGTCAAGACAACATCCTGTATAAGTATATGGTTTAACTCTTGGCGCATAGTTGCACTATGAAATGATGGGACGATACCCGGTCTTCGGTACCTGTTGTAATACAAGACGTTAGCAGGTCGACCACCTTCCCGTGCACGTCCACTAATGTTGTTTCAGATTATTGAATGTATTGTGGGTACTTTTAAGGATGAACATGTCGTTTCGTTTCCTAACATCATAAGCTTCAACCCAAAGTATTACATTACACTGACCAGCTATGACCGTTCATTTGATTGTATGCAGGTTATTATTGTCTTTCATTATTATCGTCCTGCGACCGTATAGTCCTTGAATTTATTAAAATTTTGGTTGCTCACGTAATATCGATAATCTAAGGTTGCCATTTTAAGCATATGATTTTCTCTCTTTTCCAGGCATATTATGGTGCAATGCTCAGAAAAAGGTTGTAACTTCTACGAGCCCACTTTCTACTAGTACTTATTTCAAACATCCAGAGACGCTGATTAAGGTCAACTTTGAATGAATCAGTGCAAAAGAGGAACAAGGAAGCACCGGCTGTAAAATGTGTTATGTTTATAGAAGCGTTCCGTTTTGATTGGATGCTTGTGTAGTTAATACGTTTTGTGGTCGGAAGTTCGAATTAATCGTTTGCGTCCACGGCCTTGTCGCACAGTGAGGTTCAGAATCAATTTTTCTAGATATATTATACAGGGCGAGTTTTTAGTGCCGGATCGGTCGATAACTCCACTACTGTAAAAGACAGCAAGAAAAGTTGTATATAAAAGTTGTAGCTCATACAATATTTTTGTTTATACAGGGTGATCCATAACCATGTGGTGATGCAAACATATATTTTTTTAAATGAGGCACCCTATACAGGGTGGACGGAAGATTGTGGGCTTACTAAAAATTATTTCAGAAATCTGTCTCTTGATCATGCTAGGGACCATTGAGGGACCTATAAAGTAAATATATTTTCACTTAAATTTTGACGTTTTTACAGGGCGATTCATATCAAACTTACATTTTTTGAATGGAATATATGAGATAAACACTATTACAACATGGAGTAATGAAAAATTCTAGCAATAATATCAATAGATGCTCAGAATGATTCAGTTGGAGATATCTTTACTTTTGACTTAACAGAACGGAGGTGACTAATTTTTGTATCCCATTAAAAGTGAAATTTCATTCTAAAGATGTTAGACTGTGAGCAAAAATCGCTGGTAGTTTTCCTTTTGTTTCAAAATTTTTAATCGTTTTGGAAAGGTGTCAAGCTCTAGTAGAGCTCAATAGCTAGTAGGCTGTGAAAAACAAACACTTCTATCATACTCCAACTTTTCGTTGATATTAGATATCATGCCGCTATTGTATCCGATTAGAGCTGATGTGTTTTAAGCAATTTTCATAATCTTGCCTCGTCGCTCTAGTTCGTTTGTATCCTTCTTCTGGTTAGTTGGTTTCTTCCAACTTAACGGGCTTTTGTTTATTTCTCATGGCCTGCTAGGTTGCTTACACGTAGGAAAATTGAAAAACACCGATTTAACCAAAAATTTGAAATAAAACGAAGACCAAACAAATTTATATTGAGAATTCAATATAGTTAGAAAGGTAATCAAATTTTATATTTGATTCTATAAACCAAAATAGGCATTCCCATTTAAAAAAATCAAGTTATCTGTGATTAAAGTTTCCTTAATTAATCTACCGATTTGTCCAAGTACAAAAGGAATTCAAATTTGCCCCTTCTGACGCATCTGAAGCATCTCATGCTTAGTCGTGCCGAGAAGTCACGGCCTGCTGCCATATTCAATTTTTTTCTGATACCTACTTATTTATACCAAAAATGGTGATTTGCGCCTAAACGGTTCGTTTGAAGTTCCATATATGATACATAAACTCACACTAAAGTTCGACAAGGAATTCAAATATGCAATAGTATCTAGGGGGTTCCATTCAAAAAAATGTAAGTTTTATATGAATCACCCTGCATAAACGTCAAAATTTAAGTGAAAATATTTTTACGTCGTAGCCCTTACGGGTCGCTACTATAATCAAGTGAATGATTTCTAAAATATGCTTTAGTAAGCCCACAATATTCCATCCACGCACTATTGGCCCACCCTGCACATTATTATCCCATATTTAGATTCTACTAATAATCCCTCTTCTTACAATATAAGGTATTGTAACATTATACAGGGTATTTCAAAAGTTATGACCATTTTCGTATCCAAATCTCTGTCAAATGACCGTACTGTAGGTATATCAAAAAGTTATGAATCACAAATTATTTTTTTTACATGATGGGAAGATAAAAAATATCCTCTAGTTTTCAAATCGGCTCTAAAACAATTCGACGACATATTCATATACAGGGTGATGTAGAATGCAAAATCTAGGTTTTCTCTTTTTTTTTCAAATGTAACCCCCAATATTTTATTATACCAAAGAATTGCTTTTAATATGCTCTATCATCTTTGTATAACACTTGTTATAACTACATTCATTAGTTTCTGAGATGTTTCGATTTTTCTACAAATTTTAAATATACCTTCTATTTGTTTGCTGAAATTTATTTATTTTGAAAAAATACTACCAAATTTTCTTTTTACTTAACGAACAAATAAAATATAAGGCCATAATAGTATTTGATCAGGTCAAAATACTGAATTAACCAGATAATATAGGTCAAATATGCAGAGGAAACAATTTTATAGACGTCATGCATAATTATTAAGCAAATCTTTCAGGTAGGCTATAAAATGTTAAATGGCACAGTCCGAATAGAACGATTCTTCCATCTTTCAAACGCATTAGTTCCAGAGTGCCTGCGTTCTGGATGTTGTTTTTGATAGTTGATATATTCTAGAGGCACGTAATAAATACTCTCAATGGAAAAATTAATTTTTGAAGCTCGTCTTTCACACAGTACGCAATTATTGAGCATGTTATGAAAACTGTTAATTTTTCAAAGGCTACTTGATAGATCTGCTTGATAACTATGCATCACGTCTACAAAATTGTTTCCTTGGCGTACTTGACTTTATTATCTCGATGATTCAGGGTTTTGACTTCATCAAATACCATTATGACCGTTAAATAAAAAACAAATTCGATTTTACTTTTCCAAAATAAATAAATTTCAATACACAAATAGAAGGTATATTTTAAATTTACAGAAAAATCTAAATATCTCGAAAGCTGATGCATCTAGGTACAACAAGTGCTGTATCAAGATGAAAGAGCATATCAAAAGCAATTCTTTGGTATAATAAAATATTGGGGGTTTCATTTTAAAAAAAGATAAAATTTAGATTTGGCATTCTACATCACCCTGTATATGAATATGCGTAGTCGGCTTTTTTCGCAGCCGATTTTAAAACTAGAGGATATTGTTTATCTTTTCGTGTGCAAAAAAATATTTTTTGATCCATTACTTTTTGATACACAGTAGGTACGTTCGTTTGACGGCGATTTTGATATAAAAATGGTCATAACTTTTGAAATACCCTGTGTCTCGTTTAAAAAATATATGTTCACCACTTAGTTATGGATCACCCTATATAAATAAAAATATTTTCTGATCAAGGGGCATATCCTTAGCTACAACCTATATACAACTTTTCTTGCTATCTTTTACAGTAGTAGAGTTATCGACCGATCCGGCATCAAAAACTCACACTGTATATAAGAACCGAAAAGGTGGTCGTACAAATTAAAATGTATACATATTATATAAGTAACTTCAGCAAGTGCAGAATGAAACTGAATACGTGCGTGAGCCGCCAGTTTGCATGGATTCTGCGTTGAAGTTGTCAGCGATTTCATGACAGAGGTTGAAACTGTAGGTATTGCATAAAAATTGGTACTGACACGAATATGCTTCTGAAAGTTATTATGTAATATAGTCAACATGACTAACCCAGTTATTTATGGGAGCCAATTTGAATTGTTTGTGATATTTGTGATATACTAATATTTTAATCCAATATGACAATGAACATTTTTTGTATGTGAAGTACTAGAAATGTAACAGTACATTTCTCTGACAATTATGTATCGCAAGAAATTTAAATAAGTACAGTTTGACAAGCTCACCCGGATACATACGTAATGAAGTTCTGTATCAATATTTTCACACTTTATAGAATAGAACCAATTTCCAAAATTTTGACGTACATAATAATAATATGTTACTATTGAAATCTTAAAAATACAAAGACTAAAAACTTCAAACTAGTATGAAACATGTCAAATTGCGAATTTTATTTTATTTGAGAAATATGTAAATGTTTAAACATATATAGGTATTTGGTGTTCAAGCATAACGAGTGTCTAATTTATTTTTGTATTCTGTGTATATATTATGTTTGTATACTATATATTTAATACATGTCACACTCGGCGATCCTACTTGTAAGATGATTAGGTATATTATTCGTAATACAAAAGCTGAGTTTTATAGCACATTTTCGACACATTATATTATCCCAAAAAATGATTAAAATGTCTGTAAGACTAAAAACGTCATGAAGTTGCTGCTGGGAAGCATCTGCCAAGAGTAGTATAGCCACCAATTGGGACTCACCTCTACAAGTATTATTACTGATGCATCCTGCTTCCGTGACACTAAAACCACATATTATGTTGAAATATAAGTTGTTTACTGACGTTTGGACACTCCTGTGGCCTTTATCAAAGTATTACTCACCTGACTTTCAGCACATGTGCTTTTAATAAGATGGACCAGTGAAAAGAGATGAATGTGACAACTGCAGGGTAAGTTTCAAAAAGTACACGGTGACCTAATGAGAATGGACGCCGGCAATATCTCGGTAACTGTTAATCATATAACTTCGAGCAAAAAATATTATTATTAAAATTATTTTCAAGTTCCGCAAGTGGCCGCTAGGGGGCGCACCTGTTACGATCAATCAGAAAAACGGCTTTTTCTCAAAAAATATGCAAGCAAAGGTATATTATAAATTCTACTATCATGTAGACAGTACAATTTCTGTTTAGTTTAGTTTTTTGCTCTATCTTGTAAGATGTAGTAGTGGGGGAATGTCAAAAAAGTTTTTATTTAAATGGTAGTAACTTTGGTATAAGTTGACAGAATTAAGCAAGGTAGGTCTTTTTTGAAAGAGCTACTCTTACCTAATAATCTGTTGTATAAAAATGATCCACGTTTGTCTTGACTTAGCTACAGGGCGGTATTTGACATCATAACAATTATTATGCATTATTACGAACATTTTTAATAGTATGCTATATATATTTTAACAAAAATATATAGAGAACGAAATTCTTCTAGTCAGTGCAAGATTCAACTTCCTATCTATTTTCAAACTGGATATATCAATAAAACAAGTATTATGACAAGTGTAATGAGACATTCGGAAACAATTGCTGCCCTATAGGAATATAGCCTTCGTCACATCGTTTTAGTAATCATTCTATAGACAATACTCAGGTAAAACTACTAAAAATCATATTTTAACTTTCTAAAATAACCACCAGGTGGCGTAGTAGTCGCCACTAAGTGCTGTATTCAATTTTCATAATAATGGAACTTTTAAAAGAAACAAATAAAAATAGGTTAAGGTTGTGGCAATGTGGCAACGCCATAGATAGCCTCTTGTGCAAAGCGCACCACCTCTTGATACACAATGTGTGATCCCGTTAGGCTATTATTCCAGATTAGATCCACTCTTCTATTGCTTTTCCCCTAGCGGTAAGTCTAATTATTGTTCAAAGAGTCTTCGGTGAAGAGCAGTCGATTGAGATGCTCTTACCTAAGCCGGTGTTAGGACTGTCGACTCTGCTTCACAAAGCAGTCTGACAGGGTATTATGCCGCTAGGTCTTTTTTTTACAGGTCACTGGACAGGCTATTATGAACAAAACAATCTTCCAGTTTTATGACCCCCCTCCCCAAACACCCGGATTTCACCTTCACCAAAAGAAAGGTAGTAAGTGATCAGGAACCCTATAAAACCTGATTCGAACTTTGAGGAATATATGAACTTTTTTGTGTTTTATAACATATATAACCCCAAAATCGCATATCGCTAACCAAACTTTATCACAATCTATGCAGCAGTTACTGAGTTGCGAGGCTAGAAAAACGCCAAGCGACAGACAGATCGACGGATATGAATGACGTGGATTTTCGTTATGCAGGTATCATAAAACGGTCAAAAATCTCAAAATACAAAATGTTCGCGATTACAATACTCTCCTCTACTATCGATATGGGAAGTTAAACCGTCTATCTTGAACATTATTATGAGGAATAGTGAATATGCCCTTCTTAAACTAATAGTAGATGGCAAAAGAAGGCCGGGGAGCAAACAGAACTCAATGTTGAGTAAAAGAAAACTGGACTGTATTCTCATATTCTACTCAGGAAGGCACAAGGTATAGAAGCATTGGCCAAAATTGTTGCCGATCTTCACTGAATGTAGTTGGTACCTTAAGAAGAAGATGGTACTCTCAAAATTTACTCTTATTTCAAGATTCATAGGGTCCGTAAAAACTATTTTAACGTAATATTAATACACTTCTCCATTTCATTAGTCATGAATATTTCTAACCCGGCCCTGTGCTGAAACGTGTATACGGAAACGCTGAAGCTAGCTGCGCAACGTCATGTACAGGCCATGAGTAGTCTAACAAAATGTTTTCTTAACTTCTACATATATGTAGAGTCGCACAGCTGGTACACGAATACGCAGTTTCTGGTGGTTATGCAGTGGCAGTTGCGTATTTCAAGGATAGCCGTATATTCATAACTTGAGCGACGTTCAGGCACGTATTTAGAGGGGGGTCCAGTGGGTCCGGACCCCCCTCGAAACGTTATATGATGCCACCTAAAAAATGGTATCCATCATTTTTTGGATGACAGCAAATTTAAGGTGGCAACTCTAATCTGGACACCCCCAACATGTCAAGCGTCACCCATAATTTGGACCCCCCTGAAACCAAACCCTGGATACGTGCCTGCCGACGTTAGACAATGTTTCTTGCTACCAGACAATGTTTTATGAGATAAAACTAGCTCAGGAATTAGTGGTAATTGTGAATTTGAGAAACAAAATTGACATACAATTTTTTTTCTGAATTATTCTGTTCAAACTTCACATCACCACCACTGGCTGTTTGTGGATCTTGATATTATTACTGGTTATATTTTAGTTTAGCCTTTTAGGATACTGGAAACAAATCTTTTTTTAACTGTACCTTAAGCGGCCTACAGACGTTGATGCACGCTGCGATGCAAGCATCGACTTACGTTTCACGATGCAAGTAGCAGCCTAGCAGCGTGTGTAGTACTTAATCACATATTTGGCATCAGTTGCGGCTTGCAGCAATTCAGAGTCTGGAATCTAATTTTGGTCGGTGAACCATGATGCCGAGTCGGTGACTCTGATGTAGATTTCAACGTGCATATTATTGCGTCGATGCAAAGACCATATCTGTTATTGTGTTGCATGAAACGTGCCTAAATATCAAGTCGCTTCAGACATCGCAACAGGTTTCAATTTGAGTAGAAACTTAAGCGGCCTATAGACGTTGATGCATGCTGCGATTCCTGAATCGACTCAAGGTTTCATAAAACTTGCATCAGTTCCTACTCAAATCGAAACGTGTTGGGATGCCTGTATCGATTTGATATTTTATACACGTTTCATGCAACACAAGAATAGTAAGATGGAGTTAAATAGATATCGTCTTTGCATCGAGGGGATGCAAAGACGATAAACACGTTAAAACCTGTATCACCATCACCGACTCGGCGTCATGGCTCACCGACCAAAATGGGATTCTAGACTCTGCATCGCTGCAAGCCGCAACTGATTCAGTACTACACACGCTGCTACTTGCATCATGAAATGTAGGAGTCGACGACGCCTGCATCGCAGCATGCATCAACGTCTGTAGGCCGCTTTATGCAACTGATGCAAGTTTCATGAAACAATGAGTCGATTCAGGAATCGCAGCGTGCATCAACGTCTGTAGGCCGCTTTAGAAACGTGATGTTTTATACGAAATTTTTAGCTAAGGGAAGTTTATACAGTGCTCTTCTTCAATGCCCCCCCCCTTTTTTTACTTTTTGAACGGGCCAAATTAAAAAACTGGAACTTGGGATAATGAAATCGATGCATAGATTCTATATTTTGGAATAAAATTGACAGATGAAACTTTCAACAAGGAGACTGGCGCCATCTGGGAAAAAAATTAAATTTGCCTTGTGACGCATCTTTTTGGAGCTCCTGACGAGTACTTCACAGCCCTAGAATAAGGTCAATATTTTCGCCTATTACAAAATGGCGGAATATTTAATTGCTGCCTGAATATATTCTTACAGAAACATCATCGTACTATAAAAATATTTTTTATCGAAATAAAAATAAAATTGAATCCTTACCCTCACATAAGCTTTACATTCTGTTTCAAATTTCTACATTGAGCTTCAAACTTTAAACAAATATTTCTAGATGATGTATCGATATTAATGTTTGTATCAGGTAATTATTAAATTATTGCCATTTTGTAGTAGGTGAAGATATAGACTTTATTCTGTAGGGTTATGGAGTATTCGCCAGGAGCTTCAAAAAGATGTGTCATAAAACCCCTCAGTCACCATATTGAAAGTATTATCTGTCAATTTTACTCCAAAATATAAGGGGTGAGCCAACTTTAGGGTTAGAAAATCTAACGCGTATTTTTTCTAAATTTCAAATCCTTTGACATTTCAGATGTCACATCTGACATCTCCAATCAATACCATTTAAAATCATGTCGTCGTTTAGCCTGCAACAGCGTGTTAGAGTTGTTCAAACTTACTACGATAATTCGTGTTCTGTGAGAACCACATTTCGCAAACTCCGAAGCGAATACGGTCGATTTGATCGACCATCTGAGAAGGCTATACGAAAAATGGTGCAGATGTTCGAGTCAACGATATTATCTTACACGTATAAATGGTAAAGGCCAATGTTTGCAATACAATAAAGGATCGCAAAAGATTCGAAATAGTTTGAGTTTTATTCGAAAAATAGAATCGTACCCTAAATTTGGCTCATCCTTTAGTATTCATGCATCAATTTCGTTATCCTACGTTTCAGTTTTTTAAGTTGACCCTCCCCCCAAGGAGGGATACTAAAGCAGAGTTCCTGGTACTGTAAAGTGGATCAACCTGTACATATAACTTCCTCTTCCCGCAGTTCCACTAATAATTCGGCCAATACCATCTGGAGATCGGGATCGCGTGTATAAAGTGAGAGCCACCGGCAGTTACCGTTCAAGGTGGTACCAACCTGCCACTCAATATTAAATATTAATCCCGAGAAGTCACACACCAATTTCAGTCTTCCACAAAATGAGGTCCTTCTATTATTGTTATTTAGTAGCGACTTTAACAACGTGACCTGCTTTTTCTGGCGGTGCATATGAGCCCTATATTTTGTCGATAAGTATCGTCGATTTGTATGAACTTATTACACAGCAACATAATATGGTATAACTTCAGCATGGCATAGCCTTTTACAGGGTAGAAAGCGTCACACCGAGTTTTGGCGTGATATTTTAACGGATATCGCTTTTGACGGTATAGGTTTTTTAATGTTGGAAGTTTGAAATCATGTTAGTCTAATACGACTTTAATTTTTACTTCCCACACCTATAGGTGAGGGGAGTATTGTGATCGCGAAAATTTTCGATTTTGAGATAATACGCTTTTTGGGCGTTTTATGATGTGTACATAACGAAAATCCACGTCACTCATTTCCGTCACTGTGTCTGTCTGTCGGTCTGTCGGTCTGTCGGTCTGTCGGTCTGTCGGTCTGTCGGTCTGTCGGTCTGTCGGTCTGTCGGTCTGTCGGTCTGTCGGTCTGCCTGTCGGTCTGTCGGTCGGTCTGTCTGTCGGTCTGTCTGTCTGTCGCGTTTTTCTACCCTCGTAATCTCAGTAACCGCTGCATGGATTGTGATGAAATTTGGGCAGCGTTATGCTGTGGGATCGTAGTAGCTAATGTTCCTATAATTTTGAAAATAGTTATACGGGGGGCGTAGTAATTAGCAAAAAACGAAACATTTCAGATATGCCTCAAACTTCGTTTTTAGGCGTTTTAGGGGTTCCTGGTCATTTTCTACTTTTTCTTGGGTGGAGGTGAATTTGGGGTGGTTGGGGGGTGGGGGGTTGTAATATTGAAAAATTTGTTGTATTCATAATGGGCTGTCCATTGATATGTGAATGAAAGACCTAGCGGCATGATACACCTTTTTAGGTCCATCCGAACGTTGCATGCTTATTATAGAAACCACGGGACTGATGTATACATCTATATTTTAGATCGTTTAGATCGTAACGCGAAAATTGTTCAATTCATTATAATGAAATTTTGACATAGTATTACTCCCAAGGCGAGGATGGAAAACGCGTGTGTATTGGAAAAATCGGGTCAGTGGCGGCGCAGCAATAATAAAAAAACAAAATAAAATAAAAACGTCTCAAACGTTGTTTAGGCGTTTTAGGGGTTCCTGATCATTTTCTACTTTTTTTGGGTAGGGGTGAATTTGGGGTGGTTGGGGGTGGGGGGTCGGAAAACTGAAAAATTTGTTGTATTTATAATGGGCTGTCCATTGACCTGAGAATGAAAAACCTAGCGGCACAATACACTTCTTTAGGTCCATTGGAACATCGCCTTGCTCATTATAGGGGACTTAGAATTTGTGATGTATACATACGAGTATTGTTTTAGATCGTTCTATTTTGCGTAACGCGAAAATTATTCAATTGATTTTAACGAAACTTTGACACAGTATTATTATTTTTTATTACTACCATGGCGAGGACGGAAAACGGGTAGGTTTTGCAAAAATCGTGTCAGTGGCGGCGCAGCAATAATAAAAAACTAAAAATATAAAAACAGCTCAAACATTATTTTTAGGCGTTTTAGGGTTTCCTGGTCATTTTCCACGTTTTTTTTGGGTGGGGGTGAAATTGAGGTGGTCGGGGGTGGGGGGGGGGGGTGTTGTAAAACTGAAAATTTGTTGTATTCATAATAGTTTGTCCATTGACCTATGGAAGAAATACGTAGTGGCGTATTTTTTTTAAGTCTATGTCCATTGCCTTGCCTATTACAGAAACCAAGGGACTTAGAATTTTGCGATGTATACATATACGAGTATTGTTTAATTTCGTTCTATGCATATTGCATAAAGCAAAAATTATTAAATTAATGAAATTTCGACACAGAATTGACTATCGCGGCGAGAGTGCAAAAAGCGCCAGTGTCTGAAAAATCGTGTCAGTGGCGGCGCAACAATAACTAAAAAACTAACTACTTCGCTTTTAAACGGTTTAAAGGCTCATGATCATTTCGCATCGTTCAGTTGAAGCATGCAGAATGTAAACTGTAGCGTCCTGGTTTCTAAGGAGGGAGACGTAAGAAACTATTTACGAGAGTTTTTGTGGTGGATGTTCTTTTGCGAGCGGGTGGGCGATGATTTGGTTACAATGGGATTTCAGACTATAGCTTCATGCAATGGAAGAACAATAAAATGGTATCATTATTATATGTGGGAAGTACAGAGTCAATCAACTTGACTCCATTTTTTTATTTTTAATCAAACATCGTTTCTCTACGGAACTGAATTTGAACGTTAAGCGATATAGGATTTGCTTATATACTAGTATCAGATATTCATTTAATAATTGTCCGGCTACTTATACGAGTAAAGCAAACTGTTGATCAAATTAAGAGTGCAACGAAAAATAAAAATCACGTTTATCATAATAGGCCAATCGTTAGGTTCCAAAAAAAGGCTTCTGCGCAAAAGGTCGGAAACAAATGAAATTTGGTCGCATGGTAGGCATTGGTTAGATAGATAGCTTTTATTCCGACAGGTGAATTCACCCAATTACAGTAAATAGTTCAATCAATGACAAAGTACATTAGGCATACATACATACAACATTATATACTAAAGTTATTCAATTAAATACAAGTACATCAGGCATACATACAATGTCACATGATATCTCAAGTTATGTTCAAGTTATGCCAAAAGGAAAAAAAAAGAAAAAAAAACGCTTCAGTGGTCTGATCAGATATTATGTGTGAGAGAAAGAAATTGTTGTCTTATTTCAGATTTAGATGAATAATTGATATCACTATATTCGCTTAATAAGTTGAAATTCCCACACATAACACTGATAGGTGATTTTTTTGAAATATTTGTACGGGCTGGATCACAGTAAAATGTTATCTGGTGTCTCAAATTGCGAGCAGATATATGAAAATTAATCTTACTCAGGATGAACTCACATACTACACCATTATGCAAAACATCATGGAGGAAATTTAAGGGTCCCCTGAAGCCACGTCTAAATGCCGAGTTATAGTTCAGTCAGCATAACGTAAGACATAACGTAAGACTTAAATGTTATGGTTCCATAAGCGGCTTACGGCTTATGCGACAGACAGGTGACAAGGATAGCAGGTTTGGAATGTGACTGTTAGATGGGACTATGTATATGTTTTAGTTCACGTAAAAGCTTCATCTTGAAGGAATGTTTTATGACTGGTGTTAGTTTTTGCGTTTTTATGGTTATGTCGACCCTAGGTATTAGGTTAGAATGCAATGACCTTAGGGCAATATTGTTAATTGTTTATTGTAACCTGTTTACTTCTGGAACTTTGTTGAAGGTCTGACGATCAATACTAGTGCATAGGGGTTTTGGATAGAGGTAAGGCGCTATAGTCGTAAATACAATGAATTTCTGGATTCTAAAGAAAACCGCTTTTTTACAGGTGGCAATAGATGCTGACGTTTTGTGGGCTGCAATATCTAGTCCAACAATTTTGAATTACTGTCCCTCGTGAGGCGTGCCCTGTATATTTAGTGGACAGTGCAGCCATTTATAGGATGTAACGATGTACTTTGTTTAATCAAGTGTACGCCATAGAAGCTGTGTACCTGGAATGTTAAAGCAGGTTGTGGTTGTGTGACGAAGATATAAGTGAAATTAGTGGTGCAGTTTTCCAATGAAATTACAAAATTGGCAGTTCTGGATATATCTCTTCCCTAGTAGAAAGTGTACATATCTATATCGCTGTCTATCTGAAGTCCATCAGTGTAAAATGTGAGGACAGTGACTTAAAACAAATATCATGAAGTATCTATAGAATATGCAATTCGAGATGTGACTCTTTATAAAAGACTTTGTGTGACTTTTTGTGATTTGATTTTTTTAAGAGGATTTGGCTCAAATGTATTTGGAAACCAAGTATATATATCCTTCTCTGTATGACAAACTTTTTGGTTTTATAATAAACAGGTCAAACCTGCCACTTCTAAAACTATTGTTTTTACCATGTCAAACTATTGAAAATATTCTAGTGAAACTTGGGTATGGCGGTATGGCTATAGGTTGGCCTTGGGCAGCTTAGAATTCCTACGCAAGGCTGTGATGTGCTAGTGAATAAGTGAATGTTGACCAAGACACTTGGTTGCTGTTGCTACAGAGCCTAAAATTTATTTATCTATTTCTTGATACTTACAATAAAATAACTATACTTGGTTGCTGTCGCTACAGAGCGAAATTCTAGACTCATTTATCTTTGAACAGATGCAATAACTTACATATCCCTGTTTGTCAAATTTAGAACCACATAGTGCTCTTAAATGATCAAATATTCCATATTCATAACAGCATACAACTTTTAAACGAACAAATACTCATTTAATTGTAATAGCACACAGATTTTACAGATACAAAAAGTATGTCAAGATTTTGAACTGTGAGGTGTAGCTGGCAATTTGGTAAAGCTATTCTTGAACAGCTGAATCAGAAACAAGTGGTCTGTTATATATGTAAAAAGTTACAACTTATGTAAAAAAAGTAATATATGGGGGAATCCTAAAACTGTTGTGTCCATAAAACTTTTGCCGTGGCCTGAGTAAGGTCTTCAAACCATCCAGAACACTCGCTTTGAAATCATACCTATGAAGTTAGCATATTCTAAGCTTATACGTAGATGATAGACTTCAAATTACAAAGATGATAACTTGATGGCAATGAAATTTTAATACTACCGTATTATTGTGCACGAGATATTGCGCTCAAAAAATTTGCTCTCAAAACAAAATTGTGTAGTTGTCGAATATTGAATCTGAACAAGCGCACAGTGCAGCTGATTTATTGATGGCTGTACTTAAACTGCCGTCAAACGGTAGCCCACTGAAATGCCGTTAACAGCTGTGACATCAATGAAGTGACGCATTTGACATCTTTATATTCGCTGTGATTCAACTGCCGTCAGACGGTAGCCCACTGAAATTCTGCTAATAGCATATTCGATTTCTTGTAAAAATTGCTATTTTCTATTATCGGTTATATTGTTTTCAACTTATTTGCATTATAATTGTGACAATTTTTGCTGAATCATGAGAATCTGGATATTATTGGCATTGACTGGGGTAAGTTTTCCAATTAATATTGAGCAGCTCAACAAACAGACATGTTGTTTGAGCAAGGACTTAATGTATTGAAAAATCTTAAAACGCTATGGGCCAATGATACTGATGCCGCAATTGTAAATCTAAACAATAGTGGCGAGAATCAGACTCAGTTTTTTATTGTGAGCAATGATGAAGTTGTATTTGAGAGAAGAAATCAAGTTTCTGTTGAACAGTCTGGAGTATTTGACCAGGTGCTTCTTCCAGGCCAAAGCAATACGAATAAAGCGGCCGTCTGGTCAGTAGGGGTATCATTTCTTGCAGCATGCTGGATTGGATGGTGTTTCTGTGCTACGGTAAGATGGTAGACCGTACAGCTAGCGCCCCACCTGCAGCATCTTTACCTTTTCACCTCCCGTGTATGGAGCGGATAAGGTAAAATGCTACCAAACTGTCTACTTGGGAGACTGCATGGTTGGTTTGGTGCTGATGAGGAAGCGTATTCCACGTACCCCCTGCCACTTTTCCTGCCTTCTACCGATCTAAGTAGACTCCCAGATGGCCACCTCACCTCCAAGAGGCGTAGGTCGCAAATGGTGCCTGCCGGATACCAGGTGACCTCCGGTTGCAATTTAGCCTTGCTGCGGCATGCGAGGCTCTGCCGTAGTCGATTGTTATACCCTAGCTTCCCGTGAGACTCTTATGGAAAGTGAGTTCTTTAAAACCCCTCCAGAGATAGTCGCCTCTAGTAAAACGGCCAACCAGGTGAGTCTGGAAAAGGCGGCCTCGCCCCGGTTCGTGACCATCATAAAAGCCAACGGTGGTATGTATGGTATAACTGGTGAAGTGAAAAGCCTCCTAAAACGCGTGATGACCTGTTGGTTGAATCTTGTTCCGATAAACAGTCACTAAAGCTTCAGAATATCATGCGATTACTTGTCTATAATATAACAGTAACACCACAAAATCCTCAAATGTTTCGCGGGGTGTCATCTACTGTAAGGATCTTTTGAGCTGCACCGTAGATGAAATACGCGAGGAACTCGGTCATCTTGGGGTAATTAATGTGACCCCTAATCATATGCTTACTTTCAATAGTACTTAACTGCCCGAAAAAATCAAAGTCGCGTTTTATTCCCTACCAGTCCGTATGTACAAATGTAGATACGGACTGCTACCGCTGGCAAGAGTTCGGCCATACTTCATCTAGATGCAGCAATCCGCAAGTATGCATCTGCGGCAAACCTTTACACGAAGGTTCCTCATGCGTTGAGCCACTTACTTGCGTGAACTGTAGTGGTAGCTACTCTGCCAGATTTCGTAACTGTCCAATATTCAAACAAGAAGCCCCAATTCAAGAAATCAAAACCAAAGAACGTATTGGATATATTGAGGCGAAAAAGAAAGTTATTATACCTACTCCTACCCCTGTAATATCGTATGCCAAGGCATCTGAGTCAGCAAAGAAATTTGAAGCAAAATCCCTCGCCCAGGAATTACTACCTATATTGGTACAATCCCTAAAAGCTGTTCTGCAGCCTGTAGCACCATTTGCCACAGCTTACCCACCCACATCCGCCAGATCACCACGCTCTAGCGCAGCAGCGAGCCAAGATGAGCAAGCTCCAGTAACCGTTATACATGTGGATGATCAACTAATCACCGACTACTCATCAGAAGGATCAGTAGATACTCAATCCTCTACCACATCCTCCCAAAAGAAACGAAAGAGAGGATGGCCAAAAGGCAAGGCCCGAAAGCCTCTTGTTGATCCGCGATCTCAATCTGTGATTAATTTGTGTTTAACATTTTATTTTCATCTAACTCATTTCGTTTACTGTGACCTTTGTCACTATTATTCATAAATGCATATTTCTCTGTGTTATCCCCCTCCTTTTTTTACCTATGTTTTGTTATCTACCAGCTTACTGTTATATATTTGATATACATTTATTATTTATTTATTTACTGTGTAAGGCTTTCGCGGCCATCGTCCAATGAATTTGTGGTTCTTGGGTTTTTAGGCCGGCGTCGTTTAGCGTTAAAGCTTGACGTTTCGCCACCACGAGTGGATGGCATCTTCAGAAGCTATTTCACTTCGGCGACTTCCAACTATTTATTTATTTATTTGATTGTTTATTTGTTTATTTATTTTTATTATTTATTTATTTATTTGCCATCGGCACACATAATTAGTATCGCAGTAACCTTCATACCATATTACATGGAGCCAAATGAATCCATAATCCATTGGAATTGTAATGGCATTATACAGAAGCACTGCGAACTCAAGCTCCTACTGCAAAACTACGCACAGGCGTATACAAGGGGGGGGGTAACAGGGGTAACTGCCCCTCCCAAGATTTTCGAAAAAAAAAACTCAATTCAATTTTGACTTATTTTATTTGACTTATTTATTTAAGCAATTGTCGCACTGAAAAAAATCTTTTTTGCAGTAACTAAATTACAAAAGGGTTTGTTTGCATTATTACAGTGATGCATATCTAATATATTCCCATTGTTACATAATCAGTTGAATGTCCTATACAACGTGGTAGCTTGTCACAAAAATCTACCTAACCCATTAATTACATGTTTCGAAGATTGCACCGATTAGAAAAGTTAAAACACTAATTAAAAAAAATGAGTACGTGTTGTGGCTACTAGGATACCTGACTGTTCAGTGTTTATCATCGTTTAATTTTGTATGCTGTGCCAATAAAATGTTCACGGATGATACGTATTACATATTATTTGTATTCCGTGAAATTAAAATTGATTAATGCATCAATATATTTTTTATTTCATCTCCCTAAAATACCTGATCCTCCACTGCTTCACTTGCTGTTTATATCTTATTTTTTATTTTAATACGATTAACATTTTCCATTTCTCTTGCATCAACGTCCTTCACGAACGTATTACAAAAAATGGTGAAAGCACACACAACTTCATGCCCCTCTACCCCCTCCCCCCAAGACTGAGGGCTGGATACGCCCTTGGAACTACGATCCTCTGTGTGTATGCATCCAAAAGTCTCATCTACGCCCCGGCCAATCGTACTCCCTGCGTCGATACTCCATTGTTCAAAAGGACATTCCTTGCAGGGTAAGAGCTCATGGCGGTGTCGTAATAATTCTGCGTGACAGAGTGTTATTCCAGCAGCTCCAAGTAGACACCCCGCTCCAAGTTGTAGTCGTCCAGATATCTTCACCTATAAAACTCTGCGTATGCTGTATTTACCTTCCTGACAGAAACTGGACGTCCGCAAATCTCCAGCACGTATCTTGCAATTACCTAGACCTTTTCTGCTGCTAGGTGACTTCAATGCCCACAGTCCCTTGGGGGGTTCTTCAAGAACTGATAAAAGAGGTCGAATTTTAGAATATCTCCTTGAGAACCAAAGCCTAGCCCTTTTGAACAACGGATCACCCACCCATTTAGTTCACCGTTCCGGCACTTTATCCAATGTAGACCTAGCTATTTGTTCCGCTGGCGCTGGCATCTCCGATAGCTTGCAGTGGAGAACCTTGGATGATCACTTTCCCTGCTTGTCAATCTGCCCAATGTTGCGCCTACCTCCTTTATGCCCCCGGAACACTGGATTATGTCCAAAGCAAACTGGCAACAGTTTGAAAGCCAACTATCATCCGTAGAGAACACTGAGCTGGCAGTAATGACAGTGGAGGATTTGAGCGATATAATCTTATAGAAAGCTTTGTCGTGTATACCAATGAGCAATGGGTACCTTGGTGGAACTCGGACGTTGCTGAAAAAATCCGAAACAAGAAACGTGCCCGCAACATTTTCAGGGGACACCCTACCACAAACAACATGATTGCGTTCAAACGTGCACGAGCGCAAGGTCGGCGTACTATGCTAGAATCTAAACGTAAATCTTGAAAAGATTATATTATCACATCAATAACAGCGGATTCTCCAGTAAAAGAAGTTTGGAGTAAGGTCCGAGCTATCAAAGGCTGCCCTTCCTCTAGAGCCATTACTCATTTTCGAGAGAACGATGGTACCATTATTTATGACATCCCGTCAACAGCAGAAACATTTGCTGACCACTTTGCTCTCGCAAGTTCATCAGAAAACTACGACGCTCACTTTCAAGCCACTATAGTGCTTAACGATACCCCCATCGACTTCTCTACCAACAGCAGCCTATGCTGCAATGAACCTTTCCAGTTTTCAGAACTAGAGTTTGCCCTAAATATCACAAAAAGGTCTGCAGCTGGCCCCGATAAGATCAATAGGGTACTTGCAGAAAAACATATTATATCGTTCACGGGTTCCTTAGAGCCTAGTAAACATGACAAAATCACTTGTTTGGTTTTTTGGAATCGGCTGTGAGAGATATTCCAAAAATTATTTCAAATGCCGGAAAATGCCGCGCAAACAACCTCTGACGTCAGTGATATCCTATAGTGATGGGATGTAAAGTATTGATATTCGATCTCGATAGCCAGTGCTAACCTAACATTTTGACATTGATCATTATAACCACAAAACACAGTCACACACAGAAGTACAAAAGTGAAAAGAATAAGAGTTAGGCTAGATTACTAATACCGTTTTCGACTTATTGCCCTATCACTGCACTCATAGGAACCGAGTGTCAAAATTATGTTCGTCTCACATTTGAGTGCAAAACTAGTGTGGTTTTTTGTTTTCGACTTATCCGCTTAATTGCACTTGAGTGCAAATTATCGCCACGGACTCTCTAAGCTCGTGGAGATTTCAGTGCATTTTTGACATCTATAAAATATTACTTATAACCTATTTTACTTGTCAAACAAAATGATTTTTTGAATCAAGAACTGGGTAGTGGGGTAGTATACATAGTGTGGATGCTAGAATAGGTTACGGAAGGCACTGACGGAAGGTACGGGAAGTGTAGTTGAAAGAACTGCGAACATCGTCATCTTCGGATGATGAGGAAATTGAAGCATATCTAGTTAAATTGCAAACAACGGCTGCATGTGTTTCAAAAATACGAATGATTGTTGAGTATGTTGTTCATAAACTGACGGAAGAAGGGATATAACAAGATATAAGTATTCACCGATATAGAAAGATATTCATTTTTAGTGGACAAACCCTAGGCTGGTTCAAAAGCCATATTGCACAAAATGCTGTTAGGTTTTATGTCGATAAATCAATAAGTGATTGAACAAGGCGGATTCAAACTATTCAAATTCCAAAACCACCACAGAATGAAATTGAGCTCTCAGGATGCAAAATGACATCAAACTGTCATCAGTTGGCTGACAGAACAGTTACTTCAATTGCACTGAAATTTGGTGTATGTTCGACTTACCAGTTCAGATTTATTGCACTTCTGGGCACCAAACGAGTTTTCAATGCACACTGTAGTGCAATCGTGGTTAAAATCAGTGCAGTAAGTCGAAAACGATATAATTCACTTTGTAGGGATGGGCTTGAATTAGATTCTATCTTCACAAACAGGATGAACTGTGATACCTATCAGATATAAAAATGTATTGGGGTTAATTGCCTGTTTCAAATATGTTTAAGTATCAATAAATTGAGTCGCATTGTTAAAGAATTCAGATCATCTCTAGTTTGCAGATGAATCTCACTGACCTGCGCTGTAGCAGTATCGATTGTCCATATCGATAAGATACCTGTGACGTCAGCCCTTGTTTTCAGTCACGTGGAAAAATTTGAGTATATCCTTATTTTATTTTGCAAATATCTTTTTTTGGCCGTCAGTAAAATCATGTTTTTTGTTTCCTACTGCTTCTTGATATGGTTTTCTTTACTCTATGTATACTCCCGAGACGATTTCACGACCTCTGCTAGTACCTTATTATGAAATGATCTCCCATCTTCCTCTAAATATAAAAAATGCTCTCTTAGATTTATATAATAAGGCATCGACAGAAGGAGAATACCCTTCCTGTTGGAAGGAAGCTATCATAATCCCAGTACTTAAGAATGCTAAGAATCCTATTGATGCCCATAGACCCATAAGCCTCGCCTGCTGTATGGGTACGCTCCTCGAAAAAATGGTTAATGAACGTCTCTCATGGTATCTGGAAGATCAGCAGCTCCTAGTGAAGCATCAAGCTGGCTATAGAAAACAGCACTCTACTATCGACCAGCTTGTATTTGTTGAAAATATAATACAAAACGCCTTCAAGGACAGACACCACGCAGTCACAGTTTTCTGCGCATAGTAAAAGCATATGATATGACCTGGAGACATGGAATATTAATACAACTTTTCCAGTGGGGTCTCAGAGGTACCCTGCCTAGATTCATATCCTCATTTCTAAGTAACCGTACCTTTCGAGTGAGAGTGGGCAATCTTCGTCCCACGTTTTCGAAAATGGTGTTCCCCAGGGCTCAACTTTGAGTTGCATGCGCCATAAATAGCATTGCCCATTCTGTAGCTTCTGGTGTGGCCTGTATGTGGATGATCTATACTTAATAGCTGCAGATAAATCTATAGAGCCGGCAACCAGGCTAATGGAATCCGCTGTTGATACCGTATACCAAAATGCCCTTCGTAAGGGCTATACCCTTTCAAGAGAAAAACAAAGTGTGTTCACTTCTGTAGGCTAAGATCCCCACATAACTCTCGTATGCTCTATCTTGACACACACCTTATCCCCTGTGTGCCATCAATAAAATTTTTAGGACTAACCTTCGACAGCAAACTAAGGTGGAAAGACGATCCACGTTAAACTTAATAAAGTGTTTGTATGCAACACGTTGGGTTGCAGATACTGACATACTAGTGAGGATATATCGGCACCTCGTCCTTTCCCGCATAGATTATGGCTCCATAGGCTATTCGTCAGCTAGACCCTCACAGCTGAAAAGAATTGTCTAGGAGCTTTTCGCACGTCCCCTGCCTCAAGTATATGCGTGGAGACGGGCATCGAACCCTTGCTTTCCGGCGTAAAAGCTGGCACTAACATATACCCTAACTTGCAAGACAAAGCCTCAACATAGTAATAACTCTTTTTTGTTTAACAGCTATGAAAGCTATCTGTTAAGACCAACCAGACCACTTGGTACGTGTGTTAGAGAATTGATCTAGGAAATAGGATTAACTATACCACCTACCTATGCCCCACTAAACAACACAAAACTCCACCATGGAGCTTACCATCTGTTATAGTGCGTGAGGATTTACTTACGTTGTCCAAGGACTCGACACCCGCAGAAGTAATTAGATCGAATCTCGTTCAGATTCTAGACAACCTCAAGAGATATAAAAGTATTTCATACAGACGGCTCCAAGACAGACTCCGGGATAGGTTGTTCCTTCTTTATCGACGGCATTGTGCATTCCTGGACACTGTCACCGATGACTTCAATCTTCTCTGCAGAGCAGTATGCAATTTTTCAAGCCTTTCAAGCATTTGAAATGGATCCAACGTCACCCTCTGCAGCAATTATAAGCGATTCCCTTAACGCACTAAGAGCCTTGAGAAACCGAAACTCACTCGATTCACTTATCCAGAAATGTCTATCTTTGTTGAAATCCTTGGCAGACGTCGGTAGGAAGGTAGTTTCTGTTTGGGTTCCCGGACACGTAAGAATACATAGCAATGAAGCCGCTGACCGCGCTGCCCGCCAGGCATCTTGTCTGCTATCGATAATCCCCATGTCAAAAAAGATAAACTCAAAATTCTGGTGAAACGATGCATCCGTGATCTATGGCAATTACAGTGGGATGCTAAGAACACATTTCTCAAAAACTCAAATAGAACAGTTTCCCTATAGACACCCCCCATCCCACAAAGCACTGGATATTCTATGAATATTATTTAAATCTCCTATATGTTCCAAGAATATTCAGTAGAATCATAGGATATTCGTTATTTCTCTTGATTATTCTGCAATACTAAAATAATATTCTTTATAGAATACTTATTATTATTTTATCCACTTAGGATAATCAGTGATTATTCGTTTAATGTCTGAATTATTCCAGAATATACAAGTAATATTCTGCATAGAATATTATTTTAATCATCTACTAAGAACAAGATGTAGCTATTTTCTGAAGAACATTTAGCAATATTCAAAACAGAAATATTTTCTGTGTGTAGGCAAATATTCAATATGAGGTATTATTAATTTATATTTGCACGTTTGTCAGTGAATTCAAAAAAACTTCATTTAGTACCGACGATAAAGTCACAGTATCTCTTGCTGGTGTATAGGGCTGTTCCAAATTACGGTTCGATTACCGTCCTACAACTGTTTTCATCATGCCCCGCCCATTTTGTGATTCTAGAATCGATGATTGGTTGGTGCGCTGGCGGACCAACCAATCACCGTTTTTAGAACTGTAGAATGGGCGGGGCATTACGAAAACGGTTCTAGGACGGTAATAGAACCGTAATTTGGAACAGCTCTTATGGTGTCGTTCACTCGTCAGTTATCAATGTTGTCATTGTTGTCAGGTTGTCACTCTATTCGTCGCCTCCTGTTCCTCGCGAGTCGCGACCTCGCTTCACCACGTGAGGCCAACTAGCATTACAGAATGGAAAACAGGGCGGGGCCAATGTGGTGGACAGATTTCAACCCAAAATAATGGCGACCCAGACCACAGAAACATTGATCAGCCCGCATTTCTGTGATCCGTGGATGCCAACGGCGCGAAATTCAATGGTCTTCTCTAGCTGTTCTTCATATGTCTTCAGTTTTTAAAAGCGACACATTAACCTTAACCATGGCCGTCCTTAACCAATTAAAAAGTGACTGTAATAATGCATAATGACAAAAATTTAGCAGCCACACCAAACGCGTTGACCAGTTGCCCTCATAGATCAAATACGAACATATTTTGTGGCAAATACCGTTTAAGTCAGAAGAAGAAGAACATTGGAATTTCCCTCTAATAAGCGCCACCGATATTAACCTCGTTTTTCTTTGAGTGTCGTTTTGGTTTGCTCCACTGCTCCACACATTGCTTTATTTGTGAAACTTTGTTATTGGAAAACTGTTGTTGGAAAATTTGTTTAAACATTATTTTTTACACACGAAACCATTTCATATGTGGATGAATTTGTTAGGGAGTTTGAACTATTTGAAGGCTTCAAACTTTACTACCACAAAGTAGGTATGAAGTACAGCCAGCAAACAAGAAATAAATGGGGCTCAAACACTATATAACTCCTGATGAAGTGCAACTTTACCTAAATAAGCAAGTACAAAGCGTAAGTATACTTTATTACTGCATTTCTGTGCAATACCTTATACTATTAGTCATTTCTACACTCTCACTACTTTAATTATTTTCTATTTAGATTATACACAACCACGTCTGAGTTGTAGGTTGTAGGATGTTGCGTTGTCTACAGTGTCTACCTTCATGTTAATAATTTTGATGAATATTATTGCAATAAGAGGCGAGCTATTCAGTGGACGAGCTTATACATGCAAGTGACCAACAAAGATGGAGAAACCAATGTTAAGCAGTGCCTTCTCAGTTCTGGATTTGACAGCTTGGCAATAGGATGCTCAACACAGATGAAAATAGAAAATAATACTTGCAGAGGCTAGGGCGCTTGAAGTATTCTACAGCAAGGCTAAGTATGTACATCCTGTTTACTTCAAGAAAAATCCAGTGATGATATACCATCGAGGTAGAATCCCAAGGAGACGCTATAACGTTCAATTTCGTATAACAAAAACGGTAGCAGGAGGCGTGGCTAAGTGTGGTTCCAATATGGACGCCTCGCCAGAGGCGGATTACTTTCTTATGTAAATAATTTTGAAAATTCATTACAATGATGATTTAAATATGAAGTATTGGGTTGATTTTTCAATCTAATGGGAAATTCATAGTTAAGTATATGAAAAAAACAGGCGTTGTAGAGACGACATTCATCATCAATTGAATAATACAACTGTATTATTGCTGCGATACGTTACACTTTACTGAGATAAATATTACAAATGCGGTCCTGGACATTGTTATTTTTTTGCATACATAGTCTATGAAATGTAATTCCTGTCGATTTCTTCTTATCCATGCTATCTCTGCTAGAGCAACTACGATAAGCACATGAAACCATTATTTCCTTTATGAATTCACTAGAATATCACTTAAAAATAACTAAAAATCTCTGTAAGAACACTCAAAAAAAGCAAACACGAAATTGTCAAAGAAACGTCAGCTGTTTGACATAAGTGTCGAATCAATATGGCCAACCTGCACCTGCTTTCAGCCACGTTATCGCGCCTTCATGGGATTCTACCTCGATGTGATATACAGTTGATCAGCCTAAAGACTAACTGTACAAAGTGCAAGGTACAATTAATTAAAAGTTTAAATTTTTATAACTAATTCATTTTTATTATATCTCGAACCTATTTGCTGTATTTCATATTTATACTCTCAAAATTTTCAATTCAAAGTTTTCCTCATAAGCATTTCTGTGATTTGACTAGGATGTGAATTTGTGGATATTGATTACATTTCAATTAATCCTCTATCTGTGACAACTATTACTATTGTGAGTAAGACAGAAGGAATTCTGCCGGTGCGCCATCTAGTACCCGAAGGTGACGGCAACCAAAGAGAGAAACGCCACTAGAAGCAGTAAACTCTCCTTGGTGAAACGACAAGGCTCGTTCGCTTTTTGCCACTAGAGGCGCGGATTTTGACGCACGCAGCGTAAAGCCGATATACGAGGGTTGCTCTATACCTCCGTCAATCCACCAGTACGCAGACAGCTGTTTAACGCTTATTAGCGATCATCAGTGCGCCATAGGTCGATTGACGGAAGTAGAGAGCATCAATTTTTCCACCTTCGGGTACTAGATGGCGCACCGGCAGAATTCCTTCTGTCTTACTCACAATAGCAATAGTTGTCACAGATAGAGGATTAATTGAAATGTAATCAATATCCACAAATTCACATCCTAGTCAAATCACAGAAATGCTTATGAGGAGAACTTTGAATTGAAAATTTTGAGAGTATAAATATGAAATACAGCAAATAGGTTCGAGATATAATAAAAATGAATTAGTTATAAAAATTTAAACTTTTAATTAATTGTACCTTGCACTTTGTACAGTTAGTCTTTAGGCTGATCAACTGTATATCACATCGAGGTAGAATCCCATGAAGGCGCGATAACGTGGCTGAAAGCAGGTGCAGGTTGGCCATATTGATTCGACACTTATGTCAAACAGCTGACGTTTCTTTGACAATTTCGTGTTTGCTTTTTTTGAGTGTTCTTACAGAGATTTTTAGTTATTTTTAAGTGATATTCTAGTGAATTCATAAAGGAAATAATGGTTTCATGTGCTTATCGTAGTTGCTCTAGCAGAGATAGCATGGATAAGAAGAAATCGACAGGAATTACATTTCATAGACTATGTATGCAAAAAAATAACAATGTCCAGGACCGCATTTGTAATATTTATCTCAGTAAAGTGTAACGTATCGCAGCAATAATACAGTTGTATTATTCAATTGATGATGAATGTCGTCTCTACAACGCCTGTTTTTTTCATATACTTAACTATGAATTTTCAAAATTATTTACATAAGAAAGTAATCCGCCTCTGGCGAGGCGTCCATATTGGTACCACACTTAGCCACGCCCCCTGCTACCGTTTTTGTTATACGAAATTGAACGTTATAGCGTCTCCTTGGGATTCTACCTCGATGGTATATCATCACTGGATTTTTCTTGAAGTAAACAGGATGTACATACTTAGCGTTGCTGTAGAATACTTCAAGCGCCCTAGCCTCTGCAAGTATTATTTTCTATTTTCATCTGTGTTGAGCATCCTATTGCCAAGCTGTCAAATCCAGAACTGAGAAGGCACTGCTTAACATTGGTTTCTCCATCTTTGTTGGTCACTTGCATGTATAAGCTCGTCCACTGAATAGCTCGCCTCTTATTGCAATAATATTCATCAAAATTATTAACATGAAGGTAGACACTGTAGACAACGCAACATCCTACAACCTACAACTCTTTACTTTACTGAGATAAATATTACAAATGCGGTCCTGGACATTGTTATTTTTTTGCATACATAGTCTATGAAATGTAATTCCTGTCGATTTCTTCTTATCCATGCTATCTCTGCTAGAGCAACTACGATAAGCACATGAAACCATTATTTCCTTTATGAATTCACTAGAATATCACTTAAAAATAACTAAAAATCTCTGTAAGAACACTCAAAAAAAGCAAACACGAAATTGTCAAAGAAACGTCAGCTGTTTGACATAAGTGTCGAATCAATATGGCCAACCTGCACCTGCTTTCAGCCACGTTATCGCGCCTTCATGGGATTCTACCTCGATGTGATATACAGTTGATCAGCCTAAAGACTAACTGTACAAAGTGCAAGGTACAATTAATTAAAAGTTTAAATTTTTATAACGAATTCATTTTTATTATATCTCGAACCTATTTGCTGTATTTCATATTTATACTCTCAAAATTTTCAATTCAAAGTTTTCCTCATAAGCATTTCTGTGATTTGACTAGGATGTGAATTTGTGGATATTGATTACATTTCAATTAATCCTCTATCTGTGACAACTATTACTATTGTGAGTAAGACAGAAGGAATTCTGCCGGTGCGCCATCTAGTACCCGAAGGTGACGGCAACCAAAGAGAGAAACGCCACTAGAAGCAGTAAACTCTCCTTGGTGAAACGACAAGGCTCGTTCGCTTTTTGCCACTAGAGGCGCGGATTTTGACGCACGCAGCGTAAAGCCGATATACGAGGGTTGCTCTATACCTCCGTCAATCCACCAGTACGCAGACAGCTGTTTAACGCTTATTAGCGATCATCAGTGCGCCATAGGTCGATTGACGGAAGTAGAGAGCATCAATTTTTCCACCTTCGGGTACTAGATGGCGCACCGGCAGAATTCCTTCTGTCTTACTCGTACATCTTTCACATGTTTATTAAACATGGAAAAATTGATGCTCTCTACTTCCGTCAATCGACCTATGGCGCACTGATGATCGCTAATAAGCGTGAAACAGCTGTCTGCGTACTGGTGGATTGACGGAGGTATAGAGCAACCCTCGTATTACTATTGTTTTTATGATCAATAAAAAGTATGTATTTTGATTGGTATTCATAAACACAGATGTTCTTTTTTATAAAGTGAGATATGGGTGAGGTTTTCATTTATTTATTGACAGATTGTACAATTTGAAATCATAAATAACACAAGATTATATCATGTGTTCCTGTTTTAGTCCTATAGTTTTGACAAAGTTAAATGCTAAGGATACATATGGTTCAATAGGTTACGCTGCAGATTTGCTAGGCTATGAAATTGTGGATATTGATTACATTTCAATTAATTCTAATCTTTTATCTGTGGCAACTATTATATATTATTGTTTTTATGATCAATAAAAAGTATTTATTTTGTTATTTTGGTTGGTATTCATAAATACAGAAGTTCATTTTTATAATGTGGAAGATATAGCTGAGATTTTCATTTATTTATTTATTGATTGTTAGTTTCATATTAGGGTAATCAGGTGCAAGACTAAAAAGCATGGACCTTGAATGCTCTAGTTTAGTAGCATCTTGCATTTCTTGCCAATATTTTTACTCTGTTTCATGTGGTTACTTTATTCACTGTAGGTCAAACTGAGACGAGGTGAGGAATGAAAACCTGAACCATATGCTTAATGGAACTTCAATAAAGAAGATTATTATAGTTTCTAAGTACCTCTTGCATAATTGCGGTAGCGACAAGTGTTGACGGGCTGTGCCAAGTCAACACCCTGACTATTGATCGGAATTTAGGAAGGATCGCACAATATTACAGGTCTTTAGGATTACAGACTTTTGGAATGTTTTGTGTAACTTTTCGTCCAGGCCTAACTGTTGAAGGTGTTGTGTGAACGTGTGTGGTGTAAGGCCTGACACCGACATAATGAGGGGGACAATAGTGACTTTGTTTTGTTTCCAAAGTCGTTTTATTTCCATAGCAAGGTCCGTGTATTTAGATATCTTCCCAGCGTAGGTGTTTTGGATATTCACATCATTGGGAATGGCTATATCTATCAAATAGGTAATGTTGTCGGCCTTTGACTGGAAAACTATATCTGGTCTATTGGCTGGGATAGTCTTGTCTGTATGTATTTCAACGTCCCAGTATAGTTTGTATCGATCGTTCTCGAGTACTGATATCGGAGTGTAATTGTAATATGGATCTGTGTTTTCTATTAGTTTGTTTGTTGTGGCTATTGCTTGGTGTATCACCTTGGCCGCAGAGTTATGTCTGGATGTGTATTCGGTGCCGGCAAGAGTGTGTCTGCTACGTGATCTGGACAAGAGAGGTTAAGTGGTGTATAGTTTTTGTCTGCTTTTACTATTGCTCCATGTAAGTTTGTTTGTTTGCTTTGGAAGAAATGTCTGAGTGTTTTTATTTGCCTTGTGTGAAGAGACTGTATGTCTATAATTCCTCTACCCCCTTGTCTTCTGTCTACGGTCAGCCTTTCCTTGCACGCATTGGGATGTGACATTCTGTGTTTCGTGAGTTCTGTTCGCATGAGTATATGTATATTTTCTGTCAGTGTGCGACCATTTGATGATGCCAATACGTGAGGATTGGTATTGCAAATGTGTTAATTGCTTTTGTGAGGTTTCTAGAATTCAATTTCGTTTTCAGTAGCCTAATGAGACGGTCTCTAAATTCTTGTCTAAGTTGCGCCTTGACTTGACTTGTATTATTAGTATTATTATTATTGTTATACTTGAATGTGTTTTGTGACAATTTGTATTATATTATTCATAAATTACACATACAATTATTATACTTAATATAGGTATTTTCATTCTTTTGATCCAATTTTTAAATTTTTGAGCCAGTCACTAGTTGATTGAGTGTAATAAAAAATCAGACAATCAGTCAATGATTGGCTATTTGACATAAAAAGGTAGGGCATCTACAGATTTGCGCAACGATCTGGCAACATCGCATTGAATTCTTGATACATCTGGCAACCATGGGGCGGCCATGTTGCAACCCAAAATAATGGCGATAGACATTGACTTAAGTCATTCGTGTTTCCAGTCAAATAGCACGGAATTGTGCTTAACCGTACCTGTTTTGTGCGCTACACTTTTGGATTTGTAATAAGCATGTGATGTGGGCATTTTAGCGATTCACAGTTTTATTCGTTAAAGACATGTATTGATACCCAATTTTGTACAATAAGGCCTGGCGCTGACCTGCAATTTTCGGTTGCGAACTGTTTGGCGATAGAATGAAGAGGTTGTATCACATCCACTGATCGCATGTAAGAACAGGATATTCTGTTTGACAACAGACGAGAAGTTGAAGTACTTGGGAGAGTAGAACGTATTCTGAGAGGTTTCCCTTCCAGGTATCATAAGGAAAATGTTGGACAAATTTGGTGCTTTGGCGGTTAATAGGATCAATAAGTCGGTGTCTTCCCCAATTATAATGACCGTCGCAAATTTACCAGTCAATTCAATGGCAGTGTTGACAAAAAGAGTGTCAGCATCCTCAACACTTTGCCCTACTTTAAGCCCATGCTGTAGCAACTTCTCACACAGCATGGAAATAAGCCGTCCTTTGTTCTTTTCGTTGAAGAGAAATTATTCTTTCGGTATGGTTGCATACATCACTTCAGTCAACACCACATTTGCAGAAGAGTACTTGCTTATACGGCGAAGCCGCTCAGCTGATTTGGTACTCGCTGCTGATGCCGCATCAGGGTAACCATCAAAAACGATAGTTAAGGCGGTCTAGGGGCCAACTCAGTTTCTCAAAAATCCGGGAGGAGTAATTAGGTATCATCATTTTCAAACAGCAAAATAAAAATCTTCTGCGGCCTGCCGGGACACGCTATGAGAAAGACCATATAAGCTACAATCTTATCTGAGGGTCTCTTTTGCTTTACAGTATTGAAATATCATAGTGAGTTCTTTCTGCGGACATTTGGACCTCCAGGAGGTATTTAGTAACTGCGCCTGCATAAGCCAAATTAAAGCTAAACTAACCTGACGTTGTTTATCTACATTTCCCCAGTAGATTCAATATAAAAAATGGAAAATATAATTTTTTTTATTTTTCACTTTCAGGAGTTGCGATTGGTGTCGTTGCTTCTCTTTTCCATAGATATGTACGATGGGTGCTGTAAAGTAAATACTTAGAAATTCAAAGCAGTATAACTTTTTCATTTTCAGATGTTACGTGTGGTATAATTTATTGTTCTACATATACTCGTAAAATGTTTTCGAAAGATATATAGCTTGACCATATACCAGGGGTGAAATGAAGTCCAGCCAAAAGGGACATTACATTGTAAAAACAAACAGATCTGAAATTGTAGCAAAATTATATATGGGTCAATCTTATAATACTGTACAATCTCTAAAGAAAAAAATTTATTTATTTTTTTTAACTTTTAGTTTTTTTTTACTTTCATAATGTTTTTTGATACAAATGTTTTCATTTTATATACATGGTCAAGGTCATAAAAAATGATTTCTACTTTTTTCCATCAAAAGGAAAATAGGAAGTCCACGGAAAAGACATTTTGATCCACGTAAGTGACTTTGGGTTACGAAATGAACAAAATAAGAAGGCTTGTGGGTACAAATTACCACGTAATGAATAAAGGTTATATAAAGTACTAAAGTTGAAATGAAGAACATTTTTTGTTCTTTTTTTTTAATAAATTTTCTCAAGAGATCTATGTAGGTTACAAAAATGTCAACAGAACAGAACATAACCAAAAGCTATTCAATTCTTACAAACATTAAACATAAATGCAGAGGAAAAAACCATCTAAGTAAATGAAAACAGTACAAAAATATGGGTGCTTAAATTTAGTCTAGAACAAATTTTTAATACTAGATAGTTCATGGGATCGAAACATATATTGCTGTCGATTGTTTACTGTTGGTTCATTGAAAATAGATAGGATCTCAGAAGATCCAACATAAGCAATATCCTCTTGCTCTGGAAATATAAATGTATCACCAATGTACCTTTTTAAAAATTTAACAAGAATATCTTTTTTGTTTATACCAATAACAAATCCAATAAAATAATTTTCAGTGTTCCTTAACCCTGATACTCTGACTATGACGTAGCTACTATTGATTTTGATAACACCGTTATGAAAATTTTTGATTTCCAGAGGGTCATTGTCTTCTTCACTTTCTGAGGTGTACACTTCCTCAACAGAGAGTTTCTGAACTGACTTTTGAGGAATATCTAAAATAAATGTTAAGAAAAAAATCTCTCAGAGAATGAATCTTCTAATTGAATGTATTCAACAAAACGAGTGCATAATTTATATTATAAGGATAGTGATTAAAAGGATACAGATTGGCTTCCCGACAGTTATAACACCAATTTCATAGTGTATGCATTTTTCTCCTGCTCCACACTGGTAACAACTTAATCGTCTAGCTCGTAGCTCGCCTTTCCTTGCTGCTGACCATTGATGTACGTTAAAAGTTCCTTTAAAAGGGACTATATCCACATTTTCAATATACTTCTTTATTTGATCGAAATCTTCATTAACCTTCAAAATATTGATTCCCTTACAATTTTCCCTGAGCGTTGTATACAATTTTTCAAAGTTATTTATGTCTTTTCCTTGAGCAACAAGCGCATCCGCTGTCCTTTTGACACATCCTCCAACACCATCTGGCGCTCCCTTGCCATGACCACTGGCGCTATAATTCCAATAAAACGTCTCTATATTGAGTTGATGCGCGACATACATGATAGCCAGTTGAAACATTGTTTTATTTTTGTATTGCGTGAATGGGCCGTCACTTAAACAATAGGCAGGTTTCAAACCTGGTATATTTTTTTTAACTATGTTCAAGATAGGTTCTAGGTGAGAGCATATACCTAGGGGATCATGTTTAAGATTTTGAGATAATGTGCAATAACAATCATGTCCTTTATGGTGGTAGACCACCACAGTGTGGAGCGAAATTTGTTCTCTTGAGCCACCAAAATGTACTGATTGCACCTCTTCCCCATATTTGCATACATAATTTTCGCTGAAATCCATATGTTTAAAAATTGCTACCGTCGTTAGCTGTTTTTTATATCAGTGACTGCCTTATGCTGATGCAAAACAGTTGAACAGTGCTTCATGTAAGGTCCAATAGTATCATTAAGTTCTTTCACTATTTCAAGTTTTGTACATACTATGCTGTCCTTCAGCGTTTTTTGGCACATCTTTTCCTCCATTTATAAGAACCTTTATCTTTTTTGTTACCCATTTTTCAAAAAAAGTTCGTTCATTCGGCTCAAAAAATTAGTGGCTATGGTTTTTTCTTGACAATTTGGGCATGCCCTTTCCATACATTCCTCTTTTGGCTCTGTACAACATAATGACTTACTCAATCGATATGGTGAATTTGTACCAATTATCTGTTCAGTTTTACATTTATTAACCAGCAATGCCATATTTGTATGAATTCTGCATAAACAGGTTGATCTTGACTTATAATTGGGAAATTTTATCCAAAAAGGTCGGAGTGCACAAAACGTTGAGTAGCTTATTTTTTTAAATTGGCTCGTCTTTATAAATTGTCCGTGCAGTGTTTTCATTGATTCATTCAAGTAACGAATCTGCTTCTTAACTTTTTTTCGAGTAACTGTCTCTTTCTTTCCAGCAGTAATTCTGCTATTCTCATCATCTTCTGAAAACTCTACCACAGCTCTTCTTGCCATAGTTATTTTCTGATTGATCGCACGATGTTTTTTATTACTGAAAGTTCTTCTGGATGCCAAATTGTTCAACATTGTATTCAATTTAAATTTTTTTATTAAAGTACCATGCAGAACTTTTTTGAAAATGGTTTTCGTTTCCGTTTTCGAAGTATGGTGAATGAAATTCTCTTTAATTTGCTTCTTGAGAACCTCTCCATGGAGAAGATTTCTTTTTACAGACGGTGTGACACTTTGTCCAGCTAGGATCTCCGAAACTTTTTTTTCAGGAGTTGTAGATATATTTTTCGTCATTGTTCTTTTTAGTCTGTAATAACGCGATTTATATTTATTTTTGCTTGCCTTAGCTATTTCTAGCTTTCTAATTAAATCATTTTTTTCTTTTCTCCATTTCTCTCTATTCCTTCTCGCAATTTTTTTTCCTGAAGCAATCCTGCTTGTTGATGGAGGTGTGGTGTTCACTTCTCTTTGTAGCATATCCTTTAGAACCCGATCACTCAGTTTCTTCTGCCTATAACGCTTGGCTCGTTCTCTCCATTCAGCCCTTTTCGTTTTCTGATCTCTTCGACTGAGATCATTGATTCCCATTACCAATCCCTCTTCTTTTTTCTTTCGGTATCTTTCTCTGTCGTTTCGTTTAATTTCTTCATGTTTGACTTCATCTTGCTTCAGTTTTTCCCTAGCTCTTCGCATGCTCAGTTTTTTTTGCTCTCGCCTTTTTGCCAGTTTCTTTTCGTCAACTTTCATTTCAATCTGTAACACAATCCAACAGACTAAAGCAGTGAGCTCAATGTAGTTGAAAAAACGAGAACTCGGTTGAAACTATCAGTTGAAATCATTTCCGTTGACACGTTTCACTTCCGTGGACACAAAGGGTCCACGGAAATGATGTCCACGGAAGTGAGAAATTTACTGTAAATCTTTATTAGTTGGAATAAGAAGTTAGGTTACAGTTTCTGGTTTCAGGAAAGGTAAAATTTTGTTATTACATCTTCATATAAAAATAAAAATAACACTTTTATAAGATCTTACCTTGTTTTTCGACTCCACAGAAGTGATTCCTCCAGCTTGACACAATTAATATTATAACAATTTTGATTTAGAACACACAAACTGGAAACACAAAATGCCCGTATGAAGCGGTAACGGACTTCTTGAAACAAATAAGCGTCACGACATGGCCGACTAAAGCGCATTGTTGCCAATATTGACCAATTTTTTCGGGTTTTGCTGTTGACCACGGAAATGATATTTCACTTTGGTTACAAATTCTACGAAGCTCTAGAAATGGCAAGATTTGAAAGTTATCCAAAATAGAAAAAAATTAAGTCAAGGTGATTGACTCAGTACTTCCCACACATTACGCTGATACCAGTTTATTACTTTCCCATAGCATGAAGCTTTAGTCTAAGATCCCTTGCAACCAAATAATTGCCACCCCCCCCCCCCCCTAAAATTGTCTTATGCCGCTAGGTCTTTTTTTCACAGGTCAATGGACAGCCTATTATCAGTACAAGAATTTTTTTAATTTTTCAACCCCCAACCCCCCAACCACCCAAAAAAAACGCAGAAAATGATCAGGAACCTCTAAAACGCTTAAAAACGAAGTTTGAGCTGTTTTTATATTTTTAGTTTTTTTATTATTTCTGCGCCGCCACTGGCACGATTTATCAAAACCATACGCGTTTTCCATCTTCGCCATGGTAGTAATGCCGTTTCAAAATTTCATTAAAATCAATTCAACAGATTCCTCGTTACAACGATCTGACGCAATACTCTCGTATGTTTACATCAAAAAAAATTCCTTTGCTTTCTGTAATAGGCAAAGGCAATGTTCGGATGGACCTAAAAAAGTTATTTATGTCGCCAGGTCTTCCTTCACAGGTCAGTGGACAGTCTATTATGAAAGCAACAAATTTTTCAATTTTACAACCCCCCACCCCCCAACCACCCCAATTTCACCCCCAGCCAAAAAAAAGTAGAAAATGATCAGGGACCCCTAAAACGCCTAAAAACGAAGTTTCAGCAATATTTTTTTTTTTTGTTTTTTGCTAATTACTCCGCCGCCTATGCACCGATTTTCAAAATTATAGGAACATTACCTACTACGACCCCACATCATACCGCTGCCCAAATTTCATCACAATCCGTGCAGCAGTTACTGAGATTACGAGGGTAGAAAAACGCGACAGACAGACAGACCGACAGACAGACAGACAGACAGACCGACAGACAGACCGACGGAAATGAGTGACGTGGATTTTCGTTATGTACACATCATAAAACGCCCAAAAAACGTATTATCTCAAATTCGAAAATTTTCGCGATCACAATACTCCCCTCACCTATCGGTGTGGGAAGTAAGAGGTCTGTTATATGGACTTACAAATATTAATGAAAAGTATTCTTTATTAATATAGTGCACCATGTTATAATGAACTCTATTGGGGAAACGTAAAAGGTTACGTCCAGGAAGTGATATTGGGGTGGGTTTTTCAAGGAATTGTATAGAAAAACAATTTTTTCCAACCATACTAGCTAGTTGTCCTAACAAATCTAGACAGTTAGTTGTTACTAACAAAAAAAAAATGGTTTTAATAACTTTTGAATTTTATCTAGAAAAAAACGAGAACGGGTGTTTGTACACAACTTTAAGAATGACCCATATGTCAATATGATTGAATTTTAAAACTGGGGTATCTATGCAACGTAAAATTATATTTCCTACATCTCTTGTTCGATTGGCTTTTTCAATAGGAGTATCAGCTTTAGATATACATATGTAGTCTTAGATGGCCGCAAAATGTTAGTTTGCACTGGAATGAAAAAAATTCACCGTTCTAACTATTGATTCAGGCTCTAATGCTAAACGGACCTAAAAGTTTAGGATGTCATTCAACGCAAAATTTAGTCCTTTTCAATATTGCACAGAATGACATTTTCTGTCCGACGTATCATTTTCCAGCTACAACCAAAACTAAAAAAAGTGCAAAAATTTGGCAGTTTTTAGGCTGTGAATCTATTGATTTAGGCTCTACCGCTAATCCCACTTAAAAGTTTAAGATGCCATTCGACGTAAAATGTAGTCCTTTTCAATATTGCATGGAACGATATTTTCCATCCGACACATCATTTTGCAGCTATAACCAAAAAACTGAAAAAAGTGCAAAAATTTGACAGTTTTGGGCTGTCAAAAGTTAAGCTCACCACCTGCGACGGTGCAAACTCAAACTACACGTATCTAGGACCCAATAAAGGTATTAAGACGATTTCCAGCCTGGTGGGAATTAATTCCTTATTTTGATTGGCGCACATGGCGGTACACGGAAAACAAGCCATGTTTGCCCAATATCAGCTGATCATAACAGCATGCCGCGTTATCATGAAATTGCTCTATTACAGTCGACCAGTTCAGTAGCAAAAGCAAATGAAAAATACCTCTGAATTCCAAATGATCCTAATTAAACTTGTTTGATGTTGATTTACGTATCGTAAATACATAATTGACAGAAAATATGCATTACAGTACAGACTTAGCTATACAAGGTGATTCCGGCAGTGGCGGCTAGTGAGGTAGTGCCTCAGTGCCATGGCACGACGACAAAGACATGTTTATCTATCTCTTAAGCTTTTCTTATTCTATGTTAGTTTCCAACGACTTTTTCTGTTTCATATGAAATGGCAATAGCGGCTCAGCGCATAAATGCTTGCACCAGGCAACACGTGGCATCGTCGCAACTCACATGATAAGAGCTTACGACTCGACGAAACGGCGAGATGGCAAAAGCCTGCCGTGCCGTTTCTTCTAAGGCACAAACAGAGTGAGAGAAGTCTTACCACAAATGCTTACGAGTGACAGAGAACGCTATGCTGGACCTTTGTATAGATTTTAAATACGAAAATCCGAAGTAGATCGTGCCAGGCACATTACCCATATTTCCATTCATGGTTCACTATTTTCGTTTTGTTTCACCAGTTTCGATTTGTTTATGTTGTTGATGCTGATGTCGGCTTTTCTCGTTAAAGGTTTGAAATTTAGATCTTATTAGTTTGAGTGAGTTGTGCGCTATTTTCGGATCGGTATCTCTTTTGTGTTTAACTAAAATATATCATTGGAGGGAAAATGAATAAAATTGGTGCATTAATAAATTCATTTAGTAATGTTCCGCTGGAAGAAACATTGAAAAACATATTGGTAGTGGACAGAAATCGCGATGTCGTAAATTTAATAAAACTATTTATGATGAAAGCAATTGGATAAGTGAATGTGATGAAGTTAACAAACTGTTTTGTATTGTGTGTGTTCTATTTGGAGGCGATGACACTTGGGCGAAACAAGGCACGGATGATCTTATTCATATATGGAAGAAAATGAAGACCCATGAAAAATCTAAGGTGCATATGAATAATGTTTATCGATGCTTGGTAAGTCGAACATAAAGACTTAGTTAAATTCGGCTTATCGGCTAGTTATAAGTATTTTTTTTTTAATTTTATATCGGTTTGAAATGTTGGCTGTCATTCTGGCACGAGCCGCCACTGGATTCCGATCCCATGGAATAGGTTGATACTAGGAAAATTCGTATAAAATAAATCAAAATTTATAACACCAACAAACTTTCATGATGTATACGCACGTTGGAGAACTACCTACATAGCTGTGACAGCGATTTGCAAAAATCCAGAGGCCTACAGGGTGATTCTGACCGCGCAAGGGATATGCACCTGAGACTAAGATAAGTCGTACAAACCAAATGGTAATTTGCACCACCAACGAACTGTTACAAGGTATAAGTACATAGGAGAGTTACATAGCTGTGATATAGATTTGCAAAAATTCAGAGGCTTGCAGGGTGATTCTGGCCGCCCAAGAGATAGGCACCTGAAACAAAGATAAGTCGTACAACCACAAACTTTTACAATTTATACTTAGGAGAGTTACATAGCTGTGATGTAGACTTGCAAAGGTCAGAGACCTAGAGATTCTGGCCGCCCAAGAGATAGGCACCTGAAACAAAGACAAGTCGTACAAGCCAAACGGATATTTGTACCACCAGCAAGCTTTTACAATTCACAGCCTCTTAGGAGAACTACATAGCTGTGAAACAGTTTTGCAAAAATTCAGAGGCCGCCCAAGAGATAGGCATCTGAAACTAAGATAAGTCGTAGAAGCCAAACGCAAACTTGTACCACCAACAAGCTTTTACAATTCACAGCCACTTAGGAGAGCTACATAGCTGTGGTATAGATTTGCAAAAATTCAGAGGTCTACAGGGCGATTCTGGCCGCCCAAGAGATAGGCACCTGAAACTAAGATAAGTCGTACAAGTAAAACGGAAATTTGTACCACCAACAAACTTTTACAATTTATACATGCTTAGGAGAGTTACATAGCTATGATACATATTTGCAAAAATTCAGAGACCTACGGGGTGATTCTGGCCGCCCAAGAAACAGGCACCTGAAACTAAGATAAGTCGTACAAGTAAAACGGATATTTGTACCACCAACAATCTGCTACAGTCTATAACCATTTACGGGATGATTCTGGCCGCCCAAAGAGATAGGCACCTGAAACTAAGATAAGTCGTACAAACCAAACAGAAATTTGTACCACCAACAAGCTTTTACAATTTATAGCCACTTAGGGGAACTACATAGCTGCGATATGGATTTGCAAAAATTCAGAGGCTCATAGGGTGATTCTGGCCGCCCAAGAGATAGGCACCTGAAATTAAAATAAGTCGTACAAGCCAAAAAGAAATTTGTACCACCAACAAACTTTTACAATTTATACGCAGTTATGGTACGCGCACATAAATCGGCATCGGACGGACGGTACGGCCGGTACGGTACGGATTTTTTATTAGGGTATCGCACATATTTGATCGGAATCGTCAGAAGAATTGGAAATCAGTTGCAAACATGCAAATGATCTGCATGCAGTGTTGCCAGGCAGATCAGATTTAAATTCGCTACTGAGCCGCCTTGAACGTCGCTACGTTGTCGCCACACAAAAATAACGTATATTTCGGCCTAGTCTCTATTTTAGCCTGTGTATAATTTTATTCGTGGGGGGGGCTGCAACTGATGTTAGGTATCTGTATAATATAATATAACCTTTCATTCAAAAATAGTGGATTACCCGATACATAGTCTCGACACAGCATAGTAAACAACTAGCAGAATGTGCGAGTAGACAGAAGGAATTCTGAATAAGCGTGAAACAGCTGTCTGCGTACTGGTGGATTGACGGAGGTATCGAGCAACCCTCGAACTAGCAGAATATCTCTGAGGATTTCCTATATAAAAATGGTTCCCACAGAATTTGACCTTCGGATGATTTTACGGGTGTGACATCTGGGTAGAGATGCGAAAATAAAAATATCGATACCGGTACGAATTCGATATTTTTTAGCCAAGTATAGAGCTGTACATACCAATGGAGGTGCGTTTGGTTCGTAATTATTTTCAGGCACCTGTCCAGGATTTGGTTTTGGGGGGTCCAGATCAGAGTTGCCACCTTAAATTTGCTTTCGTCGAGGGGGGGGGATGCAAAAATTTGTGGATTTCATTTTTTAGACGGCATTATATAACTAAATACGTGTCTGATTATTTTCGATACCGATACTGCCACAAAAGTAGCGATACCAGCTTGGAATCGCTCAAAAAGTATCTAAGATAAAAATACTCGATGTTAGTGTAGAAGTATTGATACATTTCAAGTATCGTAAGTATCGTTAGCATGCCTACAAATAATCATCCAAAAGGGTGGATGCGCGTGTAATTACCGCCAACCTGAGATATTGTGTTGATTGTTTACTATGCTGTGGTCTCGACACCAATACAAGACAGTCTGGGCCAAACCGAAAATAAGAATAGACAAGCAGTAATCAGTGGCGAAAAAAAGATAGTAACAGAATTTTTCAAAAAGTCGCTACAAATCGTTTTTAAATCGCCGCTGCGTCTCAACGTAATCAAAATGTCGCTATTTTCGCGACAAGTTGCTACGAATGGCAACACTGTCTGCAGGCAGTACAGTTAGAAGCTTGGAAAATGCCGACGGTGCCTCGGCAATCGCCGATCAGCATCGCACATACGTCGGTATCGGCACGCACGGACGCATCGGCCGGCTTTATTTCTAGTTGCTATATTTTCACCGGATTTTGAAAAGCCGATGCCTACCGTCCCGACGTATGTACAATGGTCCATTCAATTTAACAGAAAGTAACTTTTTCCGATCCGTACCGTCCGTCCGATGCCGATTTATGTGCGCGTACCCTTAGGAGAGCTACAAATTTGTGATATAGATTTGCAAAAATTCGGAGGCCAGAGGGTGATTCTGGCCGCCCAAGAGATCGGCACCTGAAACTAAGATAAGTCGTACAAACCAAACAGAAACTTATACCACCAACAAGCTTTCACAATTTACATCCGCTTAGGAGAGCTACATAGCTGTGATATAGATTAGCAAAAATTCAGAGGCGTGGAGGGTAACTCTGGCCGCCCAAGAGATAGGCACCTGAAACTAAGTTAAGTCGTACAAACCAAACGAAAATTTGCACTACCAGCAAACTTTTACAACTAATACGCACATAGGAGAGCTACATAGCCGTAATATAGATTTTCAAAAATTCAGAGGCCTCAGTGGCGTATATAAGCGACATCAGAATGTAATCAAATAATAAAGCAAATAGAGCAACTTTAACGATGATAGATGTCCGATTAGGAAGTACACCTTGGTTTCTTTGCTTCAATTTAGAATTATTATCTATAAAAATAGAAATTTACATTTCTAATATCCATATGTGTTATAAACAGGGTGAGTTTTTAGTACCGGCTCGGTCGATAACTCCACTACTGTAGAAAATAGCGAAAAAAGTCATATATGAAAGTTGTAGCCACGGATATGCTCCTTGCTCAGAAAATATTTAGATTTATACAGGGTGATCCATAACTGCGTGATGATGCAAACATGCATTTTTTTAAATAAGATTTCCTATATATTATTCCATATTCAAATTCTACTAATGATTTCCGTTCTTCCAATATAGGGTATTGTTACATTATACAGGGTATTTCAAAAGTTATGACAATTTTTATATACAAATCGCTGTCAAATGGACGTACTGTATATCAAAAAGAGTAGAATCAAAAATCATCTTTTGTACATGGATGAATAAAAAATATGCTCTAGTTTTAAAATCGGCTATAAAAAATCCTGCGACGCATGTTCGTATACAGGGTGATATAGGATGCAAAATCCAGATTTTCTCTCTTCTTTTAAATATAACCCCCAATATTTTATTATACCAAAGAATTGCTTTTAATATGCTCTTTATTTAATTAGTTTCTTAGATATATCGATTTTTCTACAAATTTTGTTTATCAAAATTTATATTTTTTTGAGAAAATACTATCAAATTTTATTTTTGCTTAACAAACAACTAAAATATAAGGCCATAATAGTACTTGATCAAGCCAAAACGCTGAATTAACGAGCTATTATAGGCCAAGTCCAAGAGGAAACAATTTTATAGACGTGATGCATAATTATCAAGCAGATCTATCAGGTAGGCTATGAAATATTAAACGACACAGTCGAAATCTAACGATTCTTCAATCTTTCAAACGCATTAGTTTTAGAGTGCCTCCGTTCTTGATATTGCTGTTCATCGTCGTATATTCTAGAGGCAAGTAGGCAATTTCTCAGAGATTCTCCTAAATACCCTCAATGGACAAATTAATTTTTAAAGCTCGTTTTTCACACAGTACGGAATTATTGAGTAGGTTATAAAAACTGCCAAGTATACCTGAAAAATCTGCTTGATAATTGAGGTTTTGAATAAAGAAAAAAATATATTTTTTTTGTGATAAATCGAAAGATCATATATAAGTTTTATAACAAAACCGTTTTTGTTTTCTTTTTTTTCGCAATAATTCAAAAGTTATATCAAAATAAAAATGGGTTTTTGAATCGAGTACCGAAAACACGCCGACGGCTCCCGAACCCGTGTGACGTAATGATGGCGGTTAAGATGCTCCTTTGACCAACGACATCCTACATCGATACTAGATTCTAGATTCCCAGCCAAACGTGAAAATACTTGCTAGTAACTAGTGTATATTTGTTGCAATATAGCCGATGAGTGAAGTTTGCAGCTCGGGACGACCTCTACGATCGAAATAAATATCTTTTTGAATGTTTGAAATCAGATTACAGATTCCAGTAAGTAAGTACCTAATCAAATATGTCTTATTGAAACCAACTGGGGCATGTTCGGCTAGCCTAGTGGTTAGAGTATTGGCTAATGGATCCGTTGATCTCAGCTCAGCCTGTCCAATTTTTTTTTTATTTTTTTTTTATCAAATAATTCATTCATGTGCTTTTTGCACTTGTTATGTACATTTTTTTCTACGATCAACATAAATATGTTTTTGAAACAAATTCTATCAGACATATTACTTGCACTGCATAGTGCAAAAACTAAGTACAGGACGCGGTGGACAATTCAAAAAATCAGTTCAAATGTTGTTTGTCCGTCAATATCAACCGCCAATATTTTTTTTAAATGTAATAGTTGGTTAATAAAACAAAATCCATTCATTTTTTAAGTTTTTAATATAAACATAAAATAAAACTCGTAATCACAACAGTCTTCTGTTTATCACTTGGTATTTTTATTTATTTAACTTTGAGCAACGAAGCTTAATAATTGAATTTTCATAAAAATTTAACAAACAAAAATATATAAACGCAATGCAAACAAACAAAACTTATTCTTCTATGAGTTTCAATGTTATAATTATCTTTACTGTACGTAGATGCTTTTCTGTTAAAATATTTGTTAGTGGCAACTAGACTTCTACATTATTATGTGAAGTTAAGGGGTAGGTGGGACTCCATAGCTGTAGAGAAAGCAACCTACCTAAAGGAGAAAACCTTGAGAAGAAATCCTGGTCCTCCAGGTTGGGGGTTATGGCTATGGGCTTGCTCCTCATACTATGTAAAAAAAAGAAATGCAAAAAATCCTCAAATCTCGCCTCGGAAAAAGGATGAAAAGTTTAGACGACGAACTGGCAAACGGAAAAGGATATTGAATTTTGGAACCTGGAATGTACAAGGTATCGGCACAAAAATACAGCAGGTTTTTAGTAATCTCTCCAAGTATAAAATGGATTTTGTTGCACTAACAGAAACAAAAAAGAAAGGTCTAGGAAGTGAACAAATAGGAGACTATTTACATTTCTACAGTGGAGTAGAGAAACATAGGAGAGCAAAATCTGGTGTCTCGGTCGCTATACACAAGAAATGGAAAAATTATAAGAAATTGGGAAGAAATAAATGAACGGTTGATGAAAGTCGAAGTGGACATATGGCACCATACGGTAGTAATTATTGCAGCCTACGCACCAAATGACGATGATGATACAAGTCGGAAAGATGAATATCAAGCAGAGTTGACAAACCTTCTCACTTCAGTTAGCCATAGAAAAGAAATTATACTCCTGGGTGACTTCAATGCCAGAGTGCGAAAAAGAAAAAACGATACTGTAGTAGGAAGTTTTGGAGAAAATGTAACAAACAACAACGGAATGCGTCTCAGAGACATATGTGAGACCTATAGGCTTAAAATACTGAATGGCTTTTTCCAACATTTGGACATCCACAAATATACATGGACGCAGTCAACAAGGAAACTTAAATCAATAATTGACTACGTCATAGTCAAACAGCGTACAAAATTGAAAATAATTGATGTCAGAGTACACCGAGGAGCGGAATGCGGGAGTGATCATTTTCTTGTTAAGTCACAGATATATATCACATACAAGAACCCTCAACAGCAACAGATCAATAAAAATTCCAACGAACAACAACCCATACTGAAGAAATACAACTTGGAAGCATTAAAGCACGATTCCGTCAGATTTCTTTACAAGCTGCGCTTAGCAAACAAGGTAGCACAAATAAGAGAGGATACAACGGAAAATATGTATAATAATTTAAAAACTGCATTGCATGAAGCGGCCTTTGAAGCGTTAGGGGAAATAAGAATTAATAAAAATTAAAATTCATTGTGGTGGAATACCGACCTGGAGGAACTATTAACAGAAAAACGAAAAAGATACCACATATGGTTATCCACTAATGATCCAGAGGATCGAAAGGAATACGTAAAAATCAATAGGCAAACAAAGAAAATTGTGAAAAAGGCCAAAAACGAAGCTTGGGAGAAAAAGTGTTCTGAAATTGATAATCACATAGGTGGAACAAGAACAAAGATGGCATGGCAAACAATAAGAAGCTTGAGGCAAGACTACCAAAATAGACTTAGCTTCCAAATGATAAAGATGACCAAATGGGAGGAATATTATGAAGATATGCTGACGGAAAAGAGACCAGAATACATGGTGGAGGAAGCCGGACAAACTAATACCATAACTAACATGCAAGAAGATCTACAGAGAATTACAACAGAAGAGATAAGAAATGTTCTGAAAAAAAATGAAAAACGGAAAATCCCCGGGTCCTGGAGGTATTTCAGTGGAGCTGCTTAAGAACGCACCAGACTCTGTCCTAAATATATTGGAAGTAATTTTCAATAGACTGTTATTGCATATGGAGGATCCACCAAAGGAATGGAAGATGGCATATTTGTCATCCATATTTAAAAAGGGGTCGAAAAAAGAATGCAAAAACTACAGGGGCATTAGTGTGACAGCTACCATTGGAAGACTGTATGGACGACTGATTAAAGAACGGTTAGAAAGAGAAATTGAAATAGGGGAAGAACAAAGCGGCTTTACAGCTGGAAGATCTTGTGTCGATAACATATTTACTATCACACAAACTATACGTAACCAAGAGACTCATCTTATATTTATTGATTTAGAGAAGGCATATGACACAGTTCCACTCAAAAAGCTTTTCGAAATTCTTGACAAGACCAAGATTCATGCAAAATATATCGCCGCCATAAAATCACTATATAAAGATCTTGAAACGCGAGTGAAGGTGGGCACAAGTTTGTCTAGGGTTATAAAACCAACAAAAGGCCTCAGGCAAGGATGCTGCCTATCACCAACATTATTTAAGATTTACCTTAACCAAATATTGAAGGATTGGCAGAACAAATGTGCTGGAATGGGGCTGGACATAAACGGAAGCTTCCTTCACACTTTACTTTTCGCGGATGATCAGGTACTTATTGCAAGTGACTCGTACGACATTGAGTACATGATGCGAAAAATAATGGAAGCATATAGTGAGGCTGGTCTCAAAATTAATTTTTCAAAAACAAAATATTTGGCAGTAAACTCGTCCCAAGAAGATTTAGAAATTGACGGAAGACTAATGGCGGCTTGTGAAGACTACACCTACTTGGGAGCAAAGATATCGAAAGAAGGTTCAAGCAAGAAAGAAATATCTCACCGAGTTAATCAAGCAAGATGTGCTATCAGTAGGCTCAACGCACTGTTATGGTCAAATAACTTAAGCAAACAAAACAAGCTGAGAATATACCAATCAATCGTGCAAAGTATACTGCTATATGGATCAGAAGTATGGGAAACAACAAAGCGGGACAGACAAAGACTGGAAGCAACAGAAATGGACTTTTTGCGAAGAAGCTGTGGAGTGTCAAGGTTAGAGAAGATCAGAAATGAAGAAATCAGACGAAGAATGAATGTTCAGATATCCGTAACAGAAGAAATCGAAAGACGTAGGCTGAAGTGGTATGGACATGTTAACCGAATGTGTGAGAGTCGATGGCCGAAGAAGATCCTAGATTGGAAACCACCATTCAGACGAAAAAGAGGTAGACCGCCAGAAGAATGGGAGAAACAAATTAAAAAGGATATGTTGAGAAGAGACATGGCAGACCAGGATTGGAGGGATAAAGAGGCATGGAGAAGAGGATGCGAGAGACGGCCACGGGAGCTGTAAAAAACTCGCTATATATAACCGAAACAAAAACAAATAAGGTGCAACCCGGGCTCCGACACACCGGGCTGCTGTTCCATTTCCCAGCGACTACTCCTCACACCGTGAGGTGAGCAATCACTGGGTCCGCGAATCGTGCGTCCTAAGCAGACGAAGGGACCCATGGATGACTGCCTTCTGCATTCTGGCGGCTAAGATGTGCGCCGCCGCACGGCACACCGGCATTTTGCGCAGTGCAGAGAGCAGCGTATCCCTCATACCACCTAGGGATCCAATGACCATTACTAGCAGACTCACAGTGTAGTCCGGCCAGAGCCTGCGAAGTTGTCCGAGGAGCTCCTGATACTTGGTCCGCTTTTCCTCCTCCTTAGAGACGATGTTCCCCTCGGCAGGCGCCGAGAACTCGATAACGAACATCGTCTTTTGTTGGTAGTCGAGGAGGACTATGTCGGGCTTATTTGCATGTATAAGCTCGAGCGTGGAGAATGAGTAGTTCCAGTAAATTCGGCACCTCTCGTTCTCCACAACGGACTCAATGTCCCCTGGAGCATACGGCAGCACCGGTGTCTCATCTATACCGTATGAGTGCCTTAAATGGTAGTATAGCACTCGTAGAGCCGCGTTGTGCCGATAGACGTAGGCTGTGCCAGCGTACACCTTACACGCCGACAAGAGGTGCGTAAGGGTATCTGGCGCCTGCAGGCAGGCTCTACAGCGGATATCGGGCAAATCCATACCCATAATCCGGCTACGGTATACTAAGGTGTTGAAGACGCCGTCTTGGCAAGCCATTATAGAGCTCTCAGTCTCCGACTTCAACCCATTAGACCTTAGGAAGGAGAAGGTCAACTGCTCAGATAAACCATGCTATTCTAGATGTTTGTAGAAGATTCCGTGCATTGGTTTATCTTTCATATATAATTTCATCTTATATGAAATGAATCCAATTTTTTTTAATAAATTATTAATATGTACATCCCAACGTAAGTGTGAGTCTAAATATATTCCTAGATACTTTATACTTTTTTCTATGTTCGGGACTAAAAAATATAGTTTTATTTTTGTTTACTTGAAGTGCTAGCTCTTATGTAAAATAATTATACTTATAGTTTATTTATCGTATAAGTATTTATTATCAATAATAATATTAAATAATAAAATAATTATTTTAAGTTTTGGTCAAGAAGATAATTATAACATTGAAACTCATAGATAAATAAGTTTTGTTTGTTTGCATTGCATTTTTATATTTTTATTTGTTAAATTTTTATGAAAATTTAATTATTAAGCTTCATTGCTCAAAGTTAAATAAATAAAGATACCAAGTGATAAACAGTTTGATTACGAGTTTGACTTACTTTATGTTTATATTAAAAACTTAAAAAATGAATGGATTTTGTTTTATTAACCAACTATTACATTTAAGAAAAATATTGGCGGTTGATATCATGTTGATATTGACGGACAAACACCATTTGAACTGATTTTTTGAATTGTCCACCGCGTCCTGTACTTAGTTTTTGCACTATGCAGTGCAAGTAATATGTTTCAAAAACATATTTATGTTGATCGTACAAAAAAATTTAGATAACAAGTGCAAAAAGCACATGAATGAATTATTTGATAAAAAAAATAAAAAAAAAATTGGACAGGCTGAGCTTTGAACCCAGAGCAACGCATCCATTAGCCAATACTCTAACCACTAGGCCAGCCGAACATGCACCAGATAGTTTCAATAAGACATATTTGATTAGGTACTTACTTACTGGAATCTGTAATCTGATTTCAAACATTCAAAAAGATATTTATTTCGATCGTAGAGGTCGTCCTGAGCTGCAAACTTCATTCATCGGCTATATTGCAACAAATATACACTAGTTACTAGCAAGTATTTTCACGTTTGGCTGGGAATCTAGAATCTAGTATCGATGTAGGATGTCGTTGGTCAAAGGAGCATCTTAACCGCCATCATTACGTCACACGGGTTCGGGAGCCGTCGGCGTGTTTTCGGTACTCGATTCAAAAACCCATTTTTATTTTGATATAACTTTTGAATTATTGCGAAAAAAAAGGAAACAAAAACAGTTTTATTATAAAACTTATATATGATCTCTCGATTAATGACAAAAAAAAAATTGATTCAAAACCTCAATTATGCACCACGCCTACAAAATAGTTTCCTCACCATAATTGACTTTATGATCTCGATGATTCAGGATTTTGACTTTATCAAATCTATCATGACCTTATAATTTAGTTGTTCGTTAAATAAAAAACAAATTCGAGAGTACTTTCTCAAAATAAATAAATTTCAGTACACAATTAGACGCTATATTTTAAATTTACCGAAAAATCTAAAAATCTCGGAAACTGATGGACGTAGGTACAAGTGCTATACAAAGATGAAAGAGCAAAAACATTTAAAAAAAAAGAGAGAATCTGGATTTTGCATTCTACATAACCCTTTAGGTGAGTATGCGTCGCGAGCTCTTTTTATAGCCGATTTTAAAACTAGAGGATATTTTTAATCTTTCCATGTAAAAAAATAATTTTTGATTCATTACTTTTTGATATACAGCACCTTCGTTCGACAGGTATTTGAAATAAAAATCGTTATAACTTTTGAAATACCCTGTATAATGTTACAATACCTTATATCGTGAGAACAGAAATTATTAGTAGAATCTCCACGTAGTTATGGATCACCCTGTATAAATCAAAATATTTTCTGAGCAAGAAGCATATCTTTTACAGTAGTGGAGTTATCGACCGAGCCGGTACTAAAAACTCATCCTGTATAATTATTTTCGTTAATATTAGTACATTGTTATTTTATATTGAGGTTAGGAGTATAATACGCCAATATTATAACGTATGAGATAAACTTTATTTTTTCCGATGCCCCCCCCCCCGAAATCGATTTCTATATACGCCACTGAGAGGCCTACAGGGTGATTCTGGCCGCCCAAAAGATAGGCACCTGAAACTAAAACAAGTCGTACAAGCCAAACGGAATTGTGTACCACCAACATAGAAGAACTACATAGCAGTGATATAGATTTGCAAAAATTCAGAGGTCTACAGGGTGATTCTGGCCGCCCAAGAGATAGGCACCTGAAACTAAAATAAGTCGTAAAGCCAAACGGAAATCTGTACAACTTTTAAAATTTATACGCACTTAGGAGAGTTATATAGCTCTGATATAGATTTGCAAAAATTCAGAGGCCTACAGGGTGATTCTAACCGCCCAAGAGATGGGCACCTGAAACTAAGATAAGTCGTACAAGTCAAACGGAAATTTGCACTACCAGCAAGCTTTTACAATTAATACGCACATAGGAGAGCTACACAGCCGTAATATAGATTTGCAAAAATTCAGAGGCCTACAGGGTGATTCAGGCCGCCCAAAAGATAGGCATCTGAAACTAAAACAAGTCGTACAAGCCAAACGGGATTTTGTACCACCAACATAGAACTACTCAGCAGTGATATAGATTTGCAAAAATTGAGAGGTCTAAGGGTGATTCTGACCGCCCAAGGGATAGGCACCTGAAACCAAGATAAGTCATACATTTGTACCCCAACAAACTTTTACAATTTATACGCACTTAGAAGAGTTGCATAGCTGTGATATAGATTTGCAAAAACTCAGAGGCCTACAGGGTGATTCTGGTCGCCCAAGAGATAGGCACCTGAAACTAAAATAAGTCGTACAAGCCAAACGGAAATCTGTACCACCAACAAACTTTCAAAATGTATACGCACTTAGGAGAACTACATAGCCGTGATATAGATTTGCAAAAATTCGGAGACCAGAGTGTGATTCTGGCCGCTCATAAGATCGGCACCTGAAGCTAAGATAAGTCGTACAAGCCAAACGGAAATCTGTACCACCAACAAGCTTTTACAATTTACGGCCACTTAGGAGAGCTACATAGCTATGATATAGATTAGCAAAAATTCAAAGGCCTAGAGGGTGATTCGGGCCGCCCAAGAGATAGGCACCTGAAACTGAGTTAAGTCGTACAAACCAAACATAAATTTGTACCAGCAACAAACTTTTACAATTTATACGCACTTAGGAGAGCTACCTATTTGTGATATAAATTGCAAAAATTCGAAGGGTGATGCTGGCCGCCCAAGAGATAGGCACCTGAACTAAGATAAGTCGTACAAGCCAAACGGTAATTTGTACCACAAACTTTTACAATTTATACGCACTTATGAGAGCTACATAGCTGTGATATAGATTTGCACAAGTTCGGAGGCCAGAGGATGATTCTGGCCGCCCAAGAGATCGGCACCTGAAACTAAGATAAGTCGTACAAGCCAAACGGAAATCTGTACGACCAACAAGCTTTTACAATTTACAGCCACTTAGGAGTGCTACGTATCTGTGATATAGATTAGCAAAAATTCAGAGGCCTAGAGGGTAATTCTGGCCGCCCAAGAGATAGGCACCTGAAACTAAGTTAAGTCGTACAAACCAAACAGAAATTTGTACCACAAACAAGCTTTTACAATTTATACGCACTTAGGAGAGTCATGTAGCTGTGGTATAGATTTGCAAAAATTCAAAAGACTACAGGGTGATTCTGGACGCCCAAGAGGTAGGCACATGAAACTAGGACAAGTCGTACCAGTCAAACGGAAATTTTTACCACCAACAAACTTCCGTTCCACGTTGACGACATCGTGACGTGGAGATGTGCCAGGCCCAGAAGCCGACACGTGTCTTCTGTTCTAACCACAAAACTCTAACTGCGCGTAAACAGGGATAGATTGTGCTAAAAATCACTAAATGCTGATAGTGAGTTTTTGCATCCGCTCCCAGTTCCAACATGTAAGAAACGTTCAAGCGAGAAGTCATTAAGGTACTTAAGGACATTTCGTATTACATTTTTTAGTTTTTATTTTGTTGATCACTTTTAATAATATAGATATAGTCTGATCTGATTCGGTGGATCTGATACATACATACAGTTAGTGACATTTAAAACTGAAAGATACAATGAAACTAGAGTGTAAGATGCAGTTAGTTAATTTTTGCACAAAAAGTGAGTTTGTGCCTTTACGCAGTAATATGACGCTATATTATTATGAAGTTTTTTTTGAAAAATAAAATACTTTAATAATATTAACAATTTATTGAGATTAGCACCACGATAGTATAAACACAGTTTATTTATATTTATCATATTTCCAATCAAAGTAAATGTTCAGCAAATAATACGGGTGTGACTCAGTTCTCAGTTACAGTTCTTAATAATTATTAAAACCAATATGAAATAAATACGAATACCTGAAAACATTGGTCTGTATGGGCGTCGTTTGGGAAAGTACGAGGGCACTTTCTGCAATTGGCAGAATGTGTTTCTGGTTATTTTTCAAATGTGTGTTTTTTATCAGAAACTTTTTCTCACAACTTTTAGATGCATTTTCCCCTCATCGATTTCCATGTAGTAGTGTACTTTGACTAATTATTAAATAATTCGCTGTTATTTCAGTGAACTGAGATAGTGTAACGTTGATCATCGTACGAATACAGCTATTGAACTTTTGATTCTTGTAAATCTTGAGATAAGTTCAACGTATATCTAATTTTAATTAAGTTTTTGACATATTCAATGGTACCAATAAAATCTGTATCTCAGCTTTATGTCATAATGAGCCAATAATTGAACATGGAAGGATACGTCTCCATAACGCTCTCAAAAGAGGCACTGTACTTCTCCCCCTAAAGTGTATTCGGCTAATCCGGCTATAAATGTGTAATATTTTGAATGAGAATTACTATGGCACCTTTTACTTTCCACAGCGATAGGTGAAAAAAATCTAACATGATACCAGGATTAAACGGAAGCAGCCTGATGGCAGCCGATCCTTTTGGCCAAACTGTGCTAGTTGAATAGTACACCCTCTATTTGGTTTGTTATTATAATATAGTGCCATTAACAACGCATCATGTAAAGCGCTTACTACAGCTTAGTATAAGTGCAATAAACTGTCTATTACGCCAGTTTCCTGTACAATATACTTATCGATTGAAGCATAATAAAAGCCATGCATCAAGAAACATCCTGCTGTTTTACCTAAGTGCACCCTTCAAGTTTACCCTTACCTCAGAGTATACCATATGGCGACCCTGCCATAGGGATGTCCAAAATTAACCGGTTATCTCAATAACCGGTTATTGTTCTTCCAGTTAACCGGTTAATTCAGGTTATTTTCAGACTACCAGTTAACCGGTTAACTGTTTAGAATATGCAATAACCGGCGCTAAAGGTTATTTTCTGATGTTACGACTCCTTTGAAACAAATACAGAATGATTAAAGAGTGCAATCCGTGTTGACCCGCGTTTATTGTTTGCTTTGAGCATTTTATGCCTGCCATGCGGTTGGAGCATCACTAGTCACTAGCGTCCGAGGAACGTCACTGAACAGTGAACACACCCTCTCCTAGGCTGTCACGTGTAATGACGTTTAACGGTTTAATTTGAATTTTGAAGTTGACATTGTTCATCGTTGGTATTGGCACGTGATTGGGACTGTTGTGCAATAAAAAAGAAACGGGAATTTAAACCTTAAACGTGATTTAAACTGAGATTACTAAAAAAGAGACAAGCAATAATTAGAGAAGGTTGTGACCATGCTTAAGATGTCTAAAATCACAAGTAAGAAAAGTGATGTGTGGAGCTTTTTTACAATGCAAGGTCGAGGTAAACAAACCTGTATTTGTAATTTGTGTGGACGGATATATAAAACTGGTGGTGGGACAACGAACCTAAAAAATCATATCCAACATAAGCATCCATCCTGTTTAACAAAAAAATCAAATTGTCATAATAATAATTGTTGCATATCCTAGACATTTTTTGACAACGTGGCAACATCTGCTACTACCACGACTGTTCCGCCGTGCGAAGCGGTGATTGGACGAGTTCATCATGAAGATGTTTCCGTTTTCCATATTGGTACAACATTTCGAAACAGACTGACATAAAATTTGTGTAAGATTGTACTTGTTGGTTTCGTTATAAATATAGTGCAATACAGTGTCAGCGTTGTATTGGTTTTATTAAACACGTTTAGTAGGCCAAGTAACCCAACATAAAGTGGTCCTTACGAGCTGGATAAGCGAGAAATTCACACTGCTTGGGAACGGCAGTGGCTGGCTGGCTGAACAAAGAAGACGCCATATTTAGCAAGAACGGACGGCGGCGGTGGCGACGGTCCGACGGTGCAGCTGGGGGAGCATCGATGTTGAGTCGGCTGTCGACGCAGCGTTCGAGACGAGAACGAGAAGCAGCAGGATACACCGACTACAAGAGGACGGCGTCAGCGAGGTGTAACCTGGGGGATACAGCTGGTATGGTATCGAACTAGCGAGCGGCGTCGACGCGACGGCCTGGTGTAAACAATAAGGATCTGCGACGTGGTGAGTAGCAAGTTGTCCAGCCGCAAAGAAATTAATGCAGGTATTCGCAAAGCTACGCTGGTGAGTCGCTCATTTATCCTATTTACCTTGTTAATAAAGAAACAATTGCTTGATTTGTGCGGCATTTACTCTATATAGCTTTGTTTTGGTCTTGTCAAAATGTCAGATCAGGAGTCAGATACACAAATGTCAGATGCGAGGTCAGATGTTCGATCAGATAATAATATTAAACTCCTTAACCGAAAACGAGGAGCTGTTAAAAGTAAATTAACTAGCTTCAAAAGGTTTTTGACTCAGTTTGATGATGAGACTAATGTCAATAATGGTTTATATGTTGAGCTTGGTAAAAGGTTGGATAAAGTGACTAGTCTCTTGGATGAGTTTGAGCGGATAAATGGTCAAATTGAAACAATAAGTGACGATGCTCAGTATGATAGAGCACTTGTGGAGAGAGAACAATTTGAAGATGATTATTTTTGTACGTTATCAAGGGCAAATGTTTTGTTAAGTAAATATGGTAAAACTTATGAGCCCAGTGTGGGGATAACCGACAATGGAAATGATAATCAGAGTGTAGCTGGTTCTATAGGTTCTGCAAATGTGGCTCCTCGACCTCAATCAAAGCCAGAATTACCTGCTATTCCTATACCATCATTTTCAGGCAAGGTGGAAAATTGGTTAGAGTTCAAGGATATGTTTGAATCTTTGGTGCATCAAAATAATTCTATTTCGAATGTAGAAAAGTTCCATTACCTGAAAAAGGCGGTACAGGGTGATGCTTTAAAATTGATACAATCCAGGAAAATGACGTCTGAAAATTATGAGATTAGTTGGCAGTTGTTGTGCTGCAGATATGATGATCGACCAATGTTGGTAGAGTATCATTTAGATAATCTGATCAAAATATCTGAAATTCATAAAGATTCAGCAACAGACCTCATAAATATGTTAGATACTATCACAGGTGTTCTGTATCATTTAGAAAAACTAGATTTAGTGACTGACAGTTGGGATCCTTTAATAATTCATTTGATGGTTAAAAAATTGGATCAAGGTTCATTCTTAAAATGGGAAGAACACAGACCCAAAGGTGAGTTACCCAGCCTAGAACAGTTTAAGCAGTTTCTGAATAAAATAATAGATACTTTAAAAAATATTGAGAGAAAAAGAAAAATGGACGGAAGGGCAGTTGTCAAAACTGAGTTTAAGGATAACGTTGGCCGCAAACCTCAAAAGAGTTTTGTCTCAACAGAGACTCGTCAGTGCTGTTGTGTATGTAAAGGAATTCATGGTATAACAGAGTGTCCAAAATATTTGAAAATGAGGACCTATAGTAGGTATGAGTGTGCAAAAAAGATGAAACTTTGCTTAAACTGTCTCAAGGCTAATCATATCAGCAGTAACTGTGAATTGCCGGGATGTAATAAATGTGTAAAACTGCACCATGAATTATTACATTATGAACCTAAACCAGACAGTAATTCAGCTCAGGGACAGGCCACTGTTTCTGGGGCAGGAACACAGGAAAATGGTGGGGGTGCAGGAACTATACAGGGTAACTCTACTCAAGTGAAGTCAATATTTTTGAATAATGGTCAAGAAGTAGAAGGTGAGGTTTTGCTGTCCACTGCATTGGTTCAGCTGCAGGGTGTTGATGGACACTGGTACAGATGCAGAGCATTACTCGCTAGTGGCTCTCAACCAAATTTGATAGTAAGGGGGCTAGTTGACAGGTTGGGATTGGACAAGCAACCAGTCAGCGTGTCAGTCATGGGGATTGCGAATAATTCAACTAAAATTGGGGACAAATGTAAGGTCAATTTGCAAGCAATCAGTACACAGTACAGAGCTGATATTTCATGCCTAATAGTGGATCACATTGGAGGGTTGACACCTAGTCAACATTTATCAATTGCTTATTTAGCAATTCCAAACAACTTACAGTTGGCAGACCCAACCTTCAATTCACCTCAACAAATAGAGTTACTGCTGGGAGCAAATATGTTTTATGACTTACTCTGTATTGGACAGATTAGATTAGGACATAGCCAGCCTGTCTTACAAGAAACAAGGCTGGGATGGTTAGTAACTGGGCCTTTAGTATGTTCAAAAGCTGGTGTTGTTACAAGCCTTCATGTTTGTTTCGATGATTTGCAGAATGATCTTCAGAAATTCTGGGAAATTGAGGAGCTTCCCAATGAAGGAAAGTGTGCATCTATTGAAGAAGAGGAATGTGAAAGGCTGTTCTAGGATACAACCATTCGGGTTGTATCCTAGAACAGCTAGAACAGGGTAGATGGAAAGTTTGTTGCCCAGATACCATTGCGAGACTCAGAGTCTAAGCTAGGCGAGTCTCGGTTGTTGGCTGTCAAGAGATTTATCAATCTGGAGAGGCAGTTAGAGAAAAATGCTGTTTTGGGTAAGATGTATAGAGATTTTATGCTGGAGTACCAGCAGTTAGGTCATATGTCATTGGTTGAAAGTCCTGCTCTGGCCGAAGTGTCATACTATTTGCCCCATCACGGTGTTCTCAATGAAAATAGTGAAAGTACACGATTGAGGATGGTGTATGATGGTAGTGCTCGCAGTGACTCTGGAGTATCTATCAATGATCTCCAATTCAATGGGCCCAAACAGCAAGACGATCTGTTCTTGATTTTGATTAGGTTTAGACAACACCAGATTGTTGTTTGCGCTGATGTTACTAAAATGTATAGAATGGTATGGGTGACATCTGAGCAGCGGTCATTGCAGAAAATCATTTGGAGATTTTCTCCAGATGACGAGCTATCTGAATGGACTTTAAATACAGTCACATATGGTATGAGATCTGCACCATACCTAGCAGTAAGATGTCTTAGAGAATTGGCAATGGTGAGCTGTGATAGGGCTCCAGAAGCCTCAAGGATCATCTTGAGAGACTTTTATGTGGACGATCTCCTCACAGGTGGAAATTCTCCCAACACAGTAGTTGAAGTGTGTCAACAGGTGTCAGAGATACTCGGTTCTGGTGGAATGGTCCTGAGGAAATGGATATCAAATGATGCATCTGTTCAAGAAACATCGAGTGGTGAACAGAGTAACTTAAGCCAGAAGGAGTTTGGTGAGCAGCACACAAACAAAACCTTGGGGTTATTATGGCATTTTAGGGAGGATACATTGAGGTTCTGTGTTGAGTTTTCTCCTAGCATCCAAAGGTCATCCAAAAGGAGTATTTTGTCAGAAGTATCGAAAATTTTTGATCCACTGGGGCTGGTGAGTCCAACCGTAGTGTTGGCAAAAATTCTGATTCAGAAACTATGGCAGGAAAAAGTGAACTGGGATGAGTCGTTACCTGTCTTTTTGGAAACTGAGTGGGTGAAACTAAAAAATGAGATGTCTCTTTTATATAATCTTGTAATTCCTCGAAAGGTTGTAGGTAGTACAAGCGCAGGAGTTGAATTGCATGGGTTTTGTGATGCATCGATGCAGTCGTATGGAGCATGTGTGTATGTGCGAAGTGTCATGTCAGATGGGACAATTGGTGTTGAGCTATTATGCTCTAAGGGAAAAGTAAGTCCACTGAAGAAGTTGACGATCCCACGGTTGGAACTATGTGGTGCACTTCTTTTGGCCCAGCTGGTGGACAAGGTCAAAAATGCTTTGACCATTAGAGTGGATAACATCTGGCTATGGTGTGACTCAACGGTAGTGCTGAATTGGATAAGTACTCCTCCATACAATTTCCATATTTTTGTTGGTAACAGGGTTTTACGAATTCAAAGCTTAACCAAGGTTGATGATTGGAGGTATATTAAGTCAAAGGAAAACCCGGCGGATATTTTATCAAGGGGTATGTATCCCAAATAATTAATGGACTGTCCATCCTGGTGGAATGGACCTACTTGGTTACAATTACAACAGTCAGAATGGCCAGCATCACATGTTGTTGAGTTGGCAGAGATTCCTGAGCTGAGGGTCAATTTGGTATCTGCCTCATCAGAAAGAAAGATATTCCCTTTTGAAAAGTTTGGGTCACTGACTAAATTACAAAGGGCTTTGTGTCATATATATATATATATATATATATATATATATATATAGATATGTGGACAGAGTTAAGTACAAAAAGTCAGGAGAACATGATTTTTTGACATCATCAGAATTGAACCGTGCACTGATGACTTTGGTGAAGTTGGCTCAACAAGAAATGTTTGCACGCAATAAACCTATCTCTAGTAAGGGTTTACAGAAGCTTAGTCCGTTTTTGGATGATCAGGGACTTATCAGAGTGGGTGGTAGGCTCCAGTTGGCCAATGTAAGCTTCTCCAAGAAGCACCCTCTTCTTTTGAAGGCAAAGCATCACTTTTGTGATTTGTTGGTGGATATGGAGCATAAAAGGCTTCTCCATGCTGGGCCCCAGTTGGTGCTCTGTTCGTTAAGAGAACATTATTGGATAGTTGGAGGTAGAAATTTGGTAAGGGCAAGAGTGCATAAATGTGTACAATGTTTTAAGGTTAAACCCATACCCTTAGAGCAAGTAATGGGTATTCTACCACAAGATAGAGTAACTCCTGCACCTCCATTCGATGTCTGTGGGGTGGATTATGCGGGTCCTCTTATCATCAAAGATAGGTATGGTAGAGGCGCGAAAACAAGTAAGTGTTGTATAAGTATTTTTATCTGCTGTACAACTAAAGCCATGCATTTGGAAGTGGTGTCGGATTTAACCACTGAAGCATTTATCTCATGTTTTCGACAATTTGCATCTCGGCGTGGAAGCCATCCAAGATATTGTCAGACAACGGGTCCAATTTTGTTGGGGCGAATGCAGAACTGAAGGAATTAGCTACATTCTTGCGCAGCAATGCAACCAAACTCAGTGAAAAAATTAATAATGAGGGTGTTAATTGGTCCTTCATCCCCTCAAACTCGCCCAACTTCGGTGGATTCTGGGAAGCAGGGGTTCGTTCTTGTAAATTTCATTTGAAGCGAGTACTTGGTAGCGCTGTCCTCACCTACGAAGATTTGAGTACTGTGTTAGTACAAATTGAAGCAGTTCTTAACTCCCGACCACTGACCCCTCTATCCTCTGACCCTAATGACCTGGAAGCCCTTACCCCTGCTCATTTCCTTATTGGGCGTACTCTCACTGCATTACCTGATCCAGACTTACAACACATTGCCGCAAACAGGTTGTCAAGGTATCAACATCTGCAAGTACTGAGACAACATTTTTGGTCCCGATGGTCGCGGGAGTATCTGCCTGAACTGCAGACACGGAGCAAGTGGACGAAGGAGCATCCTAACCTAGCAGCTGGACAGTTGGTTATTGTGAGGGACAACAACCTCCCACCTCTTAAGTGGAAATTGGGCCGTGTTATTAAGGTGTATGAGGGACCTGATTCAAAGGTGCGTGTGGCAACAGTAAAAACTGCAGACGGTGTTTACAAAAAGACCAGTTCCAAAATTGTGCCTGTTACCATCTCCCAAACTTAATGACTGACTTGTGTTGAAATACTATTTCAAGGTGGGGGTATGTTGCATATCCTAGACATTTTTTGACAACGTGGCAACATCTGCTACCACCACGACTGCGCCGCCGTGCGAAGCGGTGATTGGACGAGTTCATCATGAAGATGTTTCCGTTTTCCATATTGGTACAACATTTCGAAACAGACTGACATAAAATTTGTGTAAGACTGTACTTGTTGGTTTTGTTATAAATATAGTGCAATACAGTGTCAGCGTTGTATTGGTTTTATTAAACACGTTGGGTAGGCCAAGTAACCCAACAATAATAATAATTGCTATTCAGGACCAAGTAATTGCGACGAGAAACTACAAAAAATACATAATTAAGGATCCATCCGTAACCAACGATAACTGCAGAAAATGCCACCAACAGAAGGAAACAATAAATCATATAACAAGTGCATGCAAGACCCTCGCTGGAACCGAGTACACGGCCAGACATAACTCTGCAGCCAAAATCATACACCAAGCCCTAGCCACAACTAACAAACTAATCGAAAACACAGATCCATATTATAATTATACACCGACATCAGTACTCGACAACAATCAATACAAACTATACTGGGACGTCGAAATACACACAGACAAAACTATCCCAGCCAATAGACCAGATATAGTTTTTCAGTCGAAGGCAGACAAAGTTACCTATTTAATAGATATTGCTATCCCTAATGACACGAATGTTCAAACCACCTACGCTGGGAAGATATCTAAATACACCGACCTTGCTATAGAAGTAAAACGACTCTGGAAACAAAATAAAGTTGTTATTGTCCCCCTAATTATGTCGGTCTCAGGCCTTACACCTGACACATTCACACCACACCTGCACCAGCTAGGCCTGGACGAAAAGATACACAAAATATTCCAAAAGTCTGTAATCCTTAAGACCTGTAATATAGTACGATCTTTCTTGAATTCCGATCAGTAATAGTTCAGGTGTTGACTTGGCACAGCCCGTCAACATTTGTTGCTACCGCAGTCATGCGAGAGAAGCTTGAAAGAAAACATAATAATAATAATAACCGCGAGGGGTTGCTAGATCCCCTTAGTGGCGCCTCCCCAAGGTGGCGGATAGGGGAACGCCTCCCAGATATGGGTGGTACCGGGGAAATCAAATACCCGGGGCGGACCAAAACTAGCACGGAGGAATAGCGTCTGCATCCAGAGGATCGGCTATTCCTCAATAACTAGGACACGACGGATCTCCATGTGAGGAGCGGTACTCCGACAGCGTCTGACTCCATGTTAGGGGCGGCTGATAACACACCCGCAGGAAGCCACCCAACAGCAGTAGGCTATCCGGTGCGTGGCGACACCGTAGGTTATACCGAAGCAAAAGGATGTAAGCCGGCCGGCAACCTTCACAGGTGCATCCTCAGGAGGCAATTTGGACGGCTGCCTCCGGAAATGTCGTCTGGGGGCCCTAAGGCCAACCACCTGACGGGCCCTATCTTCGGGTTCGACCACCCCTCAAGAAAAGCACCCACACCGAGCCGGTTTCGGAAGCCGGCGTTGGGCAAGGTGGCGGTGCTTCGAATCGCCCTGTTGACGACCCCCCCAAAGACATGGACCATTTTAGGTGGACGACGGAGCTCAAGGATGACCTGCTGAGCTGCTACGAGAGCAGTAGCCCGCGCCGTAGGGGATACATGTCCCGCAGGTATGAGAGGTGGTGTGAAATGCACCCAGAGCATAGCACGCTTACCTCTCAGAATTTGCGAGATTATGTATCGTACCTCCGGAGGCAGGGATATGTTCGTGCTCCAGCTCAGCCTGCCCCTTCGGCGGACGGAAGGCCTGTTAACCAGGCCGAAAGTCCGCCGGTAAGGCCCGCTGAGAGGGAAATCGACCAAGTCGTCTCACCTGGGGATTTCAGAGACCGGAGGGCCTTACATAACAACGGAAGGTCCTTGAAGCTGGCAGATTTAAAGAGAGAGGATGAGGTTGTGGGTGAACGTCTATCGGAGGCCTCTGACATTTGGAGCATCAATTGCGAAATTTACGCTACGGCTCTGAGGCTAGCTAGACAAAGGAGAGTGAGAGACTCTCCTGTTGAGAGAGCACAGAGACGGGTGCGCCAAATGGAAGCGAAAATCCAGTTGGCTCGCCAGGAAGCATCCCGTATCCAGTGTGTGATGGAATATAGAGCGGCTGGGAAGCCTTTTACGCGCCGAGTGCGCCAGATAGCCTACGGGTTGAGGCGCGACCATCATACACTCAGTCAAGCGGTACTGGTTGTTGTCAAGCAACACTGTCTTGACAGGATACGGATGCTAATCGCTGCTAAGCGATTCGTGGTGGCCTCTTGGAGGGACATTTATGAACAACCCAAACCTCTCTCAGCAGACACTCCGGCCTTGGCGCAGTTCGAGTCCGTTTGTAGGAGGACTCCTAACTTGAATGTACTGCGTCACCCGATAAACACGGAAGAAATTCTTGACGCCTTACGAGGCGCAAAGAATTTCGCAGCTCCTGGCCCGGATGGCATAAACACCTACTGGTGGAAAAAATTCCCCAGTTGCCACCGGCATTTAGCTAGAGTTTTTAACTCGTGGCTAAATCAGGAGCAGCCAATTCTGGCTTGGTTTGTCGAGGGTCGAACCGTGCTCCTCCCGAAGACCGGAGATTTGTCTGATCCCAAAAACTACAGGCCAATAACATGTCTGAACGCATGTTACAAGCTCTTCACCAGAACCTTGTACATGCGTCTCCTTCAAGCTGTAAATCCTGTATTTCTCGACGTGTATGAACAGAGAGGGTCAAAGAAAGGAGTAGCTGGCTGCAAGGAGAACTTGTTGATTGACCGATGTGTCACGCAGGACTCCGTGCAGTACCAGCGAAACCTTTCTATGGCCTGGATTGACTATCGCAAGGCATTCGACAGCACGTCTCATGAGCTCATTGTGCGGCTGTTGGAATGTCTTTCGGTGGATAATCAGATATTGGGATGCATCAAACAACTGATGCCACTCTGGAAGACCCGGTTCACTATAACATCAGGTGAAACTCGGTTTCAGACAGAGTTGGTGTCATTGAAAAGAGGTGTCTTCCAAGGAGACTCCTCGAGTCCCTTGCTCTTTTGCATCTCACTTTTGCCTCTGTCCATAGCGCTGAGAAATACTAAAGGATACAGCTGTGGCACGCCCAATAACCGGAGGCACAAGGTCACTCATCTGTTTTATATAGATGACCTAAAACTTTATGCCTCCGGCCAACGCGAACTACAACAATCGCTGAGGGTGGTGCAGGAGTACAGTCATGCTATCGGAATGGAGTTCGGGACAGACAAATGTGCATTGGTTCATCTCAAGAAAGGACGAAGCGGAGATAGTGGATATGAGGAACAGCTCGCTGATGGGAGCATCTTGTGACAACTGCCTGCCGGAGATACTTATACCTACCTTGGAGTGGCGCAGCGTCATGTCCAAGAGGCAGAATTGGTTAAAGAGTGTCTCCGCCGCAAGTATTTGCACCGACTCCGGCAGATCTGGTCGTCAGAACTGTCCGGCAAGAACAAAGTCGCTGCCACAAACATGCTTGCGGTCCCATTGTTATTATACACCTTTGGTGCAATACACTGAAAAGTGAACGAGCTGAAGGAAATCGACACAAAGACCCGCAAAAGGATGAATATGGAGAGAAGCCTGCATCCTAAGTCCTCTGTCCCGCGAATATACCTCCCGCGACACCTGGGAGGGCGTGGACTATTGAGTTTGGAGCGTCTGCACAACAGAGTAGTACTGGCCACTGCCTGCTATGTAACGAACAGCACCGATCCCCTGATCCGCTTTGTGCGGGAGCACGAGAATGCGGGAAAAGGAGCCTTTCTTTTTAGCGCAGCGAAACGAGCAGCCGAGGAGCTCAGCCTCACACTCGACTTCAAGCGGAGGTGTCAGCAGTCCATTACGGAACTTGCTCCCGCAGAATTAAAATCCCACATTAAAACTGCCGAAGTCGACTTCCTCTTAAGACTTCATAAAGATAAGCCAATGCATGGAATCTTCTACAAACATCTAGAAGAGCATGGCTTGTCTGAGCAGTTGACCTTCTCTTTCCTAAGGTCTAGTGGGTTGAAGTCGGAGACTGAGGGCTTTATAATGGCTTGCCAAGACGGTGTCTTCAACACCTTGGTGTACCGTAAAAGGGTTATGGGTGTAGATGTACCCGACACCCATTGTAGAGCTTACCGACAGGCGCCAGAGACGCTTATGCATCTCTTGTCGGCGTGTAAGACGTACGCTGGGACGGCTTACGTCCATCGGCACAACGCGGCTCTACGGGTGCTCTACTATCATTTAAGGCACTCATACGGTATCGATGAGACACCGGTGCTGCCATACGCTCCAGGGGATATAGAGTCCGTTGTGGAGAACGAGAGATGCCGGATTTACTGGAACTACTCGTTCCCCACGCTCGAGCTCGTACAGGCAAACAAGCCCGACATAGTGCTTCTCGACCATCAACAGAAGACGATGTTCGTTATTGAGTTTTCGGCGCCTGCCGACGTGAACATCGTCTCTAAGGAGGAGGAAAAGCGGACCAAATATCAGGAGTTGCTCGGACAACTTCGCAGGTTCTGCAAGTCTGCTGGTTACGGTCATTGGATGCCTAGGTGGAATGAGGAATACGCTGCTCTCTGCACTGCGCAAAATACCGGTGTGCCGTGCGGCGGCGCATATCTTAGCCGCCAGAATGCAGAAGGCAGTCATCCTTGGGTCCCTTCGTCTACTTAGGGCGCACGATTCGCGGACCCAGTGATAGCTCACCTCACGGTGTGAGGCGTAGTCATTGGGTAATGGAACAGCAGCTCGGTGTGTCGGAGCCCGGGCTGCACTTTTTGTGTTTGTGAATAATAATACAGAATCAGTAATAGAACCGCCCAGGATAGAAAAGAAACTGAAAATAGTGAAAACTACAACAAATAACGATGTGGAAGAGCCTGTTGATATGGATGATGATCCAGATGCAGATTTAAACAGGCACCTTGAGGTTGAGCGTTTCAAGGTAAATTTCAAGTTCCATCAAGTTGGCATAGTTTAAATATTTTATTATATTTTATTGCAGTACCACTTGCAAGAGGATAATAATGCAGGCTCAGATGCAACATGTACTAATTCTAGTATGATAAATAGTTGCTCTAGTCCTACACCTAGTACTAGCAGTACCAAAACTTTCCATCGTCAGTCAACAATCGATGATGCTTTTAAAGTACAACGGAGCTATGAATGTAAGATTTTATACTACCTACATATGTTACCTATATATATTGATTCCCATTAAACTTGTAATGAGGATGCTATAATGTATATTACTTTTTTTTCTTAGTTGGGGGATCGAAAGATGCTGCAATATCCCAGGCACTGATATTTATGGTATGCAAGGATAATTACCCATTAAGTTTGACTCAAAAAAGAGGGCTTCAAGAGATTTTTAAAAGTGGCTGTGCCTTTATACAAACCTCCTGGTAGGAGATCTGTAAGTATAAGTCCATAGGCTACTGGTTTTGTGAGGAAAATATATTGGATAATATGAGAATTTTTTATTTTAGGTGACAAGAGCTGTAGAGCTAAAATACATTTCACTAAAAAAAGTTGTGAGCTACTTCTCATATCGCCTTAACAACAGATATTGCAACAGTGATGAATGCAACTCGTAGCTTTATAGTACTAACTGCTCACTTTATTGGTAAGTTTTTAAATACTAGATAATACCTATGTATATATTTTCAACTTATTTACAGATAATGAAAAAAACACTATGATGTCAGTAGCACTAGGAGTGAAAAACCTTACTCAACACCACACAGGAGACAACATTTGCCAAGAGTTAAAGGAGATGCTGGAAGGTTGGAGTATTCCCAGAGAACACATTGTTTCCATAACCACTGATAATGGTGCTAATATTGTTTCTGGGATTAAAAAGTTGATGGAAGGCTATACATCAGCTGGTTTAGATATACATATAAGCTGTTTTGCTCATAACATTAATCTAGTAGTATCAAAGGCACATGGATGTAAGGAAGTTGAAGTAATTGTTCAAATAATCGACAAAGTCAAGAAAATAGTGGCATATTTTAAACACAGCAATGTCGCTCAAGATGACCTTAGAAATGAACAGGAAAAAGAGGGGAAAAAAGACGGCACATATTTGTACCTTATTCAAGAAGTTGCAACAAGATGGAACTCGACATTTTACTGCTTAGAACGTTTTAAATTATTATCAGGTCATGTAGGAAAAATATTATTGTCTCCTTATCACCAAACAGCTCTGCCTATGGTGACTCCTAGTGAATTAGGAGTAATCGAGGAGGTTTTAGCTCTACTCCGACCTTTTGAGGCTGCAACAAAAACTATATCTGGGGAGACATATGTTTCAGGAAGCCTTGTTATCCCTCTCATAAATTGTGTTAAAACATCCTTGCAGAGAATTTCTATCACAAATAGCAGTGTTATATGCCAGACTTTAAAAAAAGAACTTACTATTCAAATTGAAAAAAGGTTAGATCCTCTTGAGAAAAATTTGCTTTTGTCTACAGCAACAATATTGGATCCTCGTTTCAAACGAATCCATTTTTCATCACCTATAAATATTGCTTCAGCTATATCTTTTATTAAAAAAGAAGTTAGGAATGAGCTTAGGATTCAAGGGGCAGATTCTCCTCCAACTCCTTATGATAAATGCAATACAAAAATGAATAACATAGAGAATTGTAGTATATGGGGTATCCACGACGAGGTCGCATTGAAAAATGTTCCAGATACTGAGAGTTCCGAAGGTATTCCGAGTGAAATAAAACTCTATTTAAATCAGCCAATACAACCTCGAAGCCGAGATCCAATTCAGTATTGGACTGAAAGCAAATTTGCCTTTCCAGCAACCTACAAGGTAGCAATGAAGTTTTTGACTGTCCTTGGAGCCAGTTGCTTCCGAGCGCCTTGTATCTACTTTGAACAATGTCTGTTCCGATTCAAGGAGCCGATTAACGCCAACTCATGCCAATGAATTGGTTTTTTTAAATTCCTTAGACTATGAGTATTGGGACATGTGAACATTGTGAACCCATATAATGTTAATCGAAAAATAAAATAAATATCAATTAAATTGTGTAATGCCTTAATATCCAATGATACTAGAGATTTATAAAATAACCGGTTATTTGAAGGTAGGTTAACCTGAACGGTTATTTTAGCTTTTTTATTAACCGGTTAACCGATAACCGGTTATTTTTTTATATTTGGGCATCCCCTACCCTGCCATGCCATGCCTGCCTGCCATGCCGTGCCTGCCTGCCCTGCCGTGCCTGCTTGCCCTGCCATGTTGTGCCTGCCTACCCTGCCGTGCCTAAATTGCCACGCTTTTTCAGGCATGAAAATAGAGTTTTGGTGTGAGCCAGAAGGGCCATAGTCCAAAAGCGAAAACCCGCAGACTTAAACAATTGGCAAATATCAATCTAAAGAAGTGATAATAGCTCAACAAAGCAATAGTGGAATATATCACCAACAAGTAGTAACATGCATGTTGCTTATTGAATAGTCATGTTGATTGCAATTGGAGTGGTAGTAACTTGGTCAATATTATATTGGTGCTATAGCCGCAAGAAGAAAAGGATGGTACGTAACATAAGGAGATAAATAGCTAGAAGTCAAGAGGTTGTTTAAAAATTGTGATGGAGTAGAGGATATTGACATCAGAAATTTTCACGATGTTTATAAACTGCTAGATAAATTAATAAAAAATCTTAGTAAAGAACCGCAAGACAGACGTAAGAATTTAACGAGAGTAAATAGTTTTTTAGTTGAATTAGAAAATTTAGATCAGAGGTTTTTATATTTAAGGAATCATTATTTGTAATTTATAACCTCGGTTGAGGACATTGCTACAGCAAATAAATATATATTAAGTGGCTAGAAACTAATATACAGGGTGAGTTTTTAGTACCGGCTCGGTCGATAACTCCACTACTGTAGAAGATAGCGAAAAAAGTTGTATATAAAAGTTGTAGCCACGGATATCGTCCTTGCTCAGAAGACATTTAAATTTATACAGGGTCATCCATAACTACGTGGTGATGCAAACATGCATTTTTTTTAAATGAGACACCCTATATATTATTCCATATTCAAATTCTACTAATGATTTCCCTTCTTCCAATATAGGGTATTGTTACATTATACAGGGTATTTCAAAAGTTCTGACCATTTTTGTATCCAAATCGCGGTCAAATGAACGTACTGTATATCAAAAAGTAATGAACCAAAAATTATCTTTTTTACATGAAAGGATTAAAAATATCCTCTAGTTTTAAAATCGGCTATAAAAACAGCATATTCGTATACATGGTGATGCAGAATGCAAAATCCAGATTTTTTCTTTTTTTTTAAATGTAACCCCCGATATTTTATTATCCCAAATAATTGCTTTTAATATGCTCTTTCATCTTTGTATAGCACTTGTTGTACCTACGTCCATCAGTTTCCGAGATATTTCGATTTTTCGGTAAATTTAAAATATAGCTTCTATTCGTGTACTGAAATTTATTTATTTTGAGAAATTACTATCTAATTTGTATTTTATTTAACGTACAACTAAATTATAAGGTCATGATACTATTTGATGAAGTCAAAACCCTAAATCATCGAGATAATAAAGTCAAGTATGCTGAGGAAACAATTTTGTAGGCGTGATGCATAATTATCAAGCAGATTTATCTGGTACGCTTTCAAAAATTGAAAGTTTTCACAACCTGCTCAATAATTCCGTACTGTCTGAAAAACCAGCTTTAAAAATTCATTTTTCCATTGAGGTTGTTTAGGAGAATCTTTGAGAAATTGTCTACTTGCCTCTAGAATATATCAACTATGAACAGCAATATCCAGAACAGAGGCACTCTAAAACTAATGCGTTTGAAAGACTGAAGAATCGTTTTATTTGGACTGTGTCGTTTAATATTTCATAGCCTACCTGATACATCTGCTTGACAATTATGCATGACGTCTATAAAATTGTTTCCTCAGCACACTTGACCTATAGCATCTCGTTAATTCAGTGTTTTGACTTGATCAAGTACTATCCCACATAGCACTGTATATTCTTTGAATATTCTTTAAATCTTCTATATGTTCCATGAATATTCAGCAGAATAATAGATTATTCGTTATTTATCTTGATTAATCTGGAATATTATAGTAATGTTCTTTATAGAATATTATTATTTTATCCATTTAGGATGATCAGTGATTATTCGTTTAATGTTTGAATTATTCCTGAATATTCCAGTAATATTCTTATTATATTGTTCTAATAATGATCTACTTAGAATAATATTTCGTTATTTTATGCAGAATATTCTAGTAATATTCGTACTAGAATCTTTTTTGATATAGGATATAGGATATAGGATATAGGATATAGGATATAGGATATAGGATATAGGATATAGGATATAGGATATAGGATATAGGATATAGGCGGTATAATTAATTTATATATGAATTAAGTTTTTTAGTCATTAACCAACTATACGGATTTCCAACATGCTGATATACTAATATCAGTTGTACACGCCTTATATATGCTTCCCTATAAGTGCTAAGTGCATTGCTTGGACAAAGTATTAAAATTTATAGTTGGAGGTTTTTGTGTATGCTGTCTTTCACTTGTCAGTTCATCAGTTGTCAGTTGTCGGTTGTCGAACTCATAACGACCATAACCCAAAATGATGTCCCAAAATCACCGACGATAACGACGCCCAAAACTAATCATTTTTCGCGCAATTTTCCTTTTCCCTCCATCACCCTCCATTTTGCAGTGAGCGTGTTGTGGTGGAGTTTTCGCTATTGCTATTTCAGCTTTTAGGGATTTGCCGAATTACGATATACGATACAATTTTAATTTTTAATTCCAGTTGAGTGCAATTTTGTGCAATAAAGTTGCTATATAAGTACGTATAGGTATTGTACATAGTGAAAGAGAAGGTGCAATATTGTGGTGCAATAGCTTATTAAGGTAAGTGGTAAAAGCGTAGCCATAAGCCATAATAATGCCTTAAGTTAACAGAATACCAAGAAATTCTACTTGGTACCGGCACTTCCGGCTTGAAAAAACTAATTTACTTGACTTAGCTTCCTCAAGTGAAACTCCTAGCAAAAGTAATGATAATGAAGAAAGTATGGTCGACAGTCAAACTGACATATTGGGAAATACATCTAACGCTTCTAATAGCCAGCCTAATAGTGAGTCTAATGAACAGTTTCCATCTGATACTGTAGCAGATCTTTATTATTCATCTGATGATTCTGAAGATGCTTATAGGCCAACTCCTTCTCCTGACAAGGCTGATGTGACACCGCTTGCAGAACAGGATGGTAATAAAGATATTTTTCACACAAAACCTCAATCTGACACCTGTTTGGACAAACTGAGATCTTGGGCAGTAACCCACAAAATTCCAATGGTTGCTTTAAAAGACTTGAAAATTTTGAGAGAATCTAATGAAAGTTTCACATCTCTCCCAAAAGACCCCCGAACATTCCTAAGCACACCTAAAAATACTATTGTTAGGTCTGTCAATCCTGGTCAGTACTGTCATATTGGTATAAGATCAGCTCTTGAAGCTCAGTACAAAGCCAAAAACGTGCTACCTGTGGATTTAATAACAATAGCGATCAACATAGAAGGTGTACCTCTAGCAAAAAGTTCTTCAAGCCAGCTATACCCAATTCTAGGTATTAATAAGTCACAAAATTAGCTATAGCTGGGAAGCGGCAAAAGATATACTAAAGCGAAGTGTACTCTTTAAACTGAATTCCAAGCTTTCGGAGAACTATGCCTCCATCATCAGGGCTGAAATATTGAATTAACATAAGCAACAGGTAAGCAAAAAATGGAGTTTATACTTACAAAGTTTGTTAAGATTGTTGCTTAGGTTAGAAAATAAGCAATGGAACATATTGGTTAGACTCGCACAAAAATTCTTTAAAAATATTATGATATTTAATAATATCCTCGTCAATTAGTTAATCACACACAACATTTAGGTTAAAAAATCTATAGATTGATAAAATAGAATCAGATATCTGTTACGTTCGAGGACTGGTACCACAACGAAGAGTTTTCCACAAGCAGCTAGCCGTAGGGATGGCAACGATATATCGATATTTTTAAAATATCGATATATCGGTACATTGAATATCGATATTTATATCGATATCGGATTGCGCCGATATATCGATATATCGAAGAAATTCCAATTTATCGCCTTGCAAATATCGTTAAGCAAGTTTTTTGTCGATCACTATATATACTTTGTACTACTTGTTCTGCCAGTAGATGTGGCTTACTGTGAAAAAGGGTCTGTAAGTAGGCAACCAGGTAAACCGACTTTCGTTTGGCAGTTTAATTTTATATTAAGACAAATGACAAAGCAAATGTCAAAATTGTTTTTCTTTGGTTTGACGTCCGATTCTGTGACGGGATTTCCATCACTGCGGTATTTCACAGACCTTAGCAAGTATTGAAGTTAATGTTGAGATTTTAAAAATGCCTCAATTAAAAAGTGATGTTTGGAAATTCTTTTCCAAGATAAGTGCGAATATCGCCGAGTGCAAGATGTGTGGAAAACATGTGAAAACAAGCGGCAACACATCTAATTTAAAGTCGCACTATTTAAATAAGCATTCAAAAAAGATGGTAATAGAATGCGAATCAACGGGAGCAAATGCAAAGGAACCTACAACAGTAAGTTAAAATTAACATATTATATTATTCAGCACAAAACATTTATTCAGTTTTCAGAATAAGGAGTATTTATAGTGAAAGTACCGCCTATACCTATTTGTAAAGACGGTATAATAGAACCACCAGTAAATTCCCGAAAAATGTGCTTGTGCTTTGTATAAATATAGTTGTTGCTGGTTAGGCCGTTGGATTGATTTATAAAGAAAAGAAACTAAAACATAATTATGTATTTATAACTGAAAAAAGAATATGCAAGACAACATTTCAAAATTCTAAACCTTACAAAAGTCAATCGCGTGGCGCCATCTCTCGGGAACAGTTCATATCTTCCGCTCGTTCGCACAAGGCCTACTACGACTACGACTTTGCAGGCGAGATCTATCTCTAATAGCGTTTTTCACTGGTTGCACTCGGGCTGCACTGAATTTCTATTTTGCATTTCACTGGCAGTTTCAGTTCAGAATATTTTAAGTGCAGTCATTTCACTGGCATTTCTGCACTCGGAGCGGTTGAACTGAGTGCAATAATTTCGCACCGATTTCAAAGTGAGTGTCATACAAGTGAACCAGAAAAATGACATTGATGTGTATTCCACTGAAAGAACCCAGTGCAAAAGGTTTGCCCTGGGTGAACTTTTTCAGTATTCCGCACTTGCATGGATCGCACTAAAATGTACCCAGTGAAAAACGCTATAAATTTATAGGCGAACACCAACAATCCAACAAAAAAACAACATGTTTTGTTTCATTATTGACGTCATTACCAAACTAGTCAAGGGCCGTACTTAGGAGTGGGGCTAAAATTGTATATTTAACAAACTTCTTGGTGTCCAATTGAGGTAGAGCTTTGCATATTTACGTAAATCAGATACCAGTACAACTAAAGTGTCATGGCGCTAGTCCAGGGCCGTACACAGGAGGAGGGGCTAAAATTTCAAATTTAACCTTCTTTTAAATAAAAATACAATATGTAACTTGATCTTGACACAAGTAAATGTCACGACAAGCTTTTATATCATATAAATTAATAATAATAAGTTAATGGGTTTTATCTAATTTAAAGTTTATTTTCTTCTTTTGAGAGCATTTAATTAAAAGCTTGTTTTAAAAAATAATTTTTGATCAAATTTTATAATTTTTTAATTACAGGAACCACTTAAAAAAAGATTATGCTTGGAATCATATCTGAACACCAAGGTAACGAAAGCAGGATGTAGCAAAGATGAGTTGGACCTATTACTTTCACAGGATGTAGTTAAGGATAAGGTATTTCTATGGATTTTTTCTATAGTAAAAAAATACAATATAGTTAAATAATAATAATTTTTATCAACTATTTAATTTTTTAATCTGTTTTTTTTTTCAGCAGGCTTCTGAATGTGGTTCTGAAACCAATTCATCGTTCTGCTCATCATCAGCAGCTTCGGACACGATCCAACTTAAGATAGACCAGGCATTTAAAAAAATCAGTAATTTTGAAGGTAAGGCTTTAGTTTTCAAATAACTAATGATCAATTGATTCTATTCTTTGTTTTCTTTTTTCTAGAGGGTGGAATAAAATATAGTCGGATAACGGAAGCTCTTCTATATTTTATATGCAAAGACAACATGCCTTTTAGTGTTGTTGAGGGCACTGGATTTAAAAAACTTTTAAAAGAGATTAGTCCTCTTTATAAAATTCCCTCAAGAAATACTATAAAGAACAGAATAATTGATAAATTTGATGTTATTTCTAACATATTTAAGGATAAATTGAGTAAAATTATAAATTTAACGCTCACAACCGATATATGGACAGAAACAATGACTATGAGAAGTTTTCTGGGAATAACAGTACATTATTTGGAAGGCACTCGTTTAATTTCCTGCTGCTTAGACGTATTGCAGCTATCAGAATCGCATACAGGTGAACACATTGCCAATATGCTAGCAATAGTGCTTGAAAATTGGAACATTCAAAAAACTGCCATAACATGTGTTGTCACAGATAACGATGCTAAAATGTTAAAAGGTGTAGATATTTTAGTTGGCAAAAGTAAACATTTAAGTTGTTTTGCTCATACAGTAAACTTAACGGTCGAAAATGCTATTAAATCTTCTGGAATTAATCAGCTATTCACACAAATTCGAGATATAGTCAAATTTATTAAAGCCAGTACTAATGCTTCAGACGATTTACGAAAGGAGCAGTTGAAACAAGGAACTCCTGAAGGAAATGTGAAGAAAGTAATTTTGGATGTTGCCACTAGGTGGAATTCCACGTTTTATATGTGTGAAAGGTTTTTAGAATTGCTTACGATAATAAGCAACATATTAATAAAACGACCAAATTCACCACCAATGCTAACAGCAAGTGAAGTAGAACTCGCTAAAGAAGTAATTCATTTATTAAACATAATGGAAAAACTTACTGTAGAGGCATCTGGAGATCAATATGTTACAGTAAGCATGATTATCCCATTGATAAATTGCACATTAAAGAATTTCTCTTCTATGGAACCTAAGCTTCCACTTGCTGTTAGTTTAAAAGAAGCTTTACTGAAAGAAATGGAAAAACGTTTTGGAAGTAGAGAACATGTTACTATGTTAGCATTTGCTACGTATTTAGACCCACGTTTTAAAAACGTCCATTTCAATAGCCCTATAGCATCATCCAGAATATTAAACAAACTCAATGAAATGATAGCCCAAAACATAAATAATGATATATCTAAAAACACTATTCAGGGTGATATTACGATTTCTATAGATTCTGAGGATACAAAAAATATCGATATATGGAGTTTCCATAAATGTCTGACTCAAAAGCAAACTCAAAAATCTAACCAGACAAATGTAGATTCAGGAACAATATCAGCGCAACTACGAATGTACTTATCAGCACCTTTATCCAGCCTTAAGGAAAAGCCTTTAGAAATATGGGAAGAATTAAGGTTAGTTTATCCTCATCTCTATCCATTGGCTAGAAGATATTTGGGTGTTGTAGGTACCTCTGTGCCTTCAGAAAGACTATTTTCTGTGGCAGGTGATACGATTACTCAAACTAGAAATCGCATTTCAGGTAAACTTTTGCCAAAGTTGCTGTTTTTAAATTGTTTACCAGAGGAATACTGGTAAAAGTTTTCTCTAACTACAGATTTAATTATTATGGAGTTTTTATTGAGTTAAATTTTTTATTAAAGAATTTTTTTTTATTTATTGTTAGTATATACTGTTATCATAGATTTGAAGTCAATAAATCTTTTTAAAACAAGTGCATTCTCATTTGATTGTAATTGTAAAAAACCGTTTGTCCATATAAAGTATATCGATATATCGCAATATCGATATTTTTATTCCGATATATCGAAATATCGATATCACGCTAGCGATATATCGTTATTCCGATATATCGCCATTTTCACTCGATATTGCCATCCCTAGCTAGCCGTACCAAGTGTACTTTGGCTCCCTGACTTTGACAGTTGATGTTGACACGGAACATAACCTAAAACTAAAAGGCCCGCAATATTTTGGAATTTTCGCGGTTTATTGAATCATTGAACTAACGTCTTTTATCTTTATCTACTGTAAATTAATTAAAAAAATGGAGTCAAGTTAATTGACTTAGTACTTCCCACACATTACTGTGATATCAGTTTATTATTTTCCCATAGCATGGAGCTTTACTCTGAGACACCCTTGCAACCAAATCATCGGCAGCCTCCCCCCCCTAAAATTGTCTTATGCCGCTAGGTCTTTCCATCAGAGGTCAATGGACAGCCTAAAACATCAAAAATTAAGTTTGAGTTGTTTTCATACTTTTAGTTTTTTTTATTATTGTTATATACGCTGCCACTGACACGATTTTTAACAAACATACGCGTTTTACATCCTCACCACGGTAATAATACTGTGTCAAAATTTAATTAGAATCAATTTAATAGTGTCCACGTTACAAAAAGATCCAAAGCAATAAATACTCGTATGTATACAGAAAATTCTCTCCCTCAGTTTCCGTAATAGGCTAGGCAATGTCATCGAATGGACCTAAAGAGTTGATTTATGTCGCTAGGTCTTCCTTCACAGGTTATTGTACAGCCTATTATGAATACAAGAAATTTCTCAGTTTTTCAACCCTCCACCCCCCAACCACCTCAATTTCACCCCCAACCCAAAAAAAACGCAGAAAATGACCAGGCACCTCTAAAACGCTTAAAAACGAAGTTTGAGCTGTCTTTATATTTTTAGTTTTTTTATTATTTCTGCGCCGCCACTGGATTTATAAAAACCATACGCGTTTTCCATCCTCGCCACGGCAGTAATACTGTGTCAAAATTTCATTAGAATCAATTTAGCAGTGTCCACGTTACAAAATACAAAATGATCTAAAGCAATACATACTCGTATGGTAGAAGGGGGGTATGTATACAGAAAATTCTACGTCCCTTAGCTTCCGTAATAGACTAGGACAATGTTGGGATGGACCTAAAAAGTTGATTTATGTCGCTAGGTCTTCCTTCACAGGCTAGTGGACAGCCTATTATGAATACAAGAATTTTTTCAATTTTTCAACCCCCCACCCCCTAACTACCCCAATTTCAACCCACCCAAAAAAAAACGCAGAAAATGATCAGGAACCTCTAAAACGCTTAAAAACGAAGTTTGAGCTGTTTTTATATTTTTGGTTTTTTTATTATTTCTGCGCCGCCACTGGCACGATTTATAAAAACCATACGCGCTTTCCATCCTAGCCACGGTAGTAATACTGTGTCAAAATTTCATTAACATCAATTCAGCAGTTTCCTTGTAACACAATATAGAAGGATCCAAAGCAATACTCTCGTATGTTTACACCAGAAAAAATTCCAAGTCCTTTGGTTTCTGTAATAGGGAAGGCAATGTTCGGATAGACCTAAACAAGTTATTTATCTTGCTAGGTCTTCCTTCATGGGTCAGTGGACAGTCTATTATGAATGCAACAAATTTTTCAATTTTACAACCCCCCACCCCCAACCACCCCAATTTCACCCCCACCCAAAAAAAAGTAAAAAATGATCAGGAACCCCTAAAACGCCTAAAAACAAAGTTTAAGCCATATTTATTTTTTTTTGTTTTTTGCTAATTACTCCGCCGCCCCTGCACCGATTTTCAAAATTATAGGAACATTACCTACTACGACCCCACAGCATATCGCTGCCCAAATTTCATCGCAATCCATGCAGCGGTTGCTGAGATTACGAGGCTAGAAAAAAGCGACAGACAGACAGACCGACAGACAGACAGACAGACAGACAGACAGACCGACGGAAATGAGTGACGTGGATTTTCGTTATGTAGACATCATAAAACGCCCAAAAAACGTATTACCTCAAAATCGAAAATTTTCGCGATCACAATACTCCCCTCACCTATCGGTGTGGGAAGTAAAATGGCTTTAACATGCACTATATGCAATAAACAATTTTCAAAGCATTGCAATTTAAGAGTGCATGTGAAAAAATTTGACCCTGGTAAGTTTAAGCCTTATACTAATCTTTTTCACATTCTGCCTTTAATCCATTATTTTTTGTTATTTATAATGCATGTTTGTGTTTCAGAAAACATTGATGAAATTGCACCAAATAAAAACTATGCTGTTGTTGCTTTCTGCAATACATGTGAAAAATCATTCTCTAAATTATCGAATTTAACCAACATGTTAGGAGATTTCACCCTGGTAAGTTGAAATCTTGTTTTTTAAATAAGTACCTAATACATTCGATGAATCATACATAATATAGGTATATTAATAATCTGATAAACCTTTTGATTTTTTAGAAAAAGAACAGGACTTAATAAAACCAAAAACTTACACATACAAATGTGAAACATGTCACAAACAGTTTAATGATATAAATAATTTTAGAAGACATAAAAGAACCCATGAAAATGTTGAATCAAGGAAACAGTATAAGTGTATAAGTGCACATTATGCAGTAGTGATGTTAACAAAATCTAAAATTTGGATTAATTTCCAAACAAATAATGATATAGTTTTGAACTCAAATAATTTAAAGTTTTTTAATAAAGATGAATTTTATACATGGAAAGGTCAAATGGAAAGAGAAACTCAGTCTTATTTTATCAATGAACATGGCTCATACAATACTAATAACTACATAAAATTTAAATATGTTTGTCATCGATCAGGTATTTTTAAATCTGAAAGTAAGAAAATACGACACTTGAAAGTACAAGGGAGCCATAAAATTAATGGATACTGCCCCGAAATAAGTGGCAAGATTTTAAAAAATGGAATATGTGAAGTGGAGTTCGTTAGCCAACATATTGGACATGATAACAATTTGGGACACTTAAATTTGAGTAAAACCGCAAGGGAAGATCTAGCAGCCAAAATTTCTTTAAATGTCCCTTTCGATACAATTCTGGATGAAGTGAGAGATTCTATCAGTGGAGATCAAATTGAAAGATTGCACCTACTGACAAAAAAAGATTTATCAAACATTCAACAGTGTTTCAACTTGAATAATGAATCTGTTAGGCATGCAAATGATGCTATTAGTGTTGAAGCCTGGATTAAAGAGGTTGAACTTACTGGTACTGTGCTATATTATAAACCTCAAAATATACAATCTGAAGAACATAAAGAGTTATAAAGTGAGGATTTTGTTTTGATCATAATGAACAAAGGTCAAACAGAAATGATAGAAAAGTATGGCAATGACTGTATATGCATTGATGGAACGCATGGCCTGAACGCATATGGATTTGAGTTGATTACCCTACTTGTTCTGGATAATATATGTGAAGGTTTCCCATGTGCATTTTGCATATCGAACAGAACTGATGAAGTCATTATGAGAATTTCTTTTACCTGTATAAGAGAAACTAGGCAGAAATTTACATTCTAATATTTTTATGTCTGATATGGCACAATCATTTTACAATGCCTGGGTGCAAGTAATGGGTCCTGTAAAATTTAGGTTAGTATTTTACTAATTATATTAAAATTTGTCTGTATTTATTTCATATTATTTATTGTAGACTTTTTTGTTCCTGGCATGTGGATCGGACTTGGCGCAAAAATTTAGTTAAAGTGAAATGCAAAGAGAAGCAGGTACCTATAAATATATTAAATTATAAGTATTCCCAAATGATATGCAAGGATTTATAAACCTCAATTCTTTATTTTAGACTGAAGTGTATAAACATTTGCGACACTACTCCAAGAAAGAGGCATAAATTGTTTTCATCAAATGTGTAGCAACTTCATAACATCCCTGTTGGCTGATACTGACACATTTGAATTTGGTCTGTACTTTCAAGAACACTACTCAAAGAATATTCAGGAATGGGCCTACTGCTACCGCCTACATTGTGGGATTAACACAAATATGCACATAGAACGCATGCATCGAACCTTAAAATATATTTACCTAAAAGGTAAAGTTGTAAAGAGATTAGATAAGAGCGTTCATGTTTTAATGAAATTTGTACGTGACCAATTATTTGAAAGAATAATTGTGATTAATAAGGACAAAATATCAACAAAAATTAAGAATTTACATGCCAGACATAAGGCCAGCTTAACTTTGGATCTGGGATTAGTTTTACAAACCACTGAAGGATGATGTGTGCAATCATTATCCTCCAATGAGGTATACACTTCGATCATATTATAACTAGATAAGTAATGGTAGCTATTCAACACAGTGATTGTTTGCTTGCATCATCTTAGTGGATTTTGTAAACATCCAAGATGTTTACCCTAGACAGGACATAGGCGGGTGCCTATACATTTGAAAGGGGGTCACGAACTTCTATCTGAGATTGATATGTAAATGTGTTCAGTGTCGTCAGTCCTCTTTTAACAAAACAATATACTGAATAATTATGGGAGTTGATTGTTAGCTCTGTTACATCAAAATACTTATGAATGAAGCACTATACAAAACAAACATTTTATTAATCCTTTAAAAGTAATAAAGTAGCTTACATTTGAGGACAAAAAAGTCAATGAAATCATCATAGTATATCACTCAACAATAACAGATATAATTTGTGTTAAAACAAAGACAGCAGAACACTGGATCTACAATCAAAAGGATATAGATTGATAGATAATCTTTATTGGTTCCAAATAACCGTATTAACGTATAGAACTTGTCAAAAGAATAAGACAAATTACATCCATAAAATAAAATTAATGAAAACATACAAACATACAAAAATGTATACTCATCCATATATTCGTCAGATTGTGTACAATACATATTCACATTAAAGGTTCAACAGTACTTCATATGAAATAAAAGTAAATAAACTGAGCAGTTATCATAGTACTAGTTGATCATCCAAAATCCTTGCAACTCAAAGTATGCCTTACCTAACAGAAATTTTCTGATTATGAATTTCAATATATTCAGTGGACTAATTACAGAGTACAGACAACTTATTCTGAACCTTTTCAATTGAATATTTAGCCATTTTAGCACTAAGTGAAAAGTTCATCGCATAATAAGCTACTTTACTTTTCTGATAATTAGACATTGTAGGCTGCCTTCAGCAAAACTTATGATTTTTGAAGTAGGCCTGTATGTCCTAAGTTAGAACTTACATCAGCTCGTGCCTTACCTATTTCAAGATTATTCATCTACAAGCTATACTTCTCATTGATTTTTAAATAAAATGGTTTTGGTGAATATATTTCTGATCCTTTCAACTGAATTCAACTTAGAGGTTTTATGGTGAAACATTAAACTAAAATATTTTTTAAAACAAGTTTTGTTAGATCAAGACAGTGCTCCTGATCAGGTCATGATTGTCAAATGTGTCAAAAACTGTATGAGGTAGATTCCTCATTGCATGATGTAACAAAAAGTCGGTACTTTTAAAAACCGTGGACTCAGTTTTTTAAAAGCGAACTGGACTGTTGGAATCTATGATTCCAACAAAATATATCCAAGTCCGGTCCTGGCAAAGCTATGCTGTGTGCGCAGTGACCACACCAGTCGGCGTCAACGTTTCGTTAAGAAAACATGCACATGTACCATGTACTGTTTGAATGCTATTTAAAAGGTTATAAGTGTATAAACTAATCCTGTGCTATGCTCAGTGTTCTATTGTAATTCATCAATGATGAATAGTTAGTTTTGCTACAATGTCGTAAGCGCTAGTGCAGTGCAGTGTCCTGATAAGGAAAATAAAAAATTGCTGGTGCAAGAAGTTTTAATTATGTAGGAAAAAATCTACAGTCCACATTTCTCCTCAAAATAATTCCTACATAATTTTGGTCCTTCGAGCCGGATGAGCAAGTGGAAAACTTCAACAACGAAAGGCATTGAAAATCCAAATATTGTGAGTACTAAATTTCAAAATGGCTACCCGATGCTAAGAAACCGTTAAGTATCATTTATAGTGCGGTAAGGTAAGAGGTAACGTAAGACGTAAGAAAATAAACCTATGGAATCAGATGAGAGTGTTTATAGTCGTAACGTAAGAAGAAACGTTACGACTATAAACACTCTCATCTGATTCCACAGGTTTATTTTCATACCTCTTACCTTACCTCTTACGTTACAGCACTATAAATGCACCCTTACATTCAAACTTCAACACATGTCTTGTGTTCAACACCCTGAAGTGGCAACACTGTTGGCTTCGGTCCCTAACAGATGGTGATGGTCCAATCTTCCGATCAATAGATGGCGCATGAAGGTGACTTGTGTGCGACGTGTCAAAAGTGTTTTGACGGCAGTGTCAAGAGTGTTGTGTCAGCACTGTCAGCTGTGAAAGTGAACCAACAAGTTGTATTTAATCTAATATTTCAACTATAAGCTACATAATCATGTCGAATGTAGAAATTAATCGTTTACGAAAAAAAATTAGCCAACATTATTCATTGGCAGAACGCACAAAAAGATTCGTGGTTGAACACCTTAACGATGAACGATCTGAATTTCTAGAACAGCAGTTTTTAGCAAGGAAAGAAAATTTAGAATGTTCCTATCAAAAATATCTTGATCTGCAAATTAACTTGCAATGTGTGGCAGATGAATCTCCTGACGAGAATGAGTTAGCAACTGCTGAGAATGATTTTGTAGACTGCATTTCAAAAATAAATGAAATATTATCAAATTGGTCCTTAAAACGGTCTAGTACAAACCAGTCTTCCAATGCAGTCCGAATTTCATGTCAATCAAAATGTGATGCGATAACATCACTACCTAGCATTAATATACCAATTTTCGATGGCTCAAATCTGAGTGACTATAAGCCATTCATTGACATGTTCACTGCTGTTGTTGACAAAAATCCAAATTATAAAGATGTTGAAAAGCTAGTACATTTAAAAACAAAGTTAAAAGGTGAAGCCTTAAGATTAATTGTGAATTTGCCACTTGTGAATGACTCTTACAAGACTGCTTTGTATTTGCTGAAGGACAGATTTAGATTAAAGCCGAGGTATAGAGCAACCCTCGTATATCGGCTTTACGCTGCTGGCGTCAAAATCCGTGCCTCTAGTGGCAAAAGCGAACGAGCCTTGTCGTTCCACCAAGGAGAGTTTACTGCTGCTAGTAGCGTTCCTCTTTGGTTGCCGTTACATTCGGGTACTAGATGGCGCACAGGCAGAATTCCTTCTGTCTACTCGCACATCTTTCACATGTTTATTAAACATGGAAAAACTGATGCTCTCTATTTCCGTCAATCGACCTATGGCGCACTGATGATCGCTAATAAGCGTGAAACAGCTGTCTGCGTACTGGTGGATTGACGGAGGTATAGAGCAACCCTCGTATATCGGCTTTACACTGCTGGCGTCAAAATCCGTGCCTCTAGTGGCAAAAGCGAACGAGCCTTGTCGTTCCACCAAGGAGAGTTTACTGCTGCTAGTAGCGTTCCTCTTTGGTTGCCGTTACCTTCGGGTACTAGATGGCGCACAGGCAGAATTCCTTCTGTCTACTCGCACAGAATTTTTAGATTTTCTCCAAAGTAGGGCCTCATCTTTGGAATCTGTTCCGACATCAGAAACCAAAAAACCTCAAGCTAAGGCTCATACAGTAACTGCACAAGGTACTCTTAAGAAATGCAATTATTGCTCGGTGTCTGGCCATAAACTTTATGAATGTCGAAAATTCAAAGCATTAGCTGTTTCAGAGCGAATATCATTTGTTGAATAACATAAAATTTGCAAGCGATGTTTGAATGTCCATGCTGGGCGATGCAAATTTTCAGTCAAATGTAAATATTGTAGAGAGAATCATAATTATCTTCTTCATTTAGATATGCAGGTATCTGGAACAACTGGTCAAACTGCCACTGAAGCTGCCATCACCGGTCATACATCTACACAAACTTTGGGTTATGCACGTCAAAAAAATGTGTTGCTGCCTACTATCCGGATGCAAATCCACAATGGAGATGGTGAGGTAGTCATTGTTCGTGGTTTACTAGATAGTGGGTCCCAGGTATCATTAATAAGCTCAAATTTGGTAAATCGTTTAAGATTAAAAACATTCAACAGTCATTTAAATATTGTTGGGGTGGCTGAAACTACCACACTATCAAGAAAATCTGTTAACTTGACAATTGAATCATTAGTACATGAATATCAAATACAGGTGTCTTGCTCTGTGGTTAATGTTATAACAAATATATTACCTCAATGGGAGCTTGAAGGTGAGGGCATTATACCAACTCATATAAAACTTGCTGATAGTACCTTCATACCTCCAGGAGATATTGACATACTGCTTGGAGCTAATATCTTTTTTGACAGTTTATTGAATGGCACAGTCAAATTAAGTAATGGATTGATTTTGCAGAATACATTATTTGGTTATGTGGTAAGTGGATCAATAGCACATAATGAACTATCAAACTTGTTATGTAACTTGTCAGTAAACACTAAATGTGACATGGAAGCATTAACATCGCAATTTTGGCATACTGAAAAGGTACCAGAAATTTATAAGGAATACCCTGGCGAACAAGATGCATGTGAAGATCTATTTAAAAATTCAGTTGAAATAATAAACAATAGGTTTCAAGTTAAGCTACCACTAAAACAACAGTTATTGCCATCAAATTTAGGAGATTCCTTTACAATTGCATTGAAACGCTTTGAAAATCTCGAAAAAAGATTTAAGGCTGATCCCAAACTATTCCAACAATATTCACAATTCATTCATGAATATATCAAACTAGAACGTGCAAAGGTCATTTCTATTGACAAATATGATTTTGAAAAAGAGCCAATTTATTTCATGGCCCATCATCCTGTAGTACGAGAGGATAAGAAAACAACCAAATTACGTGTAGTGTTTGATGGTAGCATGAAATCATCAACCAAAAGGTCATTAAATGATTTTCTATATATTGGGGCAGTTGTCCAAAATGAACTTTTTGATATTTTAATTCTCTTTAGGACATATGTATATGTACTCATAGCTGACATTCGGCAAATGTATAGAATGATCTTGCTGCATCCTTCACATAGACCTTTACAAAACATATTGTGGAGGGATAACCCCAATGAGTCAATAAAATGCCTTCAGCTGCAAACTGTCACATATGGTTTGAAAAGTTCACCATTTCTAGCAACCAGGTGTCTAGTTGAACTTGCACATGTTGAAGGCTTGAGCTTTCCCATGGCAGCAAATGCTTCACAGAATAACACATATGTTGATGACATATTATCTGGTGCAGATTCTATTGAACAGACTGTGCAACTTAAAAATGAATTGATCAAGTTACTTGAAAAGGGGTCATTTCAGCTTCACAAATGGTGTTCCAATAACGCTGATACTTTAAAGGATGTACCTATAGACCAACAGCAGTTTGATGAAGTTGACATGAATAAGTCAGATTTGATTACAAAGGCATTAGGCTTATCCTATTGCACTGTAGAAGATTGTTTTCGACTAACTTCCCCAGAAAATTCCAAGACTGAACTTGTTACAAAGCGTCAAGTCCTTAGTTTTATTTGCAAATTTTACGATTCATTGGGTTTGGCGGGGCCAGTGCTTGTCGCTGCAAAAGTTTTTATGCAGAGATTATGGAGCGAAAAGCTAAAATGGGATGATCCTTTGCCATCCAACCTTTTAGCAGAATGGAAAATCTTTGTTCAAGGTCTCAACAATATGCCTGTGGTAAAAGTACCGAGATACTTATGTTTCAATGATGCAACTGTTGTGTTGAGTTAGTTGGATACTGTGACTGATCGATGATTGCATATGGAGCTGTATTATATGTGCGCTCAATTTGTGCTGACAAGGTGAATGTGACATTGCTTTGTTCTAAATCTAGAATTGCTCCAATAAACAATAAGTTGACCATACCAAGATTAGAACTCAACAGTGCTCTATTATTATCAAACTTGTACTTAAAGGTTCATAACCTCATAAAGGCTCGAATTCAAAAAACATACTTATATTCTGATTCGAAGGTTGTGCTTGCCTGGATAAAAACAGATCCCTCCAAATTAAAGGCTTATGTTGCGAACAGAATAATTAAAATTCAAAAGAACAGTCAAGACATTAATTGGCGCAACATTAATACAGCAACTAACCCTGCTGATTGTTTATCAAGAGGTTTAAGTGCTCAAGAAATAACAAACAAAACTCTGTGGTTTCACGGACCTGAGGTGTTGTCTCAACGAGATTTTTCTCATGAGGTTTGTTCAGTTGAGTTGCCACTCCAGTTGCCTGAAGAAAAAGAAATCACTTTAAGCCAAGTTGTAAATACACTACCAAACCAAATTTTCAACAGGTTCTCTAGCATAACAAAACTCCAGAGAGTTATTACATATATTTTTAGGTTTTTCCATAATCTTAGAAACACAACCGACAGCATTTTGGGAAATCTAACATCTGATGAATTGACAAAGTCTTTAAAAATAATTATGAGAATAGAACAGTCTAATTACTTCCAGGAGGAACTTAAACTTGTATGTTCTAAAAGGCCTGTTACAGGTGCTTTAAGGCCACTCTTTCCATTTATAGATGGTGAAGGAATTTTACGTGTGGGAGGTAGACTGCAAGAAGCACATATCTGTTATGACCAAAAACATCCAATGATTTTGCCAAAAAATAGCTATATTACAAAATTAATTATAATAAGAGAACATCAAAGGTTGCTTCATGCTGGGCATAAGCAAGTGTTGAGCAGTTTGAATTTAAAATTTTGGATCTTAAGTGGAACAAGAGAAGTAAAAAAGGTGTTGCATAAATGTGTTACTTGCTTCAGGTTAAAAGCACAGAGTTCAGAACAGCTGATGGGAAATTTGCCAAAGTCAAGGGTAACTGCGGCAAGGCCCTTTCAAAATGTTGGAATTGACTTTTGTGGTCCTTTCTTGATTAAACAGTCGCGTCTCCGGAAATCAATTGTAACCAAATCATATATAGCACTGTTTGTATGTTTTTCAGTTAAAGCCATTCACATGGAATTACTGTCTGACATGACAACGGATACCTTTTTAGCAGCGTTTAAAAGGTTTATTTCTAGGCGTGGAAAACCAACAAATGTACATTGCGATAATGGTTCAACCTTCAACGGAGCTAACAATCAGATCATTGACTTTTACAAAGAGTACAACTCAAATGTTGATAAACATAAGGGTACCCATTATTGTGTGGATGAAGGTATTCACTTTAATTTTATTCCTAGTTACTCCCCTGTATTTGGTGGCTTGTGGGAAGCAGGAGTGAAAAGTGCAAAATACCACATAAAAATGGTTGTTGGCTTACGAACTTTCACATATGAAGAATTCAATACAATTATTGTTCGGATTGAAGGGATACTCAACTCACGGCCTATTACACCATTATCAAATGACCCAACCAACCTAGCGTACTTAACACCTTGTCATTTTTTAATAGGAGCACCACTAACATCATATTCTGAACCTGATTTGACATCTGTTCCAGAGAACAGATTAAAATTCTGGAAGTCATGCATTCAGGTACAGCAGCACTTTTGGAAGGCATGGCATAGGGACTACCTAACTCAATTACAAAATAGGCCAAAGTGACAAGTTCCTAAGGCAAACTTAAGGGAAGGCATGTTGGTGCTCCTAAAAGAAGATAATGTAACCCCATTAAGATGGCCAGTGGGAAGAGTATCTAAATTATTTCCCGGTAGGGATGGCAATGTGAGAGTTGCTGAAATTAAGACGGAAAATGGTCTAATACGTAGATCAATATCTAAAATAGTGCTATTACCAATTGAATAATTGTGTAGTTTTTAAGTGTACTATAGTGTAGTATAGAATTGTAAATATGTAAATATCTTTAATATATATATGTGTATGTATAAAAAAAATATGTACGATGGCAATTTGCAAAAATGAATGTCTAGGACCATGTAAATTTAGACTTAAGCATTAGAACTATGTTCTTAATATGTAACCCTAACGGTTTAATGGACCCTGCAATGAAGTCCTTGTGTCCATGACACTAAATGTATTATGTTCAATGAACTTGTTAAAATAATGTATATACAATGTCATATATGTCAATGACAATCGATGCTATTTGAGAGCAATTTCAATGTTTCTCAAACGAAACCGTGAGGCCCCCAGCATGTTGGAATCTATGATTCCAACAAAATATATCCAAGTCCGGTCCTGGCAAAGCTATGCTGTGTGCGCAGTGACCGCTCTGCGCCCAGCCCCAGTCGGCGTCAACGTTTCGTTGAGAAAACATGCACATGTACCATGTACTGTTTGAATGCTATTTAAAAGGTTATAAGTGTATAAACTAATCCTGTGCTATGCTCAGTGTTCTATTGTAATTCATCAATGATGAATAGTTAGTTTTGCTACAATGTCGTAAGCGCTAGTGCAGTGCAGTGTCCTGATAAGGAAAATAAAAAATTGCTATCGACTGGTGCAAGAAGTTTTAATTAGGTAGGAAAAAGATCTACAGTCCACATTTCTCCTCAAAATAATTCCTACACTGGACTTTGAGATATTTTTCCGCAGATTTACAAATATTTATAGTAAACTGAGATGAATTATTTTGTTAACTGCCCATATGCTTTTTTCAAATGGAAACTTGATAAAGGAACGTCAGGCGCTAAGAGACTGTTGCAAGCACATACCGTAAAGTTACGCCACTGCAAATATGACATAAACATTACTTACGTGTGACAAGATCGACCCTCACCCGGTATATGTTCCTTTTTGCACAGAGAACAGATTCCAACCATTGCTTTTAATCACAATTTGCACAATACTACTCAAAACACACTCAGCCATCAACGTAAACAAAGATTAAATCGTGAAATGACGCCTAAACGCTGGCCGGTTAACCTCTATCTCTTTCTTCGTTGACAGACAAAGCGCGCCAAATTTAAAATCTACCAATGTATACGCGAGTTGACGCTTATGTGTATCTATCCCTGTCTTGGACTCAGAACTATCCTCTGCATAATTTATCTAGTTATACAGGGTGGGCCAATAGTGCGTGGGCGGAGGATTGTGGGCTTACTAAAAAATATTTCAAAAATCTGTCACATGATCATGGTAGGGACCCTTGAGGGCTATAAAGTAAAAATATTTTCACTTAAATTTTGACGTTTATACAGGGTGATTCATATCAAACTTACATTTTTTTAAATGGAACCCCCTATATATTATTGCATATTTGGATTCCTTGGTCAATTCTAGTGTGACTTTATGTATCACACATGGAACTTTAAACGAACCGTTTAGGCGCAAATCACCATTTTTGGTATAAGTAGGTATCAGAAAAAAATTGAATATCGCAGCGATTATAAAACTTAGAAGGCCGTGACTTTGCGCTACAACTGAGCATGAAATGCGTCACCTTAGGTCAGACGGCTAAAATTGAATTCTTTTTGTACTTTGAGAAATCAGTGGATTAATTAAGGAAACTTGAATCACAGGTAACTTGATTTTTTCAAATGGCAATGCCTACTCGATACCAATCTTTTTTAGTTTTCGTTTTATTTCAAATTTTCAGTCAAATCGGTGTTTTTCAATTTTCCTGCATGCAAGCAACCTAGCAGGCCATGAAAAATAAACAAAAGCTCGTTAATATGGAAGAAACCAACTAACTTAGTAGAAAGATGCAAACTCACTAGAGCAACGAGGCAAGATTATGAAAATTTCTTACAACATATTAGCTCTAACCAGAAACAATAGCGGTAACAAGAACGCTCATTTTTTACAGCCTACTAGCTATTAGTCAATTTCCAAAGTCAGTAAAAAAATATTTAATCAAAGGAAAACTACTAGTCATTGTTGCTAGCAGTATAATATCTATGTCTTCTGAATAAATTTCCACATTTAATGCTATAAAAAAGTAGCCATTTCCGTAAGTCAAAAGTAATGATACCTCTGACTGGAACCCTTCAAATTCTTCAGTAGGTACTTCTACTTATTAGCAAAATCGCGGAAAATGAAACTTGAATTGCAGTCTGTTTGAATTGTAAAACATAATTTAGTTTGCAGAAAATTACATGAAATAAACACAATTACAACATAGCGTAATTAAAAAATTCTAGCAATTATTTCAATAGATGTTCAGAATGCTCCAGTTGGAGATTTCACTTTTGACTTAACTAAACGGAAGTGACTAATCTTTTTATTCCATTAGATGTGAAATTCTAAACATGTTAGACTGTAAGCAAAAATCGCTGGTAGTTTTCCTTTTGTTTCAAAATTTTTAATCGTTTTGGAAAGTTGTCAAGCTCTAGTAGAGCTCAATAGCTAGTAGGCTGTGAAAAACAAACACCTCTGTCACAGCCCAGCTACCCATTTACATTAGATATCTTGGGGCTGTTGTATCTGGTTAGAACTAATATGTTGCAAGGAATTTTCATAATCTTGCCTCGTTGCTCCAGTTAGTTTGCATCTTTCTACCAAGTTAGTTGGTTTCTTCCATATTAACGAGCTTCTGTTTATTTTTCATGGCCTGCTAGGTTGCTTGCACGTAGGAAAATTGAAAAACACCGATTTGACTAAAAGTTTGAAATAAAATGAAAACCATAAAGGATTGATATCGAGAATGCTATATCGTTAGAAAGGTAATCAAATCTTACATTCGATTTTTTAAACCAAAATAGGCATTGCCATTTGAAAAAATCAAGTTATCTGTGATTGAAGTTTCCTTAATTAATCTACTGATTTCTCCAAGTACAAAAAGAATTCAATTTTAGCCGTCTGACCTAAGGTGACGCATTTCATGCTTAGTTGTACCGCAAAGTCACGGCCTTCTAAGTTTGATAATCGCTGCGATATTCAATTTTCTTCTGATACCTACTTATACCAAAAATGGTGATTTGCGCCTAAACGGTTCGTTTAAAGTTCCATGTGTGATACATAAAGTCACACTTAAATTGACCAAGGAATCCAAATATGCAATAATATATAGGGGGTTCCATTTAAAAAAATGTAAGTTTGATATGAATCACCCTGTATGAACGTCAAAATTTGAGTGAAAATATTTTTACGTTATAGCCCTTAAGGGTCCCTATCGTGATCAAGTGACAGATTTTTGAAATATTTTTTATTAAGCCCACAATCCTCCGTCCACGCACTATTGGCCCACCCTGTATATGATCGAACTATTGAAGAAAGGCAACCAAATTGTAAATGCAGATTAGTGTGTTCTGACTGTCAAGCATGTCTCCATAGGTACACATGTACTTGCCTTGAGTCAAGCATTAAATGGAACATGTGTAAGCATATCCACCTGGTTTGCAGATTTTTTATTAAACACCAAGTTCCAATAAAACACGAATCAGGTAAATTAGTTCACTGTTAATATTGAAATTTACTAGCTACTGTATTTCTATAAATATTGTTACTAATTACACTTAATTTTATTTCAGACATGTAGAAAAATATTTAATAAAGTTAAAGGTACCAAAGTTAAATTTAATTAGGGCTGTTGTGTGAGTTGGGTTGGGTTAGATGTTGGTTTTGGGTTTTTAGTAGTAGTGGGAACCATTGAATAAAAACTATCGAATCATTCGATGGTTACTATTCATTCGAATTATTCGATGGTTCTGGAGTATTAATTTGTTTGACAACCGAATGAATAATCATTTGGTTTCTTTTACAATCGGTGTTGTTCACATTGAAGGAGGTATGAATATATATCCTTCAATGTGAAAAAAAAATTACATAACACCAACAGATTAGCCTTACTTGATGTTTCTCCCTTTTAAACCCAACAGTTGTTACCAACAACAAGTTTGCCATAATTTAATTAATTAAGAAGTGATAAAATTTAAACAAGTAAAATAATTTATTTTTGTTCCTGATAACTATTTTTGTACCACTTAGTTTCTCGTCCATCACCACTTATATATAAAATCATAAAAGTTTTTAAATAATATTAATTCAAAAGTTTATTACAAGTAATATCTTTATCTGTGGTTGGTATTATGTTTCCTGGACTATGAAAGAAACATCCACACCTATTTCGAATTATAATTGATACCTCTGAAATGACATTTGATTGACATTCCCCACTCCAGGTACTTCATAACCTCGCTTCCTGTCTGGGTTGGAAAACTATTCATTGTGGTACCAGTCCTCGAACGTAACAGATATCTGATTCTATTTTATCAATCTATAGATTTTTTAACCTAAATGTTGTGTGTGATTAACTAATTGACGAGGATATTATTAAATATCATAATATTTTTAAAGAATTTTTGTGCGAGTCTAACCAATATGTTCCATTGCGTATTTTCTAACCTAAGCAACAATCTTAACAAACTTTGTAAGTATAAACTCCATTTTTTGCTCACCTGTTGCTTATGTTAATTCAATATTTCAGCCCTGATGATGGAGGCATAGTTCTCCGAAAGCTTGGAATTCAGTTTAAAGAGTACACTTCGCTTAATATATCTTTTGCCGCTTCCCAGCTATAGCTAATTTTGTTTCCTAACAAAGTCAGCAAACGACTTAGGCTTGCCTATATTAATGAGTCTCTACATACAGCTGATAATGTGTTCGTCATAGGTGTTTATCATGGTTATGCAAAACCTACTGACTTCAATGCTTTTTTATCAGATTTTGTAGCTGAAGCCACAAATTTGACAATTCATGGGGTTACAATTTTCGACAAAACTTATCCTTTCAAAATATCTATGTACTTAAAGGATGCAGTAGCCAAATCTGCTGTTTTATATGTGAAGGGTCATTTAGGGTATAGTTCTTGCACAAAATGTTCACAAGAAGGCATATACAATGTGTTCCACCATCATGTCGACAAACTTTGAGGTATGAAAATATAATTAAAATTATCGAGAAAAAATGCGAAAAATAAAGGGGTCAACCGTTTGATTAATTTTTTATTAAATTTTCAATTTCTGTATCACGACTCCATGTGTTCGTGCAGCTGTAGCGCCATAGCTTGATTATTTATCCTCCGATTCAAAACATTTTTGACCCATTTTATAGGAGAATGACTGGGCATATCAACTAAAGCAAAAAAATATAATACTTGATAATTTCTAAGGCTAAAAAATTCACCAAACTGAAAAAAATTTTTTTTGTAATGCACTTATTTGGGTTACTGACAAATAATTTGAAAAAAAGCCGTATTAGTGCCTATTTATTAAGACATTTTAATGTTTAGCAGGATGTTTTCTGTCTTACCACATACAATTCGTGTATGTAGCACTAAAATTTTCGACGGAATAGGCCATTTTGTATTATGACTTCTTTATCACAGCGCCATGTGTTCACGCAGTTGTAACGCCATATCATGATTATCTATCAAGCGATTCACGACTTTTTGGACTCATTTTATAGGGGAATGACTGAGTATATCAACTAAGGCAAAAAAATACAATATTTGACAATTTCTAAGGCTAAAAAAATCCACCAAACTGAATATTTTTTTTTTGTAATGCACTTGTTTTGGTTACCTGCAAATAATTTGAAAAAAGGCCGTATTAGTGCCTATTTATTGAGACAGTTTAATGTTTAGCAGAATGTTTTCTGTCTAACCACATGCAATTCGTGTATGTAGCACGAGAATTTTCGACAGAATAGGCCTTTTTGTATTATGACTTCTGTATCACAGCGCTATGTGTTCACGCAGTTGTAACGCCATATCTTGATTATTTATCGAGCGATTTACAAGTTTTTGGACCCATTTTATAGGGAAATGACTGAGCATATCAACTAAGGCAAAAAAATAATATCCGACAATTTCTAAGGCTAAAAAAATCCACCAAACGCGTTACAACTGCGTGAACACATGGCGCTGTGATACAGAAGTCATAATACAGAAAGGCCTATTCTGTCGAAAATTTTCATGCTACATACACGAATTGCATGTGGTTAGACAGGAAACATCCTGCTAAACATTAAACTGTCTTAATAAATAGGCACTAATACGGCTTTTTTCAAATTATTTGCAAGTAACCAAAACAAGTGCATTACAAAATTTTTTTTTTCAGTTTGATGAATTTTTTAAGCCTTAGAAATTATCAGATATTGTATTTTTTGCCTTAGTTGACATCCCCTGTCATTCTCCTATAAAATGAGTCCAAAAAGTCGTGAATCGCTCGATAGATAATCAAGATATGGCGTTACAACTGCGTGAACACATGGCGCTGTGATAAAGAAGTCATAATACAAAATGGCCTATTCTGTCGAAAATTTTAGTGCTACATACACGAATTACATGTCGTAAGACAGGAATCATCCTGCTAAACATTAAAATGTCTTAATAAATAGGCACTAGTACCACTTTTTTCAAATTATTTGTAAGTAACCCAAATAAGTGCATTTCAAATTTTTTTTTCAGTTTGGTGAATTTTTTAGCTTTAGAAATTGTCAGGTATTATCTTTTTTTGCTTTAGTTGATATGCCCAGTCATTCTCCTATAAAATGAGTCCGAAATGTCGTGAATCGTTCGATAAATAATCGAGCTATGGCGCTACAACTGCGCGAACCGATGGAGTTGTGATACAGAAATTGAAAATGTAATAAAAAATTAATTAAAAGGTTGACCCCTTTTTTTCTCGATAACTTTAATTGTATTTTCATACCTCAAAGTTTGTCGACATGATGGTGGCAGTGGCGTATATAGAAATCGATTTGGGGGGGGGGGGGCATCGGAAAAATTTTCATACGTTATAATATTGGCGTATTATAATCCTAACTTCAGCCTCTTCCAGGCGTCAAAACTGAATGCCCTTATATATGCCACTGGACGGTGGAACACATTATATATAAATGATAGGGTTTGTTTCCTTGAATTACATTTTTCCAAAAGAACACATCAAGCCTTTGTTGATCAAACAGATGAAAGTTATCATAATGGCATAACTTCTCTACTCAACATTCCGAATATAGATATTGTTAGAGACATACCACTAGATTACATGCATCTTGTAGCTTTAGTTGTTGTTAAAAAACTTCTGTGTGAAAACCACCACATAAGCTATCTTTCCATCAAATTGATGTTATTTCCAAAAACCTAGTTGCTCTTGCACCATATACTCCATCAGAGTTTGCCAGGAGACCAAGAAAATTACATGAAGTTAAAAGGTGGAAAGCCACAGAGTTTCGGCAATTTTTATTTTATACTGGGCCTCTGGTGCTTAGAGATATATTACCAAAAAATAAGTACCAGCATTTTCTTACACTGACAGTAGCAATCTCGTTATTGTCTCATGAATCATGTTCTGAAACACAGATCAGTTATGCAGAATCACTACTGGCACATTTTGTAAATACTGTTAGAGACATGTATGGTCCAGAATTATTACGCATCATTTTCACAATCTTTTGCATTTAGCTGACGATGTCCGTAATTTTGGCTGCTTAGGAAATTTTAACAACTTTTCTAGCAAAAACTATTTATAAACTTTAATAAAGTTAGTTAGAAAACATCATAATCCATTACCCCAAATAATACGTACAATTAAAGAAATTGATTAGAACAAAATAAATAATCGCAGCCATGAAGTACAGAATTTCACTTTACATCAGCTACATTTTGAAGGAGTTTTAGTGGAGGGATGTATAGCTCCAAAGTATAAACAACTACATTTCCAAAAATTTCAACTTTTTTTATCACTGGCAGATTCTTGTTGTATTTTAGATGATAATTCCATTATTGAAGTCGGTAATTTTGAATATTCTTCAGATTCAGGTGAGCATGTTGTAGTAGGCAGGTGTTATCTTCAAAGAACAGATTTTTTCAAAAAACCATGTTTATCTTCATTTTTAGGTATTTTTCTTGTTGGTAATTTGGGACCCACTAAATTTTGGCCAATTTCCAAAATTAGGTCAAAAATGATCAATTGTGACACCAAGGTATAGTGGGTCACTCAGGTCTATTGAGATACTAGTCAATTTATAATCGAGGTTTGTTTTTTGGATTACATGATACAAGATACATATTTTTTTATCACTTATGTTGACTTTTATTTAGCTATATAATAAATACTGTTATTTATATTTTCTACTGCTGCTTTAGATTATGTTGTGGGTCGTGGCAAAGTTCACTGAAACTCAAGAAATTGAGATTTTACCGGACAATTGGCTCCAAAAAGAAGGGGATGAAGCTGTGTGTCCCATATCGTATAGTAGAAATAGCCTGAAACGAGTCATAAAGGGGTATGAAGACCCATTACCATTTTGGAAATCTTACAGAATAGAACTGATGTCACAAAAGAGATATACTTATTTTTTTGTGGCAAATGCAAAGGCAAGCAAAGCTTGTCTTGTATCTGACATAAGTGACCAGGAAGCCTTACCTATAAAGAGGCAATCCAAGAAAAAAGTGTTCGAAACTGAGTCTTCAGGATCAGAAGTTGGGTATAATTCTAGTGGGAGTTTGGAAAACTTCCCAATGGCTTCAATTGAAGGTAACAACTAATTTAGCGGCATATTACTTAAAAAAAATATATAGTATCTAAAGTAATAAAATTTTGAGTACAAATGGCTATCTATCAAAAATTCAGCACTTGCAGGGATTCTAATAAACTCAAACAAACAAATCATTTATCACTAATTTTGTTTGAAAAATGTTTTCAGTAATTCTAAGCCAAGTACTATGGTGCTTATGTGTGACTTTAATCGACTGGTGAAACTGTTCAGTTTAGTGAGGTACATTTTACAAATTATTTTCTGAGATATTTTGTATTAATTATGCATTCAAAATAATTCACTAGAAGGCACATAAAGTGAACTCTTTTTAAAGTCAATACTTTTATAAAAACACAATGCATTTTTTTATTAGAGAATGACATTCAGAGGAAACCAGGGAAAAGAAGAGGCGAAAAAATGAAAAAAGAGCATCCAGGTGATAAAGTGCTTGGCAGTCAAGATAACATTGGCAATGGAGAGCACACTGGTGAGCAAACCTGATTGTTGTTATATTTTGTTTTTGACCTAAAATTCTGAAACAGCAGTGAATTAGTTTTGATAAAAATTGAGTTAGGAGTGAAACTAAATCAGAAGCCTTAAATGTTGACTTAATTTACATTACTATTTACTCATATTTGCAATAAAATATAAACCTGATAATAATCTTAATTTTTTATGTTTTGAATTGTTTGTGTTGTACAATTTTTTAGATACCTTCAAAGAAAATGTCTTAAAATACTTAGTGAAAATAAATAAAGTACAGATGGACCACGAGGAACACTTGCTGCATTTAGAAATGTGATCAATGAAATCAATGACAATTTAGCAAGAATGCTTAGCTCGATATGCTTTTTCGCATGTGACACACATTTTTTTGTACCATCGCCATAAAGTGTTTTTGAATCAAATTTTATTAGATGTTTATTAGTACAACAAAAATTCCGAATAATTTTACTTTTTTGGAATAATTTAATTTTGATACCGCTATCAGAGCAATTGGCGATTGATATTGACAGATAAATTTCACTTCCACTGACTGAATTCTCCACCACCTCCGGTACTTAGCTTCTGCAATATGACAAGTAAAATGTCTAATAAAATTTGATTCAAAAACACATTTATGTCGATGGTACAAAAAAATGTGTGTAATATCAGTAAAACGTATATAAATGAATATTTTGGTGAAAAAAAATAAAAAAAAGTAATTGCACGCGGTGGGTCTCGAACCAACACCCATCAACACCACCCACGAAAACAGGGAAGCGTTGTCGAACACCATACCACTCGGCCATCCGCCATCTTGCCAAAGGGATCGGCTCAACGGTACATATTTGATTTGGGATTAGGTACTTTTTTACTGGGATTTGTGATCTAATTTCAACCATTCAAAAAGATATTTATTTTGATCGTTGATTTCGTCTCGAGCTGCAAACTTCATTCATCGCCCATGTTGCAAATATACACTTGTTACAACAATAGTTTTGTTATAAAACTTATATACGATATGATGAAAAGTGTCATCCAGCCTTGAGGTTTTGTTTTCAATATTGATAAAATACTATTGGACGATATTTATTAACCTAGCCCGCAATACCCACTAGAAAGCTTTTGCTAAATAACATCCAATAGAAAAGCTTTGTCAAATTCTTTGTTAAATATGCATGTTGATAAAATCGGGCCTTAATGTATGTTTTTATTGTTTATTTAATTTTTTTATAATATATCACTATACTATGACTTGTCACAATTGAAATTCTTATCAAAATGTGACGAATAAACTATCTATCTATCTATCTATCTACGATTTTACTGTGGAGTGTGTGAGAGGTGTTGATAATGCAACTGCAGATGCATTATCACGGATACGAATGGAGTCGAGTGAATTGAAGCGAATACGAATGAGAGCGTGAATGTTATGATTAGAGCACAATCAAAACGTATCGAAAATACAAAAGTAGAGAACTACTGTAAACACCACGGCGGAACTGATTACCCTATAGTTGTCGAAATCTTGAAAAAACCTAAATATTCCGTAGAGTTCCAACCTACACACGAGAAGGAATGTAGACAAATTGTGACTGAGAAACTGGCCAATAGCACGGATAAAAGAAAATATAAATATGTGTACTATAATGAACAATTGCAAGTAATTTATATTTGTGGGTATACCCAATCAATGTCAAACTTAGGTGAGTCATTGAGGGAGCTCGAAAAAACTTGTGATCTAATTTCAACCATTCAAAAAGATATTTATTTTGATCGTTGATTTCGTCTCGAGCTGCAAACTTCATTCATCGCCCATGTTGCAAATATACACTTGTTACAACAATAGTTTTGTTATAAAACTTATATACGATATGATGAAAAGTGTCATCCAGCCTTGAGGTTTTGTTTTCAATATTGATAAAATACTATTGGACGATATTTATTAACCTAGCCCGCAATACCCACTAGAAAGCTTTTGCTAAATAACATCCAATAGAAAAGCTTTGTCAAATTCTTTGTTAAATATGCATGTTGATAAAATCGGGCCTTAATGTATGTTTTTATTGTTTATTTAATTTTTTTATAATATTTCACTATACTATGACTTGTCAAAATTGAAATTCTTATCAAAATGTGACGAATAAACTATCTATCTATCTATCTATCTATCTACGATTTTACTGTGGAGTGTGTGAGAGGTGTTGATAATGCAACTGCAGATGCATTATCACGGATTCGAATGGAGTCGAGTGAATTGAAGCGAATACGAATGAGAGCGTGAATGTTATGATTAGAGCACAATCAAAACGTATCGAAAATACAAAAGTAGAGAACTACTGTAAAGACCACGGCGGAACTGATTACCCTATAGTTGTCGAAATCTTGAAAAAACCTAAATATTCCGTAGAGTTCCAACCTACACACGAGAAGGAATGTAGACAAATTGTGACTGAGAAACTGGCCAATAGCACGAATAAAAGAAAATATGAATATGTGTACTATAATGAACAATTGCAAGTAATTTATACGAGTATTTGTGGGTATACCCAATCAATGTCAAACTTAGGTGAGTCATTGAGGGAGCTCGAAAAAATTTGTTTAGAAAATGACATTCCGGAGTTATTTATCGTTAAAAACCAAACAAATATCGAATTCTTGAATAACCTAAAAGTACTCAGAGATCTGTTACTGGGAGGTAAAATAAAAATATCGATTCTGAGAGATATTCAAGTAATAAGGGATAAGGAATTGAGACAGATTATTTTGAATGATTTCCATTTGTTGCATCCTAGTGGACACGTAGGTATGAATAGGATGTACAATAACATAAAATTAAGTATTACACGTGGATTGGTTTAAAAAATGATGTTGACAGGTTTGTTCGAAAGTGTGATTTTTGTCAGCGTTGTAAGCATTTTAATTAGAATAAATAACCGTTAGAGATAACAACAACTGCTTCGTCAGCTTTTCAATAAATATTTTTATATATCGTTGGTCCGCTTCCGACCGATATCTCATGAATTACATCATTTTAATTGACAGATGTGCTTACCTGGCAAAAAAAGTTCCTTAAAAAACACATCACAACAACAATTATGGTGAAAATGTCCAAGAAATTGTAAAAAAACAAATAAAAGTCCTCAATTTCACATTGCGGTATACGGACAAGGTCAACAACCGATGTTTGCGTATCAGCTGTTAGCTGATCATTTCGAACACAAAACATATTTCGAATGTTAGGTCCACCCACGAACCGACGATGTTTTTTTATCGTCGATGGTTAGGTCAGTGCTATGGTATGGGTCAGTGGCACTTCAAGGTCGTATTTTTATAGCTTGATGCTCCATCTATTGGTCATATTTATAAAGGATTCAGGAATTTGCGAAACCTGTTAGATTGTTTCAGAGGGCGCCAGGTGACGATGATTGTTTTCTATGAAAGAGTGAGTGAGATAGACTAGAGTGAGTAAGATAGACTGCGAGCGCGCGGTTTTCCTATGTGGCTATCTATCTTCCCCTAAATACGTTAATCAATGATATTACACAACTTAATTCTACAGCTTATCATCATGAATCAATAGGAGCGCTAGAAAATTCACATAAAAATATAGCAAACTATTTACGCATAAGAGTTTTGAAGGAAACTCTTAATTGGAGTTCGTGGGTTCAATATTGGTGTTTTGCTTTTAACACCACAGTTCACGCTGAAACTAAGTATACTCCATTCGAACTTGTTTTCGGTAAAACATGCTCTGCCATCAAATTTGAAAGGCCAAGTAGACCCTTGTTACAATTTCGACAATCATCTAAATGAACTGAAATATAGAATACAAACAGCATGTAATGACGCAAAATATAACTTGACACTTTCAAAGCAACGCAGGAAAGAAACATTTGATCAACAGCGCTGTTCAAGTTACTGTAATCTTGGAGAAAAGGTTTTGGTTCACAATAGTGGTTCAGCAAACAAGCTAGAACTGACATTTAAAGGTCCTTATATAGTGTTAGAAGATAGGGCCCAAACGTTCTGCTAGATGTAAATGGTAAACAAACAGAAATAGATTAAAATAGTATTAAGCTTTATTATGAGTAAAAATGTAAGTAGTTAGTTACTAGTTTATTGTAATTTTGAAAAAAAAAGTTTATGAAAATCTTGATATAATTTAAAAAAAATGTATAAATAAATAAAATAATAAACATTTTTTCCCAACTTTTCGGAGAAGGTGTGCTAGTTGAATAGTAGACCCTGTATTTGGTTTGTTATTACAATATAATTCCATTAACAACGCGTCATGTAAAGCGCTTACTACAGCTTAATATAAGTGCAATAAACTGCCTATTAGTGCATAGCAACACGAGTTTCCTGTACAATATACTTATCGATTGAAGCAATATAATAAAATCCATGCATCAAGAAACATCCTGCTGTTTTACCTAAGTGCACCCTTCAAGTTTACCCTTAGAGTATACCATAAAATAAATAGAGGGTAATATCTTCAGGAATAGATTTCCAGCAATTACATGTTAGTGTTTTCCAAGAGTTTTGCAGCAAATTTCATAATAAATGTCACTCCCAGTGCCCAGGTGCCATCAATACCGAGGATTCGATACAATCAGCTGTGGCATGCGGCCAAAAGTCTGTCAGTCAAAATGTAATCAGGTTCTACCGATAATTCGTTATTTAAAGGAGCCAAAAATTACAGAAAACGTAATATGGTCGAATACGTTAATTAAAAAAGGTGCTAAGAAAAAACTGGGATACCTATTCAGAACAGAGCCGGCTCGTCCATGAGAGCACATGACCACGTGCACTCCCAAAAAAAATTAAAAATAAAAAGATCAATATTTATTTTTTATCATGCCTGAACCTCCCTAATATTTTATTGAACGCTAATGGCCATTGGGGTTCTCCGGTGTGACCCGACTAGAGCCGACTATTCAGCTGACGCGACGGCCGTTCGGCAACCGCACGTGCGGTAGTGAAGGCGGGGCTTACCCATATTCTAGGTATGTATCCCTACAAGCAGGAAAAGGAGGTATCGCAAATTTTAATAAGATGACGCTCACACTTTTCTTGTGCTTCGTTGTCCGCTTTTCGAGTAATCTCAGTGCCTTTCGCAGGGTTTTATGTTATAATAACTATTCAAATTGGTATATTGTTAAATATGAATCGTTTTACGGTGGAGTATTTACGAAACAATTTTAGCTTTATACGTTATTAATGCAAAAAAAAATGGAAAAAAATTGATGGAATTTCAAACATTAATAAAGCTGTTATTCACAAATTTGCTTCAACAGAAGGATGGACTTAAACGATGTTTAAACCGTTAAATGTTTAAACAATGTACACAGTAATGAAACATCGTAAAAGCTTTTATTTTATTTCAGATCTAAATATGTTTTGAATTAATATTTTTATCATATTCTCGTTCTCATTTATATCTACCTTTTTAAATCTAAAAGATATTTTGATGTTCAGAGAAAACTTCATCGTGGTTCAGGGGAAGGGGTAGCTAGTGAACCCCCGACTTCAATGACCACGAGCCACCACTCATTCAGAACGAAAAAATACGACGGGTAAAAAACATGCCAGCAGTCACCAATATCTGAAGGGAATTGAACAAGCCTATCTTGAGATGAGAGTACACCGGAAAATGGTAGAAAGAAAGAGAACATTAATTCGATTACTTTTAGACTTTTTGGGTTCCGAGGTACGTAACTAAAAGAAAATTCTTCAATTCCGCATAGAACCTTCGGGAACCTGCATCTGATTTTTCATTTAACGCAAATCAGACGTAGGTTCCATTCGGAATTGAGGAATTTCTAATGACGATGCCTGTGGAAGTCTCAAACCAAGCTGACTTACGTAACAACACATTGGCATTTTCGTAGAAAATGCTTACCGTGCTTCTATAAGGACACTGTTTTAAACCTGATTTTAAATAGGTTGGAGGTAAGCTATTTGACTAAAATATTTTGGTTAACGACTTTATTGTAGATCA